>JAOWBP010002978.1:19099004-19120800 GCA_028571105.1 Tragopan temminckii
CCGCTCCGCGCCCGAGCTGCCGCAGCCTAAGTGTCCGCCCGGCCGGCGCGGGCCGCTCGCCACAGCTGTCCCCGGGCTCCGCGTTACGCCGCTGTCCCGAGGGCGGTGCGGAACGCACTTAATCGTATCAACAACTCCTTCAGGTTTTCCGTTTGTTTGGTTTTCTCCTTAAAGGATTATGCTTCTCAGAGCGTTTCTTCACAGCTGGCCCCTTCTGGCTGGCATAGCTCTGTCGTGTTTTCTTAGACTTATCTAAGGGCAAACGTCAAATTTACATCACTCCTGCTGTTTCTTGTATCCACAAAGGCAGTCTTTTTGTAAAAGGTGGGTTTTCTTGCATTCTGTACCTGCACAACCCAAATTAGTTACTTCTTATCAGTTTCCCATCTAGCTGTTTACAAGCTGATTGCTCAACAACTTGCTGTAAAATCTTTCCAGAGACTGAAGTTAAGCTAACAAGTTTTTGCTTCCCTCAGTTCTCCTCCTTTCCTCTTCTGAGATATGTACATATCCCTTCTGCGTTCTAAAGACATTGCTTCTGTCAGCTCTTCAGGCATCAAGGCTGGATTTCACAAGTGTCTGCTGACTTGAAAATCTTTATCTTATCTTTATCTTTTAAATTACCTCACCTTCTGCCTTCCTGCAAGATTAATTTCAGTCTTACACACTCTTACCTCTGAATTGCTGTCATGCATTGAGTATAGTCCCTTCCCATGACTTCCAACTCTGGTTTCTATCATCTCTCAGAGTCCAAGAGCCAGACCTGTCTGTTCCCTAGGGTTATTTTCATAAAAATATAAATTCTGTTAGTTTATTCCATTCTTCACATTCTGTTTTCTAAGGTGATGAGAAACTGGACAGTGTGCCAAATCCAGCTCAGCAAAGCAATTCTTCATGTCCTAATCCTTGATATTCCCTCTCGTGGATTCTTTAGACAAAAACTGGAAGTGGACTGCAGTATAGCTGAATAGTACTCATTGCCCATTTTCTCGTGGCAGTTCCATTTCTATTCCTTTAAGTTTCATAGTATATATTCTGTAAGTTTTGTAGTTACCTTCACATCGTATGGCATGAACTGAAATGGACCTCTGTAATCATACAATGAATGCATATGTATTTTGTCATGATCGGTTGATGTATATCTCTCAGCTGATCAGAGTACAGCTCTTCTCATTGTTTTCCTGGATGTGAACCCAATAGGATACAGGAAATGCTGGTATTTTGGTCATGCGTTGGATACAGTTCAGTTTGTACAGCAAGAAGGATATCAGTGAGTATTCAGTGCGTAAAAATTAATGAGCTCTAGCAGAAAATTTCACTATTAGAATCTTCTTGTAGAATATGAATTTTGTGGTCACTTTAACATATTATTTTTCATCTTTAGAGTCTCAGTACAATTTCAGTGAGTTTCTCCCTTTAGTAAAAAACTGAGAAGTGCTTTCTAAAGTATGTTGTCCTAATAGCTTCCTGTACACCTTGAAGAACAGTTTCTTTTTGTTGTAGGACATCGTTGTGTTCCTAGCAGATGGGTGGGTGAAGTCCCCCACTGGCATCTTGTATGGTTGCTCAGAAAGAGCTTCATTCTCCTTTATATGTGATCTGTTGTTGATAGCTCTCAGGAGAGAAGCAGCCTGATGTTTTCCCTTTACTCCTTCTTAACGTGCCTTTCCTTATTGCTTCATTAATTCTCAGTGCTTATTCCTATTCTAGAATTCAGAAACCACTTAAGTCAGAACTTAAGTGGTTTCATGTGAATGCTTCCTTCCTGAGGGTTGTTTTGTGGTTTTCTTACTTTTTTTTTTTCTTTTTTGGTGTTTGTTACAGCTTTACTGCCTCTTTTAACCTCTTTTCTCCAAAATTATAGCAGTTTTCCTTTTAATTTTCTGTGAGCCTTTGCCTCTGTTCCTCTGCAAAGCCTCTCTTACTGCAATGATAAACTTAAGACTTTCTAATCTTTTGCTGTTGTGTGCCATTAACTTTGCATGGGATACATCTCATTTACTTTTCTTCAGCATTTATATTCTCTGTCCAGCCAGAAAATTCAGTTAGGCATATTCCTGACCCGTGTCCTTGAATCCCTTACCCTTGCACCAGTCATGGTTAAACTATATACATGGCCAGATCTGGTAGCCTAACCTAGCTGTATCATTAGTGATCTTATGAATAGGCCTTGGGAAATTTCTCTTGTTTTTCTTGCCATTGGATACATGCAGACAGTTTGTTCCCCAGACTGAAAGGTGAGTAAGTCAGACAGATGTCTGTGTCATGGTGGTTGTTGTAACATTCTGCAGCTTTCAGAGTTTTGTGTTCGTTTCTGACCAGTATAGAATACAACAATAAAAACCAGCATAATCTTTTAATCAAGTCCAGCTTTTGTGGACTCACTCTCCTTACGCCAGTCTCAAGCCAGCTATCTCCACTTCCTAATATTTTATATAGTTCCCCAATTTTCTTTATATGCTTGTTCTTAGTATTTCAGTGACTATTCACTTAGGAAGCACAAGGTGGTTTTGTGGTTCAGTAATTAGAGGCAGCTGAAGCTGGAAAAATATTATTCGGATCCATCTTTATCTATGTATTCACAGATCCAGTTTCATTATTACATAAAGAAGTGGAAGGATGGGAAAGCAGTGACGTCATTACAAATGTTAGTCAACAAGTCAGAGTGCTGTGCTTGGTAGTACAAAAAAATATTTATTGTCTCCATAAATGTAACTTCAATAAGTTCCTATAGCTGGATGGAAATACACACAATATGTATTATTCTTATGAGAAGGATGTACTTTTTGTTTTCTTTTGTCTGTAGCAGCAAGGAATAAAAAGGCTTTGAAAGGTCCTTATTCCTAATTAATATACATACTGAATTGGCAAAGGAGAAACAAGCTTTGTTTCTGAATAGGAAGAGAGCTGTTAAGGTATTTATTTTTGTTTTTTTTTCGTGTGGTCATATAATGCTCAAAACTCAATCAGGATGTAATGTGACGCAGATCTGGCAGATTGTCTGCTGAATGTTGTGGCAAAGTTGCTCAGAGACATTTAGTATTGAATCCAGTGGTCAGCCTTGGAAAATGTTACTCTCCACTGTCTAAGAGTTCCGTTTTTTCCTCCATCTGAAGTTGAAGGTCATAGATGATGCAGTATTATGTCTGGACCTCACAACAGTACTTTCTGATTGAAACATGTGCCATGTAAAGTCACTCCATCCTTAACCTGAAATGCACCCTGCATCAGAAATGGATATGTGGTACTTCCCTCTTCAAAGGCTTTCAATTCAAGTAGTAAAACTGGCCTAAATTAAACTCTTGCTTTTAGATTAGTAAGTCTTAATTCTCTTTGTGAATATATACATGCTTTCATACAAAGCTGTTCAGATGTCAGGGTTTCTGTGTGCTGACAGAATTATTGATCTTTGTAGATGACACAATTATTTCACCCTCTTGTCTTTCACATAACCTTTATGGGTTCCCCCCAAAAAGGAGTTGAGGTACGGTTTTGAAAACTGTTGTGAGATTCATCATGACAAACTAAGAAACATTATAGAATCATAGAATCATAGAATGACATGAGTTGAAAAGGACCACAATGATCATCTAATTTCAACTCCCCTGTTATGTGAGGGGTCACCAACCACCAGACCAGGCTGCCCAGAGCCACATGCAGCCTGGCCTTGAATGCCTCCAAGGATGGGGCATCCACAACCTCCTTGGGCAACCTGTTCAGTGCGTCACCACTCTCTGTATGAAAAACTTCCTCCTAAGATCTAACCTAAACCTCCCCAGTCTCAGTTTAAAACCATTCTCCCTTATCCTATCACTGTCCACCTGTGCAAGCAGTGATTTACCACAAGAATAGCATATGTTATATGCATTTTGGGCTTTTTTAATGTGTAGTTCTCATTGCAGTCCTTTTTTAAAACTGTACACGAACATCACTGTAGTTTTTTATTCTCTTTCAGAATAGCTCTGCACTGTAAGTAATTGACTTCTGTCAAAACTGATCATGTTTGCTGTAATGCAGATGACCAGAATATGCAGTGATGGACCTCTCGTCACAATCCTCTTTCAAAACTAAATGAATTATCATCTTAGATTTATAGACAGCAGAACTAAGGTGCAGTATACATAAGATCAGGATTCCCGCACCAAAGTCCCTCTAAATCAGATTTTTATCTTTGCACAGAGTGTGGTACATGTGTAATAAATGTGGGTTTTGGAATGGAAGCCAAGAGTTATACACTGTTCAATAGATTGCGCTCTATAATGAAGAAATCTAACTTGTTGCCCTCATTTTCGTCTTTGTTCATTAATCTCTGGCTTCACTGTCTCCATACAAACATTTGGAGTCACTAAATCTTTCTGCATTATGCATTCTTTAACCTGGAAAAGCAGTTGTACGTCTCTATGACTCACTGATTTTAATTCAAATGATTTAAAAAATATATGTACTTCCTTGCATATACTTTTTTTAATTTGATTTTTACCTACTTCTGTAACTCTGTTATTAAAACATTTGAAGTTTTTGTGTTCTTCCTTGGATTAGTGACACAGTGCAAGAAAAAAAGTTTGGTTTTCTGCATACTTCATGAAAGAAAAGATAGAACCTGAAAATTAGAACCACAGAATTTGCTTCAGAGTTGCTTGTGGGCTGTGATGGCTTATAAAAATGTCTGATGCTGCTTTTTTTTCCTTCTCTTGCTTTCTCTGCTTTTTTTTCCAGAAAAAGTCATTATAGGTTTGGTGTCTTAGAATTATGGAATCAATCTCTATGATGGGAAGCCCTAAGAATCTCAATGAAACTTTTCTACCAAATGTGGCCAATGGCATCAAGGATGCCAGTAAGATCACAGTAGGCATCATTGGAAGTGGAGACTTCGCAAAATCATTGACCATTCGGCTGATCAGATGTGGGTACCATGTTGTTGTAGGAAGCAGAAACCCTAAACTTGCTGCAGAGTTCTTTCCCCATGTGGTTGATGTCACTCACCATGAAGATGCAGTAGCAAAAACAAACATCATTTTTGTAGCTATTCATAGAGAACACTACACGTCTTTGTGGGACCTCAAGCATTTACTCGTCGGTAAAATTCTGGTTGATGTCAGCAACAATACAAGAGTAGACCAATATCCAGACTCCAATGCAGAGTATTTGGCATCACTTTTCCCAGATTCCCTAGTTGTCAAAGGATTCAATGTTGTTTCAGCTTGGTCACTCCAGTTAGGACCAAAGGATGCCAGCAGACAGGTAAACATTGTGTTTGTATTCATTTGACTTGTTTGTAAGATGAAAAGATAATCACGTACAGAATAAATGATCCAAATTGTGCTCTGGGGTGCCTGTGTGTCTTTAAGGATTGTAGAGGAATGTAGGTACTAGCTTAGATCAGCTAGCTGACATTTAAATGACTACAATAAGAAGAGCAGGATCCTGAAGTTTTCTGTAGGAAATATGTTAATTTATATTCCAGTGCTTCAAAGGATGAAGACAGTTTTTCCCAGTTTATTTTAGTTTAAATGTTGTTTTTTGTGGAGTGAACTGTTGAAAGAGATGCATAGAAATCTGAGGTCCTGACCCCAAGACTTGGGAGTCAGCTCTTCTAGAAATGCTTGCATTCAGTGTAACCACAGAGAGAATATAACCCATTATTTGGCTTCTGGAATATCTCAAGATCGTAAATATGAGGAGACAGATGGAGGCACATATGTTTCAAAGTAATCATTCATTTGATCCAGAACTGCTTGGGAACATCATGTTCAGTTTCCTTCCCGGTGTATTCCCCAAATCCATGCTGCATATAGAAGGTACAGCTGTATGTTTTTCTTGCTTTGCTGAAGCAATATAAAGACATGCATGAGCCCAGTCCTTCACAGCTTTGTGGGCTACGAGGGTTACATGAGAAGTGGTGAGTGTAACGTGACTACTGGAGACTACTGAGTTCTCTGGCACTTCAGGCAAATTTTAAGTAACATGCAATAAATACTGAATTAGCATAATTTTAAAAACAATCTCACTGCACTATTTTTGTTCCCTTTTGGAGCAGCATGCCACTATAAGTCATTGACTTCTGTCAAACCTCATCGTGTTTTCTGTAATACAGATGATTGGAAACATTCTTACATAGAGATTACACAGTTCTCTGCTTTGCATTGTGTTTGTGCTACAGCTGTTTTGGGGTCATCATTTAAGATAATTGTACATTTGAGAGACTCGAGGTTTGGAAATGATTTTAGCCATTGTTTCAGGTTCAGTCCATTCCTATAGACATTTCAGTATGGGGAGTATGAGACATTTCAGTGTGTGGATTACCTGGACATGCCACAGTCACCTCACTGTCAACTTCAAGAAAATGCCAATTTTATTTTGGTTGCTCTGTGGCTAAATAAACATGCATATTTTTACCTTTGCTGGATTTGTGTATAGTGTTGTTTTTATTCAGTATTTCTTATAATGGTGATAAATCTGTCAAAGTGATGTACAGTTAGCAGTAGTGCTGCAGTTTTGCCCTGGAGGCCCTTCAGTTGGGGCAGGGGATGTGGGGGTTGTTGCTATTTAATAATTGAGGTTTTTTGGTTTTGTTTTGGGTTTGAGTTTTTTGTTTCTGTTTTGTTGAGTTACTTTGTTTTTTAACCTGTAAGTCTTTCTGTGTCTACAATTCACCTGCCTTTTCCAACAGGTCTATATATGCAGTAACAATGTTCAGGCTCGCCATCAAGTTACTGAGCTCGCTCGTCAGCTCGGTTTTATTCCTATTGATTTGGGGGCATTGTCATCTTCAAGAGAGATTGAAAACTTACCTCTGCGACTCTTCACACTGTGGAAGGGGCCAGTAGTGATTGCCATCAGTCTGGCAACATTTTTCTTCATCTATTCCTTCATCAGAGATGTAATCCATCCATACGTGAGAAATCAACAGAGTGACTTTTACAAGATCCCCATTGAGATTGTCAATAAGACTCTACCAGTTGTTGCCATCACGTTACTCTCTCTAGTGTATTTGTCAGGACTTATTGCAGCTGCTTATCAGCTTTACTACGGCACTAAGTACAGGCGATTTCCACCTTGGCTGGACAACTGGCTGCAGTGTCGAAAGCAGCTTGGACTGCTCAGTTTTTTCTTTGCAGTGGTGCATGTGGCATACAGCCTTTGCTTACCTATGAGGAGATCAGAGCGATACTTGTTCCTCAATATGGCATATCAACAGGTAAGCTAATCTTTAGCTAAGTAAGCCAAAAGTGCCTTGGTTGTATATGTGATACATTAATACAAAATATATGTTTTCTGCATGTTTTCAGACAAAAATCTTTAGGATTATTTTATGCGTAGGTAATGCTTAGTAAGAAGGGAGAGTAAAAGAAACACCTGTGTACCTTATGTCAAGTTGTGTTCACATTTGTGTAATAGGTTGAATCAAGGATATATTCTACTTAAATCTTTGGCAGCAATATGTACAATGAGGTTGTAGGTTAGACAGGATAAGAGCAACACCAAAGGAAACTTCTGAGGTAAGTTTCTCTTTGTGTGTTTTTGAGATGCAGGAGATGTATGTATATGGTAAGTGCATTTACAAATGTAGAAAAGTACTTAGAGTAGATATTATTATGATAATATTCATAAATGCGTTTATATTTTTGCAATGAAAGTTCTGATACTTTGTAACTTTTTGGACCAGTGGTAAAAATATTATGGTCATTAGAAATTCTGTGAATGTCATCTATTACAGGCAAGAGATTGACTCACAGTTCCCAGGAACAATAACTGGTCTTGCATAACCTTGAAACAGTCTCTGACAAACCTATAATCCTTTAGAAGAGTTGCTGCTTTGTCTGTCAGCTTATTGCCACCTTTAAAGTGGCAGAAGAACAGCATTGCCATTCAGCATATAAAATCTGCAGGAAAGACAGATGAAATTGAACAGAAAGAAAAATTATAGAAGTCAATCCTAGTAACAGAACAAAAGCAGATTGGGTCCACGGATTCTAAAAGAAGTGAAAAATTGAACTTCAGAGAAAGGCAGAAAGAATAAAACTATGAAAAACAGCAAGGAATTGTAGTTGTTCATATGTAGTAAAGGATCTACTGATATTTTTACTAACAGTTTGTCTCATTTCTAATAGTTCTGTAAAAATCTCACTTGCTAACGTTCATAATGGACCTCTTCTAAGACACATCGAATCACTATAGTTACCTTAAAATGGAAAAAATAATTGAATATCCAAGTATCTTAACTTTTAAGGACCTGAGCCGTTTCATTTTTCTGGTAAAGCTCTCCAACTAGAACATTTTCAAATGTATTTAATATCAACAGTGAAAGTGGCAAAACAGTTTGGCTTTTGTATAAGGAGCTGAAGCACTAAGAGAAAATGATGCTAAATTGTTTCCAAGTGTAAAGAACTAAAACACTGTGGATTCATCCAGTTTATGCTATAGAAGATATGTTTCCAAGGTCTGAAGAATATGATTACTTTTCTGCAGTATAGAGTATGCTTACACACTATAGAGAAACGTAGAACTGCTTGTTTTTATAAGATAATTGTTGTAATGTTATGTTTTCTTTTACCAACTCATCTAGTTTTCCTGCGTAACGTATTTTTAATCTAACAAGAGCCAATACCAACAGTAAGGAAATTGTTGTTTTTTCTCCAAGATGTGAGGAAACCTCTGAAATATTTGACCCCATTTTATAATTTTTCTATTACTGTAGACATTTACTCAGCAAAATAATTTCTGTTGATGCTTTTAATATTCTGGAGAATGAAGTGCTTCCTTTCTGCTCCTTCATCAGGTTCATGCAAATGTTGAAAATTCTTGGAATGAAGAAGAAGTGTGGCGAATTGAAATGTATATCTCCTTTGGAATAATGAGTCTTGGGTTGCTTTCTTTGCTGGCGGTAACTTCTATCCCTTCAGTCAACAATGCCTTAAACTGGAGGGAGTTCAGTTTTATTCAGGTGTGTTACTCTCAAAATAATAAATTTTTGTTGTTAACATGAATTTCTTTCTAATGATAATTATTACTGTTATGAAAAGCACTTTGCAACATGATCAGAGTATGTTGTGTTTTCTCTCATAAGTTAATAAGAGCAACACATCCTTACTCAGCAAATAAATAAGCATATGGGCAAATTCAGCATTTTGTAGGTATCAGAATAGGAATTTGCCTTTTATTCATGTTGGCATAGAAGGATCAACACAGATAAGACCAAATGAGCATAAATCTATAAATTCCTTTTCCACTGTTAGAATTTATTTCTAAGTTCTAATTAGATAAAGTTGCACAGACTGACTAAAAGCAGTGATACTGATGGGATGAGATGATGAACGTAGATAAACTCAACTGTAAAACTGAAGTCTTGTCTTGAAGAATTATTTTTATACAGCACTCTGACAGCAGTGGTGTTATTAATTCAGTTTTTCTTCCTCTACACTGTGTGGGAATTAATACACCTCTCAGCTGCATTATTCTCATTAGGTAAAAATTCCCATTAGGAAAATATGCTGTTTTGTTTATTAAAAACAGTAGCTTTTCCAGGTCCTGACATCCCTTCTCCTGCCTGTATCCCTAAGTGTATTTTTTATCAGTTTGGAGTTTTGATTTGTTTTATGATTTAGGGTTCAGTACTATAGTCTTAACCCTGTCTTATCTGATTAAGAGTCTTTGGACATACCCGCTTGTATGGGAACTGCTGAATTACAGCCTGAACCTCTGATTGACCACCTGAGGCAAGCACTGAGTCAGCCCTGGGAGCACAGGTGAAGGCAATTCACCTGTGCTACTGGAAGGGGTGGAGCGTGGCTGCACCTCTCCTAGATCCCATTTAAGAGCTGACTGCCACTAGGAAGGGATCTCTTTTGGAGATCACTCCTCTTGGAGTTTTCTCAGCAAGCCTAGGACAGGGGTAAGCTTTCCTTCCATTCTTCTTTAGTGTGATAACTTGTTTAGCCTAACTTTCTTGTATATTTCTTAATTATAACATCTTTATATTCATTGATTATACACCTCTGCAGTGAAATTGTTGATTAATTCCTACCTACGCTTGCATCTGCTTTACTGTTCAGGTATTGAGTCGCATTTCATTATTTATAGGCATCTTAAAGGGAGTGCTGAGGAATGCTTTTTTGGCTGCAGTTTAAAAGATCTTCTGTATGTAGAAAAGCACAAAAATTTTGCTAAAACATTTGTCCAAGTACCATTCTGTAGACAGAACTGTTTATTCTCAGTCACCATTTTGAGCCTTCACAGGAAGCAAATACTGATTTTCATACTGTTAATACATTCCTGCCATCCAAAGTCTTCTGTGTGTAGATAACAGTACTGCGTATTTGGTCACGAGGTCATAACTTTCAGCCATAGACCCATAATTTGTATCTAATTTTTTCTGTCACAGATTTCCAGATCTCAGGCTTGTGTGATTTAGTCAAAACTCAGACAATAAATACACGATTATATGCCTACAACAGTGTTTTTGTTTGTATTGTATTTTCTGTAGTTATTTGCACTGTAATTAAAGGCAAAATAATTCAAATTTTAATTACAAACTTTAGCAAGTTATCTCTGTGTTTTGACAAATTGGGAACAAGTTGTTCTCTCTGGAGGGTTGTTATAGTTGGTTCTGTATTGCATACTAAAGAGAATTAGTATAGGTAATTATTTATGATCATTTGCCATCTTTAATTGCATGTAAGAAATTGAAATACTAAAATTTCCTTAAAGTTAACAACCATTATGTGGTACTTCAATTTTTCAGTAATAAATCTCAGGATATAAGTTATTCTTGAGGTAGTTACTACTCCTTTGAAAAAGTCACTTGCTTTATTCAATCAGAAAAGAGGCTTTCGGTGATCCCTGCTAAAGTAAAAGGAGTTTGCAAGTTTTATTTCTCTAAGTTAGTGGGATGAGCATTGAAACTACAGCCTATCATCTTGGTGTTGCTTTTCTTTTAGCTAGGGATATCAGTGTATCTTTACCTTTAGTCCTGATTCCTGACATAATCTGCCAAAATAGTTGCTCAGTCTGTTTCATATCTCACAGATGAAGAGTTAGGCAGTCAGCATACCCAGTCAGTTTCTCAGTTCAGCATTTCCTGAGGAGCAACACACTATTGCTTGCTCCTCTCAGTAGGTACAGTTTGATCAAAATAAGAGCATGACCTCCTCTAGGGAGCATTACCACTAAAATGCACTCAGTCCTAATGTCCACTGGCAAAATCTGAGTTTAGACTTAGCAAGTTATTTGCATACACAAGCACAGTTATTTTTCTAACCCTGCTGCAGTAGAACAAGCTCCAAATAGCATCATCCTATGTACAGTGGTACAGACCTCTATTGTAGTGTTTCTAATACTAATAGAGAATCCCTGGTAGTGAATGTTGTTGCCCAGAAATCATGCTTGTCTTTGATATCCCAAATTATTTTACAGTTGCTTCCATCTTACCTCTCCTGATTTCACAACACAAGTGACAGCAGCTCCAAAAATTCCAGCCTTAAGAGCCAAAACAATTCCCAGCAACCATCCTAGAGCATTAGAAGAACATTCCCAGCATTTTCAACTGGTGTTTCTACTGCTCACCAATGTGATTCCAGTCAAGGAAAAGTATCACTTTCTGCTGCTTTCAAATGTCTTCTGCTGTTAAAGATGTTAGTATCCTGTGTCTCCCAGCCAAGAGCAACCTCTTATAGTGAGCTTTTACTCAATTTGCAAAGGCAGCTGTTTTTGTGTGTTGTATGGGAACTGTTGAGTCACGGCCTGAGCCACTGATTCATCACCTGGGGAAAGCACTGAGTCAGCCATGGGAGCACAGGTGAAGGCAATTCAGCTGTGTGACCAGAAGGGGTGGAGCCTGGCTGCCTCTCCTAGACCCCATTTAAGGGCTGACTGGCACTGGGGGAGGATCATCTTCTGGAGATTGCTCTCTTTGGAGTTTTCTATTGCAAGCCTAGAAGATGGGTGAGCATTTCATTTTTGATTGTCCCTTTCCAACACAGTAATTTTTGGTAACTATAGACCTGTAAAATATCCTCCTAACCATACCACTCTTCTATCTGTACATTTGTTAATCATATACCTGTACATCTGGAAAAGTTATTGTTAATAACTGCAAGCTAGGTTAAGTGCTCTTGATGGAACTTTGTATGACAGGTCTGCCATAACTAAAGAAAAGAGTCTGCGAAGTGCTAGGTTGTATAGGGAACATCTTTCTAGTTAAGCGCTGAAACACAAGGACAGAGGCAATTAATTTTCTTCCTAATGGAAGAAAACACTGTCAACAGCTGACAAACCCCTCTAGAACTGTCTTTGGAATCAGGTTATTAGTTGAGTGATTCTAATGGACCAATATATGCTGCTAGTATATGCCCTAGCAAAACCAAAGAAGCATACAGCAACTTTTCAGAGGTAAAAAAATCTCTGAATAGAGATGCGTCATGTTTTCCTTGTACTGTTGTTAACATTTATACCAGTATTTACTAGCTTCTCTTTTGACCATTGGATACAGACACATACATATTAGCAAGTTAGAAAACATGGTAATGATCTGCAGTATTTCCCTTTTTATAGGTGTTAATCCTTATAAGTGTTATTAATTAGTTCAGACCTTCTTCTGTCCCTAGAAACTGGTTAATCTTGAAGCAGAAAGCTTTCTGCTATAGGAAAGCTGCAGAGGGACTTTTTATAAGGAAGTGCAGTAACAGGACAAGGGGGGGTGGGTTTTAAACTGGAAGAGGGTAGATTTAGAGTAGATATTCAAAAGCAATTATTTACTGTGGGGATGGTGAGATACTGGAACAGATTGCCAAGGGAGGTTGCGAGTGCCCCTGCCCTGGAAGCATTCAAGGCCAGACTGGATGGACTTCAAGCAACCTGGTCTAGAGGGAAGTGTCCCTGCCTGTAGCAGGGGGTTGGGACTGGATGATCTTAAAGATCCCTTCCAACCCAAGCCATTCTATATTTCTATAATTCAATGATTCTTTCACTATTACAGACCCTTAGGTTACTTTTTTCTTGGGACAGAAAGATTGTCTTTGCTTCTCCCTTTACTGAAGTTAAAACAAAGCCCACTATCCATTTAATATACATTCTTTGCTTTAGTGACTTTCTACAAATGTTTCTCAACTAAATCAGTCATTACAACAGTTCAGAAGAAATAAGTTTTTTTGTCAATTTGTCCACCCCCAGAAATCAAAGCGTAGTAGTCCTTTAGCAATGTTTTGGGGAAGATGAACTTACTACCTTTAACTCAAGCCTGTAGAGCAGTACTAATACCTGTCACTTAAAAGGATATCAAATCAGAAAATCACAGAATATACCAAGTTGGAAGGGACCTAGTAGGATCACCAAGTCTAACTGGGGATATGGTACCTTCTGCAGCTTGCTGTAGGTTACACGATGAAGTCCTTTGCAGGGTACTGTGGGAACCTTGTTCTTAACATTAAATCCAGAACTACTTGTTTATAAACTGTGTTGTTACTTTGTGCCATTCTACACAAATCCTGTATTCCTGATATTCCTTATTAACCAGTGTATGGAGGAGGGTAAGGAATGGTTTATGCTAACTTCAAACAAGTGCATGTAGGTTGTTGCAATGAAGGTCAGCATTGGGAAGAAGCAAACTACACCTCTTGAAGCAATAAAAATTTCAATTGGTAAACCCAGATCTGTTCCAGCGAAATGGCTCTGTTCCATAATAAGTATGACTCTTGATACAATCTACCTTAATAGCTGAGAAAACATAGTTCAGAAATTAATTGTAAAGCCAACTGATGTTGTTCCAGTAACTTTGCTGGGATTGTTACTTACTTAAGTTCATGTCTTGTGGTTTGCTTACATTATTTACAGCTTGTACAAACATTATTTTCATTTTGGTTTTGGCTATAGCCTATAGATACTGGTGCTTTAAATCAGTGTTTAATTCTGTCTGTAGTTTTCAGAATGTGAACTTAAAACCACATAATGGTATTTCAAAGTAATATGTAGGCATGACACTTTAGTGCAGTGTCTGAAAGAAATATTAAAACAACAGGTTAGACTTAATCTGATGAAGGACCAAGTACTATTTTCTCATCTTTTTTCCCTGATTTCTCTTTTTATTTTTAAAGTCTACACTTGGATATGTTGCTCTGCTCATAAGTACTTTCCATGTACTGATTTATGGATGGAAAAGAGCTTTTGAAGGAGAATATTACAGATTTTACACACCGCCGAATTTTGTTCTTGCCCTTGTTCTGCCTTCCATTGTAATTCTAGGTAAGATCATTTTACTTCTGCCATGTGTAAGTAGGAAACTAAGGAGAATTAGAAGAGGATGGGAGAAAAGCCATGCAATAGAAGAAAGAAGTGGGTCCATTCCACATTTCTCTCCAGAAAGAATAACTGTGATGTGATGGTAGGCTACAATTTGTTAGTACTATTGCAGATGTTTGGGTTTTTCTTTGTTATGTTTTTTTGTCAAAAACTTGTATTTTCAGGAGTTTATGTAATGTATGGTAAAGTCAGTGTGGACTTGCTTGGCATACATACAAGCCCTCAATGGATTTATGAGAAATTTATAACTAGGAAATTAGTATTTTGGATAACTACAGAAATACTTTGTTTTGAGTTACAGAGGGCAGATAATCATGAAATCAGATTTTCTTAATGCTCTTTTGCACAGTTGTATCACAACAATATTTCATTATAACAATGCTTCTGAGAATATTTCTTTGACCCAGTGAGTGTGTCAAAGTGCAACGTCTTAATACCATACTTTACCACATCTGTCACTTAAACAACACTTCTGGGTTACTGAGTTCAGAATATTGACTAATAGAGTTAATAATTTAGGAAGCATTCAGATTTTGAAGCCACTGAAATTTGTAATGTGTTGCACATGTACAGTGTATTTATTTTTGTGGTTTTCAAATATTCCATGATTTGAATATGCAAAACCAATTTCAGTTGTGGCCTAATTATGCATCTTCTAAGCAGACAGTGTTGTACCTTATGGGACTTCTTTTAAATGAATCACATGGAATTTTAAGTCTTAGCATCTCTTTATTTCTGTATGTCATATAATGAGTAATCAAAGCATTATTATGCGTGAGTAGAAAGACTTGCAGATACATATGCAAGCAACTACTTTTTAATGGAATATTTATTTTAAAATACCAGAAAATATTTTAAAACAAAAGTACTAATAAATCTGCAACAATAAAAATCTATTTTCACTGTGAAACTTCCAACATGTTGGTACAACAGGGAAGCATCACATTACTCATGTTCTGTATATTTTTACATTGGGGTTTCAGTTATATATGGATGTCCCACAATCTATCTTACGGTCTTAGTATCATTTTGTGTAAATACAATCTTCTATTTTTATATATAGTTTTACTTTTACAACAGATGTTTCTGGGATGTGCCTGAATTTTGGAGAAACAAAATGATTATTCTCAAACTTAAAAATGAAATTTTACCTCTAAGACTTGACACTTGTGTTTTCTGTGGAATTCAGAAGAACATTCAAAATGACTTATTACTATTACTTTGTCAGGTTTTATTCTAACAAAATAGCTAAACCCAATTTATGTACCTCCAGTCTACTCTTAATTAGCAAAACGTTTATTTTAATGAATGAGAATTGGTCCAAATCTTCCTTGACTATATGAAATTATATTTTTCTTAACTATTTTTGCACTGAATCTGAGTTTCTTAGCTGAGTCTTCACTTACTATTTCTTTGCAAGCACTTGTCATCAATGTGATACCTGTCAGAAATAAGTTGAATTTATCCTTAAGTATCATCAATCCTTTGAGTCTCAGTACTTCTACAATGAAACCAGCAGCTTCACGGAAATAGAATCTAGAATCAAATTCTGCTCCCAGTTACACTAGCCTAAATCTAAAGAGTTTGTTAGTTGTTCTTAAGTTCATTTCAAACTCAAAAATGTACTACAATTTTATTTTGATTGTAGTACCTGTATTCTTCAAACATCAAGTCTGTGTATGCTCAGGGTTTGTTGCAAACCAAGAGACAGCTGGATCATTTTAATTCCAAGCTTGTTCACTGAGGTAATAATGTTACTGTTCCATTTCCAGTATGCAGCTATTTCAGTGACAAATGTGATACATGAGCCCAATACTGTTTTATCAAACTAGATATTAAGTAAAAAAAACTGTTATTATTGCATATAGACAGGAACCTAAACTAGTAGGAATCCAATTTTCTCATAAAAATGGAGAACAAATGTCACTTACAACTGCTAACTTGCTTTGCCTGTGTGTAAATGCATTTCAGTAACAGAGCTGTATATTTTTGGAAGGCTTGCAGAGTAACCTGTAATTGAATTTCCTAGCCAGTGTTTTTTTTATTCCATTATTACAGACAAACTGAAGAAAGCTTAGGCAGTTTTGCTCCATTGCTTTGAATAAATTTAATTACAGAATTAGCACAAAAAGTTCAACTGATACAACTATTCTCTTGGTTCTGATTACTCACATACACAGGTGTTTGCAGGAATATTTGCTTGTGAGTTGTCTGAAAGGCAGTTAATCTTCACAAACCCATGGTATTGTTTATGTAGAGCTATTTCAACTCTTTGTTATTAATTTCATGCTAGACAAAACAGCATATATGATTGATATTAAAATTCTCCAAGACTTTTTGTATTTTAATGAGATAAATACCATGCTTTGTTCTGTCCCAATTCTGTGCATGAAACCTAATTAATGTCACTAGAATTGAACAGTATAACTGAAAGTAGGATTTCCTACCTTTGAACAAATTTAAGGTAGAAACCATTATTGTTGACAATTTCCAAATTAAATATGCCGCTGCTATTTTTATAGTAATTAAACACTTCTGCAGGATATATTATCATTCATATCTAATTCTTGTCTGATGCAGTAGTGATAACGATGCAGAACTAAGATACTGTACTAGTTGAACATTATGTCAAAGTCAATATATGTCGTAATATATCATGCAGCTATTCATAGTGTATACAGAAATGTATTTGCCCTCTATCCTATGCAGAGTTATTTCATTATTAGACTTCAGGAATGTTAAAACTGTTAAATTTTGAACTGACAGAAGTGTCTGGAGGGAATAGTATTGTGTTGTTCCTTTCTTCAAACTACATGTGTTGAAAATCAGAAATGTGATTTAATTTTACTTGAAAGGTTGAAATACTGAAGTATTAATAAATAGATGATATTTTTTAGATAGAATATGTGAAGACATTTTCTTAAGTATTTGTGCTATAAGATGACGCATGGTTTCCAGTTAGGCCATGTATTTATTTCTAACTGGAATAAGATGACCTGTTATTTAATCTTGTGCAGTGTTCTTTATTGTAAGGACCAATTAACAAGACACTGTAAGTCTGAAAATAAAGTGACACTCATGCATTTATTAAACATGCATATGTTCGGTCACATCAGGAAACTATTCATATGATTAATTACATTGGTTTCTGTGGGAGGACTTGAGTAAGGAGTTACTGGAAAGACACCCGAGGCTAAAAGTTCAGTTTCAGTTGCCTAAATGTACTCAAATAAAATCATTTAGACTCTTTAGTTATTTAGGAGAATACACATGTATTTTGAGGAATAGGCTGCCATAAAAATATTTTCTCTGTAACATTATATAAATCATTTACTGCTGGTAGGGGTGCCCTGCCAAATGTGAAAATAACCTTCACTCTTCTTAATTACAGTAAAATAAAAACAAAATATTCCTTAATATATGATGCAGAGCTTTACATATTATGCTAGGAAATAGAAGCCTCTATGTATTTAGCAACAGGATGTTTGTTTTCTGTGGATGTTAAGGTACTTCTTAATGTTGTTTAAAATGCAGTTCTATTCCAGATCCCGTGTTTGTTTTTAGTTTTATATTACAGTTCCATTTACTGTGACAATTATGTACAAGTTAAGTCCTCATGTTCTTGAATTATTTAGGGATTAATTATTTTGAAATTCAGTTTTGCAAGTTGTTTGCATATGTAGCTTGTGGTAACAGTTGTTGTGAATTGGTGCCACTTCTACCATTTTGTTCCAGCACTGTGCATAATGTGATGTGCCAACATGAGAAAGTACATTTGTATTTTTATTTGGCATTAATTGACTATAAAGTATTGTGTCTATAGACAATTAGCTATACATGCTGCCCAACTAGCACTAAGGGAGATTACTGATTAATATAAGGCAAAAAATTCCCAAGTGAATATAGATTTCACAGGTATGATTGTAGTTAGGAAATGGTTTTCCTCTGAATTTTATAAAATCGAAGTTAGATATATCAGCTGCATAAAGATTAGATTGAGATTTAAGTGTGATATCTTCAGCTGTAGCAATGAATTTATGCAGTGGTAGTAGATGCATATGCATAGTTCCTTTCAGATAGTACATTTCTTAATGTACAAGTTCTGGATTT
This sequence comes from Tragopan temminckii, assembly GCA_028571105.1. Lineage (NCBI taxonomy): Eukaryota > Metazoa > Chordata > Aves > Galliformes > Phasianidae > Tragopan > Tragopan temminckii. The sequence continues at coordinate 19,117,407 of JAOWBP010002978.1, forward strand.
CTTGGATGTTCATTTGGTACTATTTTCTATAAATGTAATAAGTAAAGTTGCAGTACTGATATTGTATCATTATATGATACTGCTTGAATTAATTAGACTGCCGCCTGTATAACAAGTGACACACAGGACTGACCTAAATGGTCATCTTTATTATATATTGTTTCTCATGCCTCGCTAGCAGTGTCTTGCAGTGAACATAGTATGTCTCCCATATGCAATGTTTTCCTGGTATTCTCTTTGTAGTTGTTTGTCATGTTTTTTTTGTGCTGTCTCTCTGAACAGGGCTATTATAAAATATTAGTAAAATGCTTTTACCTATTTTTCCATGGACTCTGATTTATATAAAAATCAATAAAAAGTTAATGTCAGGTATTTGGCTTTCTCTTCTGTGCTTATGCATAATAAAATTGTTTGCTTTCCTTTATAATACATGTGTACTCTGATTAACAATTTTTCTAAGAGGTAGAACTTGAACAGAAATTTGTAGTAAAATTCTAAAGAGCAATGTTTCTTTTACAACACACTTACAGAACCATTTCCTTATCTGATTGTAATGTACTCTTCACCTTTTCAGGGCACAAAAAGACACTACAGTACTATCAATATTTATTCAATCGACTTGTTCAAAAAACATCTGTATCAAAATTGAGACTGCTGGGCACAAGAAATTTAGTGGGGGGGACATTCATTTTTAGCTGTGCACGTGAGAAAGCATTACTGTTTAAATGAGAAAAACAGGTGAACCACTTTGCAGTTCTTCACTTTCAAAGTGTACACCTTTTTCCCATAGGAGGCCTATGCCAATATAAGAGGAGAGGAAGATAATACATACATATGAGGTGGAAACCCTGCTTAAGTAGAGGTCAGCAGTATAAACGGTTCTGAATTCAGAGCAATCAAGATCTACAAGTCAGTGAAGCCATCACAGTTCACATTATTTTCATATTAAGTTGCATAGCTTTCCTTTACTCTCAAAGCCATTCCCTAGAAGCAACAGAATATAGATATGTTTAAAAATCAAAATATTTTATATCTGTGTCCTACCTGTCATAAAAAATAATTTTTTGGTCTCAGATCTGTTGTTTCTGAGCTGCTTTAAAATTTTGCTGTGTTTCTGTACATCACAGTATTTGTTTTTTCTGAGTGTTGATACTATATTAGTTATATTAGGGAACTATATTAGGGAACCCTGAATTACACCTTTGTCCAAGTAAAACTGGAAAAATGTAAGTTCTGTCTACTGTGACTTAGTTCATTTCCTGTTAATAACAGATCAGATGGAGGGCCTCATCAGATCCACAGCACCTAATGACCTAAACACTGCATTGTGATAGATAGGCAGGTAAATTCACATGTTTCAAATTTTGTTGAGTTTACAGATTTGAGTACTGCCAACCACTTTGCTTGTTGTTTTGTTGGTTTTTTCTTCTGTGAACGTCAAACACTGGATGTCTGGCAGTACAATACTGCACTTCCTTGTTGCCCTTCTTTTTCCCCATCATACTAATCAAAACAAGGAACAAGATTGAAAAAGAAGACAAGAACTCAACCAACTGATTCTTAGTCTCATTTCTGTACTGTAAGGAGCTTGGTCTTGTATTTGATACACAGCACAGATTGCTTTGAAAAAGCCTACAGGTTCTGTACAGCCAAGAAAAGGACATCACTTGGCTATGGCAGAAAACCCTCTGATGCAGCAAGAGGAAAGGTGTATCCTTTGCAGAATATATTATTTTAAAAACTTAGAACTTAATTTGTAAAAGAGCAAATAAAGATTGTGAGTGAAAATAATTCATTCAAAGTCAGCAGGAGGTTGATGGCAGACCTAGGTACAAAACTTCAATCTTCTAATGCATAGCTATCCCACACATAAAACCACATGACTGTATTCAAATGTAATTGAAGTCTACCTCAACAAACAAAATTGCTGAAATTTCACAACAAAATAATGTCTTCAATTAAAACAAATATAAATGTTTACTTTTAAAGTATATTTTTTTTCTAGCCTTTGTAAAGTTTAGTTGTTAACAATTGGGAATTAATACTCTCAGGAGGAAGATACTAAGGTCTTCATGTCTCAGATATTGTTTGTTCCCAAGGGAAACAGTAGATGTGATGAAAACAATGGAAGCCTGTAGTTTGAGGTAGAAAACTGTTAAGTAAATATTTTCACAGTTGACTGCAGGCTTTTTAGAATGGACATCTGTCAGTTTGCAGGGGGCAGCAGAATCCCTGTAAGTCAAACTTGCATAGTGTAGCTTCTGTCCAAGTTCTTCATTTATGAGGAAGATCCACGGTGAGCAAATGAATATTTGTAGTATGATCTTTGGAACACTCAGCCAATAAATGGCACATGACCAAAGCTTACAATTTACAGACTACATTGCTCAATTTAGTCACATTCTCATTATGCTTGTCATTCAAAGCAACAGAGCTTAAAATCATTTAAACCACAATAAATGTAAATTTTAGCTTTTTTTTTCATGAGCCTTAAAATTGGTTGAGTATGTACACCTTCACTAAGTATAGTGGCATGGTTCCAAAAAAAAATGTATAATTGCAGACCTGTAGGCATTATCATTATGATTAATTTCAAATAGTAAATAAATCTTGTTTCATCCTTTGTGGGATGAGAATTGTTCAAAATAGCAAATTTTTAAGTAAAACATGGAGGAACTAGTAAAATGGATAAAGAGAGGTGTGTAAGTGGATGGAGGAAAAGCATCAACCAGTAGCTCCAGGACTGGTTGCTGTGTTGTCATTTCAGGTGAATGCACTGCCATGTCCTCAGAGCCTGTCACTGTGTATCACCTGTGTTGCTATGAATGCAGCTTGTGAGATTTGGGATGTCAAAGTGGTCACTGCGTTTTCCAAACTTAATTATCATTCTATGCTATGTTGTGTTTTTGCTGTCATTTTGAAGTTGTGTTCAGGATAAACTGTTACAGAATATAGCGTGTGGATGGGTACATGAGGTATTTACAGAATCATAAAATATAGCTAGTTAGAAGAGTACCCACAAGAATTACTGAGTCCAACTCCTGGCTCCACACAGCATTACTCAAAATCCAAGCCCTGTGTCCCCTGCATCTTGAACTCTGATGGCTTGGGGCTGTGACCACTGCCCTGGGCAGCCTGTTCCCATGCCCACCACACTCTGGTGCAGACCCTTTCCCTGACCCCCAGCTGCCCCTCCCCTGACACAGCTCCATGCCGTTCCCTCGGGCCCTGTTGCTCAGTGCTGCCCCTCCGTCTCCTGTGAGGAGCTGCAGCTGCCATGAGGCCTCCCCTCAGCTCCTCTGCTCTGGGTTGATCATACCCAGGGATCTCAGCTGCTCCTCATACATCTTGCTCTCTAGACTAATCTTCACCATCTTCACAGCTCTCTCTTGGA
>JAOWBP010002978.1:19126537-19141052 GCA_028571105.1 Tragopan temminckii
CGTGGCCGGGCTGGACGGGTTCCGGCGCGGGACGGGACGGCACCGGACGGGTCCCGGCGGTGGGCCCGGAATAGCGGTGCGGGACGGCCGGGCCGGAGCCGCGGCCCGGATCCGGGCTCCTCCGTCCCGGTCGCCTTCCGACGGAGGGGAGCGAGCTCCGAACCCTCCGTGTGAAGCTTTCCGGAGGGGCTGCGTGAGCAGAGGGGCACGACGAGTTCTTGCTGCCTGCCGGGTGCTGCGCCGTACATCAGCCCCGCTGAAGGCAGGCGGCTGTCCGAGCGCTGTCACGTCATCTCCCAGCGGTGCCGAGGGCGCAGTGGGACGCTGTCCCTGTCCCGCGCTCTCCCATCTCTTCGTTGTTATCTCAGCCTGTTTATTTTGGCCATTTTTCCTTTTTCTTTTTTTTTTTTTTTTTTTTTTTTTTTCCGTAGAGTCAGCACTGAAAACTCTTATTCAGGAAAACCTTTCATTGGTTTGGGAGGATGTTTTTGCAGTCAGGTCTGCCCGGTTTGGGTCCCTGCTGGTTCAGCGCTATCATCAGCCTTGTTTCTCAGGGCTCACAACGCCGGGAGCTCAGCCCTCCTCAGCTGCAGGCCCTCCATCCTCGTTCCCAGCTGGTGGTACTGCTGCCTTTGGGCTGAGGGGCGAACACGGAGGACGGGCATTGGTACACTGTTTTCTTTTAGAGCACTTGTGACTGACACGTGGCTGCAATTGGTTTTTGTCTTCCGCAGGACTTTCTTCAGACGTGTTCCAGACTGAGCCATGCTGTAGATGACTTCGTTCTGACAATTCACAAGTCACTGAATAATAGAACTGTAAGTGTTCGTATTTAGAGTTTGCCAAGGCTATTACTGCGCAATGTTATTGAGTGAATAAAAAAAAGTTCTGTGTTAACTCTGGTGCCAGAAGCCAAGTACGCTATAGTGGTTCAGCACCTATGCTTCCTCGCATGCAGTTGCATGGCTGTAACCCGTATGTTTCCCTGTTAGAGCATATATATCCACTCACACAAATTGATCTTCTTTTTCCCTGTTTTTTCTCCCCCTGCCACATGAAGCATTAAGAGGGTATTTAAGATTCTATTCATGATTGTTTCCCAAAATCAACTTTTTGAATCAGCAGCTGACCAGCTCTTGATTATTTATTTTTTTTCTCTTCATGATATAATTTACTACATTAACACTTTAGCTAGAAGCTGTTTCTGGATTTGCCATTTCTAAATTAGCAGTGATAGCAGCATGAGACTCAGGTGAGTTGAGGTCTCCCGCACAGAGCTTCCCAATCAAAAGTTTACTTTTGGACCTCCTAGACAATGTGGTAGCCAGAAGAGGATAGTTCCAAAGAGGCTGTGATCTCTGTGTAAGCCCCTGTAGACAGGTGGTATTAACAGCTGAAAGCTCAATTGAGATCAGTACAGGAAAGAAGCAAAGAAGCAGCAAAGATGTGAGTCATAAGCCGCTTTAACAATTTTTAAAACTCAGTCTCATTACCCAAGAAAGCAAAATGTCAGATTCTGTGTTGTTTACGTCCTTCCCTTCGCCCTCCCCCCTTCCTCACTTCATACTTTAAAACTCAGGGGGTAAGTGTGACTGACCTTAATATTCTGAGTTCCTTTAACAACAGATCTGGATATCACACTGTTACCTGTTTTTTCCAAGTAAGGAAGTTATGCTGAAGTCTTTAAACTATTCTTTGCCATTGTAACAACTAGAAATACACTATATATCAAAACAGATGAAAGTAGAATTTCCTAACTAATGGTGGGACTGGAAGAGCTGAGGCTTGGTGAAGATACCTGTGTAAGAGATCATTCTTTTACATCATTGTCTCAGAGCTTACTGGGGACACAGATGAACAAGTCCAAGCAAGTCCTGGGCAAGGGTTGAGAAATCCTTTGTCTGGAGGACACAGATGGACAAGGCCAGGGGCAATGAGAGAGAGAGATAAGCCACAGATTAATGGCCAGGAAGCAGTCTTTTGTGTGGGCTTATCTTGAGGAAGATGGCCATCTCAGGAGGTGCTGCACATGACTCTTACCCAAGCGCCCAGAAATGCCACGATGGCAGAAGAAGGAGGATAAAAAGGGGACCTACAACCATGAAGTTAAGGTTTTCTGGCAACAGATTCCTTGTGAAGAAGAAGAGGTTTCTGATGTGAGAAACCTCACATCCTGCCTCTCTCCCTCCTGGACTTGCTCTGTGCTCTGCCTGCATGCTGAAGAAGAACAAAGGTGTCTGCCATCAGATTCCTCACTACAGTATTCCTGCATGCTGACGGACTCTCCTGGGCCTGCTACCTGAGTCCTGCTGCTTCCCCCCGGACTGGCTCCGCGACTGCTGCCTGCTTGCTGCCCAAGGCCAGCCATGCTGCTGCTGCTCTCCCCCTGTGCTTTTGCCTTGGACCTTCGAAACGGCGTGCAACGGGACCGCTGCTGGATCCTGGTGGTGACTATCCCTGCTTCACGCAATTCTTGCTGATTTCCTATCTTTTCTATTGCTCCCCTTCCCCGTCACCCTGATTAGGATTTATAATAAACTGGTTGGACCAACATTTGAACTGTTGTTTCTTAATCTCATGCTGGGTGTGTTATATTAAAAGAACCTCACCTCCCTCCTATAAATTGGAGCGAGACAACCTGTGATAAAATCACTGGATTTAGTTTTTGTAATAGGGAAAGAAAGTAGAAATGTGTCTGTAGCAGCATGTTTTCTTGGTGCAGAGTATACAGGCTACCCATTAGCTGGCATAGGAAAGGGTTAATGGCTTGACCTTTGGAGAGAAGCACTTGTTGACCCTACTCTGCAACACTTGGCTAAAAGGTTATGCCCAAAGGGGGAGCTTGTTAGCAGGGAAAAACATCAGAAGATAAATACTTAGGGAAAGAATACTTAGGCTTTGGAAGTCTGGTGGCTTAGTAGAAAGCAATCCCTTCTACCAGATAGTAGAAGACTGTGAGACTCATCCACTAAAGGAATTATGCACAGAAAAATAGTACAACTGTCAGATTTAGATACAACTTTCCAAAAGTTTGATCGATGTAAAATAATCTGTATTTAGAAAACTAATATCATATGTAGCAATTCAGCTGTTCAGTGGGATGTCTACACAGAGGAGCTGATTAGTCCCAGCCTTGAAGGCAGTCACAGAAAACTTACGCTGGTCTGGCATCTTGAGCTCCCAATGGTGTGGCACAAGCACATCTCTTCAGGCAGCGGGTGGCAAGGTGGTGTGTGCATTGGAAGTCCTTGTGGAAGATAACTCCTTGCAGTTGCTTAACAGCCTTCTCAGGACTTCAGGGTAGTGTCTCTACTGCTGTCTTAGGATCTCTAGAGAGAAACACCTATTTTATTTTATCCCTTCTCTTCCTCTTTGTTTTCTGGCTTCTGATTTCTTGCAATCTTTAAGAATCATTTCCGTTGCTTCTTGTGGGTGATAAGAATTGAAAGTGTACCTTGGAGCAGCATGAATAAAGCTTCAGCTGGAGTTTCCTGACAATCTTGATGCCACAGGCTGACTGTAAGGTAGACCAAGTTTAAAAATCTCATTCATAAAACCTAAGAAGTAATAGCAACCACAGATTGATGTGGGTTTCTTATATCAGCAAGTTCAGCCTGTTATCAGATTAGACACTGTTTTGTTGAAACTTTTTGTAAACTTATCAAAAATCCATCTTTATAACATTTCACCTGTTATGCCACAAACAAAAGCTGTTTCAAACTTTATTCTATTTTAAAAACTTTCATCCCGAATTAAATCTTTCATTCCACTAGTGATGCGGGCGTTTAGCTTAAATATTACTTTTCTTCAGTTACTTTGTTCTGTTGATTCATATGCTTTCCACTTTACTTACGAAAAATAAAAATAACAACTTCTCTGTCAAAGAAGAAGGGGGAAGAAAACATTTTGTGGACAAAGAGGCCTCAAAGTTCCAGTAGGGGATTATCAAAACCTGTTTTACATCCTGTGTTTGTTTTGCAGGGAGTTTCTGCAATGGAGAAGAGGGAAGGTGATAGTCATACCATTGACCAGAATGCATTTCAGAACATCATGCCAAGAAGAAATAGAGAAAACCTTAGTGACTTGGTAATATTTCTTAAAAGAGCAGTTCATATGTCGTGCAGAAAATTGCAGTCTTTTGTTTGATTTTGTCCAAAAGCACCATGTTCCCGTAACACTGGCATATCATCAATGCTTTTAAAGTCTCTCAAGTTGACATCAAGAGATTAAAAAGATAATGAGCAACTGATTCAGTTAAATCACATTCCATAATTTAAAAATGCACAAGTCTTGTGCTAGTTAAAAGTGTTAAAATCTCAGTTTATATAATTTATACTAATATCATGTTGTGTAATGCATGAACTACGCTATTCTTCACTGTCTAGAGAATACAAGTTACTTAAAGTATGCCTTCACTGTTCATCAAAAATATACATTTTTATCATTCGATAAGCATCTTCAACTATAAAACCTTAATAAAGACTATGCCCTTTAATTTTATTCTGAGGCACTGTAGGCAAGTCAGTCAGACATGCAGGAACAGGCTACCTTGACTCCACTTAAGATTTTATGGCAAGATAGCACTGTACTTTTGTTATCTCTCAGTTAATAGAAAGCAAAACACCCTGTATCAGAGAGGATAAACACAAGACTTGCATCCACTTACCCTTGTATTAATCAGTTAATCAGTTTCAATATATTTGATTCTTAAGAATAAAGTCAGGTAAGATTGCAGAAATAGGCAAATCCCCTGTATCCTTACAGAATGATTTGAAGTTGATGATCATGAAGGTCATGAAGGTCTTTTCCAATCTAAATGATTCTGTGATTCTGTGAATGCCAACTTACATCTTCAAAACTACTAGTAGCTACTACCTTCCTCAAACCTGACATTGCCATATCATTTTCTGGAGACTGGGACGCCTGCAACATTAGCCGTTCTAAAGCTGAGCTGTTGCCACATTAGTTCAGGTTCACTTTACATTTCACTGGAATATTAGAAGGAGTTGCATGCTTATTAATGCTATGTAGTCCCAGCCTCCCCCCTTTGACAGCTGTCTGCTGCATCAGCTGCAGAGTCCTGCTGTTGGTGCATGCATGTACTTTCGTTTTGAACAAACACCTCTTCTCCGGACCATAAGAGTTGGGCAATCTTTAAATATGTTATCTCAGTGTAAAACAATCTATAATACACTAATATGTTGTCCCATCTTAGCTCCTTCTAAAGTCTGTGATAATTCTGCCAAGATCTTCAGTGAAACTAAAATCAAATAATGACAACTTGGCAGTAAAAGATTCAGCTTTTTGAACTGAAGTGACTCAGTTTCACAAGTTTTCATAAATGCTAGGAGAACATTATTGCATTTAGGGTGGACAGAAATAAAAGCTGGGAATTGAGCCTGGAGTTGAAAGAGGCACAGCTAATATGCTATATCCCAAATATTTCTACTTACATCTTTATTCCCTAAATTAATTGTCATTAAAACAGCAGTGACTAAAAGAACTATTGTACTGTCATGTCTCTGGATTCTGTTATTGCACATATTTATTTGAGTTACTTCAACAAATCTGTAGCTGAAATGTGAAATCTTGAAATCTTGAACACTTATCATAAGAAGCTTTAGTGATGTTTTATATAACGTAATCTTCTCTTGTGATATAGTTAACTTCCTGGAATGAAAATCTATTTTGAAATCACCATACATAAGGAATGAAGAATAGAAAATCAACACTAAAATTGCTCAACTACCGACTGTACTACTTGAAACATTATATTTTTCAGCTACCTTGTCTCTAATAGTGTGTGTGTTGTGTACAGTTTCAGTAATGCATAGCATACAAGTTATGATAGCAAATACTGTGATTACAGTTTTAATCTTCTTTTGTTCTCACTGGTATTTCCTTTCTGTCTATTCCAGAATGTGGATATGCAAGTCGCCAATCCACCAGAAGTAGCTGCACTTTTTAACTTACGTCAAGCACATCATTTTAGTGAGTTTGAATACTCGTCAGAACAACACTACAAGCAGGATTTGTTCCCCAGGTGGCACATGCCACTGAAGATAGCATCTGTGATCTCATTATTGACATTTATTTACACTTTTCTGAGAGATGTCATATATCCTTTTATAACAAGAAATGAAAATGTTTTCTATAAAATTCCAATCCTTGTCATAAACAAAGTCTTACCAGTGGTTTCAATTACCCTTTTAGCACTGGTATATTTACCAGGAATATTAGCTGCTGGTTTCCAGCTGTACTTTGGCACTAAGTACAAAAGGTTTCCCCTGTGGCTGGATAGATGGATGTTGTCAAGAAAGCAATTTGGACTTCTCAGTTTCTTCTTCGCTGTGATGCATGCCTGCTATAGCCTATGCTATCCGATGAGAAGATCATACAGATACAAGTTGCTGAACTGGGCATTCCAGCAGGTATGATGGGTTCAGAAATTGCCTCTGATTTGGAAGCAACCCCCCAGATAGCACAGTAAAGGAATGGAGCAGGACCTACTAGTTGAAGCATGTAATAGGGAGTCAAGAGTCATCACAGCTGTGCCAGTGTGTATTCAATAAGTCACTTTCTTCTTCTAGGAATTTTTGACTTGGTGTATAATAATTATAATTCCCTCACAGGTACACGTAAGTCTTTGGCACGGTATTAATTTAGTGTGGATTAGTGTTCTCAGCATCAGTGGAATCAACTATCTACAAAAACTGCTGCACACGCTATTCATAGACATCATGTTTGTAAAGTGAATTATCCAGCAGAAAGCTGAGCTAAATTATAATAATTTTTCTTTGCCACAGGCTAAACATGTGAATACTGATGATTCCACAGTTTGGCTGGTACACACTAACTTGTTAAAACAATTCAATTAAAACAATTTCGGTCATGGTTCCAAGTCATGGGCAATAAATGGCTTGCAAAGCTATCTAAGGTTCTCTGTTACTAGAGAGTATCTACTGCATGTATATATAACTCTGAGTGCCACAAGTATTTCATTATAAGGAATATTCCAATATAAGGTGTAAACTGCAAAGGTAGTTTTAATATCCTCAAAGTCTAAGATAATGTTTTATAAAAAGCAGAGTAGGATGTTTTCTTAAGAATTCTATCAAACAGCCTGATGAAAACATTGAAGATCAGCTTTCCTGGTAGTCTGGCTTGAATGGTTTACTAGAAATTTCTTGAGATTCCAGTTCTTAAGTGCAGATGAAGAAATTCTCATATTTGGAGCGTATTATATGATGGTGATCTCAATAACTTCAAAGAAGTGTTACAAATAGGAGAAGCTTTGACATCTACTTATTATTTTCATCCATATCAACCACTGTGTTCTGTGCAGCTGAATGCACCAAGTTGTTGTTGAATAAACAGGACTAAGCAGCTATTCTGGCACAATAATGTCATTAAGAATGCTTGCTAAATTGGCACCATAAAACAGTGCTGTAAATATATTTCCTGTTGTTATAAGCTCCCGGGTACGGTATTTAGTTACAGATGGAATTTTTTTTGTTAAAGAGTAAGATTTCTCCTGCTGTGAAGGCAGGCTAACATGCTTCAGAACAAGTCTTTTCTGAGCCAAGATGCTGATGCAATCTGCACATTCTTTTCACTGAAAGCCTACCTTTGCTCTGCAGATACTAGTGGAGACTTTTTCACTGCAGTTAAATGACTGCTACATTCAGAAACATTCAAACAAAAATACGGTGTTTCAAATCTTACTTCATAATTACCATTGTGAAAACAACTGTGTTTTATGAAAGTTGCTAAGTGCACTGGAAAGCCAATTGTATCCTGGGCTGCATAAAAAGAAGCATGGCCAGCAGGACAAGGGTGAGATGATTCTTCCACTCTACTTCACTTGAGTGGGGTCTTGAGACCCCACATGGTGTACTGCATCCAGTTCCGGAGTCTCCAGTACAAGAAAGACATGAACATGTTAGAGCAAGTTAAGAGGAGAGCTGGGAAAATAACCAGAGGGGTGTAGCACCTCTGCTATAGAAAATGTCTGAGAGAGTTCAGGTTGCTCAGCCTGGAGACAAGAAGGCTCCAGGGAGATTTTATTGTGGCCTTTCAGTATATAAAGGGAGGTTACAAAAGGGATAGAATGATTTTTTTTACAAGGGCATGTAGTGACGGAACAAAGGGCAATGGTTATAAACTGAAAACAGAAAGATTTAGATTGGATATAAGGAAGAATTTTTTCATGGTGAGGGCGGTGAGACATTGGAACAGGCTTCCCAGAGAGGCTGTGGGTGCCTCATCAATGGAAGTGTTCAAAGTCAGGTTGGATGGGGCTTTGTGAAACCTGACCTAGTGAAACATCCCTGCCCATAGCGGGGGTTTGGACTACATAGCCTTTTAAGGTCTCTTCCAGCTCAAACCATTCTGTGATTCTTCTTGCAGGTTAAACAAAAAAAAGAAAGTGCCTGGATTGAACATGATGTTTGGAGAATGGAGATTTATGTGTCCCTAGGAATTCTGGGACTTGCTTTGCTGGCCTTATTGGCAATAGCATCAATCCCATCTGTCAGTCACTCTTTGACCTGGAGAGAGTTCCATTATATTCAGGTATACATTTCATGTCATCACTCCTCGTTTTTAGGACTGCATGTTTTCTGCTGACATCATCCGTAGTTAAAAATATCAAATACAGAATAATTAAAGAAACCAATGTGAAAGTTTATTCAGCATCCTTCGTTAATCACTTCACACACACACACACAAAAAAAAAAAAAAAAAAAAAAAAGGAAAATGTTCATTTCATTTGTTATTTTAGCAGGAGAAAATACTGTCATGGTCAGGGCATAAAGAAAGCTCCAAATCACCATTTTTTGCTCCTCTGACCTGGTGACATGTCAACAGGAGTTATTCTTAGGTCAAAGACTGCTGGTGTTGTAAGCATTTAAGTCATCTTCTATGTCTTTTATGTTTCAGGAAAGCCTTGTGTGAACTGGAAGTAGGTGATACAGATCCAGTTCACAGGGTTGCCATACAGCATGGGATTTCAATGCACAAGAATTGCTTGTTGCTCACTTGGAGCCATTTTGGCTGTTCTGTACTGCCTGAACAGTACCTGGTGCCTAGAAAGTCCAGAAAGCTTGTACCTTCTGAAATGCAAAGATTTTCCATCTGCACTGTCACCAGTCACACAACACACTCCAAACTGTAGTATTCTGTGAATGAGGCATTGTGAGAAGGAACGAACATGTAATCAAACCCACCTCATAACTAGTTTTTCTACAGATGTTTGGGGTACTTTTTCATTCACCTAAGTATTTGGTTCTCTCTTAGTTCACTGTATATTGCATAATAATAATACAAAATATAATAATATATTTTATTATAAAATAATAATAAAATAAAATAATAATCAGGCATAGTTCTGCATCAATATGATCGTACTGTGTTAAAGAAGTATTGAGTTAGGTCTCCGAACACAAAATCTGAAAATTTGAAGACCTATTGAGCACCTATCATTTGAAAACATGATATCAATTTGAAAAGTACATATAAAATGTATATTTTCTGACAATCATTTGGGATTCTGTCCATTCTATTTAATGCACCAGTTGCAGGAAAAATTTGTCAGACTTAAATAGACTGGTATAGGAGGAGTCTCCCAGTGCATGATTACTTCTTGTATTAAATGATCATTGTGAAGAAATCCATAATAATAATAATAATATCCAGAAGATTAATAGTAATATATTGGATTAGTTTTATAAACAAATAACTTATATATTTAAAAATTATATCTTATTGATTTAGAAATTGGAAAGGCAGTATTGGACTTCACATTGATGGCAGTTCCATTTTTGTAATAAAAACAAGATTGTTATGTACGCAGGAAACTCAAAACTGCTAGTAACTCTAGCATAACTCTTCCTTTCCTCTTGAAATTCAAGTTCTAATCCAAATTTATCATAGTACTATACTTACTACAGTTACTGACTTAGATTGACTTTAAAAATTCCCTTTGCAAACAATTGATCGAACTGCTCATAAGCTTGCTTTTGAACTCATAGTAATTTATCAAAAAATGCATCAGGATACAGATGACATCCACAAATTGAGATACTGAGAACTGACTCATTTTTGGGAATCTTTTATCTCTTTTGTATATTACCACAGTATTACAACAATAGCAGAAAAATGTTTTTAAAAGGTAAAAGGTTTTTTTTTTAAAAAGATTTTAAAAATGCTTTTTAAAGGTAGCATATAGGTGTACAATTGGATGCTAGAATTATAGGTTTAAATTCTAATTAAATCCTAATGTTCTCTTTTCTACCACTTAGATGTGTTGGTTGAGGACCTTTTTGATCTCCATATTAGCTTAACAGAGTAATCTTTTGCCAAGCTGGAAAAAATAAATGACTTCTTATCTTTCTTTTTTCAGAGCAAGATGGGATACATAGCTCTGCTGCTGTGCACAGTTCACGCACTGGTGTTTGCTTGGAATAAGTGGGTTGATGTTAACCAATTTATCTGGTACACACCACCTTCATTTATGGTAGCAGTTTTTCTTCCTATTGTGGTCCTGCTCTGTAAATGCATACTGTTCTTCCCATGTTTCAGGAGGAGGATAAAAAAGATTAGATGTGGTTGGGAAGCTAATACACAGACCAATCAAACCAACCTGACTTCCAGACTATAGATCAAATATGGACACTCCCTATCTGATGCATGTAAATGTGCTCAAGTCAACAAAATGTTTACTTGCGAGCTTTGTTTTCATCTATTTCTTAGATGTTTCTTGTTTACTTTTCATTTCAGCCAGAGGGGTATGGAATACTTGATGCAATTTGAACTTCTGCTAAGACAGAAATTGGAAACATTAATTTTACACTTTAATCTATTTGGTATTCTGGTATTTGATCATTTCTTTCTTCTGACTCACTGCTCTTAAAATGCCAGTGCTTCATTGCTTCAATCGTAATGCTTTCACTAGAAAATGCAATCATAAATCACTGCTCCAGATGACCACAGAAAGTAAATAAATCATTACACCACAAAATCCAGGAATGCTTTCTGCATCTCACAGCCATGTTTGCTCCCTCGTTAAATCTCAGTATTATGAAGGGACAACAACTTGAGTATTTATTGTCCTGTTTCCTGTTATCTCCTGCATTTTACATTTAACTGCAGAAGGGATCATTTAGCACTAGAGCCAAATGAAAATTTGCATTCCCACCATGTCTTGAATTTAAACAATCAAGTAAGCAGAAGTCTGGGGAACTTTGCAAGGGAAATCTCTCCTGAGGCTTAGGCACAGTCTGAAAAAAAAGAGTTTTTAGATTCAGATCTACATCTTATACAGGACTAGGTGTGTCTGTTTATGTAGAACTATAAAATGTTTTCTTTTTTTTCCATGAACATATTCTTTTGTTTCTGATGCTGGAAATTTTCCATGCTTTTGACCTAAGCCTGCAGTCTTTACACGTGCTAATCTTTATTAGCACAAATTTTTCCAGTGGGGATAGCTCACACATCGAGTAAATATGTTTTACCATTTTATTATAGGGCCAGCACAATTATGTGACTGGAAGAAAATTATTAAAAACAGACGTTTGAACCTTGACGATGATTTGGTGATATTTTTGTGTAAAACTACTGCTGAATGCATTTGCTTTTACTTAAATTTTAGCGTAAGTTGATGAAACTTCACTTTCTTTGTTTTACATAGATCTGCTTGAATGCCTTAACTGAATAATTCATTTGTTAACATCTATTTTAAATACCTTATGCAGCAGTTAATATTTTCACACAGCATCAGAAACATTGTTGCAGTTTCCCTGCATGAGCTGACTGGGACATGAATTGATGATGCCACCTAATGCTGGGATCATCCAAATGAGAATTGCAGTGGTTCTTGTATTAAACAAACAAGAAAATGTCTATGTAAGAGAATATGTAATACATGGTGCTAATGATGCTGTTTTACATTTGAGGACGTGGGTGTACGTGAGACTGGGCGTAAGTAACAAATTAAATAACTATTCCTACATTTTGTATTTTCCTGGTTTTAACTCCATTTAGTTATTGCAACTTAAAGTTGTGCTTGTGTTTTGCACTTGATGTTGTACTTTGAAAATAATGGGAACATGGTGGCCTGTGTAATATAGACAGAAGAGACTTGAGTGGCATTGTGTATTGGTAATGCATGACAGAGGTGAGCACTAAAACACAGAAAGCCAGCCTGTGAACTTCAAAATTTCTAAAGGGAAATAGTTGTTGTCAATAGATCAGCATTTACATTTCTTTAAAGGAAATAAAATTAATTAGGAGTCATGTTAGAGAGAAAAAATATCAAAGGCTTACTTGGAATATTAATTGCACTTGTTGTCAGGAGTCATAACAGTTTTGTTTTATTTTTTCACTGGAACAGATTAAGACCAGTGCAACAACAAAGTAATTAAATTATCTTCTACTAGCTACTGTTCTTCTAGCTAATCAAAAGTTGTGCTCAAATTTACTACTTAGGACTAAGCTGAGATTTTAAGTACTGCAAAGCAACCCCAGTCTTTAACAGATTAATGTTTGTTTTTATCAAAATGGGTTACATTGCTCTCTCCGGAATCAGCTCTGCTGCTCCCCTACTAAGAAGGTCTGGAGAATTTAGTGCAGTCTCCAATTTTGCTAAATTCTGGTAAAATAGTTGGCTTTGTTGTTTACCGCTGATCATAGAAGTCAACCCTTTGAAATAGGAATGAAAACTGAAGAGAGGTTAATGAAAACACTCCCTGGAAGAGGCCATTCAAAGCTATTTGTATGGCATGTGCAAAACAAAATCTCAAATATGAGCCAGGTTTTCTGTGCAACAGATAGCCTTTTCTTTATAAAGTAGTGTTGAATGCTGTTGAATGCTGTTGAATGCTTACAGCCAGAATTTGAGACCTTATATCAAGTCTGTTTTCTGCTTTAGTCTTTAGTAAACTACTTCACCTCTAAGTAACTCACCAATCTGTAGTAGTGGAGTAGTATTCCTTCACAAGACATTGCAACAGTATGTTCCAGCTTTTAAAGCATGCAAATACAACAGGAGTGGGGAGGATCGTGTAAGGAGTAAAAAGGGCTACAAAAGAAAATGCTATTGACAATATTTTATTACTCCCTTTGTAAGAGATATAATTTAGTTCAACAGTAATTAAAATAAATGTGTATGTGCCTTTTAGTTTATGCAGCTGGTTCAAAATTCAGTGTATTAATATGCCTATATACTACTATAAAATATAGAAATGATGTATATGCCAATTTGAGGCACTTGTATAATAATTATTTTTATAAAATCATGCATCATTAAATGTTTCAATGTATAGATTGTGTCTGCCACTGTGTAATGTACATCCAGATCTGTATAAGGGCAAAAAAGGTATTTTAAAAACTAGAAGAGCTGCTGATGGGAACAATAAAATATCTTCATTCAAGGGAGATCATTCTTCCCATGGTGGCTGAAGAGTCTGGAGTTTCCAAAGGAGAGAAGATAAGGATATGAAAAACCTAATGGACACTTTGATAGGGGCATGTAATGAAAAGAAATTCTGACAGATCTTTTAACTGACAGTCCATATATTCTAGCATTTGTATAAGAATTTGTAAGAAGGAACAGAAAGCTCAGCTAGTCGTGGAGTGCTTTAAAGGAAAACCTATAATCCCTGAAAACATTGATTAAATACCAGGAAAGATCAAGAATAATGAAGACATTCAGGAGGAAAAAGTAATACAGACATATTTGGTAGGAATCCATCACTCTAGTGTAAGTGGTTTTGCAATGCCTCTGCAAAAGCTGCAATGTAATTTCCTGAGTTGTTACATATCACAGATATAATTAAATCAGACATATAGAACTGAAACTCACTGGAGAGAGAACTTTTAAATTGTTAAAGGGACTTGAGGAATTTTGTGCCAAGATTACCTGGGATAGCCAGATCCCATAATACTACTCTGAAAATGTGCCCAGGAAGCCAGAACAAGGGCTGTGCTGGCTCTGGTTTAATGTCAATTCCTGTTGACAGCAGTCTTTACTGTAACCTGCCCCTCCCTTTGGCCACTCTTCTCGGTTCTCTCAGTTCTGCTAACAGAAGAGTTTAAAGTCATGAAGTTAATCAGACCAGGGAGTTTGAGTCTATTAAAAGTAATGCATGGAAAAGAATGATTCATCCAGATCCATGCACTGGTGTAATTAACTTGATGGCCATGCATACATCCAGCGTGAAGGACAGGAAGAGTTATTAAATTATAGAATATGTAAGAGCTATTAAATTATAGAATCATACAATATCTCTGAGTTGGAAGAGACCCACGAGGATCACTGAGTCCAACTCCTGGCTCTACACAGCACCACCCAAAATCCAAACCCTGTGTCTGAGAGCACTGTCCAAACACTTCTTCAACTCTGGCACTTGGGACTGTGATCCTGAGGAACCTGTTCCATGCCCACCGCCCTCTGGTGCAGACCCTTTCCCTGACCCCCAGCTGCCCCTCCCCTGACACAGCTCCATGCCATTCCCTC
>JAOWBP010002978.1:19142594-19169504 GCA_028571105.1 Tragopan temminckii
AAATATATATGAAAAATACAAGTATATATCTAAATTTTGTAATACTTGTCACTGGGATCTACTACTACGTAGTTGGCACTGTATATATAGTATCACTTTCAGTAAGGAGTTGGTTATTTTAATGGCATAAATATTTTGGGGCCTTCTGTTGGCCCCAAAATATTGTTGTATCTAAATATGTATTGCCTTATTTCTGTACATGCTAGACTTCTTGGCAGCTCAAGATAGTAAGTGAGGCCTGGATTCCACCTATGTCTTGAGATATTTCTGGAGGTGTATAGCATGCGTGTGGCAGCCAGTCTTTTCTCCACCTTCCCCTTCTATTTTTGACTTGATGTTGACTTGACCTGGGATATCTACATGAGATGAAACATAAAGCAATGCTGATATAGTAATCTGGCTTTTATCTGACTTCAAATGAAGACTGCACGTACTCTGATAATAAAAGTCCAGAACTACAGTACAAATTATGAGGGTCAAGCATATAGGCATTGCATTTGTGATAGAAAGCAGACACGACATAGTCTGGCTTATGAAAAATATTGAATGATATTCCTGCGACTTTAGAAGCCCAATACTGTCAGGCAAATAAGCTTAAGAAAGCTGTTATCATGTTTAAGAGTAGCCCTGAGTTTCCAAAATTAGTGGTGAGGTGGGAATATCCCTGACTACTCATAATTCCATTAGAAACATTTGTCTGTGTCTTTATTTTCTTAGAGAGCCTAAGAAGATGCTTTCATTTACCCAGCCCTCAGTTAGTACTTGGTGCAGCAATGGCATTGAGCTAGCCATTTACATTTCTTAACATGAACAGTCCATATATTTCAATGTCATTGGCTAAAACAAAAGCAAAGAATTTCTGCAAGATTTATGCAAATATGCATGTGGTTTTCAATGAATTCTCAAAATTTGGAAATAAAGTCTTTATGAGTTTTAGAACTATCACATCCTCTGCATAAAACTTTTTGTTCATTTGTTGCATATGATACAATATATATACAACACAACAGTTGTTTCGTTTCCCTGTGTTGTCCTTACTAGCACTGCCAGCAGTACATTGAAGAACAACAAATATTGCTCCTCTTTAATGAGAATGATTCTGAAATATAGTTATCTATTATTTCCCTTGATGAGGGGTAAGTGTAGAACAATTTAATCCTATTCTCAAAGTGAACACTGAATCCTCTTATTTCAAGAGTTGGAAAAAAATATCCCAAGTAATCCTATCCTTTTTCACTTTCAAAACTATCCTTTTTACATTCAAAGTGTTAAGCTGCAACACTACAAACATTCCATCAAGGGCTATCATGACTTCATGAGTTGTCTGCTTCTTGTCAAAATTGAATAAATCTGACCTGATTTATGTGTCTGAGTAATAAGAAGTTTGGGTTTTTTCAGCCTACAAGCCAAGGACTCCAGAAAGAATCTTCCTGCCCCAACAGATCAAGTAAATTGAGCAGTAGTTTGTGCCATTCACAGGTACCTTCCAAACTTCTGCACTTTCTTAATTTTTCCAACTGTTGTAGTAAAGTCTGGTTTTGCTTACCAAGCTTTCTTTGTCTTTGAAGGGGCCCTATGGTTAACTCTAGCAAATGGATTGATTTTTTGCATTACCATTTACTCATCGTTAGTATTTTTAGCAGTATCCTTTGTCTTTAATTCAATAATTTTTTTCTTATTAAAAATTAACAGGCTGACAAAAAGAGCTTTGCCTACCTGCAAAGTAAGGCTAAGTCTTTTGACTCCACGGAGGCATCCATAAACAATTTGAAGACTGCAAAATCTTTGCGTTCTATGTTTGCAAAGAGAGTGAATTAAAAGCTTTTCTTTGGAGGGGGCACAGGAAGGTGCACAAAATAAAGGTTGAAAGCTACAGTCAAACTGAGATCTAATTTAGGCATCATGGCAGTACAAATCTCTAAATAGTCTTATCTGAAGATGCAGATAGTATATCTACTGTAACTTGTCTCTACTTCAATCCAAGTGATCCTAAAGTCAAGTAGACCACATGAAATAGTCTTGAAGAAAATCACTCTGTTCCACGTATCTATCACTGAGATATCTCCATGGCCTCCTGCCTTTAGGAAGGTTGTTCACTGGATCAACTTCTGTATTTAACAGCCTGCATACCAACACTTCTAGCCTGCAAGGGAAGCACTTCTGTTTCTTAAAAAAAAAAAAAAAAAAATCAGTGCAGATTTTCCCATGGTATCTGTTTCACCTAGATTATTTTTGCTTTCAAAGAGATTATAAATCTCCACGTTCCCTGTATGATCCAGACTACCCCTAATGGAAATATTAAATGTTAAACCGTATGAAAGTTAGCTCATGATGATAGAGATCAAACAATAAATTACAAATTTGAAGAATGGATTGCAAAGAGTAAATAACTTTAAAAAGGCATCTCTATATTTTACCAGCAAAATAGTTCATCCAAAGATGAACAAGACATAACAATAACCAAAACCTCCTGTTGCAAAAGCTATAGGTGCAGAATTCATCAAATTACCCCATCTGCTGGATGATCCCCTCCAATCCTGGATGATTTTTCTTAGGCTGTGTATTCCTGTTCTTTTTTAATGTAAATGAAATATTCAAAGCTTGATCAGTGTCCTTTCAAAGCAAATGAAATATTCAGGGCGCCTTTGATATTCAAAGTACTTCCTGGAATCATGACTGCTTTTCTCTCCCCATTTCCAGTTCAAGAAGACCTTTATATTGCAATTTTAACACATTCTTCCTTCCACAGAAAGATGACAAATGTTAACACTTTCTTGACTTTGCTATCCTTCCTATTCATAAAAAGTACAACTTACTTATACAACAGTTTGGTGAGCTTATGATTTCTGGTGTGTTATTGGTGTTCTATGAAGAACATTCATGACACATTAGAAAAACAGATGTTCTACTCTATAACAGAGTTCTCAGATTTTGTGGTTGTCTTCACAATTTACCTCAGTGTACATCTTACCCCTTCTACTGAATAAGCTTCTCTAGATCATAAGCTCCTATGTTTTAAAAAAGAAGCTGTAGCAAATTTAACTTCTTAATTAGTCTGTGTCTTCCTATACCTTGTATTTCTAGTCAAGCTCTTCCAATATTTATTTAGGGTTGTCCCATAACAACCACTATTCTTGATTCATCTGCAGGTACAACATTTTCTGTATAGCCTCTTCTCCATCATTTTTCATATGCTTTTCTGAAGAGCAACACTGCCTCCATCTGCATTCCTGTTCTCTTAGTTTTTAAGTTGCTCTTGGAGGTGGCATTTCAAACCCAAATGTTCCTCTGAAGCACCCATTTTGGGATAATTTTCATCCGCTGGAATATGAATCCACTCATCTTAATTGACTCTTCTCTTCATTAAGAGAAGAGTTCTTGCCTCAAGTTCTTGCCTCATTCTTTCCAGCCCGTATAATCAAAGAAGGGAGCAATCCAGTTCACTTCAGTGAGCCATACTCTGATTGTTGGGTTTACTGCTGGGAGCTTGTCTGCTAAACTTTTGGAATAGGCTAATCCTAAACACCTTTTTTTCTTTCATTAACATCCATTTATCATCAGGAACTGAAAGTAGGAAGTCTGCCTCACACCCTCTGCTATCAAACCATTTTCTCAGTCATAACAAAGCCCCAAAATACAGACAGCAAACAAATCACACAAACTCTGATTTACCTTCTTCTTAGGAACAAAAACTTACTCTGCACCAACCCAAAGTGCATTCCAGGCAGGCAAGCTTTTGCTCTTTTGTAAGTCTGTGCACAATAAGCCATGAGTAAACAGGCAGAAATATGAACACTGGCATACTAATAAAGAAGAGTTTGGAGGCACACTTATCTTGTTTAACAGAAATTACACTTCAGCACAGACATTGTGAATCTACTGGCATTGGGATTATCTATTATGACATGTCAGTATGTCTGCATTTAACCTGGTTATACTTCTGTTTTATTCATGATGTTTAGATAAAACATAAGGAAATAAAAATATAATTTTAAAGAATAAATTGAGAAAACCAGAAAGTATAATTTACCATATTAAATAATCATGTTGTTTGTTTTGGTTTGACTTTTTTTGTGTTTTTCTTTTTTGTTTTGGTGGGGTGTTGTTGGTTTCTTGTTTTTGTTTCTTGTTTTTATTTAATTAAAGTCATCCATTATTGAATCACTTCTCTATAGTAAAAACCTACTGGCATAGAGCTACTTTACAAGTGAATTCCTTCGGACAAGTACAGTCCTTGTGCTTTGATTATGCAAACTGAAGAATAGTCAAAGTGCCCTTCATCTATCTTCCTCGTGAATTTCCAATTCCTTTCAGAAGAAACCAGGTCATCAAGAGTGAGGAGCTGGAAGGCTCAGAGAGGGGGATAACTCAAGAGACCAAATATGAACATTCAGGTTTCAGCGTATCATGACATCCAGATCGAACGATGACATTCAGCAGAATGAAAAACTGATAAAGGATCAAGAAGCATGCCTGGGTCTCACAGTCCATATATATCCTAGTTTATGTGAGACTTTGAGGGCATGAAGTAGGAAGATCAAAGCTGCAATTAGGAAAAACCCTTTTGTGATCTGCTGTGTTTCCCTGGAATTTCAGTCCTTGCAGGTCTGTACATGTTCTACTGGAAAAGTAAAATGCCAGAAGTAAAAATATTTGCAGACGGTAATTCAGCAAGCTAAAAAGCAGAGTTTTCATTCTGGAAGTTCTAACTGGTCAAGAAAGACAACTGCTAACTGCAGACACACAGGTAAACTGCTGACAGTTATCTGCTTCACTAATAAAAAGGCAGAGAACTACATTAAATGCACTTGGGCTTGAGACAGGATTGTCTTAATGAATGCATAGGTTTTCTTGACATTAATTGCACAAACAACTTCAATACTATTCTTAACCCCATCTCGACTTAACCAGACAGCAAGATATCAAATGTCTCCCCATATTTCTCTGCTGCTTTTGCATGCAAGCTTTGTAAGAGCTCCCTTTTCAAGGCATGCTTGTTGGTACGGCTGTACTAAAGACTGCCTCAGCTATGAGCCATTATACATTTCTATGGGTTTCATCAGAGGAACTGGGTTCAAAACAACACAAAGACAAGTGATCCAGCACACAGCCATGAACTTCACAAGCATCCTTTAAAACTGCGTGACATTATGAGGTTAAGACCAACATTCATATATGGAAGATCTGGCTCTGTCTCTCTACAAAGAGATCCAAGCCATGGATCACTTTACTCCAGGGAATAAATAAAGCCAGAGCATGGATAAGAAATAGAACCAATGTCTCAGTGTCAATCAATGGAGAAAAATTAAAAATGCTTTCAAATTTTGCAAGGCACAGATAAGAGTAAGACAGAATCATATACACTGCCTTGAAATTAATCCCCTTAGCACACAGCTACAGTAGTGCAACAAAATACAGTTTATGTCTGTTAGCACAAGCTTAAGTGAGTGCAGCTCAAGGACTCAAGCAGTTAAAAGTTCCTGACAGCCATGATCAATGTGCAAGAGAGCGCTCCTTATCAGGAAAAGACAACCCTACATTTCTATTCACCAAAGAAGGAATAAAGGAAAACATCATGGGAAAGGAATATGAGAAACTGGGAAGATAGAAAAGACATGGGGTAATTACATAGGAATTTGATACACTGCCTTCCACAAATGTTGTTATTTGTCTATTATAACCAGTCTACATTTCAGGTACATGACAACAACTTGCAGAAATCTTACTGTAAGACTCAAATGTTCTATGTAATTCCACAAGCAAAATTATGTAGAAATAATCTCTCCACAAGAAAAACACCTACTAGCCTGAAAAGAACATAATAAATTTGTATGATAATACCCTTAGTAAACCTCTGCAGCTCTCCTTATGAGAAGCAGCGTGCAGAATTACAGACAGATATAAAGGGAACATTAAATATAAAGACAATACCACGTAAATTCTTCAGTGCAATCACTATTCTAATCACTTCTAATAAAATGTCCCTGGTCAACCCATTAAAGAAGAAAATATTTGAGATACAAAGGTACATTTACAGTATTTTTAATTATTTTTTTAATTTTCAGAATTGATTGAAAACACCATTAATAAGTCAAATGAAAATAATGCCATTACATTCTGAAAAGAAAATCAAGTAGATTGTATGTGAGGTAATATTATATTCTTGGAAAAGTCAGTATCTCTGACCTTGTGAGGTGATCATCTTCTGTGTATTCGACACTGATATGTCTGTGCGTCACCAGTCCATCTGTCCATGACCAGAGGGGAGGATTCAAGCAGTTCAGCCTAAATGAATCCTGTTGTATCAGTGTGAACTCATCAGTTAACTTACTCAAAGCCAGATTAAGTAATGATAGTAATTGAAAACAAGATCATGGAGGTTTGACAAATGGGCCAGCAAACTAAAAACCTTCTCCAGTCTCACACCTTTATCTGTCACTGAAGCATCTCACATAAACTTGGAATTATAGAGTCACAGAATTATAGAATCTAGTACCAGTGTTGGAAAAGATCTAAGATCATCCAGTCCAACCATCCACCTACCACAGATATTTCCACACTAAACCATGTTCCTCAGTATGATATCTAAACATTTCTTGAATATCTCCAGGGATGGTGACTCAACCACTTCCATGGGCAGCCTGTTCCAGTGCCTGACCACTCTTTTAGAGAAAAAATTTTTCCCTGACATCCAACCTGAATCTCCCCGGTACAATTTAAGCCCATTTCCTCTAGTCAATAGTTGTGTGTGAGAAGATGTCAGCACCCACTTTGTCACAACATCCTTTTCGGTAGTTGTAGAGAGCAGTAAGGTCTCCCCTGAGCCTCCTCTTCACCAAACTAAACAATCCCAGTTCTCTCAGCTGCTCCCCATAAGACTTGTGCTCCATACCCCTCACCAGCTTCATTGCCCTTCTGTGGACACATTCCAGGGCCTCAAAGTCTTTCTTGTTGGGAGGGGACCAAAACTGAACAGAGTGCACAAGGTGCAGCCTCACCAGAACTGGGTAGAGGGGCTGATCACTTCCCTCTCCTGCTGGCATCACCATTTCTGATATAAACCAGGATGCCATTGGCTTTCTTGACCACCTGAGCACACTGCTGGCTCACGCTCAGCTGAGTGACAAATAGCACCCCCATGTCCATTTCTTCCACATAGTTTTCCAGCCACTCTACTCCAAGCCTGTAGCATTTCCTAAGATTATTGCAGACAAAGTGCAGAGCCCGGCACTTGATTGTGCTGAACTTCATTCCGTTGGACTCAGCCCAGTGATCCAGCCTGTCCAGTTACCTCTGCAGGGCCTTCCTACTCACTCCTTGGCAGGTCTACACTTCCTCCCAGCCTGGTGTCATCTGCAAACTGTACTGAGCATACATTCAATCCCCTCATTCAGGTCACTGATAAAGATACTGAACAGAACAGGCCCCAATACTGACCCCTGGGGAACACCACTCATGATGAGTTGCTAGCTGGATTTAACTCCATTCACCACCACTCTCTGGGCTTGGCCATCTAGCCAGATCTTTACCCAGAAAGGAGTATACCTGTCCAAGCCACAGGCTGCTAGCTTCTCCAGAAGAATACTGTGGGAGACAGTGGAATGACACAGTCTGAGAGGAAGGTGATTTCAGCAGAAGTGTAGAAGAACACAAATTCACTTTGTTGTAATTGGTACAAAGTGGAGTAGCTCAGTGGCTTTTCTTTCTTGTCTGAGTTGGTTTGCCTATTTGAGCATGCCTTATAATCTCCAAATACTGTCTTGCCATCAGCACAGCATCAATCATCATGCTCATTTCAAAACAGTGTAACTAATCTTCTGACACCAAATTACCAGGTTTTGCAAAAAGCTATTCTCCAGGTATCAAAGTTCACTGAAGAAATAAAAGCACTTCAGAACTACTACATGATAAAGCACTTTAGTACTTGCATAGTTTTCTTATTTCCTCTTAGGTAGAATCTTTTAACTACACCTTTCCCTACTGCAGTTCTTTAATCTAAAATTGATTTCATCATCAAAAAAATGTGGCCTAATTGCACAAAAGACTCCTTAGCGCAGTGAACAGTTAGTAGTATTCAGTGTAAGTGATTCAGTCTCAAAATGGCAGATGTCAACAGTCTGTAGATTTCAGATACACAAATCAATGACACCATCTGAAGATTAAGAAGAACTCAATTTATGCTAGCTTTAACAACTAACAAGAGCTTGGTTGGTATTTTGAGCAATATGCATTTGAAAAAGAACACATTACTTCCCTCTCATGAGTTAAATATTCTTTTTGCTTTTTTCCTTACCACCACTATCCACAGTGTAAGGAGCAGAAAGTTTTCAGGAGAAGGAAAGGTGAAGCCTGCTTTAGACTCTTGGATTGAAGCCTTATACCAAATGTCTAAGAAGGGGACTGAAGAAAAAACTGGATGAAAGTGATTAGTTGCTGTTTAAAGCAACATTAAATGTTATTAAAATTTGAATGTCTTGAGAAAGAATAAACATAGAAGCTCTTTTTTCCAAAGAGGAATCCAGCTAAGATAAGCCTTCTATAAAGTACCTTCTTAGCATTAAATGTTTGTAATTGGCAGCTCTAAACTGTTCTTTATACCCCCTCCCCTCTACTCTCTGTATGCTCTCTTCTTGGTTACAACATTATTGGCTGCTAATTTTATTTTTGTCCTCTGATAATGTACAAGAGTTATTGTGAAACTAATGTGAACATACTGTGAATTTAATGTGTATCTCTTGCTGTTATTAGACAGGGCTGCAGGGCAGGCCTGCTTTGGTTTACTAGATGGGTATGTTCTATTATATAACAAACACAACTAATGCTGACAGCAGATTTAAATTAATATCTAATTTAAGAATAGAATAAACCTCAGTAAATATTTTTCAAACTGCAAAAGAAAGCAGAAAACACTCCCTAAATACCTTTAAGAGGGAAATAAAGAGAATGAACTAAGGAGGATGACCTGAAAAAAAAAAAGATTTTTGATACACAACAAGACAATCTAAGTCATCAGTCCTTTGCATAACAGGAGTTAGAGAGATAAAGTGCATTATCCAAAGATTTATTCAAATCAACCATTACCCAGAGATTCTCTGTCTTACTTTGAAACTTAGCAGGCACTGATAGCATTACCATGGGCTCCAGCTATTCCATAAAAGCTACATTTCGTTTGCAAATTCTCTGTGCTTTCAAGTTTCCAGTCCCAGGCACAGTTTACAGCACAGCCAAACTCTTTATCAGTGCTGGATGCAGGCATGAAACTACTCAGCCCTCAGCACTGCAGTTTGCACAGAGGAGAAAAACAGGCATGCTGGCCAAATGGATTTTATCAGCAAAGTAAAAAGGCAGCCAGTGCTGATTCTTGACATTACTGATTGCTAATAATGTCTGTGTGGCAGCAAAGAAACTTTTGTCCTCAGCACAATTTATGAAATAGTCCAAGGAAAGCTGTATCTGAAACGTTAACAAAATCCTTGGTGCCAAGTGTGGTATTACTCTATGCTAACAGAGCTTCTAAATATTTTGAAAATCAGGAAACTCACATGAGATTTAAAGAACTATGTTTTAGATTACTAACTTTGAAATATTTATACTAATATAAATGGACTATGTTTCTTGAGTAGGATTAAGCACAACTGAGGGCCCAAACCCCAAAGAAATTCACTAAAATTTGAGCAGCAGTGTCTTTCTGACAATTTAATATATAGATTGTCCTTAAAGTTCTAAAAATACCACCAATTGTTTTCCTTTACCCCAAACAATTCTTATGAACTTTCCTGGTTTAACTTATTCTTTTCACTACAAGAAAGTAGATCCCTTTCCATTCAAAGGTGAAATATTTAATCAATTCCATCCACATATGTTAGTTTCTAACTGGCTGTACTTCTTTATGCACTACAATACTAAGAGAAGAATTTCATATCATGGAATAGGATATCCTGAGTTGGAAGGGACCCACAAGGATCACTGAGTCCAACTCCTGGCTCCATACAAGAACACAAGATCAGTGACCTCATCTGAAAACCTGAATTTTCTATATAGGAATGCCCTCAAGTTTACATAGTATAATAGCAATGCACAGAAATGCTTCTTCATTTTTCTAATTAAGGGATTTCTAATGATTTTTGGAAAAAAATCCCCAGATCTTGTGTCTCACTATTCTTTGGGAGTTGAAAAAGATGACAGTTTTTACCATTTACAAATAATCATGTCACAACTGTAAGAATATTTTTAAAACAGTGCTGCTTTAGAAGTAACTACTAATAAGTACTAATCAGGTCCCTCAGAGTCCCAGGTCTCTCAGTCTTTCTTCATACGGAAAATGCTTCAGGCCCGTAATCATCTTTGTGGCCCTCCATCAGACTCTGGAAGTTTCCTGTCCTCCTTCAGCTGGTGAGCCCAGAACAGGACACAGTACTACAGATGTGGCCTCACCCGTGCAGAGAAGAGAGGGAGAATAACCTCTCTCAACCTGCTGGCCATGCTCTTTTTAATGCTCCTTGGGATACAGCCTTGTTGGCTGCACAGCATAGATTTCTTTGTAAGAAAAATTATATCACACATTGGAATAACATCTCAATGGGTAGGGTGTCCATATTTTAAACTGGTTGGTTCACACACTAGGGAGGAGAGTAGCTAACAACTACATCCAACCATCTCAGATGTGGTGCTCAAGGACATGATTTAATGGAGGGCTGCTAGAGTTAGAGTGGTATGGTGTAGCTTGCAATTGGACATGATGATCTTTAATGTCTTTTCCAACCTGACCAATTATTTGATTCCATGATTCTATGATCTTCTTATACGTAAAATTTACATATTTAAAACAATCTTAACCCTGTCTTGTACAGGTTCTCACAGTACCTTGCTATTTCCAAGCAAATAAAAATCAGGCTAAATCTCGATTATTTTTTTAACCTTTATTGTCCACTGATCTACAGGCTTACTTCCTTGTTTGTTCCCAAGGACGCTGTTGCTCATTCTTTACTAAATTACTCTAAGATGAGTTTTTGATGTTTTATAGATAAACAGTTATCCACGGATCACAGGCTGTGAAAAGCAGACATTGAGATAAATTAAGCTAACTTCCATGGTATACATTGTTCCCACTTTCTGTAAAATATTCAGGAGCAAGTATACTGAAAAATACACAGAATCAAAAACTTTTGCAGAAATTTGACATTATCAAAGAGCTAAAGCCAGGAACACAATCTGAATGCTCCAGCAGTGATATTTAAAAACATGTATGGTTGTGTGCATGCACTTCAAATTTTGTTTCTGTGCAGATGGGGAACTATTTTGGAATACAAAATGAAACTAAGCCTTAGGGTGTAACTACATAAGGGAGAAGCTACCTACTTAATTAATGTTTCCTATAGGGCACAACCACAGTATTTAACTACAGTCATCATTAATAGGGATACTAAAGAAAAGTACATTTTAAGGACAAAATCCATGTTACTAAATTGGATAAACATTTGGCAGACACAGCTGAAGGAGAGCCATAGATCATGTATCCACACCCCCCTTGGTGTGCCAGAATCAGACCATAGTGAACAGAGCTCAGCCGACAGATTTCACAATGGTTTGAAGAGTTCAAGTGTTCTCACCCTTTGTTTCATAAGTGACTCTCAAACAGAGCTGGAATAGGGAGAACAAGAGAACGGCCGTTCAGACGTAGAGTATGAACTGAATGATGGATGAGCAGTGCCTTGGGTGTTTCCACCTAGATAGGAAGAGCCATCCTAACCCTGTGATCTATTCTCTGAGCAGCAGGAGACTAGATCAAGGCAAAGCTATTCTTTTTCTGTCTTACACAAAGCTCAGACACTAGTCAATAGCAGGTTTTTATCCAGTAATAAGTTACTTCAGTAAGTCAGACTCCTGCTGGAGTTTTTACATTACCATTCAGCCCAATAGGTAACTTTTTTTAAACAATAATGCTCTTAAAACTTAAGAGAATGCAATTTTTCTTTTAAACAGTTTACTACACAAATGTAGGATGGTATATTTTGTGTCTTCACTGCCACCTTTTGGCCAATTTTTTTTCCTATTGCTTTTTGTTGCTGTTATTATATTTTAAATACATAAAGAGCAAAAAGAAACAAACCAAAAGTACATCCAGAGCAAGTAACTATCCAAGAAAATATAAATACATGTTTTCAGTATCAGCATTTTCACAAGCTAAAAAAAGAAAAAACAAATTATAAAAAGGTGGGATGAGGAGAAAAGATCTATTTTGTCCTAAATTCAGTATAGAAGTGTTCACTGGTGTTGATTCACAAACCTCCCAGACTACTCTGATTGAATACAGATTTATAAAGCCATCTCTGAATGTGTGGGCTTCAGAGACAGTTCACTTCTTTTCTTTCTGTAGATCAATGCCTCCCAATAGATATCTGTTTTCTTTTGATAGTTAGCTGCTCTTTCACCATTATTAAAATTCATGTTTGTTCTGTTAATGCACAAAATTCTGTTTCACAATGAAGACTGGTTGGTATTACTGAAATAAACATGTAATATCATATATAAAAAAGCAAAGATTACTACTTCCCTATTAATGCAAAGTTTATACAGAAAAAGCACTTAAAACACAACTGGGCATACGGTAATTATTCAAGATCAAAGTATTTATTCTTCCAAAGAAAATGAGCATTGTTACATCTGCTGACTCCTTGAATAACTTTTCTTCAGCACTGAGGAGACTCAAAGCAGCACAAAGCTGGCAGTCAGCTCTCTCTCCTTCCTATGGTCTTAGCAAACAGAAAGACCAAGAGGAGGAAAAGTTGCCACCGTGCACCCAGGTCATTCCATCTAATGAGTGGTTCTTAAGAGAACCACCTCTGATTGGCATCAGTGAAAATTATATTCGGGCTGTTTTAACACATGTTGCATAGGGACAGAGGATAACTACTAATCCCTAACTACTATTAACAATGTTTTCCGCACAGTCACCACTCAAATCATCCCCTATCCCCAGTAGACATAACAGGAAATCTGTTTCCTAGTGAAGTTATTCTGCATTCTAATAAAAAAAGCGCAAGAGACTAAACACTATTTTAGTTGCATTGCCATAAAAGATTTTTTTTTTTTTACAAGTATGTATCAGGCAGCCTCACAAATTTGATCAGCACCTAGAATACACCAGCTCATTCATTAAGGGCTTAACAGTTCACTTATTAAACAAAAATGTTACACGGACTGCAAGTAGCATCTCTGGAGTGCCACTCCAGGAGGTTTTCCTCCTGCCCACCTTGCCTCCCACATCATCCACCCAGTGGTTCCTCTGGCAATTCTCCCTCAGCATATTGCCTATTGTATGCAGTGAACTGGCTTAGGGGACAGGTGTTCTGTTGAGGAAAAAAAAACAAAAACCAACAAACAATATTCTGAAGTAGTTTGGAAGTACTTTTGTTAGGTTCTGTGCTCATACTGCTGTATGCTGTGAGAGAGCACCATGACAGATACTCCAGCTTTAGCACTGACTTTAAAAAAATACTCCAGGGTTTGCCAGAAGTCCTGATAGGCAGAACATGCTGACTCATAAACTGGCACCTTTCTTTTCAGCCCAGTTATAACTTGGTGGACTCAACTTTGCTGTGGATACATGAAGTAAAGAGGCATTGCGGAAGCAGTCAAATAATAAAATATAAAATTAAATAACCTCAATTAAAATAATAAGCTTCTTTTAGTGCTTATTTCACCTTGGTGCCGCCTTCATGGTAAGGTTATGGCTTCATTATGAAGTATTTAATTACAGAGACCTCATTGTTTAATTTTAAGTGTTAAGGATAGCCTTTCAGATAAGTGCCTGTTTCATGTCACTGCTCATTTATAAGGATATAAATGTTTTGACTTTGTTTGTGTTCTTGTTGGACATGATTACATCTATTTCTGTAATTTAAACAAATTTGCTCCTGCTATAGAAACCATAAATAACACAACATCCTGATTCCCATTTGTTGCTAGGAGTGGTAGTTTTATTAACACATCTTAGTCGTCTAATTGCACTGTGACAGTAGCTCAACAAGTTAGCAAACATCAGTAGAATTATGAGAAATTTTAAAGTGCCTACTCTTAGTGCACAGTACATGTAAGAAAGTACAGCTTAACACAAACAGCAAACAAAGCGCATAAAGAGACAAGTTACAGATACTGTCTCCATAAGGAGAGCCCCTAAAGCATAATTGTTCTGCCCAATTTAGATACTGGTAGCAAAAGGATAGTTTCCCTAAGCTCCTTATACAGCCTAGCGAGGAAGAAGAGCTTCTCTAAGAGCCACTGTGAACAGAAACCTAACTTAGGCACTTGATATTACTCTGAAGGTGCCCTCAGTGACTAAAGCCAAAAAAAATCCAGCCTTCTATATCAGGTGCCACAGTGGAGTGTCACCATGCACTGTGCATTTTCCCTCAGCAACCACAACTATGTTCTTCTCTAATGTCCAACCTCAGAGGAAAGCAAGCACCACATCCGACATGGACCTTACTTTTGAAATTCTGGTGTAAGGACTTTAAAAAAAAAAAAAAGGAGCAGATACAGAACTGTAGAAGTCAGAAGATAAATGCCTTCTCTTAACCTCAATGATGAAAACAAGCTCTCACTCCTAAAGAAAATGTGCTATTTCAGTGTAAAATGGGTTGGTTAAATAGTGACACAACCCCTCAGATCCTGTGTGACTTAATCTTAAGTCATTCATAATAAAAGGAATATGTTCCATCACAGTCTGTCTCTGTGAAGCAGAGGCCACTTCCTACATCATTTTATAGTGAAAGCCTGGCTCCTATATATGCAGGGCACATAACTGGCATTATAACCAATGCTGTAATGGCTCAGAGGGTGGAGAAAAAACAACTTGCCAGAGAACCAAAACCAGATAGATACAACTCTGAAAATCTGTTTTTTCCCCACCCAGAGCTTTTTCCTTTATCTTATTAGAGTTGGACTTAATGCATCTCATTTATTTTTCTTTTTTTCCTAAATGAAGCAGTCTACACCCAAGTTTCATCTTCTCACAGATAAAACAAAGAAGGTGAATTAGAACAATGAAAAAAATTTATTCAGTTGCTATTCTTATTAACAATAAATACATCTTGCAATAAAGTTCTGGTCTTCGGGCCATGTAAGTTGGATAGGGGAGAAAAACAAAGAAAAATTGTTATCCAGAAATAATTTATGGTTTTCAAAATACGCTCTTTGGGAGAGGGGAGGTTCTCACAGGGAAACAGCTGGCCACATGCAGAAAAGGCAACAGATGGGATAAGAAGGGAAAATACACAGGAAACAGTTGTTTTGTCACTGAATGAAAATACAGACAGACTGGGGGGAAGAAGGGAAGTGTGCATGTGTGGTTGCATACGCAGACACATCCACAAGCAATCACACACAGTTTCAACTAATCAAGGGCAGCAATGGCCACGAAAGAGTTCATGTTTTGAGAATGAAAACAGAGGTGGTCAGCATGACTCTTGGTGGAGATGGTGTTTCTCATGAGAGTTTTGCCATTTGCCCGTACTATCAGACCTTCAAAACCTTCCTAACATAAGAAGCACTCATTAGCATATGGATTAATACTCCTCCTGTGGATCATACTATAAAGTGCTGCAATATAAGGCTGAAAGTAAGACCAGAAGGTCTCTGCTTCGATGCAGTGCTATTTATTCTAAGTTGCATGCACTACTCTACACCAAATAGCATCAGAGTTTCACTTAATATTTCTAATTCTATAGTATAACTACATACTAAAGCAGGAAGGAAGACTCAGGATAAGTTATTTCTTTTTCTCAAGTTTCAGTGCTTTTTCTTCATTATAATTGTACATATGCTTAGTACTGCTAGAGCATTTGATTCAGTTATGAAAATCCTCACGACATCCCAGTGTTCTGTGTAAACTTGTATTTGAAATTAATGTACTACCAAGAAAATTTATTTCATCACCATTTGACTTTGCTCTACTGATCTGTGAAATGTGTTGCACCTCTCTTCCCTTGAAAGCCATTATAAAAGAGACAGACCTGTCATCTTTTCTAGAATTAAGAATTGCCATTCATGCTTTATACAAAGTGGCTGTACACAAGAATACTAAGGCAGCATTTTTATTGTTTTCTGTAGTACCAAAACACTAAAAGTTAGACAAAGCCCAGTATGAGATAGAACTAAAAGCTAAACAAAATTCTACCCTTCATTTTTATGATTTTGCAAACACCTTTACAGAAATGTAAGCCAATCCCTTCAATTCTTTTTATACCAGTGACTTTTGGAAAACACAGAAACACATACATATTTTTTAAGCCAGACAGGCAAAAAAAGTGAAGAATATCAAGATTACCAATTTCTGGATCCATGAAGTAGTATTTGACTCTAAAAGTTAAGTAACACTCTAAGTCATAAAACAAAGAATATTACAGCTTTTG
Organism: Tragopan temminckii; assembly: GCA_028571105.1. Lineage (NCBI taxonomy): Eukaryota > Metazoa > Chordata > Aves > Galliformes > Phasianidae > Tragopan > Tragopan temminckii. The sequence goes on from JAOWBP010002978.1 coordinate 19,159,007, forward strand.
AAAGCTCTTTGTTCTAAATTCCCCTTCTAAACTGTGTTTTGTGAACATATAAAAGAACAGGTTGTCAGGATTTTGTTTTCTTGAAAGCTCTAATTATACAACAGGTGCAAATTGGTAGAACTGGGAAAAATTTAGTCATAAGTCAACCAGCAGGAACATCATCTTAAAGACAAAGATAAGAGGTTTATGGTTCTGCAGACTAGTTTATTAAATAACATTCATTAGACAGTTCTATAGGCATTTGTTTTTCAGCAAATCCATCAAAGATATTAAGGCAACCCTAAGTGTATGAGTACGTGAAGGAGCATAGCATATAATAGATATATGTACTCCAGAATGGAATTCACTAAGTTCCAGACAGTTGTCTTAGGCAACAAGAAAGCACTTGTAAACATATGTGATTTCTTAAGTGAGACTAAGAACACTCAGCCCTTTGCAAATCATCTAATAACATTTAGGAGTCTTTGTAGTCCCTAATTTCATGAACTATTGACTAACAAAGTTGAGCAATGTTGTCAGCTGCTGCTGCTTAGGAGGAAACATAGTTTATGCCAAAGCTTACAAATTTACAGATCCATACTGACAATCAGGCAACTGTAATAGTAAATCACTTTAAGAAAAGCTCATTTCTTTAGCTCTACTGCTCTCTTAAGAATGCTCAGAACAAGTTTCTCTACAATGCTTCATCTTCAGACAGTATGTCTGAAAAGATATAAAAGAAGAGATGAAAGCAATCTTGCAGCTATCTAAGTAGTTCAAAAATCTTCTAACTTGACTGTCATCTCTTTGTGGATATATTTCTAAACTCATTTTGTAACCTGCAACAGTTTAGTCCATGTCAATGTCTGCCTTTGTTTTCACTGCACTCTCTCAGCCTACAATTTCAGTGATAACTCAAGTAGAATTGACAGAAACAGAATTCTCAGAGGGCCATTAGTTGTAAGCCACCTTAGTTCAACAGCCCTATTAAAACAAGTGTGCTAAAAAAATAAAAGAACAGCAGAAAAACAGATTTCTGCTCTTGACTTCAAGTAAGGGCCAATAACCAAACAAACAACAAAAAAACAACAAAAAAAGACAAAAGTAGATATCTGAGTGCACTTACTGTGATGATATGGACTTAGAGCTCTCAACAAACTCTTGTGAAACATCCAACCTCCATATTTAAGCTAAGGCACTCTCAAGTACAATTTCTGAAAGCAGCCACAGTCATTAAGATGACAAATCACTGTGGGGTTTGATTTCAGTCTTTTCACATTTTCTCAATCACTTTTGGGTGACCTGAAGCTAGTTAGGATGATTTTTCTTGTGTTTAACTGGAATTTCCTATATTTCAATTTGTGCCCATTGTCTCGTCACTTAGAAAAGTCTGGCTCCTTTTTCTTTACTCCCCCCCATCAGGTATTCATACATACAGATAAGATACCCCTACACCTTCTCTTCCCCAAGCTAAGCAGTCCATCTCCTCCATGTCAGATACTTCAAGTCTTTAAGCATTGTCATCACCCTTTGCTGGACAGGGGGAGCTGAGAACAGTACACATCACAGATGATGAGTGCCAAGGAAAGCAGAAGGGTCACCTACTTCAACCTGCTCACAAAGTTCTGCTTACTACGGCCCAGAAGCCTGCAGGCCCGCCTCTGTTGCCAGGGTGTTTGGTGTTTTCTTCCAAGCTCCTTTCCAGCTGTTTGGTCCACAGTCTGTCTTTCTTTTACTGAACTTCACAGGATTCCTACCAGCTTATTTCTCCAGTCTGCTGAAGCCACTTCGAACAATAGCACAACCACTGATCCCAGCTGTCAGGCCACCTACAAAATTCTCTTCTGACTCCATGCTTGCTGGATGGAAGCTTGTAATATTTGCCTTGAGCCTGTGGCATGCTACAACTTACCGTGTCTGAACTTTGTATCTCTTGCACTCCCGCCTAGTTTCCTGCTCCATTTCACCCTTGAATCCCTGTGCTTGTCCCCCTTCTACTTCCAGAGCTGATAAGTGTCCCAAGTAGTAGCAAAAGGTCAGCTCTTGGATCATTTGATGAGTCCATGGATTATTCCCTACAATTCAGCTATCCACAGCTGTTTGTAGTCTGCAGTTAGTCATGCAATATAACTGGTACTCCTGGACAACAGGAACATTTTACTTTTGACCACGGATATGATATTATTTTTTACCTGTCTGAATCTTAAGATAGAATTCTAGTATGTAGCTTCGTGCAGAAAGTCTTTTTCTTCATAAGTAGTAAAACTGCCTGAATTCAAGAATGTCCGTGCTCTAAGATCTTATAATTGGTATAAAATATCAATATTAACACTCCTATTTTGAGAAATAATTCCATCTCTGGCAAAATGCTCAACTAAACAAGCTCTAATTAGCACAATTATTTCTGTATTCAAATATGTCATATGTCTAACTGTGCTGTCAGTCTTTGGATAAAAGCAACAATTCCCTTACCAGTCAGTCATAATAAATGTACCAATGTAGTATTCCCACACACACAAAAAAAATTGCCCTAAATCCGAAGGCAGACAATTTTGAAACATTTACTGCTTTAAATGAATCATTGTATTATTTAAAATTGTTAAATAATTGGACCAATTATTAAGTAATTCCAAATGTTTCGGCATTCCATTCCTTGTTTATTTAAATTTCATCAAATTAATAACAACTGTCTGATAAACTGTTCTTTTCAAGTACCTCAGTTCACTTCACTTAGTGTTTGAAGAATTTCTCACACCTGTTTACTTCTCAAAGAGATCACAATAACCAATAAAAGCCTTATGAGTACTGCCAAAATTAATACTGCCTTCCCTTAAAATCAGTAAGTTGTTGTTATTACAATGACACCCAGTAGCTGAACAACACAATGGAGATTTATCACCACAACCTGACATCCCACTAATCACTGCCTCACTATGCTCTTAAAACCGTGCTTTAACTCCACTGCTTCCCTACATGCTTGTATCTCCTGTTGTTTTGAAGGTGAATCCTACACTGCAGTGTCAGTATTTCTGTTTATGTTTAAGACTCCAAACTATGCTAGCATTTGTTGGAGCTACAGAGTAGATAAAAAATCAATGGCATAAATGCACAGTATAGTACAAAGAAAATACCTTACACGTTGTAGGGATTTTAAATGATATGGGAAGCACAAAGATTTCCTGGGAGATTCCTGAGATAGAAGGTTTGGGAAAGGACATGGTTGCAGGCTCATACAGCATTTTGACAGTTTTGTGGTCTCACCCCATACCTTCAGAAGTCCTCAACAGCAAATATAATGACATTAGAATGCCATTCCTAAACCACAACATTTATCTGGGAGCCGGAGCTAAGGGCTATAAAGCACATCAAATGTTTTTGATCAGGTACATTCCAAAGCATCTTCATTTCAAATTAACACTTGTACAGATATTATTTTAAAAAGTTCTTTTTAACAATTGGAAATAATAAATACCCACACATGCCTCTGCAGAAAATCTATCACAGATTTTTACTTCATAATCAGATTTAAAGTGTTTTTCTGAAAGAAAAGCCACGAATTTAAAAGAGCTCCTGAGAGAAGTCAAATGCCCACCAACATATCCAATATTCTCTTTGCTCAATAATTCTTCCTCTCTGAGGTGCACTGTATCCTTTAAGTTTTACAGCCTTAGAGCGCTGAAGCTTTTTTGATAATCAATATATCAATTATAATTACTTTTATTATCAGTAGTTTTGATATTACAAGTATTTTAAGGAAGTCAGTTCTATACTCCAGAAACATGCATGTGATGACATCATACAACACCACAATCAGAGCAGTATCATAACTGCCTGTACAATCAATAGGTGTACAAAGGTTAGGCTTAGTAAGATTATCACAATGGAAAGATAATCAAAATAAATGGGAATGCTCACCAGTGTCATATGCTTGCAATAAACTCCCCAAGGAGCAATCTCCAAAAAGAGATCCTTCCTTAATGGCAGTCAGCCCTTAAATGGGATCTAGGAGAGGTGCAGCCAGGCTCCACCCCTTCTGATCACACAGCTGAATTGTCTTCACCTGTGCACCCGTGGCTGACTCAGTGCTTGCTTCAGGTGGTCAATCAGAGGTTCAGGCCATGATCAACAGTTCCTATACAACTGCTTCAAGGGATAACAGTACAATGTTAAATGTTTTGTAAGTAAAAGAGCAGTGAAAAAGACAAGTATTACTTTAAGAGTATATGATTAAACACAAAGGATAGCACTATGCTTAATTCAATCAAATTATGATTTTAAATACCAAAAAATACTTCTGGATTGTTTCCAATAAATGATACATATTATCAGAAAGAAATTCTAGGAGTAGTGTTACTTTGGTAAGTAGGAGTGGAAGTGCTTTGTATACTCATCTGTAATTTATGTACTTGAAAATCAGAATGGAATTTCTTTTACAAAGAGTAAGAAACTAAAATACTGCTATTGTTCTCTACTTTGAGTTGTTTTTCAACTCACTGAATTGAACTTTAACTGAAAAAAAGTCATGTGGCCTTTACTTGTACTTTCAACAGTGTCTAAAAGCATCACTGTTAAAAATTATTTAGTGCTTGTGGTTCTACTGAGTTCTCTTAATTCATGACCAATAGTACATAATTCTGTTTCTTCCATGTGTTGGTCTGGATTGAACAGCCCTCTCAAGCAATCTTGAGCTTTAGAGTTTTTCCAATGTATTTCTTTTCCTCAGCTCCCTGCAACTCGGCACTGATGATTTAAACTCTCTTCAGGAACTTCAAGTAGTTTGAGAGCCACTTCTTTGAATCAGAATTTTTGTGATAAATCCAGACCAAGTAAGACATTTGTTTGACTTTAACAATGTTACTCACTAAGAACAGCCGTCCTTTACTTCATCAGGGGACAGAACAGTTGTCTACTTATCTGATCTTTACTATAATATTCTCTTGGATAAAGGGAACTTATTATATGACAATAAATCAAATATGTTGTCTGATGTCTTTGTTCTCACATTATACAAGAAGGAGAAAGCATACTGGTGCAAATGCAGAACTGCCAACTATACCTGCAATTTCCACTCACAGTAGGAACAGAGGGCGCTTTGCACTTCCATTCCCAAATCAGCTCTATCCTATTTAGGAGACAACACTTAAGTAAACCCACAACTCCCTAGTCTGCAAGATTTACGTATTTTATATAATACAATTGAAATGACAAATGAAAGCAGAGTACTTTGTTTTTTCTCAAAAAACAGATCCAGATAACATAACTAACCATCACTGCCTTCTCATCTGTCATTCACTTACTTGCAATCCAATGAATCTTTTCAGGGACTCCTAACTTCTCACCTCATTCATTCTCTTCTGTATTGTAGCAGCTCACAGACTTGAACTTGTCAAGATGTACTTGGCAGCTAAAGCAGACCTATGAAATTTTAGAATGAGAAAATACAAATGTAAAAAACATAGGATGTGTTTAAGTTGGAATAACCAATGCTCAAGCAATACACTGATATCAGCAATGCTGGCCCTTTTGATCTGAGCACTTACCCAGTGATCAGAGCCTTAGAAATTGACTCCATTAGGAGGAAAAAAAAAAAGAAAGAAAGAAAGAAAAAAAAGGAATACGTATACCTTTGTTGTGTTTATTTTACAAGTGAATTGCCCTGGATACAACAAAAATCAAGCAGTGGGAATAATTTGCTCTCCAACACAAACTTTTCTCCAGAAAAGTCTCTGCCCCAAAGAACTGCTCTTAGTTTCTCCTTTGGACCATACTACAAGTACAGCTTTAAGTCTGGACTCGCGCTTTAACTGCTCCAAGTTGTCCACCTCTTCGATTGGCAGCATCTGTGACAGACAGTGCTAAGTCATTCTCACCCAGGCAGCCTGGTTCATTAAAATGTACAGTACTAAACTATAGTCTGTGGCAGCAACAGGTGAGAATCTGAAGGTGATACCTTGCACAGAAGAGTTAGACAGCAGCCAAGAAAAGCAACATTTCCTGCCACAACCAGTAGGAGGGTCCATGAAGATTATCAAAGAGCTGGAGCACCCCTACTTTGAGGATAGGCTGAAGAAACTAGGCTTGTTCCAGCCTAGTTCTGTTCCAGGCTTGTTAACCTGGAAAAGAGTAGGCTGCAGGGAGACCTCATCGCAGGTTTCCAATTTTAAATGCAAGTTTATAAACATGAGGGAAATCAACTTTGTACAACGGAAGATAGTGATAGGACAAGGGGAAATGGTTTTAAACTAAAGGAGGGCATGTGGGAACACAGACACTGCAAGGATAGATTTAGATTAGATGTCAAGGGGAAGTTTTTGTAACAAGAGGGTGGGCAGGTTGCCCAGAAAGGCTGTGAATGCTCCATCCCTGAAGGTGTTTAAGGCCAGGTTGGATGAAGCTCTGGGCAATCTGGTCTAGTACTTGATCCAGCAGCTGGCAACCTTCCTGTGGCAGGGGGATGGAACTTGATGATTCTTGAGGTGCCTTCCAACCCAGGCCATTCTATGATTTTGTGATGATTCTATGATCTGCCTGCAACTGCTAACTGCAACTCTGGATCTGGGTTTCTTTGCTGCCTACTTGGATTCTTGGTGTTTTCCCTGCTGCATCTGTAACTTTCCTGACTCTGTGCTAGGTGGAAGCAAACTACAACTATATGGTGCAAATAATAGTAGCAATACTTTTTGAGGACTTTTCACTCACTTAGTTTTGACCTTATTTCAGTTCTCAGCAAGGCAAGAGGCATTTGCCTTTCTTGGTTGCCTGAAGATGAGAAGAGAGCCATGTGCAGCACCATCAGTCATGTGTTCAGGTTGTCCAGACAATAGCACAATAACCATCAGTTCTAACCTTTGTCTTGAGAGTCCAGGAATTGTGTTGGAGAAAAAAAAGAATTTGAAAAAAAGAATTTAAAACAAGGAATCAAAAAGAAAAAGAAAAAACAGTTTTAAAAACCCAATTCTATAAATGGAGATTTCTTCACATTACCAAAACAAATTGGTTGCCAAATCCAAACCACACAGTAATTTTTCTGCTTCATCTCAGACACTTTCTGTCATTCTCTGAGGAATTATTGTTTTCGTAAAATCTCATTGGTGGAACATTGCCTTCCAGTGTTGTGTTTTTCATTGGTATCCAACCAGAAAAAAAAAAAAAAACCTCAAAAATACTGGGTGTTTCTTCCTGTGTCTTTCACAATATTTCAGCTTTAATATCCAAGTTTTTTTCCAGGGTAAGCAGCAAAATGAGATAGACCAAGTCTATTCTCCTGACTGCATCTACTCATGAAGTACTGGGATATACTCTTTGGAAAACTTGGGAACTGTGGTTGTAAGGACTTCTGGAGGTCTTCAGTCCACAATCCCCTTCAAAGTGAGATCAAGTTCTGGGCTGTACTAGGAGGAACAGTGCCAGCTGGACAAGACAAGCAGTATTTCCCCTTCCCTCAGCACCTTTCATACCCATCAGCAGTGCTGTGTCCTGTTCTGAGCTTCCCACTAGAAGTGGGGCAAGAGTGAATTGAGGTGACTTCAGCATGGGGCCATGTGGGGCAAAAGCATACGACATACAAGGAAAGGCTCAGGAAGATGGGGCTTGTTTACTAAGACTAAATTCTGGAATAATTTGCCCAGGGAGGCTGTAGAGTCTCAGTCCTTGCAAAACGCAGTTCTAGTTAATACTTCTTTGGGTGAGAGAGTGGAGGTGGTGGACTATATGATCAGCGAGGTTCTCTTCACCCCTAACAATTCAGGGACTCTGTGCATTCAGCTATCACTCTGTACAGCAAAATTTGAAAATTTCCACAATTCCACAATTCATCTGAATGTTCACTGTTCTCACAGCAAAGATTTTTTTTTGTAATATCCACTATGAAATCTCAAACTGCAATTTGCAGTCTCTGTTGGTCATACTCCCTGGCACTACCAGCAGGAGTTGAGCTTCACAGAACGGCCTGGGTTTGAAGGGACCTCAAAAGATCCAGTTCCAAGCCCTCTGCCAGGGACGGGGTTGCCAACCACTAAATCAGGCACTGGATCAGATTATGCAGGGCCCCATCCAACCTAGTCTTCAGCACCTCCAGGGATGAGGCATGTACAGCTTCTCTGGGCAGCCTGTGCCAGTACCTCACCACCATCTCAGTGAAAAATTTCCCCCTAACATCTAATTTAAATTTCCCCTTTTAGTATAAAACCATTCCCCCTTATCCTGTCACTATCAGACCACATAAAATGTTGATCTTTCTCCTGCTTACAAGCTCCACATAAGTGTTGGAAGGCAGCAATGAGATGTCCCTGGATCCCTCTTGAACTGAATAAGCCCAGCTCCCTCAGCCTTTCTTCATAAGAGAGGTGCTCCAGATCTCCAACCATCTTTGTGGCCCTCTTCTGGACCTGCTCCAACAACTCTGCATCCTTCCTGTACTGGGGGCCCCAGACCTTGACACAGATGGACCTGGCTCCAGACGGAGCCTCACACGAGCAGAGTAGAGAGGCACAGTCATCTCTCACGCTCTGCTGCCACCCCTCTTTTGGTCACCTTTATACTCCTTCTGAGGGCTTCTGCTACATCACCCCGTACTCTGCTCTTCACCAAACTAAGTATGTTCATCTGTTCTCAGAGACTATTTGCTGCAAGCCCCTCACCACTTTGGATAGCCTCTGCTGAATCTTCTCCAGAGCTGTCCTGGAAGCCCAGCCATCATTTCAACAGCTGAACCAGGCTCATTTGCACTTGTTTAAATTACAGGGAACAGTTTCCAGCCTTCCATACCATTTCCCCTTGTACAGCATCATTTCTGAGCACCCCAGGGCATGCTGGAGTAATCTTGCTGACAGTGAGAGTTAGCATACTAAACTAGTTCAGAGCAAGAGGAAGTGTTGGGATGATTACATGCAGGCCTGTGTGTTACTGGAAGGCTGCACCACATTTCCAACAGTTTGGCAAGTTGTCCTTGGAGCTCATAGTCCAAAGAGCAGTTGCATTTGTGGAAGACTTGCCCTGCCCACAGACTTCTTCCTGTATAAACTGTGGTGAAAACATTTTCCTGACTCACCACTGTCAGGTCGTCTTGTCAATGATGTAATCTTTTATTTTTCCTCCAGAAAATGCAATCTACCATTCCCTCATGTCAATATCGCCCGCAGACTCTGTTTGTACTGAAGAAGTGCTAAAACACAGACTGCACAGAGAGCCACTGGAGTGTTTATCACCTCCAGAAAATACCCCATCACACTTCAGCAGCTACAGAAACATGATTCTCACCCAGCTCATGCAATAATTACAGAATACTGACATGCTTCTAAATGACTGGAGCTAGCTAAACTTGCACAAATTTAATTTTCTGTCAGTAAAATTTCCCCCATTCTGCAAGTGCCAAGAAAAATTATCTCATTTTGAATCAACTCCTGATTCCTGTGGTGTTCCTACCTTAAGTCTCACACTTCTTGCAAAGCACTTGCACAAATATCTGCTTGAAGTTGTCAGCATGCAGCAGACTCATCTCGATGGAACTGTCTGAGGGAGGACTGTCTGGCCGTGTGCTTTCTAGCAACCACTCTAATACAGGTGGTGCTTTGAATATCTGAAAGTCATGCCTTAGAGTAGACAACAAAGTTCTCTCCGGCATTTTAATCTCCATGGACTGCACCAAAAGTAATGCCTCCTATATTATTACCTTGCCTGCAGGGTCAGAGGCAGATGTTGGTGGTATGGCAGTAGAGATTGAACCTGCCCACCAATATTCCATTACATTTTGTTGCCATGGGACAGATGGCAGCAGAGAGATACTCTGACAAAATGGTGTCTGACATGGAAGTGTGTATGAAGCAAAGGTGTGGAATTGAATTCCTACATGCAGAACAAATGGCACCCACTAACATTCACTGATGCTTGCTGAATGTTTCTGGAGACCAAACAGTGGATATGAGCACAGTGAGGTGGTAAGTGATACATTTCAGCAGTGGTGACTTTCAACAATGTGAAAGACAAGCCATGTTCCAGATGGCCATGCAAACTTTTATAAGTGTTGCATGCAGGCTCTTGTTCATGACTGGCAAAAATGCAGAGCTAATGCTGGTGACTACGTTGAAAAATAGCGTTTCGTATCTGAGAGTCTTCTCTATCAAACGGCATTATTGTGCTCTTTGTATCTGTTGTAGTTTGCATGGAAATAAATAGGAGGCAATACTTTCAGATCAACCTAAGCACGTCTATCTTGTCAGAACTGACATAAAATGTGGTTTCCATTTTTATTCACAGATAGGTACAGTCCTCAGGGTGCAGGGACCGGAAATATGATGGCCAGAGCTACCAGGAGCATCTGGGCAGAGCAGCTGCCTGGGCGCTTGGTAGCATGGTTCACTTGGGCCTGGCTTTCTGTCTCATCTTCTGAGAATGCTTATTCCCGAGCTGAGCTCTTGTGCATTTTATTAAAAAAGCTTAAACTAAGGTGGGCTACCCGGATGCTGAACGACCTCTTGAGCTACATTTTGGTCTACAAATGCAGTCCCTATAACACTGACTC
>JAOWBP010002978.1:19169604-19181224 GCA_028571105.1 Tragopan temminckii
AAGGAAAGGAAAGGAAAGGAAAGGAAAGGAAAGGAAAGGAAAGGAAAGGAAAGGAAAGGAAAGGAAAGGAAAGGACTAGAGCTTTTGTGTGAAAGCAACTTTAGTAACAAGAATGTTCAAAACTAGATTATTCCCTGTTTAATCATTAACCTTTGTTTTCCTCTGGGGAACTGAAGAATATTTTTTAAAAAGCTCAGAGAATTAGAGAGCATTTATTCACAGTTCAAGATAAAATAGTTGACTCAAGCTCAGGCACGTATGGAGGTGTGAAAACTTGTGCTGTACAGTTCTGTCAACAATACTGGATAAAATGGTGAGAAGGAACATTCCATGGAAGACATGCAGTGACAGCAGACAACGTCTCTGGAGACTACATCACAGCAATGGCCCCATCAGAAGACACAGAGATAGCATGAAGTGGGTTCATAGGACTTGGGACTATAGCCTGCCATCACTATAGAAGAGAGTTTTTGCATGGAACAATATATTTCAATCACAAGGAATAGTATTCAAGGCACGCAACCACAGGATATGAGCTTCTTCTTTAAAAAATGAGAAAAAATCTAGTGTCAATGTGCAGTTGCTAAATGAAGAAGCAAAATTTCCTTTGGGATATTAGTTGCTGCCCATACTGGATACAAGTTTGAAGGATAGCACCCTACTCAGTGTTGGGTTACAAAATAAACTGCAGTAGCAAGGCCAGATGTGAAAGCGGCATTGTTATTAAAAAAAGGTTAACAGGGTGAGGTACCTAAAGACTGCTGGCAAAATGTCATGTTCTGCATGACTTACATTCCTGAGACTTCCTCCTCTCGAGAGACCTGATTTTCAGAGATGTATATTAATATAGTAAATGAAAATAATCTGTAGTATGACATCTTTGTAATCAAATACATCACATGTATGATGCAGGGAGTACAACAGCACTTTCTTTTATTCATAGATTAAAATACATGACCTACATGCAGATTTGCTCATTACTGTACCATGTGTAATCCCACTTGACCCAGCTCCCTTCCAAAATACAGTAAATTTCCACACTTTCTGATTGTTCTCTTGTTTTCTCTTGCCTTTGTTTCTTCTGTGCAGACTGAATTGCTTTAAGGGACTGGATTTACTTTAGGTGTTCAAAATTTTAAAGTGCTTCAGAAGTAAACTTTGTGTTCTAGGTAAAGGTAAGTTAGTGCTAACTTAAGGCAATAAGATTTTTTTTATTTTATTTCAGGAGCTTTCTATAGATTAAAAAATGTTCAAGAGGATGCTACTACTGACTGCAACTGATGCAGTAGAAGTGAAGCTTGCTGTAGACAGCAACATTTAAACCAGCTACTTAACATCTGATACAAAAAAAAAAAAAAGAAAAAAAAGAAAAAAAAAGAAAAAAAAAGAAGTCCTGTGTAGCCCAATCTAAAAGAATCTGTGTATGATAGACAGAAAAAGCCATCTCAAGCAGCTGAGCTAACAAACATTTAACTCAGTTCTAAACCAGCCCTGGCTTGCAAAATGCTTTTGAGTGAGATCTGCCCAGTTTCCAAATCTTTCTGTGCAAGGACTGAACAGGAATGAGGGGTGAGAGAAAGTTCAGCTCTTGAGAACCTACATTTAGGTGTCCAGAAGAAGATATCTGGAATGTGTGCCAGGTATTCGATCTCCCATCCCAGCTGATGGAGTTGTAGTTAATACAGTCAGCAAAGGTACCTCCACCACAGTGCATGAGATTAAGAGCTCTCTGGACTCCATTGACAGTATAGATTTCATCTCTACAATGGGAGCAGAGGCACCTGCTTCACATGTAGATACCTTTTCAAAGCTTCTCAGTGTGGGCCATCCATTCATGAGCTGAACCCCACAGTAAGTCTCTTCTTTCCTCTGTGGTATCTTCCTTCTGAGTTGTGGCACTGTGCAGCTGGGCAAAGATGAAGCACTGCTAGAGTACTTCAACATCTACTTCCCTCATCTGATCCCTGTGTGTTCCCTGACTAATTAACTTTTCTCCTTCAGAGCTATCAAGCTGGTACTTTCTGTGAGGAACACACTGACTTTCTGAGTAAGTCACGATCCTTCTTTGCGTTACTTGAAAATGTGAAGTGTGGCTACATGTGACAGAATAAGCACTTCTCTATGCCTAATAGCAAGATGTCTTTCAAATCATGTGGGCCTTAAAGATGGCTCTCTCCACTATTAAATGAGAAAACCTAGCAGGAGAGTTTAAAAAGCATTTAGCATCCAGCCTCATCACCATCTGGTCAGATCTGATTATTATACAATCAAGCAATCTCCTGCTAGCTGCACCACAGGGGAATTTCTTAAAAGGACTGCCATTTGCCATTTGTAACTGTAGCAGGGAATAAGTGGAATATATGACTTGTGTTCTGTGCCAAAATCAGAGGTGCTTGCTTTGGTTTAGAGACACTGATGATTCCCCATCTAAACCAACAGATCTGTGTAGATTAAATAATTTGCATAACAAAAACCAGCAGATTTGCAAAGTGTCATTAAGGCACCTGAAGCAGACAATACATTTACACCTGTGCTTTAAATTGATCACAGGAACTCCCAGTGCCAACATGTGTGAAAAATGGTTCCCTTTAAGAGAACAGATGCTTCATTGTTAATAGGAGTTTCACACATGAAAAATTAAAAGTTGTTGAAGACTGCCTGTTCAACCCCATGTATTCACAATGAATGTTAGAAGCTCTTAATTAAGCTCTATCTCATCAACTTCAAAACTCTATTTTTGTAGAAAGTAGACGTTGCAAAAACACAGAAATAGGCCAGTGTTTAATCATTAAGGTGTATAAATAATTTCAGTAATTGTTTTGGAAGAAAATGGCAATAGACCATTTTCATACATGGATAAGCAGGAAAAAGAATATCTGTGACTGCCACATATCTGGAAAGAGGCAGTCATTGGCTATAGCACAGATAAAAAACAAGAAGCAAAACACAATGAGCTTCTGTATTTGGCTATTTAGAAAAGTTCACAATCACTGAAAATAATAAAGAGGAGTGATACCTGTATCACAGTATAATCATAGTACTTTAAAACTAGAGAATATAACCACTGAAACTAGGCTCTGTTGTCACTTGGAATTAGAGTAACCAATTAGCAGCCATCAGTGTTCTTTCCCTGCACAGAGAGAAGACATTAACAAAGTAATATTCTCTTTCCCTCTCATTTCTATAACCTTCTTAACTAACAATGTTATGGTGGCTTTTTCTTATGGTTATGCAAAGTTGATGGTTTTACCTGTCAAGTTCATAATCTAACTCAAAGAGCCAATGCCAATCACATAAAACTTACTGATTTATAACAAATCAAAGTCACCTATATCACAGGTTCATATATAATAATGTGTTGAATTATAATCTTCACAATCTGACAGAACAGACTGTGTTCTAGTACAGGTTGCTCAGCGAGGCTGTGGATGCCCCCTCCCTGGAAGCATTCAAGGACAGGCTGGATGGGGCTGTGAGCAACCTGGTCAAGATGGAGGTGTCCCTGTCTATAGCAGGGGGATTGGAATTAGGTGATCTTAAAGGTCCCTTCCAACCCAAACCATTCTATGATTCTGCGATTCCATGATTAGAAGTAGCTGCAGACAGTATAGTAGACATTGATATATATCACTTCCTGGTGGTAGACAGTTCACTTACTAAAATGTCAAAAGCATCTAAAAACAGAAAACTGAATTAGAAACTTAGAAAATTTCCAAGTATTTCAGTTTATTTGAAAAAATTTGTTGCCTACTCTATTAGTTACATGTTTCACTGTAATTCAGACTCAGATCTTCACATGACCAGGCAAGTGTTCCAGCCAACAGTCAGGTAGGAATCGCATTACTCTTTTCTGTGGATTAGGCTTCTGCCATGGGAGATGAATTCTGGGAGATTAACAGCTGCAGAACATCTGGACTCTGTAGCACTTGCTAGGTTCAATCTGCAAAGGTAGAAGAAATGATGTGGTGATTAGGAGTAGTAATGAGACTCTTCACATTTCTCCAGTTTAATAGTACTTCATAGATAACTTGATATTTCACTTTTTTTTTTTTTTTTTTTTTTTTTTAATACTTCTGATATCCAAAGTCTGTGTGAGAGCCTTGAAAAGAGCAATTACTGTGATTCCTATTAATGTCACTCTCTGATCATCATATACTTTCAGGGCTGTCAGCTTCCGAAGAAGCAAGCAATAAAAAGCACTGCCTTGTTCCATGTATTTTGTAATTGTAAAGAAAAAAATATGAAATGCCAAAATAAAGGTTTGGAAATGTTTATAATTGCATCCCTGATTCTGCAAACCATTCAAATCACCTGTTTTTAATTTGTTCTCAGTGATAGCATCAGTGACCTTTCCTGTAAGAACAGAAACAAGACAGGTCTGGTGCATGAGAACCTTAGAAACTATTTCAATATCCTCTCTCCAACAGTGTACAGTATCAAGAAACCAAGAACATGCGGCCAGGGCACTGTGACACTGCCATTGTGCTCTCACAGCTGCTAGTGCTCTGTGACTGAGGGAATCACAATAGATATATTTGTATTTAATAGCATCTGATAAATTATGTTTTGAGTGGATTGGTCTCTTGATCTGCTTAAGCTCTTCTCAGCTAAATATAGGGAAAAACAGAAAAAGAAAACATTAAGGATACAGATTTGTTTATTTATTTATTTTTAAGAAGGGAGTAGCTCAGCACTGATAAATACTATCCACAAAAGAATTCCATGCCACTATACTTGGCCCCCTGTGTTATTTCTCAAGGTAAAAGTATTACTCAGGAGAGGACATAAAAATAGTGTAAATAGAAAAGAGTAACACCTCTGTACTTTTTGCAAGTTCACAGTGAACTATACATCAAGAATTTCCTGATATGAAAGTGATATTTTCTTCTTAATAAGAGTCCTGAACTGAATTTCCCACGAGTTTGTTCATTTGCTTGTCAGAGTTCTGAAAGCTTCTAACATCTGCTTTTCATTATGATCAGTTGACCAGTGTATGATGTGAAAAGTTACTATCTTCTGTTTTGAAATAGACCTGATCATTCCATTCAATAACTCCTAATTGTTTTACAAGAAAGAGGGACCATGAATTCACCTCATTTATTTATTTCCTCTGTCCTACCCATCATGTCCACATCAGTTCTTGTTGGGGAATGTCTGGTCAATCATTTCCTCAAATGAAAGACATTTCATACCATTGATCAGCTTTTCTTGCCTACTCAGTACCTTTTTTGTTTGTGCCATCTCGTTCTGCTGTTATGGAAACTACTACTATGTAACAAGATTCTCAGTTCGGAATATACATTTAGCTATTCACATAATGTTTCTTTTTCCTTCAGTTTCTTTTCTAACAATGCCTCACACTTCATCTACAACCAAACACTACGCTAGGTTTTGCAGATCTATTAGATATCCGAAATCACCCTCCTAAGTGATAATGGCTTGTTCAGAGATCATCACTGTTCCTGTAAAACAAGGACTGACTGACCCTCATATACATTATCTTTGGTCTGTCAGCATTGAATGTCTTGTGTCACTTCATCATATGTTCATTCAGTACTGGGAAATTCTTCTCAGTTCTTTGCAGTCAGCTTTTTATTTTCATCAGCAAACCTTATTCTATCCATTCTTCTTATCCAGCTGTCTCATCATTTCATCACTATGCTTAATTTATATTTTAAGTTTTTACAAACCACTCAGCTATGTATTTATATTAATGTCAACTGTAAATCAACACTTACTGACAAGTTGTGGACATTTTGTATCTAAATAATAAAATGCCTGATACTGAGACCACATGACTTAACCTCAGATTTTGATTTACTAATCTACACTGAATATAAAATCATAATTGATTATCTTTTACTCTCTTGGTAATAAGCCATTAACTATTTCAAAATATTCATCAATATATTTCAAGGAGTTACATAGGTGTATACTGTGAAACAAATATTGATTACTTGCTTTGGGATAAATATATATGCATATATATTCTCAATATAGAATCACAGAATGGTTAAAGCTGGAATAATACCCAGAGGGGTGGTGGATGCTGCATCCTTAGAGACATTCAAGGTCAGGCTGGATAGGGCTTTGAGCACCCTGATCTAGCTGCAGGTGTCCCTCTTCATTGCAGGGGAGTTGGACCAGCTGACCTTTAAGGGTCTGTTCCAATTGAAACAATTGTATGATTCTATGAATGTTTTGGCTAAAGCACTTAAGTCTTCCCAAGTTAGGACAATTTAAATGAATTCAAAATAGAAATCCAAAATCTCATTTGTTAAACTTGAACATTTTTTTCCCATAATTTTGAGTAAGTTCAAGTGTTTTCATACATTTCATTTTTAATTAACTGCAGAGTTGTATTCATGCATTCAAATATCTTCATCATTCACTTTATATATACTCTGGTCAGACATTTGATATCACAGGCAATAAGAGTTATCTCTGTGAACTTAGAAGATTAGAGTAGGAGACCAGGAAAGACAAACATGGTGCTTATCTTTCAAATAGAATATGAAGAATCCCAAAAACATAAACCCTTTAGATTTCAGGTCTTAGAAAGCTGCTTGAACCAATTCGTTTTAACAGAGACTTAGAAGAAAACATGAACTGCAGAGCCAGCATTTGTTTCTCTAGAAACAAGGTATTGTTGGTGTGATTATTATTGGTATTGTTATTAACAGCTTTTATTGGGCTAGGCTTTGAGCAACCTGACCCAGTCGTAGATGTCCCTGTTCACTGCATGGGAGTTGAACTAGATGACCTTTAAGGATCCCTTTCAGCTCAAAAGATTTGATGATTCAATGATTATGTGCATAGGTTCTGGGGACATGGGTAAGAGGGACACGGGGTACTTTCAGTATGTCAGATTGAATATGGATGGTGTCTTTACTTCTCATGCCATTGTAAAACAAACTATGTTCTAGATCAAAATATGATAGTGTTTGTGAAAACGGGAAAAATTGCTCACGAAGGCTAATTTTCAGTAACTCCTGGCACAAAGTGAAGACCACAAATTAAAAAAAAAAAAAAAAAAAAAAAAAAAAGGAGGTGCGTAGAAATTTGTGGAAATTTGCCTGCATGCTGGTTAGAACTGTCCACACACTAAGGGACGGGGTTAGAATGTAAATTGTCTCATACAAGTATAAGATACGATTTGCCAAGGATGAGACTGTTATACAAGGTTAGGAGTTCAATGTTGCTCTCAACTATGTATAATTACTTAGATTAAAGAATGGATGATAACATTTCTGCAGAGGATTATCTGGAGTCACTGCAGATTGCAAAGGTTTCCATCACAGTTTCTTAGTACAGGTGAAACAAACCTCTGTCAGAAATAGCACAGGTAAAGCTGGTCCTGCCTCGAGATGTGTAGATTCACTAAATGAGCCTTTTGGCATGCTTTCCAAGATGACGATTATGTGACATACCTGTTATAGAATATCAGAAACACATCACTTGGCTAGAATTTGGATGCAGCCATTCCAAACATGCAATACTGCTACTCAAGCCTCAACCTTGATTCACCTGGGAGTAATTCCATGATTGGAATGCAGGTGGGATTAAGTGAAGAGTTATTAAATGCTACATTCTTGGCTGTGATATCCAAAACTCAAGAGCACCTATCTGCTAGCAGTATTGAGATAGATGTTTTTAAAGAATGGAAGGGGGTGATGGTGAAAGGTTACCCTTTTATAGTACACAAGCACCCACTCATTCATTAAAAACAAGCAAACAAGTAAACAAACAAATACACTCAAATCTTGTTCAAAAACTACAGTTATCAGAACTCAGTGGCCATCTGGTGTGCTTAATGAGCTGATGGTAAAAATAAATGTATTCATTAACTGGACTCATATATATTTCTTATCCACTAAAAAGTCTGAGAACCTCTCAGGGTCACATGATTACTAATTTTAAACATTTTCATTAATCCAGTTTGCATACCATTTACTAAGTGTCCCAATCCTTCTTAATGATGATTTTTTTCTGGGTTTGATCTTTTTTTCTCCCCACTGTTCTCACATCTTTTCTCTAATTGCTGCTGATTCATCGACAATTTTTAGATTGGAAGGAAGAACAAACAACTACTTTTAAGAAAGTTTTGGAGCATCAAAAGAAAAATAGCCAAATGTTTTTAGCTACCCTTGAAGTTCTCCACAACAGAGAATTAAGAAATATTATATGGATTTTTTAGCATGTTTTGAATAAGTGGACTTTCTGGAAAGTAGGATAATATACTGGCATTGAATCTCTATGTTAATTTGGGGGACAGGGTTTTGCCATGCTAAAATTTTCTTGCAGTCCTTGAAAAGATTATTAAAACATTTATGAGATGTTCTACTTTTTGCATTTCTTGACAATAATCTGTCTGGAAATCATCACTGTTCACTACCCATTGTCCACCAAAAATCTTTTTTTTTTTTTTTTTGAGAACTAAAAACAACCTCTCTCTTTTGCAGCAAGATCAGGCAATGTATTGACCAGTTTAACAAGTGTAGAGGCAAGCCTCTAAAAAAGACAGCTTTCCTTCTAAGAGTTGTAGACATTATAGACATTATGTAGTATTAGGTAACTGGATAAATTGTTTTATAATCTATCTGCCCTTCTTGAGTTCTCCAGTTGCTGCTTTTTTCCTCTTACTTGAATCACGAAGCTAAAGGGGGTCTTGCCATTTACTTCAGTTGATAAGACTGGTCAGCAGCTTATTCAGTCCATCAACAGAAACAGAGAAGATAAATATCTGAGAAAACAACACATAGTTAAAGAAAAGAAACCATCTTTTTCTGTATCTCAAAAGGCTAACAGAAATGCTGTTTTTCAATTCATGAACTGAGAACTACAGGAAACTTTAATAAATACAAATTCAGATATTTTTCAGAAACAGATGTAGCAGGACTGACAGCAAAATTGGCTGCAAGTACCTCGCCTAGATAAAATTACAAGACTATTTTGCTATACTGCTGCAGAACATAACATGCTCTCATAAGTCAATAAAGAAATTTCCATTGACTGAAATGATACAGTTTTAGGCTTTATCTTCATGCAGAACTCTAATGGCAAAGGAAGCTGTATGTGAAGGAAAGAATAAACATATTAGTTTGCTTGGCAGAATGTTAAATAAATATCCTCCTTTTAATAAAATATTCTGTGCAGAGCTCTATTAGATTGCAGTCTGTTCTATTTTTTTTTACTGAATTCTGCACTCCATAGCTGTGACATTCCAAGCACAGCATTTAGCATAGGAGAAGATGCTGTTAGTGTGAAGGTTGCTGTTAAACTAAATACATGAGCAACTAAACTTTAGCTGAGCATGAAGATTGCCAATATATATTTTAAAAATTGTTTACCTTAACATTAAGAATAGTTATACTTCTGTCTTCTCCTATTTGTTGATCATGCACTGCTACTGATAGCAAGGATATACGAGCCATAAAGGCTCATCTTTTCTGAGCTGCTTTTACTCACTAACGCTTATTCTTTTACCTACCATAGTCACATTACATTTGTTTGATAATCTCCTAAAGAAAAAAAATTAGAACAACCAAACCATGAATCAGTGGAACAACACATTACTTTCATTTATTTCTTTTATTTTATAAGAACTTAAAATCCCTCATTTACTTGTCAGTAAATCTAAGCACATTGTATGCTAGAGAAATAAACATCACCAAGACTGCACACAGGAAAACCAATAAGAAAAAGCCTGCAATCTGATGTTTTGCTATTGCTATTTAGTAATAGAGTTTAATCTACATAAAACCTGTATTCACAGCATAAATAATAGCATCTGAAAGTATTTAGGCTGTCTGTAGGCTGAGATAACTCTGTCAAGGTGACCAGAGTTCTCTCTGCTTCCTTGTATTCTCATGGCTGTCATCTGTTTTCTTATTTCAAGGTTGAAACAATCTTGAGTCTGTTTTTCTGCTGCTTTAGTCTGGATATCTATATCACAACTACATCTGGGGAAGAACCTGAGCCCAGTGCACTTTACTGTACCTGGGGCTCTTCGTCATACAGTAAGCTCCTCAGTTCTGGCGGGACTGGTGCAGCACCTACCACCACCAGAGCCCTGGGGTCCAGAGAAGGGCTCCCAGGAGCTGTCAGTGTGAAAAGAACAGCCAGAACAGGGGCATTTTGTGAAGTGTCATCACTGTTTAATTTTCCAGATGCTTTGCTGATTTGGGAGACTCCATTTCACAGTACACTGTGCATAATTGGAGCAGCTTCCTCCACCACTAGTCCCATCCTTGGCTAACGTGTTAATTAACAATTTTTTTTTTCTGCTGACAACCAAGACAGGCTTAGAGAACTCCTTAGCGTCTATAGCCTAATTTGAAATCTACTGATCATTACATTCACTGCTAGCAGGGAAAAAGACTTGTGTGCGGCCTTCGAATTCCAGCCTGCATAGAAACCAAGATATATTTTGACACTGATGTAAATAGTTGGCTTTGTCCAAAAGATATCATTGACTGTATTTTCTTTTTCTTTAAAGTATCAATATTTTCACAGAGGTTTTTCACTGAAAACAAAAAACAACAAAAAATCTTAACGGAGAATTCAAATTCCTCAAAAACAGTTTTCTATCCCAAAAAATGGTAATAAAAAAAGTCTTTAAAGGAAGATGCTGTTTTTTCCTATGTTTACCTCAATTACCTCCTTGCAATCTCACTCACAGATCACTGATGTGCTTATCTTAAATGTTTTGTTTTTCTTCACTATAAGAAATTTTCAGCAAATACAGAATTCTCTACAGAATAGAAATTAACTATTTCTTAGAGCAAACATTGTACAAATAATACTTTGAGATACAGATTATTCCCATTCCTAAATGAGGATAGCAAGACAAGAAGTAAAAATTCATCAAAGCTCTAGTAAGGGATTTCTGAGTCAGCTGGATTTAGTTTACAATGTGATTGTTCTTTGTAATTCAAATAATTATTCTTTACAGCTTTTGAATTTTAATTGTTACTTCTCGTTCTTTCATGCATCATTTAATTGCTTTAGGAAAGAAATAATGTGGAAGAAAAAAAAAAAAACAACCAAGAATGGATTTCATTACTAATAAAAATGTAATTCCATAAAGATAGTTTAAACTTTTGTGAAATATTCCAACCTAAAAATGATATCTTTGTAGAGAGAGCCTTCACTTGAATGAAAAATTCCACTGCAGGCATGGTCTTGCTACTATGACCAGAAACATGGCTTCCACCACAGCTCCAGCTGAAGTGATACACAATCATACAATACCTCCAATAATCAGGCCCTTCTCTTCTCCAGCTCTTCAGTACCACTCAGAAAAGATTTGCTAGCCTTACTCAGAAACACGAGCAAGGGAAACTCAATCACACCTTTTTGGGAACAGCTCTTGCAGTTGAAATGAAATACAGGTAAACTGACTTTACCACTCCTGATTGGAATAACATCTTTAACAGTCATTCTTTGAGTGAAATTAACACACACGCTTTCTGCTTTCAGTTAGTAATGTTGTGAATGTTTTTACTGACCCAGACCTGTCATACAGACAATTACCTTAACTGAAGACAGTGACTGGCACTACAGAAGAGGCAAACTTCACAGTAGCAAAGAGGAGGTTTTGTAACACACGTTTTTTAAA
>JAOWBP010002978.1:19181324-19193516 GCA_028571105.1 Tragopan temminckii
AAGACAGTGACTGGCACTACAGAAGAGGCAAACTTCACAGTAGCAAAGAGGAGGTTTTGTAACACACGTTTTTTAAAGGGTATCTTAAAATCTATCCCCCAGCTCCAAAACCCAGAGCTCCATCAAACATTCCCAAATACCTGCAGACTTCCCTGTCCTCTGACACTGGCAGCCCTCTCCCTCCTCCTCAAAACCAAGGCTACCTGAGCATTCAATCCAAACCCTCACTCATTCTCTGCTTTTCTTTCCATCTTTCCCCTATAGAGAGACGTTCAGTCCATATTTATCTGAGCTTCCCCACCCCCCACATCCCAAGAAGCTTTCCTTACATCTTTTTCCACTCCTTGTTTCCAATCCTCAGCTGTGCATTCAGCCCCCTATCCACTTCCTTCCCCTAAGAGATTTACAGCTTTGGCTCTTCATTTCAGAGCCTGAAAGTGCTCTGCCCAGCTGTCAAGGCTGCCACCAGAACTTCAAAGCAGAACCCTCATTGTGCTTCTCCCAGTTATTGAAACCCACTGAAACCCTCCTATTGACTACCATGTCCAGTCTGCCCTAGACCATATTTTCTCTTCAACCTCTTTTGCAAGTTGTGCTCTTTCCTTTAATAAAAATCCATCCAAGTGGCATTCTAAAGGCAGAAAAATGGCATACAAAGGGAAAAGCCAGAGGCAAAGCTCCTTATTCTTGTAAAACTCCTGAGAACACCCTGTAAGTCCCATAGTTTAATTCTACCAGGTCTGAAAAAGTATTTCCTTTCCAAGTTTTGAGATTACTGTATTTCAGAAATATATATTTGCTTTTTTTTTTTTTTTTTAAATGAGGTGGCAAGAGCAGAATACTTTTATAATTTCTAAACTATTTGTTTAGTTTTCTCTCCTTGCCCCATGCACAGGTCCTTCTAAAATAGACACTGCCATCTTTCTGGCCTTGTCATTAGAGAGATTTTCAAA
The DNA here is from genome assembly GCA_028571105.1 of Tragopan temminckii. Lineage (NCBI taxonomy): Eukaryota > Metazoa > Chordata > Aves > Galliformes > Phasianidae > Tragopan > Tragopan temminckii. Next base: position 19,182,278 of record JAOWBP010002978.1, read on the forward strand.
TACTAATCACGCTATAATCTTTTTCTGATTGCCCTTTTATTTAACAATATCCTTCCTAAGGTAGAATGACAAGCCTCTGCGTAGTAGTTCAAGTGTGGATAGCAGCAGACATTAATTTCTATATTCTTTCTTATCCACCTCTGTATCTTGTTTGTTTTTATCATCAGAGCCACAGTGAGCACCAATCCTTATTAATTTGACCACAATATTATGCAGATATCTTCACAAAAGCTGTGATCAGTTATGTTGATAGGGACTTTAAGGTGTCTGAATGATTTCAGGAGTGCTCTTCTGAAGCTGTGTCAAAGGCAAAGCAACTAATTAACCCATCAATAAGTAAGGATCTATCTGCTAAAGGAAGAGGTCAGTGTGGCTGGGTCAATCAGATTCAGGCTTTGACAACTTATTGCAGGCCAATGAGCTGTTATCCTTTTCTCTTGGGTGTATGTTATTTAACATTCACTGACCTTGTTCTTACTTCACTGCATGTTGTATAAATCTGACTTTGGTTATTCTAAATAACTGTGTACCGTCTGCAGATTTGACTGATGTCCTGATGTCTGACCTCTTCTATATGTTCCTTACATACGCACCTTATCAAATGATGACTTTGGAGCACACAACTACTAACACTGTCATGACAGAATTGGACAAAATGTGAAAGGCTAAGATTAAAGCACATCAGATCACTCTGAAGTGTGTAACCATCTAGTTTTACTTATTTCTAACGGTAACACTTTGATGGCTATTAAGTTATTTGCCTTTGAAATAATATCTTTAGCAGAAGACACAAAATGAGATTAAAAATAGCTAGCAGCTGATCAAGATGACCTAATTTAACTGGGGAATTTCCACAGGGCTTTAATTGGATACAGATTATATTCACTCTTAACTAGCATTTTGTCCCCAGAAAGAACCCATCAAAACATGGGATACCACAAACTACACAGTTTTGAGAACTAAATGCTATTGTTTGTAAAACAAGGGTAGGAAATGATTACCAGAAGGAGACTTACATATATAGTTTGTAGAATTAACCCTGAGTACACCCTTGAACAGGTCTAACATATTTTTTGAGGCAAGGAGAGGGAATGTGGACAGTCCTCAACAAAGACAGGGATGGCACTGAAACTGATGTAGGAGGAAATCTCAACATAAATGATTTAGCAGGGCCACAGCTAAGAAGGAGACCATGAAAAGGTTCTGTAAGGGTGGGGTGAGAGATGAGGAGGAAGTGGCCACCACCAAAAAGAAAAAGCATACAAGTAGGTAACAGGGTTTAAATACATCAGGCAGTGTGAGAGAGTACAAAAAACAACCAGCTGTTCTCACTATAGAAATGCATTGCTGCCAAGGGAAAGGTGAATGCCCTCTGCCCTGCCCTTCCTTCCAGAGAAGCATGCAAGGAAAGATTCCTGTAAAAAGGTCATCCAGAGCCTTTCTACTGTTATATTTAGCTTATTTGAAGAACTTCAGAAACTATTTAGTACAATAAAATGAGACAAGATGGATTCCAATTAAGCAATTGAAACCCTTGCTGAACACAGAAGAGGGAAAACCTGCGTGTTTGTGTGATCTGTTACTCTGTGGGATAAACTCTTAGGAGCACTACTTGCCCAAGGGCCCACTGAAAACCGGTCCAGTTCCTGGAAGAGTCAGACTCCATACTGACCCAGAGAAATGTGAAGTTGTCTAAAATGCTCCTCCTGATCTAGACTGTGTTCTCTGTGTAACAGTGTGAACAAACATCTCATCTGTTTCAAACCTCTGACAATTGGTACAAATCACTAAAAGCAGATGCTCCCAATACCTGTTCACATGTTTTTTTACATGTTATACAATTCAGAGGCCTTATAGATGCTTCATGACACTATATTCTAGCTAATTCTCAGGGCGAATTAAGATCTAGTTCTCCCCCATTGCTGGGCTTCATGAAGACTGAGGAATTTTTGACTATAAATGAGTTAAGAAATTGAAGATGGAAAACTAGTTCCATCAAAGAATTGTTGGGTATTGATTTTTAGTCCCTTAAGCTCCAGATGTATTAGTCCAGCTGAAGTTGTACTATATGAAAGTATTTAAGGATTTGAAGACTAAAAAAAAAAAAAAAAAAAAAAAAAAGATAATAAAACAAACATAAACATGAATTTCTAATACTTTCCCTTTTTGAAAAACATTACTAACTTCACTAAAAATCCAATTTGATGAGAATAAAATAGCTAACTAAAATTAAAATACAGCATTTTGTTTTGCCTTACATGTATGAATTGCTTTCATTTACAGTTTAATTTGGTAGGAAAAAAGTCCTGATCAAGCCCACTAAAAGAAAATCCACTCTTGCACTCACTCATTGCATTGTTAGAGAAAAATTTGAACACCAAATATCTCAAGAATGCTTTAGGGGAATACAGGCTTCATTAGAAAGATAATCCACTGCAATACGATAAAACATAAGGTAGCTATTCACTCTGCTATGGCAAAATGAGGACTTTATTTTAAATCTATAGCGATGGAATTTTTTGCATGATGCTTTCTCTAAACTGCCTTACTTAATCTAGAAGGACATTAAAATACTCATCTGCCAGCTGTACTGTTTTTAGCTGCAGCAAATTGATGATCAGTATCCTCCTGACATAATTTTATTCACATGGAATAGAAGATGACTGTCACAGGATTACCAAAAGGGAAAAAATCTAAAGTTCATTATGTCTTGCCTTTTGTTTTTAATCTTACCCTTGAATTATTTTAGTAATTAACACTAATCTGAAGACAGTGACTGCTAAAATAAAGCAGATCTGCAAACATCTTTAGTACAGAAATGAAAAAGCTGTATTCTCCAAGTTAAAAAAACAACCACTCGCATTTCAATCTCACTGACTTGTGGAAATGCCTTCCACAGCAACCCAAAATGACTGCAGTCACTGTGACAGCTTGTGATGTTCTGTGATACATTGATGGTCAAATTCAGCCCACTGACTTCAAAAGGAGACAGGCATTTTTGACTATGTCTGTTCTTCATGCATAGTCTCCAAGGTCATTTCAAGAACTCCCTGCATCATTTTGAGAACTAGACTGATGTCAAGTGCGAAGTGTTCAATCTGCTAGGATTCTTTCTTTTCCTTTGATATAGATGACACAGGCATCAAAACTTTTGAACAAAGTGCAAGCAAAACTATTATTTTTTTCATCTCATTTCTAAGCATATACTGCATGCAATTTTTTAGTATAGTTGCTAAACATACATCTCGTATTTAAAGACCTTAGTCCAGTTAAGCTATATCTATATTAGCAAGCAGAAAAGAGCAGAACGGCAGAAGTGACTTTCTGAAGTGAAATACTGTTGGGGATATCAGGTCCTCAGTGCTCATATTGCATGTACTTTTCTACACTGAATTAGCTCTTCTGCTCTTGCAGAGGGACTTCCAGTTTGCCACTGGTGAACTCCTAGAGAGCATCTCCCAGTTGAGTTTCATACAAAGGGAATCAATCAAGTTCACGTACTTTGGGACTGCTCCACAGTACAAGCCAAAGCATACTACACAAATACAACTCAGAGATCCACAGGATTCCTTGGAGATGCATGAATGTCCAGTAAGGCTCAATCCCTTTCTTAAGGCTAAAAACTCCTAGAGTCCTGCGCTATATTTCTGATGCCTGTGCTTCACACATAATGAGCTATGCTGGATCCCACTTTACTTCTCATCACACCAGCTGGCACTACAAGAAAACAGGCTATTTTGTCACAGCTAGCCAGTATTAGGTTCCTACCAAAAGCAATTATGCTAAACTGTGTTTATCATGCCACTTTTACCTTTCCCTTCAGAATAAGTGGGTGGGCTTCAGATATCTTATAAAAATAGCTAAACCCAGATGAGCCCTGTGCTACATACAGTCTCATGACATGGCTTCTTTTGTCTCAAAGAAATTACAGATAGAATCTCAGTACACTGATGAAGCGTGTGTATGTCCATCACTATTCACCTTCAGCAACTGCCAGAAGGAATTTGCAGTAAGTGGAACTCCCATGCCTATTTTGTCCTTGGCCATTTTGCCATCAGCAGAAGGACACAACTAGGGCTGACTCTGACAGTAGTTTTGCAATGTGGGCACCTATCTGTATGGTGATATTCCATTGTTTCTTTTCATATATATCATCAAAAAGCAATCCCGTAGGGGTATTTTTTTTGCTCTTTCACCTAGGGGCAGATTTGAGTCACTGACCTTAAGATGAAGGGCTCCATATTTCAGTACTGTGCTTCCCAAGAGATGTTGAAACTCAGGCTGCTGAAGTATCTTAAAATAAAATTTCTCTAGACAGTCGCTGAATAAACTTCATTTTAACAGTAAATAGGCACTACTTTGGCTTACCCACACAGACTATCTCTACTTTTAAAGACAGAAATGTAGTCTTCACCCAGATCACTGCAAATACTTCTCTTGATGTTATTTTTTTCCTTCATATCAGAAAAAAGGTCTAGCCCAAAGCTTCCTCAGATGTGAAAAACTGAATTTTCTCCTATGATTTTAAACAAAAGGGGGGAAAAAAAAAGGCAAAAAGCAAAAAAAAAGGCTTATAGTAGGCTATCATTTTTTCTCTTATATGTGATCACTTCAGCTCTGGAACTGTGGCTAGTTAATAATTCTCAGTGCTTTACTTTGAAGGCAGGATATCAAATGTATACAGGCTTTTGTGTTCCATCAGATGGAAAGATGGCAAATAGACTAAGTCCATTAGTATATTCTCTCCTTTTCTGCCATTAACCCAGGGGCAATGTTACTATCATCTGGAGAAATAACAGAAAATTTGGAAAAGGTTGGCTTTTATAGCACTAAGGACAGAAGTGGGAATTGAGATTCAGCCCACAGTACAAATAATGCAGCATCTCAGTGAAAATGCATGCTTAGTTTCCAAAATCCTTCAAATGAAAGGGAAGTGTAGTCTTTAGCTGTTTTCCCTCCTATAGGAGCAATAGGAAACTAGCCTTTGTCTGGAAAGAGAGATTAAAATATATAGAAATTATGAGGGAAATAAAAGAAAAACACTGCAACGAATGAATATTTGAAATACCTTCTAGTTATCTGGCTATGACATGAGGAATAAACAGGAATGACCCAAAGGTTTAACTCACTTGTATAATTAGTATTACAAAATCCTAATGTTGTATAGTAAGTTTGCCAAGAAACACCTTGAGAGATGAGTACGTGAAAAATGCAGTAGTGGAGGCATTATTTATCAAGAGTACTTTCTGAATTTCAGAGGAAATACATCCAGTGAAAAATAGTTCTAATGGCTCTTGTTAAGATAAAAAGGAAGAAAAGGCAGTCTTGTGGCAATGTCTTTACTATTAAATCAACAAGACGTTATTGGATATAGTTATTCAAAGAAAAATGTAACAACCCAAAAGAAGCAGACTGTTGATGACTGCAATCATGACTTCCATGTCTTTATTTTGAAACAAGTTCACAGTGGGACACAGACAGTTTACTATATGTGCTGGAGACAATCTTTTCTTTGGAAGATGGACAATGATTATTTTAAATTTTATTCTCGCTATACCAGAAAATAATTTGGGCTTAAGAGGCACTGTTGGAAAGAGAAAAATGAGGATAATAGAATAATAGCATCACTCAGAAAGCACATATGAAATGAAGAAAATTATTGATGAGGTATGCATGGATAATTTTGTGGGGGGGAAAAAAGAAACAAAGAAAAAATCCTAGTGGTTACTGGAAGCATTATGCCAAACACACAATAGAAACTATTTCAAAGATGGCTAGTAGAAGGTACTTTGACTGCATTAGAAGAAATTTAATGATCTTAAAATGTAAAAAGGAATCGCATATGGAATGAAAACAGAGACATATTCTTAATAGAAAAGAATTGCTCAGATACATTAGTTTAAATCAGCAAGGCTAAAATGACTTATAATTAACTAAGAACATCAGCAATGCAACAAGGAAGCGTTCTACAAATATGCTACAAATTAGAGATACAAAAAAAAATGTTAAGAAGGTGACTGAAGGAAGGCTGAGGTACCTACCATCTTCTTTTAATCTTCAAATAAATGTTAACTATGATCTAATTCTTAATTAAATTACATTTTTAAAGGAGATAGTCATGTCATCCTGAATATGGGAAAGGACAGTGCAAAAAGAGATTTTCAATTTATCTTATTCTGATGAATTTCAATTAAGTATACTTAACAAAGCGATCATAGTAATCTCTGAATTGTAGGACTTGCGTCAGGGAGTTGATGAAAGATAGCAGAATTCCCTGAGGATATAAAGAGGACAATCACAATGTCACACTTCAGAAGAGGACAGCATCTCTTTGTGAGAAGGTTCAGAACAGTCCCTGGACAGTTTTTCTTTCCAAAATTCCAGTACAATTTTTTTTTTTAATTTTTTATTTTCCCAGAAAGACATTTATAATCCACAAGAGAATAAGATGGTGATAAAATACAGGAAACGTGGATTTATCAAGAACGTATCATGTCAAGTCAATCTAACTTCCTTCTATGATTACCTGCCTCACCACATAAGGAAACAGTAACGGGTCATATTTAGACTTTTGTATGGCTTTTCTAATATCAATAATATATACTAAAGTTCTATTGCACAAACCAAGAAATTAACATCTAAATGATATCATATCCCAGTGGATTGAAAACAACTCTAGAGAATATGACTTATGAGGGAAGACTAAGGAAAACCAGAGCAGTTTTGTTTAGGAATAAACTAGGAGAATGCACCAGAGCAATTTCCAGTCCATTCAAAACTGTTAAGAATGGGAGGGTGATCATTATTATCCTGGGGAAATATATACGAAATGCAAGTTAAAATCTGAATTGCAACATAGCAAATTTTGTTCAGAGAAAATATTATCCTTCCTTTGTTTGGAATAAGTCAGACATGTCCAACCCATGGCCCAGGGGCCTCTCATAGCCCACAGCTCTCCATGCGGCCATTCACACCATCATGGCAGCAGTTCTTCCCACTGAATGGCCTGGTCCAGACCCTCAGGCACCAACAAAACATCAGTATGCTATTAACCCCATCTGAGCTGAAACCAGGGTGCAGTGCCAACTCAAGTTGTGGCAAATAAGTTTATGCATTTTGAGATACTGGCTAAAAACAGTCTTGTGAACAGCAAAGAATATGCAGCCATGCTTTTTGTTCTGATAAAGGAATTTGAGGTTTCAAGATTGCAAAAAACCAAACCAAACCAAAACAAAACAAAAACAATTTTTTGGTTTATTTGTGACTCCATTTTCAGAAAACAGGAATACATTACTTGAATTTTCAAATGGAATGTGAAGAATTGCAATTAAAAATTTGGTCACATCTCTTCACCAGACATTTATAAAACCTCTCTTGCCAGAGAAAAATATCCTTCACCTCACAGTCAAGCCTTATTTGTGTCATCGCTTTTTGGCAGTATGTACATTTGTGAACAACCATTTTCAAAGATGAAGTACAGAAAGAGTACAATTTCATCAAAAACCTCCACTGAACACCTTGAGAACTCACTAAGAATTGCAAGCATTGCCATCGAACCAGAGCCATGTGTTAGTTTCACAAAAACAAGGTCATATCACACTAGCTTTATAGTTTTCTTGCTCTCTATTTTATATATTTTTATAAAAAAACATTTAAAATTAATATAAGTTTTGTTACTTTTTATGCATGATATTTACATTTATATACAATAACTATTTCATATATTAAATAGGGCTGCTCCAAAACTAAAGTCTGACAAAATTTGAGAATTATGCACCTAAACCAGGGTTTAGAGCGACTACTGATCTTCAAGTGCAAAATTTCTAAGTCTCTTGTTCAACATCTAACTATCCTTGGAACAGGTTGCCCAAGAAGGTTGTGGATGCCCCATTCCTGGAGGCATTCAAGGCCAGGCAGGACGTGGCTCTGGGCAGCCTGGTCTGGTGGTTGGTGACCCTGCATATAGCAGGGGGGTTGAAACTAGGTGATCATTGTGGTCCTTAGCAACCCAGGCCATTCTATGATTCTATGATCCTTGAGTTCATCTGGATCTTCCTGTGTGATGTCAGATTTCCATATATACAGAGCTTTCTGTTTTAAGAAAGAGACCTTAAAGACCACGTGGTTCCAACTCCAGTGTCACAGGAAGGGACACCTTCTACTACACTATGTTGCAAAAGGCCCCATCTAGCCTGACCTCAAACACCTCCTGAGATGGAGGATCTACAGCTTCTCTGGGTTTCCTGTTCCAGTGTGTCTCACCACCCTCACAGTGAAGAACTTCCCAAAGTCTAACCTAAATCTACTCTCTCTTAGTTTAAAACCATTACTCTATGTCCTGTAAGTACACTCCCTCATACAGGGTCTCTCCCCATCTTTCCTGTAGGCCTCTTTTAAGTACTGGAAGGCTGCTGTAAGATCTCCTGGGGGCCTTCTTTTCTCTAGGTTAAATAATCCTACTTCTCTTCCTGTTTTCATAGGAGAGGTATTCCAGCTCTCTGATAATCTTCACAGCCCTCCTCTGGACTTGTTCAAATAGGTCTGTGCCCTTCTTGTGCTGGGGACCTCAGAGATGAATGCATCTTTTCAACTTGCCGTCTCCTTCCTTCATGCTCCCTCTTCTTGTGTGGCTCTCCACTGTCTGCAGCAGCAATGGAAGTTAGCTGAGTGTTGGCCATGATGGCCCATCTATGGACTAGCCTACCTCTGTGAGAACATGCACTACATCTTAGTTGCATTAGTCTTCCAAAGCGTAAATAACTGAAAACAACTTTAGTGATACATTATTGTTTTCCTAGTGACGATTTATTCTTTTTTCTGCTATATCCTCCTTTACAGTATAAAGGAAAAAATCAGGCTAGTAGTTCAGTTCAGTAGAGTTAAAAGGTTCTGAAGGAATTGGTTTGCTGTATAACTCCCAATGAAGAACTAACCCAACTTAGATATAGTGTAGTGAATATGCATTACATCAACAGTGGAGAAAGAGTAAAGCCATCCAACTTACTGTCAGTGAAATGCATAAGTATGTCCCTGCTATTTATATTTACCATTACATTTAGAGACACAACACTTTTACTAATATTTTCTCTACTCCGGGAAGTTTCTTCTGCATGCATCTCACATTGTAGATAACAATAATACTATTGTCATCAGTAGTGACTTCACTAGCTTGTGGCAGGTCATTCCTTTGCAGAGCCTCTCTCCAGGCTAGCACACAGAATCTTTACCATTTGTCAGTGACATAAAACACGTGGAATAGCAGATGGCATAGCTTGCATGCCAGAATAATGCTATTCTTTCTATTTTTCTTGTTTTGTTGTGGGCTGTTGAAAAACATACTGAAGAATAATGAAATGGATGAAGGAAAGTACTTATTTAATAAAATATCTAACTGTAAAATAGTATAAAAGCAATATTTTCATTACATAAGCAATCAAAATTTTTAAAATGACTGTGTTTGAATATACACTTACATTTTCTTTAATGACATTCTTGAATTTTATTATTGTCTTATTCAAAAGTCCAGCTGTACACTCAGATTCAAGAAAATTTGTTCTCACCTAGCAGGGCCAAGATTTGAGACTCAGAGGTCTTTATTGAAGTTCATGATATCTTCTTTCTACCGTACCTTTTTTCTTTGTGTTATGCAGCTTGCACAGAATCTGGTTTTACCATTTTTATCTTTATGTGGCATGTAGTTTTAAAGGTCCACGGCAACTTCCCCCTTTCATCTGTTTCAGTATGCTTCACACTACAGAAGTTCAATGTTATGTACTGATGCTACCTAGCCCTTTGACTAAGGCCTCCCTTTTAGAATATTGTCAAAGCTCACAATTAGCCTTACAATACCAACTGTTACTGCTAGTTAGGCTCTTAAAAATTAATTTCCTTTTGCACTAAGAGCTGAGAGTACAGTTTTATGGCTCTGCACTTGAACTGCTAATTCCAGATGCCACACCAAAAGCAGGAATGTAGGCCAGGGTTCAGCACCTAGCAAAAATTCCAATTAGGGTAAATTGTGATATTTTTGCTCACATTTAGTTTCTCAGTCTTCAGTTACCATGAGGAATAAGAAATAAGTATGCATTTACATGCAAAACACAATTTCAGACGTTAGGAGTAACCATAGCTATGTATGGCAGCTGGTATAATTTCAATAATCCATACATTTGAAGAATGCTGAGTGACATTTCTTTCTCAAAATATAAATTACATGCATCAGATATTAAAATGATCAAATGAACACATGTTCTGAATTTTGTATGGCATAAAAACGTATTTATAAGTATTATTTATTAGTGCTTTAAAGACTGAAATTGTATTTGAGGTGATTCAACTGTGCTACTTTAGTATTACAAGAGGCCTTTGCTCCTTCTAGATTGATTTCCGAAATAGAGCTTCTAAGTACAAATACAAGAAAGGTGGCAGATGTCGAACATTATGAAGGGTAAGTTTTATGAGACAAAATAATGGAGAACATTTCTGACAGAATTCAAGGAATCAATAAAAATTCCCCTTTGTGGACAATCACATTTCTTCGTCCAGAGAACTACTTAAAATATCTTACATACAGTTCTCTTCCTCTTCCAGAAACTGAGACTGTAATAACACTTACAGCATCCATGTTCAAGCACAAGAAGTTTGAAGTACTACTTTCAAGTGGAAGGTGGAATTTGAAAAGTTGGAACAGCTCAGTGGTAAAAAATTAATCATATCCTTGTGATTTTGGACATGTATGAGTGTTATAGTTTGTTCCCCACACTATCTGAACACTGCAGGCCAGTTGTAATGAACAAGGCTATGTTTTGAAAGAGAATGTGGAAAAATGGTAGATTGACATTGTTAGCTAGATACTTCAAACTTTATAAACCAAAAGTTCTGGAATTAGGTAGGAATAATTGTATTCATTTCACTATATTTTGGTTCTGTATTGCCCAAAGAAAATGCTGAAAAAAAATAAAATGAGAAGAAAAAAGTTTCAAACGTGAGTGATCACACACTTTAGCAAGGGATAAATGTGCTTTACAGGTAATATGCAAAAAGCAAGCAGGAGATACTCCCACCACTTCCAGTATAGAATTCAATCATTTGAATCAATTCAGCATTCTGGAATCATTAAAATCTTAAATTAAAAAATATATATATCATATATATATATATATACATACACACACATATATCAGCATGGTCATCAAATGTGACATATAATCCTGCTGAAGAATCACCCTCCAAACTATCT
>JAOWBP010002978.1:19193616-19232909 GCA_028571105.1 Tragopan temminckii
CCCCTGGCCTTGTCCATCTGTGTCCCTCAGACAAAGGATTTCTCAACCCTTGCCCAGGACTTGCTTGGACTTGTTCAGCTGTGTCCCCAGTAAGCTTTGAGACAATGATGTAAAAGAATAATCTCTTACACTGTGGGAGTCAAATAGATGGATGTAAAATGCAAAATTCATAAGGGGAGACAAAAAGAACAATCGTATTGAGAATGAAGGAAAGAAGTGAAGAAAGAACAGAGAAAAATGGCAGAAAGGGGAGGAAACAAAGTCTGTGGTAGGGAGAGAGAACCGCTTGCTCATTTGTGGGAATTGAGTGGGATTCACACAGCTCTAAAGTTGCAGTCAACTGCTGAATGACTGAAGATAATCCTGGAATTGGCAAAAAGAAGAAATAGAGTTTCTCAAAAGAACTTATGCTTTTACGTCTGCAATTTTCACTTACTCTTATTTTAGCAAAGCAACATCAGTGGGCTACTCAGCATCAAACCTGAAGCATTTCTGTCACACTTCAATCTTCTGGTTCAGACAAACAACCTAGCAACCACGCAGATCCCTATCATCCCCCATTAAAATCTGCTGACTGTGTATACGAAGGCAGCAACTACTTAAATAAATCTGTGACACTTTTTCATCATTTAAAATCCAGTATCCTACAGTCACACCGGGAAATGGAGGATGGGGGGGAAGGGAAAAAAAAAAAAAGAAAAGATTTTTATTATCCTGAGGTCCATCTTTTCTGGAACAGATACAATGATTTGGTTGCACCCTATGACAGATGGTTCAGGACCCCTATATTCTTGCCTCACTGAAATAAAGGAACAAGATACTCAGCAATAGAGTGAAATGTCACTGAGACCTTGATACGTTTTAGCAGTGTACAGTCTGCTTTATGTATTGAAAGCATTTTCTTCTACCAGAGTTCATTATTCTCAATGAATATGTGTCTCCAACAGCCAGTGATAGGAAAACCACAGGGAATGAAATACTTTTAAGCATGTATTGAGCAAATGTGTCTAATCTCCTCATCAGACTTCCACAGTGGAAGAAAACAACAGCTACCATATGGACAAATAAGGACCAATCTTCAAGTTACCCTCTGTTCAATGGAAAATTATTTGCAGTAGGAAAGGCCCCCTCAGGATATCAGAAGGCTCAGTTGGCACTTGTATGTATGTCCAATGCAGCCATACACAAAGGAATTGTTCTGACAACCAGCATGAAAAGCCTAGCAAACAAAACAATTAAGCTCTGCAGTTGGGATCTCTCACTGAGGAATAACTGCAATCCTGTTGTCAGCTCAGCTGCAAGCTTTTGGCCCCTCCAGCCCATTGCTCCCCACTTCCCTTTTCATCCTCTTTGTCCCCCCTGGGGCACAGCAGTCTCTTCACGAGAAGCCCTTGCAAGGACTTTCCAGAAGACTGAAATGGTTTCCATTTATATAGATGTTCTGGGGAGAGCAGATTGGAGTTGGAAGGCTATGTGACCAAAAGCATGTAAAAATAAACTGGAAGCAGTGTCTCCCAAAAAAACAAAAAGAACAGCTACTTTGCTGCTTCATATTTTTTCAGTCTTCCCTTGCATTTGGAAAAAACAAAAAAACAAAAAACAAACAAACAAACAAAAAAAAAAACCAGCACAAGGCAGAAATTTTGTCAAATACCAGTTTGAACATGCCATACTTGACCAACACCTTCCATTACTGGTTATTTCTCCATTTTGGGGTAATTTGTGTTCTGATCTTTCCCTTAATGAAGGAAAAAATCTCTTATCACTCTCATAAGTGTAGTGAGGTTCTCAATTGCTTTCCATGAATGGTGCTTCATCTTAAACAGAATAATTACCATGCTCTCTATCAGCAACAGGCAGAGTCCTTGCTGTTAGTTTACTTATCCAGGAACAAGAAGATCACTTGTACTCAGCATTCTCAACAGATATTGTAGGCAATACTATAATATTCAAAGGATTGAGAGCAAATTATTACTAGGCACACCATTCCAATCAGTATAAATACAGCATTATTCCATGACATTCAACCACCTAGTGATGGAGAAAGAATGGCTTTCAAGAGATACCTTAAAGGGATTTCTCAGTTCTCCCTTATTTAGCTACATCTTAGCACCACAGCACAGCGTGGCTCATGTCACATACTCATTTACCTTTTATTTTATTCAGGGAACAATGTATTATGATTTTAAAATCACTTTTGTACAGCTTGGGTGAATGTATTCAATAAGTACTATTCAATCCTTAAATAGATACACAACACTTTTTCCCTCTTTCTACAAAATAAACTGGAATATATTTATCTGGATATAGCCTATTCATTATCCACAGCTAACAGCCTTCTTCCCCCTCCCACCTTTCAACTTCAAAGGATGGATGCAGTGATTGTGTTTCTTTCCACATCTTAACTTCCCACCCATCTAGAATATCTTTTTACACTAACAGCTGTGGTGCCAGTTCCCACGTATAGAGTTGATGACAGAAACACCCAGGCTTTTCAAAATGTATCAGCACCTACTTTTAGTTCTTCAGACATGCACTCATTCAACAGTCTCCAAACACCAAAATAGGTCACTTCTCCAAAAATCCAACAGAATGCCTCAGCAACTAGGGAACTAGAATTAACCTCCTAGAATGGTACATGAAATCACAGCTTAATTAACACTGTAAACAGGTGGAAGCATCAGTGAATGTAACAGCAAAAGTAGAAAGTAGGTTAGGCTCAAGGCTGAACAGGTGCTGCTACCCATTCTACATTATTGGTACTAGTATCTGTAATGGATTGCTCTTTACATAGAGGCATAAGAGTTTTTAGTATGTGGGTAGGAAGACAATAGTTCTTAGCGGTATTCATTATGCAATAATCATCTGGCATCAGTGAAGGTGTTATGTATGTATGCATGTACGTGTTTACATGAATATACAAAAGCTGCTCCAGAAGTACTGCCTCCTATTTTATTATGTTGGCTCACATATTCAGAGGCAGATATTGGTGGTATGGCAGTAGAGGCTGAACCTTTCCACCAATATTCCATTACATTTTGTTGCCATGGGACAGATGGCAGCAGAGAGATACTCTGACAAAATGGTGTCTGACATGGAAGTGTGTATGAAGCAAAGGTGTGGAATTGAATTCCTACATGCAGAACAAATGGTACCCACTGATGCTTGCTGAATGTTTCTGGAGACCAAACAGTGGATATGAGCACAGTGAGGCGGTAAGTGATTTTGGCAAGCGCAGCATGCAGACTCTTGTTCGTGGCAGGTCTAAATACATAGCTAATGGCAGTGAATATGCTGAATAACAGTGTTTTGTAGGTGATAATTTTCACTACTAAATAGTGTAATAGTGTTTTTTTATCTGCTGTAGTTACCATGGAAATAAATAGGAGGCATTACTTTCAGAGTGACTTACATATATATAACATACTTTTTTTCATTTTCAATCTGCAAAACTAACATGGAAACATTAACAAGAATTAAGTAGGATTAAGTAGACCTGATTTATTGCCTATTGAATTCAACACTCAGTGACAGTGAGCAGCGTCATTAGAAGTCTAGAGAAAACCATTTCAGTGCTCGTGGTAGCCCTATAGCACTATGTTGTGTTTGCCTACAAATACTGGGAACAGTGCCATGGCCAGACCACACAACGGCATAACTGGTATATAGTCCCTAGGATCATGCAATGTTCTAGAGCAAGTCTGCACTGTATCTCAAGCAGCCTTCCAACACATGGCAATCCTAAACCATTGTTAACTCCTGTGCATTCGCTTTTGACCCAGCACAGCAGCCTTCCTGCACTGAAGCAAGTACAGATGTGACAATCATATCTGATTTACCATCAGCCTTGCACTGATATAAGAAACGCAAGCAGCAAGATAAGGGAATGAAATTAAACTTCTTCCTTTTCTGAGACTCATTTCAATTTTTCACCACAATCTGGTAGGCCTAGATCTGGCCTAGAAAAAGTACTCTGGGATACAAATGCAAATACAAATATGGAACTCTTATTAAAAAAATTGCTTAGTTCTGGTACTGGGTACATTCTGATTATACTCTCCTGTTAAATGAAAGATTAGTGCCATTCAGTTCTTGTATAATTCCTGAGATTAAAAACAGGAGTAACAAATTAAGGTCTACTACCAACAGATGTGACTCAATTTGCACCTGTGAAGATGCAAAACATCATTTTACTCAGATAAAAATAATATGTTTTGTGGAAGTTTGAGAATATCTGTCCTGTCAGGATAGTGAAGACAAGAAAGATTTTTCAGTTTGGAATTATTTTCCTAACATTAAAACACAAGATTTGGCCAAAATCATGGAAAGTTTTACAATCCATATCAGTTTACGTGGAAGCAAACCTTTAAATACTGCAGTTTCGAATGTTCCTCTGACTGAATTCCACCACAGTTCTTAGCCGTGGGCTCAATCCCATTATTTAAATGGATCTTATTCAGCAGCTTTTTGTGTAACGCCTACTGTTTATGTGATGAACAATGTGATTTTTAACTGCTTTCTTTATTTCTTTCACTCAAGTCAGGAGATTTTCTTAGAAAAAAAAATCCAACACAACAACAAACCACACACAAAAGTGTTTTAGAATTTATCTGAAAGAATAAGGAGCCCTGGGGAGGCAATTTAATACTTTCAGTTTATCTTCTCACACTCATGGACTGTGGAGGGCATTATGCTGCCAGTGCACTTTGACTATGTGAAGTGCATGAGTATGCACTGGGCAGAGGAGGAACAATCGTTTGTGCAGATACAGTTAATACCTTAACTGTGATACATCACTCGGCAACCTTGTTAAAGTGTTATTGTCCTACCAGCATTTGATTTGAAAGCCTACATCATACTAAAACAAATGAGATCAGCAAAGCCATACAAAAACATTTTTCCCTATTATCAAGGCATTTTGCTTGTAATCTTCATCTGACACCTGGCTGTGGAAATGTTTTAACTTACAATTTGGGCTTGTGAATACTTATTCTGACACCCAAGCAGAAGAGGGTATTAACATTTTTTCAACAGAAACAGGATGTGTTCAAACTTACAATGCAATTGTTCTTTCACTTACAAACACTATTTTTTTATCTCACAAACTCAAAAAATGTTTCTTCTGCAAAAAGAAAATACTGCTTGTCCTTTCGCCACTCCAGTATTTACATTATATTTGTCTACAGCACAATTCTTCATTCATTTTTTGGGCTACTCTCTATCCATGATATAAAAAGCAACGTTTTAGGATGTAAGTTAGAAGTATGCAATTGAATGAGAATTTTTATTAAAAGGATGACAAAAAAGAATATATATATATATATATATATATATATTATTAGCGTGAACATAGCACTGTTAGAAAGAGGTTATGTAGCTCCCAGTTCAGAGCTGGATTACACCAGCTGGCTGACAGCATAGGAAACATCAAAGAGATTGAGAAGATCAAATATATACGCTAAAGAAAAAGATCTTGTCTTCCTTAGCCTGGAAAACAAAAGCTAAGTAGAAATACAATCTTATCTTATAAACACAGTTGAGGTCATACTAGAAGGACATAAGAAATCTAAACTAAAGGATGAGACTAGCACACGAATCAGTGAGCAATAAAGAGATATTTACTGACCATTAGAAAAGTCAGATTCTGAAGGAGCAGCTGTACGTTGAGGAGAAATACGTAAACTAATATTAAGAAAAAGCCAATCCGTTTATGAAAGATATTACATGAACTTGTTATCTTTAACAGGAAGAAAGAGGACTTGATGAACAATGCAGTTCCTTTCTGATACTGTTCACTTCCTCAAACCTTCATATGTTAGTTGACAATTATTTTCACAACCACTCTGTATCAGTATTTTATTTATCCAGTTATCAGATAGAAAAGACTTGAAATCACTGCTGACCTATGATTTACCCCCAGAACGAAAGACTTCAGATCCTGCTAGGGAACTCCTTGATCTCAAGATTCTCTTTTCAATGCATCAATTTTTTCATCCCCTTTCATCTTTCCATCTTAAGCAAATACACTTTATTCATCCATATTTCAAAAGCAGCCTCATTCATTCTCTCTAGTGCACTAACAAGATAATAACTCCTGATATTTAAGTTGCTATCGCAGCATATGCAGTTCTTGCTTTTCAACAAAAGAATTACAAATTAGAGTGTGGAGATTATTAAAATATGAATGGCATGCAGTGCATCTGTCAGAGCATCCTCTCTTATTATAGGTAACAAGCTGTCTAACATCTCTTTAAGGAATGTAGGTAGTTTCCAGAGGTCTAAAGTCAAATACATTGCCTTAGATAGTAGATCTAGAGCTAACTGCAGAGTTCTCTACGTGGTAATTTAAATGACTGACCAGTCAATTTATGAGCATTCTTAGCAATAAAATTCAGCCTGAAGTTAATAATAGCACATTTTATGTGACAGTGATGACAATTACAATCTATAGTTACTGCAGTCACCCCTTGGTCCAGAAGGATGATAGTATTAATTACACACAGACACAGTTGCCATTTGTCAGACTTAACTTGGCAGGCAATTGAGCTCTGATCCATCTTCAGCTTGAATTCTACATTTTCCATTTTCTAATCCACTGGAACCAAGGTAATTAGAACAGAGAAAAAATGAGAGACTTTCTTTCTCCTCACTTGCTTATAGATGTACCCATTCACTCTAGCACATATTCAGTAACACCACTGTCATACCAAGGCTGTGATACTTCAGTTAAGAATCTGTTGGCATTTACTTCACAAAAAAACTATGTTGCAGAAGTACAACATACCTCATTCACTTTAATTTGTATTGGATAAAATACAAACTGAAAAGTCTCCCAGCTTGTATGTAACTCTCATATAAATAATTTTATCATTTCTTACTAATTCTGTCTGGAATTTTGTTTTCCATGCTTGCTGACATTTCTACTTAAAATATATTGTTTTTCTTTAAAATTTGTGAAAAGCATTTCTCTAAATTCTTTGTCAACTGAAAATTGTTGATTCCAATTTAGGAATCTATTCAGAAGAATAGAAAAGTATTTGCTTATTCTGTACTTAACAGTGCAATTTCATGTAAACATCTGAGGTCAAATTCTAAAGTAGTATTGGACTTAAGCAAACATATTAACCTTTTCTTGAGCTGCTTTATCCATCTAAACAGTCCTTCCAAACAATCAGTTTCTCTAGTTCTTAACTATGTGTGGGGAAAAAAAAAAGAATGATATGATATGATATTCATGGTACCTTGGCTCTTTCCAGGTAGACTTTAAGAAGGAAGAACATTAAAGCATGAGATTAAGTCAACAAATTTGCATCATTTTAGACTCAAAATAAATGGCCAAAACAGGGAAATGTTGCATGAAAATGTCTCTAGGCTCCCATGGAAACACGCAAACTTGAAGCTTGGTATGATTTGTAAATAAAATCTGCACTTATGAGTAAATCTCTTCCCAACAATGTGTAGCCACAAGAAATGCTTTGTCACATCTAAAAGGCAAGGTATTCCACGTACCAAAGTTTGCTCTTCAGCTCCACGCAATGAAGGGCCTTATAAATATCAGTGCCAGATTTATTGCATGGCTGTCATCTAAGTTCCTAATTTGCTGTTTTCCAATTTCGTATGTAAAAAAATCAGCCCAATCGTAGAGATACTAAGGGATTCACAGTTATTCTCTGTACTTAAAGGTGAAAATACAGCTTGAACAAGTAACATGTAAAGAAATATAACGTCGAACAGAACATTTTAAGTAGATACATCATTTTTAAGCATTTATCATGAGCACTATTTACTGTGGATTATATCATCTTTATAAAATTGAAGATTTAAGATTGCAATAATGGATGCCATTTAAAAATTGAGGCCTTAATATTCAATTAATTCTATATGTCTAAAAAGGATATCAAGTGTATCAGGGAATTATTGAGTGGCAATAAACTGAAAACTAATCATTAAAAGTAGTAAGTCCAGTACTTCAGGCAGAGCAGCTTCAGAGCACTCAGATCCATAATCTAAGATACTCCTCAAAGTGCCACAGTTACGCACATCCATTAACAATCAGACTGACAGAGCACATTTTAAGTATTTTGTATCAGCTGTGGCTTAGAAGTTAAATAAAATACTCTAAAAATATTTTCTCCTATTTAATTGAAATCCCCTATAACTGATGCTGTCGTTTTCCACTTGAGACCCTCTCCTCTCCTCGTCAGCCATGAGGTAGCATTGTTCCACAGAGAGACACAAAAAATCTGTGCCCATATAAATGTGCATAATACAAACACTGCACACATTTTTCTGGTTGGAATGTGGAAAAAAAATTGTTGAAACATGTTTTTTGCTGTACAGAAAAGGATAACTGTAAATCCCCAAATTATTTGCTTAGTGGCATGTGCTAGTCAACAATCCTTCAGCGACTTCTGCAAGCAACCCTTCCATGGAGATTTTTGAGAGTTTCAAAGGGTTCCTGAAAATATCTTGTTAAAGTAATGCCACAAAGCAAAATGGATCTATGGGGAGGATTTCTTCCTCAGATTGTGTTTACACTTTTATTAGCATAGTTTCATGTGGATAAAAAGTAGTAGGTATAAATACAGACATACATTTCCAGTGTTGCTTCAGCGTAAACAGGAATTTCCTTTGAGGGCAGCAAAAGTTATGCCTCACTGAAGAACAGAGACAGTATTTTGAAACCTGGTTTTTGTGTGTGGTGTGTCTCAGAAAATTGATCACTTTCAGATGGGTGCTATCTGGAAAGGGTCTTTCTGACATAACAACTGTCCAGTTTATGTGGCAATCCCAGGCAGTAACTTCCTGTGGACATCCCATGTCCCCTGGGTTCAGGCAACATCTCACTGTTGAGATTTCAAAGAGGTGATATTTGCACACTTCCCCTTAAACAGAAAATTGTGTAATGCAGCAATTTACATACCTATATAATCCTCATAGGTAACACCTTTATTCACATTACATGTATTTAAAGGGATTTTCAGGAGTTTTAGGAGTTTGGATAGCTGTGCAAAGAACTCTCTCAATTTCTGTTCACTTGCAGCTTCAACTCTTTCCTTTAGTGGTTCAACAAAACTCTTCATTTCCAATTTACTTCCAGATGGTTTGGCTTTTTCTGTTCCACCTTCATTTTCCTCTTTCCAAAGGAATAAATTGTAGTTGTTCCCTCTTGTCCTAAAACCAATTGCTCAAAAGACAGGAGCTCAGATAAAAACAAGGAGCAGACTTTCTGCCAGCTGCAGCCTTCTAGATTCGTGCAATGCTCTTATGAATGTGAGCTGCATCTACAAACCACTGTACCCTTAATATGACTGAGATGTATCTTGCATATGTGAGATATCCTAATCTCTCTTGCTTATTCTCCTAAGCTCTATTTTCTGTTGCACTTTTGACTGCAGTGAAAAGTTTTTCTGCTCTTTCTGCGCAATGAGTGTCGGACTTATTTCAGATTACTTAACCTGCAATCTTTTTAGTGATGTTAATATTTTCTACCAGACTCTCAGCTAAGGAGATCTAGGAGTTTATGATACATGTTCAAACATAGGGTCACATTGAACATCATTAGATAAATATATGGGATTCTGTATTCATCAAATACAAATTTAACACAGTACTGTGTTTTAAATAAGATGTGCAATCTCACAGGAAAGTGAAAACTCAACATTTAAATATATTCTTTGCTAGTGTATATAATCGTCTCCCCGCCTCCTCTAACATTCTGATTTATTTAAAATTTCCTTTACATTTGTTCATGCCTATCTGATGTTTAGGTACTCTCTTAAGCAAGCCAAGAAATTGCCATGTTTAAGACATATTATTGGCTCATTATTAAGAGTAAATAAACAGTTCCATAGTACTTCTTAATACAGGTTTTGGTGCTACTTTATGTTTACTTTAACATAATGCAGGTATTCTCTGTAAATGCTAAGAGGTAGTGGTTCTTTTTCAATGTATTTATATTTCTTATTCCAATATTCTACGATTTTTTTTGATATAATATTTACTGGAGTATTAACTCCCAGTTAATAATTCACAACAGTTTCACAAATCTGAAGTAAAGAAGTACAATATCCCACATCATTTTTTTTTTCACTTTCTATGCTTCTACACAGAATTTTTCTTCGTTCCTATTCCCACTGCCATCCTGATAAACACGTCAGCATCAATGTGCCTGCTCTTTTTTCTAGTTTAATTTACTACTGATTGCATACTCTTACAAAATGCTACTACAGTGCTGTAATGTTTTCTAGCGGTGGACATGTCTCGAGCCCTGTGTGTTTCCCATTTCAAGCCTCTGCTATAACTTTGATTATTTTTGGCATTTGCTCTGTAATGTTTTTCTGATATATTTAGCCTCCTCACATCTTTCCTCTTTCAGGCTAGATGTTCCCTTAGACAAGGTCTAATGTCGCTGTCTCTAACATTTCTTAAGTGGTTTTCAGTACTTTCATTTTCTCTTGAGTGATTCCTGCAAGGTCTGAGAAGGTTTCTCAGGGTCCATCAATCATTTAGACCTTCGATTCCAATCAAAATCAAATCTCTGATAATAAAATCTGCCTACATAGCAAGATTTCACATCTGACTTGCTAAGTTAATGTCAGTCAAAAACCTTTTTTTCACTGTTTCATTTGCAACCTGTATGTTTCAACTGCTTTGCTTTTCTTGAGAACACAGCATTCCTCATTCTCATAAATTAATCCTAGCTTAAACTATGAAAGACTTTTGTAGCTCCAGAATAGTTGAAGAAATGTTAACTTTTCTAAACTCTTCCTCAGAGTTCATCTGCCCACATCTAGATATCAAATCCTTATTTTACTCTGTTCCGTGACTCTTGCATTGTTTCAGCAGCAAGGGTTTTCAATATTTCCTTTTTTTTTTTTTTTTTTTTTTTTTTTTTTAATTTTCCTTTCTCTCACTGCTATTCTTCAAGTATTTTCTCTTTTCCAAGTTTCACCCTGGGTACTATGCAGTACCGAAGCTTTTTAAAAAGACTGTAGCTTGACATACAGTGTAAAAAGCTATATACAAGTGTCTGCCACATGCCTCTGATTCTTGCAGGCTGCTTGAACGACCCTGGCACGCACCACTTCAGCCTGCTCAGATCTTAAAAGGCAGTGACACATTCCCTTACAGTGACAGCCTAAAGTTAGTCTCTTAAGGATGTGATGATTACCCAGAAACCTCGTGAAATCAACAAGGCCCAGTACAACATCACACTTAAGCTATTGGTTTTCTGTCTGCCTGTGAGCTCCCCCTGAAACGAGTTTCAGGAGATAATGGTTGATCAAACTAGGAAACCAGGACAAGACAGTTTAGAGTTGCTTGTTAGGATCATTACAAAAAAAATCCACAAGATTTTTTCTTCTTTATTCTCAAGGTAGAAAAATGAACTCTCAGCCATGAATTGAGAATATAAGGAAGAAAAGCCAACATATATCTTCTCAAGCTATACTGTTTCAGGGATACTACAGTTCTTGGAAGAACTTCTTAAGAAGAAGCGACAGACAAAAGTAGAATTTGCCATATAATGCTTCTAATTTCTATCTTACCTTTTCACCTATAGTCTTTTATATTGTTAGATGACAAGTCATAAAGTAGCATAATTAGGCAATTATGACATGGCTGTGATTGTTTTCTTCACAAACGCAGTGCCAAAGGCATGGAGCAGTGGGAAATTTCACTTAAAAAATTGTTCCTACGTTTGCAGGAGATTTGAAAACACAAAAGAGAAAGAAAATATGTAAATGCAATTTCTCTCCAGAGCAAGCCTTGAGGTAAAAATCCAGAGAAGAAGCCAAATGATTTTTCATTAATGCTTATTTGCAGCTTGTAGGGGAGGGAAAAGAAAAAAAGAAGAATAAAAAAGAACTGAGCATTAATGTGTTATTGAGGGCAGACTTCAGAGGAGCTGGATTTAAGACAGTGTATGGTATAAAGTGATTCTGTGATGATCTGATTGTCAGCTCCACTTTGTAAGGCAAAGTAGATGTTGTTCAGGCTTTAAACTTTCTCTGCAGTGAAAAGAATAGATGGTCTAATGGGCGAGGCTGATGTCTCAGAGGTGAAGGTCTGAAGGTCTTACAATTTGTAGTTGCCCAATTATCTTTTTTTATATGTACATTTAATTTCAAGTTCTATTTGTGTTTTTTTTCCTTACAGTTTTTTTCTGGATATCTCTGAACCAACTCTACAGTTTCATGAACACTGAAACCAAATCTGAGAGTTTTCATTTACAGCTGTGCTGACCACAGTTGCTCTCACTATCAGGCCTATCATGTTTATTTTAAAAAGATATTGTCCAAAAAAATATCCCAAAGTTTCTATCTTTTTTCTTAATTCTAAAGACCATCTTATTGGAATCTAATGCTTAAATATACCTTCACGATATAGTAGCCTCCTGCCAAAGACTATTTAAGGTCTCTGAAATTGAAACTCATTTCCTTTAGACGTGCAGAAAAAAAAATGAATATTTTCTACCAAAATTCAAAGACAATTATGATAAGAAATTTTCAATTAGAAATCATCGATAAATTATTTAACAAATGACACAAGACAAATTAAGAATTAAACTGCTTTAAAGTTTTTCTTTTAGTTAGAAATTTTCTTTTCAAAATAATATACTGCCTTTAGAATTGCTCCTATTATACCTCAAAAATACAAGCTATTTCTGCTCTATCTGTAATAATAGGCTAATATGGTAACACCCATAACAGTCATTTATGGTTTTTTTTAAAAGGTTTTCATAACAGATACTTGAATTCTAACTTCTGCAGTCACAAGCCTTGGTTATTCAAATAGTATTTCTTGTCAAGGTAAATTCTAATAATTCCCCCAAACAGCCACCCACTTACTGGCATAAAATTCCCATTGACTCTAAAAGGAATTGATTTTATATGTATATATATATATACATATATATATACATACACATATGCATGGGCAATAATACTAGCATTACAAAATTATAGGGATAATACACTAGTACACTTGGCCTCATTAAAAGTTTCTAAGCTTGATCTTGACTATAGCCATAATGCTCAGTTTCTGTAGCAAAAATCCAGTTACCTGAGAACTGAAATCAGACTCTCCATTCTGTAGGATTCTCTCTTAGGTGTTCTCCCAGAACAATATTAATTTCTTTAGTTGGTGACTTTCTTTAGGCATCTATGGATTGTATCATACATAAAAAAATTTTGTTCCTTATAGAAAGGTGCTGATAAATACAAGAATTGCTGTAATACATAAAAATAACTATTTGGAATCATTGCCTGTGCCCATAGGTATTTGAATTAATGAGACAGGATTTCTCTTTTCACCATTACAATAGTACTCTGAGAAACAGACTGCAGTATGATCTGGAACAGATGGTATTACTAAATTAATTTTATTTTTAAAATGCTTATCAGTAATCCTGATCACATAAAAATTGTTTTAATAGCTTGTGTCTGTCAAGAGTACATCTAGAAATCTGCTATTAAAAATATGGATCCACTAAGGCCAGAGATCTATATAGCTCTCCAGACTAGCCACTAACCAGTAAGAAATGGCCAATCTGTTACATGGAGAACGTACCCAAATCAATAGGGTATACTAGAGCTTACTTGAATTAATCTGAATGGGTGATTTAAATCCTACTTGTGTCTTAAGCATTCCTAAGAATGCCTTTCTACAGGGTAAACATTAATGAAAGATCCTATAGACAATGTAGTAGCCGAAATATGCTGTTTACAAGGAAAAGCAAGAAGATAAAATCTCAACCTAAACTGAGGGGCAGATGTGAGGTGGAGCTGTTTCTAAGCTAGTGTTTGCTAGGATTTTGACAGACCTTGGGGAATATAATGAGTCATTATATTGGGAGAGTTGATGTATGGTTTATGACAGAAAAAGAAAAAGGTCTCAAATAAGAAGTTCCAACAACATTGACAAAAAAGTGGACTGTAAGAGTAGCATGTTCTACTTGAAAACACAATTTTTGCTAGAATTAGTCTATTAAGTCTGACACACAGACTTCACCCTTCTCTATCAAAAGTTACTCCTAAGTTTAGATTTGCACTAATAAAGATAGCTGACAAGGCAGTCCAGCAGCAAAAGGAAATGATACAAACAGGGGAGCTTTCAAAATTAACAGTACCTGTAAGAGCCAGGAAAAGAATCAAGCACTTAATGATTTGGATGATGATGTAGTGTGCGTCTTCATCAGGTTTGGAGATCACACAAAACTGGGAGTGGCTGACCAGCACACTATAGTGTTGTGCTGTCATCCAGAGCAACAGGCTGGAGAAGTGGATTGACAAGAACCCTGTGTAGTTCATCAAAGGGAAGTGCAAAGTCCTACACTCAGGAGGAAACCAGCCCAGGCACCAATACATGCTGAGGGCCACTCAGCTGGAAAACAGCCTGACACAAAACCTGGTGGACACCAAGCTGACCGTAAGCTAGTAATGTGCTCTTACTGCAGATAAAGCTAATAGTGTCCTAGCATGCATTAGGAGAATTATTGACAGCACGTGATACTTCCCCTCTGTTCAGCACTGGTGAGGACACACCTGTTCTATGCTACAAGAGAGACATGGACATAGTGGAAAAAATCCAACAAAGGGCAATGAAAATGATGAAGGAGCTGGAGAACCTGTAAGCTACTCCTGTAAGGAAAGGCTGAGAGGGCTGGGTCTGTTCAGCCTGGGGGAGAACCAGCTCAGGTGGATTTCATCAATGTCTATAAATACTTGAAGGGAGCATGCAAAAAGAATGGAGCCAGGCTCTTTTCACTGATGCACAGTACCAGGACAAGAGATAATGGACACAAATTGAAACACGGGAGATTCCCTCTGAATATCAAGAAACATTTATTTAGTGTTGCCCAGAGAGGTAGTGAAGTTTATCACTGGAGGCATTTGGACATGGTTCTGGAATACTGGCCATATCAGAGGCCAAGTTAGAGATTAGGAAGGTTTCTTTCTCATATAAAAACACTCTAATACTGGTTCAAAGATGGTAAAGACTTCCAGCCACCTGCAATCAACTCCATAGGCAAAGATGCTAAAGAGTAACTGGAAGTTGTGCTACGAAATGTGGAACAAACTGAATTCTGCTGTTGCATGCACTCTCATGTGGTGTCGTATCTCATCTATTTTCTTTTTCTTGCTGTGTAATATCTTTAGCCATGCTGCTCTGAGATTATTGTTATATTTCCTTTTATAATTATACATCATAACAAATGTTCAATGGCAGAATAAAATTAGGGAGATAATTATTTCTTCTTAGTCAAACTGCTATATTGTCAGCTGCCATTTGGCCTTCATACTAAAAGTTTCTCCCCAGCATAAGCTAGTGCTATGTTGAGCTATAATGTCTGGTACACCAGATCAGAAGAAAGAAGATGGACCTATGGGTCCAGACTGGGCAAAGTTGCTTACTTCCTGGAAAAGGGGAGCACCCAGCACCTAGCAGGCCTCTTCTGTATGTCTGGATTTCAGTTTCTACAAACATAGGCATAAAAACATGTAGGATACAGCTACTTGGTAAGAAAACTTACTATATAACGATGCATTTGGAATAATCTTCTAAAATCAAGGATTCACACCTTTGCAACTGAGAAACACTTAGCTCTGTGTTTTGGAAACCCAAGTAATGGATTTAAACAGCAGTAGTGTGTAGCCATTAGCTAGCAGAGACAAGCAGTTTCATAAATGATATTTTCAGCAATGTGAATTTGCCTTGACATATTATCCCAGTTATAGCTCCTTATGCTGCTTTTAAAATAATTTGAAGGTCACATGAAAGGTGGGACATCTTAACTAAATAAGTTCTAGTTTTTCAGTTCTTCTCTGCCACTACTTGGAAGCTATAGCTTTTTCAAGTCAGCGAAAAAAAAAACATGATAAAGTTGTTGTCTCTTGGAATTGAATTGCCTTCATGGAAGATTGAACATACTGTACAAAGCTGATTAAAATACAAAAATTCAGGAGGAAAGCTGCTCTATGTCTAAAAGAACATGTGGTTTTTGCAGGCGTGCTTTTTCTATAATCTTAGCTAGAATGTGTTAGATGGGAGAAATTCTGAAAGTCTGATAAAAGCCACATCAATTTGGTTTTGTTTTCTGGCTAATAGTTCTCTGGGGGTAGTCACTAGACGTATACATGGAGCTTGTTATTCCTGAATATGCATATTGTGAATAAAAGCCTGGGAATTGCAGTTTTTGAACTTCTGAGTGACGGGTGTACACATTTTATCCTCATTGCTGACAGAAGACAAAATTCTGACAAATTTGCCTACAATCTGCAGAGTATGTAGTCTGTAAAACGGTCCTTCAGCATTCATATTTAAAGGTATTTGAAGTTGTCTGCAAATTTAGGGAACTGGTAGGAGGACACATGGGAGAAATGTCATTCTGGATATGAAAAGCTTAACCAAAGTCCTTACTGCTGTGAAATAGATATGTTATTTTCCATCTGGGGGTAAAGGCTGAAGCCCTGTGCCCAGTCTGGATGAGATGCAGCTGTCTCAGACCAGGACAAGGTGAATCACTGAGCCCGTGTAGAACAGCAAGACTCCCGCTGAACTCAGCAGGAAGGCAAAACAGCACTGATCACATCTGCTTCTGGGAGATACTGGGGCTCCAGTTTCTGTAGAAATAAACTGCAGACATGAAGACTATGAAAGAAGATAACAGCTGACATACCATACTGTACAGCTGGGTAGTACTGGAAGATGTGTGGAGTGAGGCAGGTTTTTCTGGGGCCTCATTTGCAGTGCCCTGCAATCCAGCTCAAGGCAGCAGCATGCTCTGGCAAAGTCTTGGCAGATGCATGCATTGTTTTTGTCCAGCTGCAAGGGAGTCACACCAGCTGGTGCCAACTTTTCACAGCTGCTAGGAATATGTCACACCTAGTACACACAGGTTGTTGTGGAAGTATTACTTATCGTGAATAACCCTTTCAAAGACCAAAGTAGATTTTGGATCCTAAGGCCCTGTAGTTATTTCTACCTTGTACCACTGCGCTGTTTCTGCAGCAACACAACAAAACATGATAATACATGGATTTCAGCAGGATTCAATGTACTATATTAAATACTGTATATTCTCACTGTAGCGTGCAACAGTACTAATGCACAACTTGTTCAGTTATGTTCACTTTAAGAAGCCATTATATCCCCAGCGGTCAGAGGGACTAACAGGATCCATCCTCCTTGTTAAGCCCAAGGCACTTATGTACAAAAAAAAAAAAAATCTCTTGAGCAAGTCTGCATGTCTAGTTTCCTCAAAATAAAGTGTTTTTTTCATTACAAATCAACTAAGACAGGATTTCACTCCTTTTCAAAAATATAATGACATTCCATGGATTAGCCTGGCAGTGTAAATAACCGGATAGGATTTTTTTCTTTACTTTGAGCAATGAGTTTGAAAGACTCAAGAGCCAAACACCCACAGCAAAAGAGAAGCAATAAATAAGCACTTATTTTTATCCACAGCAGGTAATATTTAAAAATCAGCATTTTGCAGGATATTAAAAATTATCTCTTTCTTCAAGAGTGTATGTGGCAGTAAAGGGAAAGTGGTCTTTCACATTTATCCCGTAAGTGTTGACTTCTTAATAGCAATCAATGGAATTACCTCTAGCAGGGTATGCAAATCACTTCCCCAGCTTTGGAAATGTAGCAAATCATATACATATATACATGTATAAATCATTATACATATAAACATTTCTTAGTGATGTATAGTGATGTGTATGCATATATATGTACATACATAAGCCTGTGTGACTGCTAATAAGTGCACGTGTAGATATATATGTGCATATATATATCACTAACATTTTAGCTGTGTAACTTTTACTTTCTCAAAGTGTCTTAATCCCTCTCTGTTAAATTAACAAAGCTCTTATGGGTAATATCTATGCATTTAGTTCAGAGATTTCAAGCTCCTATTCTATGACTGGTTACTCTGCATAGAGCATAGAACACCCTCTGAGTTATCTTGTGAGTATCCCATTTGAAAAAACTTAAAGTCTATTTTTGGGGGAATGTTTTAGTATGCCCTTATATAGGGCTGGCTTTTTGTCTACAGGCTCTTCCCCACATCAAACAATATACTATTCACACCACTGCACCTTGCTGCCATTATGATGTTCTACTGTCATGTGTAGTTACCCTGTTACAGTGCTTTTCCACTACTGTGTTCCATTCCAGGAATCCAGGAAAAGTTTGAGATAACTTGTTCTAGGAGGATACCTCAGCCACTTCTCTGCACAAGGTGAACATAGAGAGGTTAGTGTCTATGCCAGGATCTCTCAGTACTTCTAGTCACAGGAACTCCCAGTCCTTTCAGTCTCTGGATAAGCCCCACATTCTTGGTTATTTTGTTTACCCTTGTATGTAGCCTTTTTAACTCTACCATGTCTTTCTTGAGATGCAGAGGCTAGAATTGCACACAGCACAGAAGGAGATTCACTAAAGTTTTACATCACGGCAAAATGTTGATACTTATCTTGTTGTCAGTACCCTTTCTGCTGATATCCAATATTTTGTTAGCTATTTCAGTTACTCAATGATTGCAAAAAACCATCAGTGATAATTCCAAGATCTCTTTCCTGAACTGTAACTGTAAAAAGGAGCATTACTTCTCTATCTGCCCATTTTACTAAGGGCAACAAAGCCTCAGAGACACTGAGGGAGAGAAAAACAGGTTTTTCTGAATGTGTAGCACTTTCCGTCTACTAGCACAAGTCTGTCTGTGCTGGAGCCTTCTAGTTGGTAAGCAGAACTCCCAACAGCCCAGCTCACCTGGGACACATTGCTAGAGAAACACTCCTGTGAGCAAATCACAGTCTGCAGCACTATCTCCAGCCTCTGCCCCTCTTACTTGAAGTTTACTTACAGCTGCTCCTGTGAAACCACATTACTGAGGAAGACAAGTTCTTCTCTTCAACTTGTCTCAGTCCTATCTCAATTCACTGGTGGCAACACAGCCTGCCCCTATGTTTTATTATTCTCGAAGTTGCAGTTCAGCCTCTCATGATAATTATACAGCAAATCTTCTAAAAGTCTTGCATATGGCAGCTGCATTATTAGCTTTCCATTACTGCCAAGGAAAGTATCTTAATTTAGCAACTGTCTGTTACTGAGAGTGCTACTTGACAGCAAGGCCGACATAAATATTTATTGAACTCGCAGGGAAAAAAAAAATCTACCAAGTAGGATAGAGCACTCATTCATAGTGGAAAATTAACAACTATTTCACTAACTTGCTTCTCCTATTGATGGCATTCCAGGTAGTA
This sequence comes from Tragopan temminckii, assembly GCA_028571105.1. Taxonomy (NCBI): domain Eukaryota; kingdom Metazoa; phylum Chordata; class Aves; order Galliformes; family Phasianidae; genus Tragopan; species Tragopan temminckii. The sequence goes on from JAOWBP010002978.1 coordinate 19,212,897, forward strand.
AATGCACAGAAAATGAGCACGTGTAATGACTGCCACCAATGCCACAGGGTGAAACCACAGCTAACAAAAATAATACTGGATTCAGAAGTCCATCACTTCTGTACAAGGCTTCTTATCTAAATGCTTTGGAAACAGCCAAATTACAAGGTGCAGGGAACTTCAGCTTTTCACTTTTAGTAATCACCGTATTTGCTGCTCACTCTATCCAATCTTTTCTAAATTTCAAACTTGTGCTGACAGAGGACAGAACAAATACCAAGACAAGACATCTTTAAAGAAAAAGAAGTGCTGAGTGGGCTAACATCCAAAGAGCTAATATTATAGGAATCCGTACAGTGGGGAAAAATAAATGAACATAGTTGGACTTTTCCCAGGGTCAAAGAAAAGTGTCCATTAAATCCTGCACTGTGCTTCAGGGTAACATCCACCAGAAGTCACATTTCCATTTTATCCTGGCAGACATTTAATATAGTAATATTTCAAAAGAGCATCTTCCTTAGTTGTTTTGGTTCTCAACACTGTAGGCTTCCACAGTAGAATACCCGTATACCTTGTTCAACAGAGTAAATCCTTCTCTACATAAAGAAGTCGCAGTGTCTTATGAACTGAGGCCAGTAAAACCCTCTCCCTATAAAGTTGAATTACTTTCAGAATATCAACATATAGAATACCGTTGAGATCACAGACATTAACTTTCTAGATATACATTATATCTGATCTGAAATATTACATACTGGAGCAATCCACCAGAAGTGAAGTTACACCTGCACAGTGCCTCAAAAGCCTTGAATGAGTCCTCAGATAAATTTTGGTTTTTTTACTGCGAAATTTAAAAAGCCCTATTAGTACTTAAACACAGAACTGCTTATATTTTAATAAACCTCTGCTCATGTCACAGACAATGCTGGAAGAGCCTGTTCTAAGTGACCCTGCTTGAGCATGGGTTTTGGAGAAGAGCTCCCACATGGTCTCCGCTATTCTGTGATTCTGTGATATCAGAGCCAAAGAAGGATCCTTAAGTTATCGTCCCTATAAAGTAAATCTCTAAATGTCATTCAGTAGATTTTCTCAGAGTGGGCTTCACAGCTACTGCTGACAATACAACAGGGAAAACAGAACTTTCTTCAGAAGCACAGAAGGAGGATGCTGACTCAGTTTTAATAAGTAGTTCCATGGTTTAATAAAGGACTTCTCTATGATATGACAGATTTGATCCTCCTTCACCTAAAGGTTCATATCCTCCTCTTTGATTAGAACCACATCAGTAAAGCAAAAGAATACACTTCCTGTCCTTACCTGTGGCACAGAGCTGATCTCTAGAAAGACAAGGGTAAATGCGATATCTGGTTCTCATTCCCATTCACAGTTGTGCCTGAGCAGTCATAGTTCATAAAAAGTCACAGCAGTGGAGTCTGGAAATCAGGGCTTTATTTCTAAAACTAATCTTCTCCAAACAAAGTTTCCAAACAAAGGCAAGGGCTTTGCTTTCTGAAGAGACAGGCTCGGAAAATTTCGGACAAGAATCTATATTTGACCCCTACAACCAACCCAAACTTGTGTGATTTTTTTCCCCGATAGGATTTCAAGCCTATTCCTACAGGTGCTTCATCCCACCTTCTGTTGCATGTCATGATTTTGAGACTGTCTTAGTTATCCTGACACCTTACAGTGAGTAGATGAACTTCATCTGTGGAGCTACATGTTCTAAAATGACACTTCTTCCTGCTGTGGATCCACAAGAAAATTTCAGGGTCAAGTACCAATCTTCAATATGTTGAGGATGAAACACTAAAAAACTTCATTATTTCTTTATATCTTTTATAAAAATAATTAATATAAATAAATAAGGATTTAAATTATTTATCAGCTGCAGCAGTTTCAAAATGCTCAGAATTATATTGGGAAAATAGAATTATTTTCTAGGTTATTATTGATGCTTAGATTTAAGCATGATAATGGGGACACACATCTCCCAAAACTACAGTAGCGGTATTTTCTTTAGCAACATGAGCTCAATTTATTTTTAACTTTAAAATGTGTATGATTTACTCTGCAAGCCACAGCCATTATAAAGCACTTAAGGAATTTTCATCCAGTTATCCCATCAGATCACTCCTTTGGATAAATACGCCTAACACTATAATTTTGAAGACACTGAATTGTTCTGAGTATGTAACTGACTGCCCTCAAACTATTCACTTTTAATGCTTTTTAAGGGCTGTATAATATTATAGTCAAGTTATGATTTCCAAAACACACACAGACCTACAGAGCTGTCCCCATTTTCCCTCCCGCTGGCACTGTAATCTCCATGTGAGCTCATTTGCTTATAGTTGACTATAACACTAAAGACTTTTCAAAGTCTTACCATAAAAAGAATGAGTTCATATGTCACAATTCACTGCAAGAGTTGTGACTTCTGGATTGTTTAGTGGAACTGGTAACAAAGATGGATTGAGCTGAGACATAAAAAGATACACAACAATACAGCTCTATCTGCACCCTACGTCCCTGGACAACTCAGGGAAGAGGCTGTGGTCTCTCCATGTTGCATTACACCTCTATAACAACAGATCAAATGCTGATGTGTTTGTGACAGATAGATGTATTTCTTAAGACAACAAATTTCCGTTAAACTCCAATACAGGTAGTAAGGCCTTTCTGTGCTAGCAAGCACAGAAAGCAGTGATGCTTCCACAGGAAGACTGAGGCAGTTGCACACTAGTAGGCAGCTCAGCTCGCCCATGTTGTTCTCACTCTGCCTCCTCAAAAACTCAAGGGGGAGAAAGCACAATGAAAAAAGCCCTTGGGTTGAGGCAAGCCAAGGAGATCCTCACCAGTTACTGTCATGGGGAAAATAGCAAAAGGGAGATTAATGTGATTTATTGCAAACTCGTAAAAGACTTAAGTAGCGAGAAACTAAAAGTAAATACCACCTTTCCCCATCCATCCCCTCCTACCTACCTCCTCTCCCGAACAGCACATGGAAACAAGGAATGAGGGCTGTGGGCAGCCCACAACACCTGTCTGCCCTTGCTCCACAAAGGGTCCCTTCCACACGATAGCATCTTTCCTGCGCTGATCACCATGGGCTTCCCATAGGCTGCAGCTCTCAAAGCACTGCTCCAACACAGCTCCACATCACGGGGCCCGCCCTTCAGGCACTGCGCCAGCAATGCCCCCACAGGCAGCAACTCCCCAGCCCTCCTGCCCCACCACACGCTGCTCCCCACCATCTGCAGCTCTGGCCTGGGCCTGTTCCTGCGGGGGCTCTTTGTGGGCTGCGGCTCCTTCAGGCCTCATCCAGTGCTGCTGCATGGGCTCCTCCATGGCTGCACATGGAGATCTGCTCCTCGTGGTGCCCATGGGCTGCAGGGGGACAGTCTGCTCCTCCACTCCTGGGCTGCGGGGAACTTCTGCTCAATGCCTGGAGCAGCTTCTGCCCTCCTGCATAGACCTTGGTGCCTTCAGGGCTGCTTCTCTCTGTTTCTCAATCCTCTCTCCCAGCTGCTGGGAACTCTGGGTTTTGCAAGACGTGGGGCACCCCTTGGTTCCTGCAGCCCCCTCACTACCAAAACTTAGCTCTGTAACCTCAATACAATGACACACCTCTAACCTCAGTGAACCACAAAGATAAATACACACACACACACACACACACACACATATATATACATTCACTATAAAAAAGACAGCAATAAAATTCAGACCTTAAACTATGAGATTGCTGAGTGATGTATGGCTCTTTCACAGACAGGGAGCAGGCAGGCAAAACAGAAGTTGATGACATTAGAAGAAGAATTACATAGGACTTTGGACTTATGTTCATCATTTTCATTTAAAGATGGATTTGATCACCTCTGAGCCCTCGAGGAGCTTGGAAATAGGCTGAACTTCACACTCAGACCACATCTGTAAATGAAAGGTTGGCTAAATTAGAAGGCTGTCTTAGAGGCAAGACAGAAAAGAAGTTCACACATAGACTTTGTGAAACAGAGGTGAAAAGAAAAGGTGCTATTCTTGCTGCAGATATTACAGTATGTGTCTTTTTACCATGGAGAGATACATTTTGCAAAGCCTGCCTGTACATATATTTTTGCTTCTTTGTTCTTTTACAAAGTAAAAGCTGGAGCTGCTTGGTTCAGCACCACAATCTATTTTTTTCTGAATTTGTCTTCAAGACCTGATGTATACATGAATAAAGGCTATAAGAGAAAAGATTAAAATATCAGTAATTTGAAAGCACTGTGCAAGTTTAATTCCTACTCTCAAATATTTCAGCTTACTGCATTCTGAAGTTAAGGGTGAGATTATTGATTTTATCAGCCTTCTGTTGTGGAACATATTTTTCTCTCTCCATTCAGTACAATATACACAGATTACCTGAATTTAATGGAAAGAAAAAATTCTCTTTCTCTCTCAATATGCAATCTGAAGCCAAGGTACTGAGACTTGATTTCTTTGAAAAGGGGATAGTCTTGAGATATTCCTATTCCTAATACACACCAAACACAATTGCTTCATAAATTCGACTAATCTAATTTCTACTTAAAGCCAATGGGATGCTCTTCATTGACTCAAATGGAGCAAATCTAGTGAGACTGCTACACCCCTTGACTGGCCCTACTAGGACTAAAGTTTCCTTTAAAATAATGTGATATACTTTTTTGAGATATTTCTTCCAACTCATCTCACAGGTAACAAAACTACATTTTCAGTAACTTTCCAAAATACACTGAGAACAGTGCAACTCTTTAATTTAGAAAGCAGGACTCTCTGCAGTTTATGCAGTCAGTGCTTTGCAAGCACAAAAACAGATATTTCTAATTCATAAGTAATTCTGGGATATTTTGAATAGTTTTCTACTTATTCTCCATAAATTCATATTTCCTGCAGTTTTAATAGAGACAGTGAAAACTGCTGGGATTAGTCTGCTGAGACAAAATAGCGTGGGATGAGTACCTGTTCACTGAATTGTTCCTCTGTAACTCCCAAAACCAAAAAAACCTGTTTTAATTGGATGAAGGGATTGTATCAATTTTTCTTTACTTGTGCATGACAATTTGGGTTATTTTACTGAACAAGTAAATGTGTACCAGTTTTTGTTTCTGCCATGTTCATTAACATTGCCTGTCTTTTGTGCCTAAATTGCAAAGGTACTATTGTCCCTTATTCTGAAATACCATCAGAACTCTATGTGAGATATTTGACATTACTGGCATCCAGTATATTACACGGTTACTGACCACAAGACTTGGAGCTACCATGGAAAAATGTTTAAAAGCTTCAATCTGCAGTCCAAATAAGACCATGCAGTTCTGTTTGATTACCCCTACCATATCTAAACTTTTCCAGACAATTTCAGCTGCAAATTAGGCAGTGAAATAGAAGTGGAACTGGAATTACAGTTTACGTGTAATTCCATTCCTCTAGAGAGCTACCCTTAGCAAAAAGATCAAAATTCAGATCGATTTTGGATCTTCTCTGATTCTGAAAGATTTATTATTTTGTATATCAGGCTATCCACAGTTGCATAATAATTTTCCTAAGTATTATGTTTCTATCATCATCTTGATGCCTAAAAAAGTGGGAACAAACTGAAAATGATGAAACTCAATCTACTGGGAAGAAAAAGATAATGCTTCTGAAACCTTAAAGAAAATTAGTTCCAGTTTCTTTCTATAACTTGAAAGAAAAAGATCTAATTTAAAATATATATCCCTTGTAGAGCGGCTTTTTTTTTTAAGGTAACTGAAAAATTATCTTTTCAACAAACTTCAAGAAATGGTAACAATGTATTCTCAACTGAATACTGACAGTCTTTGAATGTTGAAGTCACTAACTATTTAAAACTCCTGAACTTAAGCATGACTTTGACCAGAAAAACACTGAGTTCTAAGGCAACCCTGAACTATGGTACTGGTTATGAGCCCAGCTCCCGGCTTTAGGTGATGACAGACATTTTCAAGTGAGTGTCTGCAAAAAATGACAGATTGTGCAATGTGTTTTTTTCCACGTTTTGTCACTCGACAAGACCACAGTCTTTGTTCTATAGGAAGGAAAATTCAGGACAGCCTTGTCATATTCACCTAGAATGAGTTTTATCAGTTGTGTGGTCAGTCTTAAACTGTGGGACCATAGAAAGGGGTAGTGATTTTAAACAAAAAGAGGGTAGGTTTAAATTAGGTATAAGGAAGAAATTCTTCTCTAGGAGGGTGGTGAGGCACTGGAACAGAGAAACTATGAATGCCTCATCTCTGGAAGTGTCCAAGGCCAGGTGGGTTGTGGCTTTGAGCAACATAATCTAGCAGAAAGTGTCCCTGACCATGGCAGGGGGTTTGGAACTAGGTGAATGAAGATCTTTCAAGTCTCTTCCAACAAAAACCATTCTATGATTCTACGAAAACTCCAAATAGTTATGGTTTCCAAAAATATTTGGTAAAAATTGTCAAATGTGGGAAACTAATAAGTCTTATTCCACTATGTTTGGCCCATCAATACACTCAAGACCAAAAAAAAAAAAAAAGGGCAAAAAATGGCTTACACTGAATCAACCTCATCCACGATCTTGAGTGAGATCTCCCTGAGCTGATCTAACACACTACTACAATACACTAAATAGAGCTGTTCCTGGTAGGAATAGGAGTTAACAGATTAAAACAGCACTTGCTGAAGCTTTTTTCTAGTTTACAAGATTAGAGATCTTATGCTTCAGGCAGCAGGGAAGCAAATCCATACATGCACTGGAATGAGTGAATGGGCAGTTAATGAAAAAGCAGTGAAGCTGAAATTAATGTGCTCACAAATCAGCAGAGAAAGAGGGTCAGGGTCACACTGAAGGAATATAGCCACAAACACGTTTGCCCTGTGAAAGCTGACAAGTTTTTTTCAGTGCATGATTTTGGATGTCAAGTTTGCTCATCACACATAAGGCTGGAATCAGTTTGACAAAGTCATGAAGAACATATCAGGTATCAGCTGCCTATATTTAAATTTTGGTTTGGGTTCTTATAGGACTGCTTCAGAGTCAGATGAAGTTCTTGACCCTTGGAAGGCCTTTATTTTGGGTTCTTGGGTGCTGGGAGCCAAATTACACTTTTCAAATCTAAGAGATTCATTGAGATATGTACTATTAGGCTGTAGGAATCCAGACCTACTTAGCAGCAGAGAACAGAAAGAGGAAGAGAACATTTGGAAAGGACCTTCAAAGATCGGGCCAACTGCCTGATTTCTTCAGGGCTAACAATAAAGTTCAATTATATTAATGAGGTATTAAAATTGAGTCTTTAGGAGAATCTTCAATTGCTAAACCAGCAAAATTTCTATTGCTTCTATTGCTCTAAACCAGCTCACACAGAGGAAAGACTGCATCCTAGTACAGGCAAGTTTCATCATAGATTACTGATTTTATGGGTATGTTATCGTAATCAAGCGCTGAAGTCTAGTAATTGCTTTCAGTGTGAGGGTGTTTCAGAAATTTATTGCCCATCTGATCTGTTATACCCATAAAGCTGATGTGTGCCACTTAAAATTGTTCCCAAGTCTATCCTTTATTCTCCTGCATGTTTTGACCAGTATCTCAGGGCTCTTCAGTACCACGTTACTGGATATAACACTTTGAAATTACTTCCATCCTTTTGCTGTTGGGATGTAATACAAACTCATACCCAAGAAGCATTATACTTTTCAGAAAATTGTCAATATCAAAAGTACAAATAATTCTTAGACATTCCAAGAAGCATGGCAGCTTTTTCTGATTTCCCAGTAATATGCTTACTGCTGTTAACAGTAATTGAGTGCTCAAAATATACACAAGTAATCAGTGTCAAATTTTGCAAACTTATCTTTCTGATGAAGACTGGTAACAGAATTTCATGAAGCTTAGCAGTTTAGACATTCTTGGACAAAACGGGTGCAATTTGGATAATAGAGATTGGTAGTCTTCTGCTAGCTGCTCTCTCCATTTCTACAAAAGATCTTTAAACACGAGATCTTTAAGCAATTCATTATGAAGCTCCATTATCTCTGTGTGTGATACCTGTTCTTTTTCAAAGAACCTTTAATTCATTCCTTAATTATTTCCTGCTTTATTTTAGGACACTCAGGAAAGGCATAGAATACACCCTACATTTTCTCAGGCTCTGACTCTACAAAATATCCTCCAAATCTCTAAAGAGCATATATTTCTGCACAGTTAGAAAGCCACTTTGAGCCATTTTTTAGCCACACAGATATCTGTGTAAAATAAAGGTATGATCTCTCCATTCTGTTATTTGGTGCATCTAAAGGACAAGCAACAGGAACTGGGGAGATGACCTGTTCTCCCTCAGTCCTTCTCTTTGGTTTCCCTCTTCGGTTTCTGATAGCCTGTGGCAAACCTCCTTACTAATTTGTGTTAGAGGAAGCTAAGTGAAGAAATACATGTTTATTAGATTTCACAATGTCACATATTATAAAACTGCTGCTAGAGAAAATGAAGGGTCTATTAAAATTCCCTGCTGAGAATAATACTAAAAACACTCTAAAGCGATACAGAGATAAAGAGCAACCAATTGAAATTTCTCGAAAAAGAGTAATTTTAAACAGTTTTCAAGATTCTTTGGCTTATGCAATCCCTTCCTTTCCCTATGTTTCTTGCCTTCCCTCTCATACATTCTTATAAAGTAACTAGAGCAAAACTTGCAAAGGGGAAAATGTCTCTAAGATACTATCTTCCCAGTAGCCTCATGAAAAAAAGTCTGTCAAAATGAAGCACGAAGGAATGTCAGAGGTGTACAATAGTATCTTATTAGGCATTGGAGAATTGACCACAGGCCCAAACCAAGCTTAATCCTTTCAGTGCTTACAGAACTATTTGTACATTCCTGTATTTTTGTTTAAATAATTGGTGAATTTTGCTTTGTAAATATCAAGGATGCGTAAAGCAGCTAAGTGAAAATCCTCAGGGTTTAGTGGAGTCTATCAGCATCTTACTATTGACTTTACTCTGGTCAGGATGTGACCAAAGGCCTTTCTTTCTAAATAGACAAAACAGACAAAAACATAGGAGAGCAGATCAATATGACAAATAATTTATTCCCTTCAGATTATTCTTACAGGTTTAATACATACATAAGTCACTTCTAAAGTAATGCCTCCTATTTATTTCCATGGAAGCAACAACAGAGATCACAATAATTCTATTTGATAGAGCAAATTCTCAGCTATAAAGCACTATTTTTTGACGTATCCACCACCATTAGCTATGCATTTTTACCAGCAATGAACAAGTACCTGCATGCTGCACTCGTAAAAATAAGCATGGCCATCCAGAACATAGATGGTCCTTCATGTTGCTGTTGCCATTGTTGAAATGCACCACTCACCATTTCACTGTGCTCTCATCCACTGTTTGATCTCCATAAATGTTCAGTAACTGTCAATGAATGCCAATTTTTCCACACGGAGTAATTAAATGACAAATCTTTGCTTCATACACGCTTCCATGTCAGACACCACTTTGTCAGAGTGCATCTCTGCTGCCATCTGTTGCATGGTAACAAGATGTAATGGAATGTTGGTGGGAAAACTCAATTTCTACTGCCATACCACCAACATCCACCTCTGACAGCAAGAGCCAGTATAACAAAATAGGAGACATTACTTTTGGAGCAGTGTTTGTAGGTACCTAGTGTCACCATACTATCCTTTGATCTGGGAAAAAGGTCATCAAGGACCCTAGTAGGAAAGCTACCAAGGATGATGATTTGAGTAGGATGGTTTTATGGGGATTTCCTTTCACTATATCTTTTCAGAGGTTGTTAAAAACAAAATTACTGATCACGCACTTTCAAAGACAATCTGAGTGAACATGAATATGCATGTAATAATCGTTTTCAGGCTCAAAGGCATCTATTTATTGGTCCCCTGTAGAGCAGGAGAAGTTTCAATACTAATCTTGAATCTCCTATTTTTATGTCCAGTGACTGGATTTCAGAGGTGTGTCCAGCCAATGCTTTGTAGGCTAGAGCTAGCCGATGGGACAATTGTCTCTTATCGACTGTCACGTTTACACCTGACAAGTCTGGTACATCGGGTGAGAAGGAAACCCCTTAACAACAAAGAACAAGTCAAATTACCCAGCCGTCACTCAAAACCTCTGTTTTCTGAACCCACACAATAACGATGTGCCCCCTTGGAGGAGGTTGCTCTAGTCCTGGTACTCCAGAATTATATTTTCTTTTGGCATATCCAAGTCTTAAAATCGGTATCCAGACGCTGACAAGGTCTAACCCCTTTTATTTACTAGCTATAGGGAATCAGGCTGATTTCAGTCAATACTTTCATAGTGAACTCTGACTGGAATACACAAATTTTACAGAGAAACATTATACAGAGTGTGGTATCCAAACCTCTACAATAACTACTTATACCAATTACCTAGTTCTCCTAGACAAGTAAAGGGAGAGAAAGCAGAAAGTTTCAGTCTACTTTTTATCAATTTTAGCTTGTTCATTCTGTATGTGTTAAATATCACAACGCAATCCATTTACTACTCAGGTAGCAATTATGCTTTTACTTTTCTAGGCAGTAATGGAAAACTGTCTAATTTAGCCATTGTCAGATATTAAAAAATGATTCCTGACTTCAGAACTGGTACAATATAAATGTTTAGTGAGTTTGCCTCAAACAATCTGCCTTACTTTACTCCTGCTTGGTTGAGAATGTACTTTTTGGTGTCGGCTTTCCATTGTAATAATGTGGCATTCAAAGCACAGAAAAAATTGCACAGCACATAAACAAGCTTTCCTTCCCCTTTTCTGTCCTACTAAGAGAATATCAAAGGGCAATTGCTATGCATTCAGTCATAATCATTTAGTATAGAACCCGCAAAGCTAACTCAGGAGACCTCCGTTCTTATATAAATGTGAACAGAGCAAATGCGATGCCCAACATATCAGGGAAAACACTGGCACAGTTATTAAGGGAAAGGTAACTCACTGAGCCTGCCTCATCAATGCACAGCACATTGTGTATTGGGGAATTTTGAAAGCCAGTCCTAAGAATGTGTGTATGAAATTTGAGGGCTTACCTTCATATTCATATTACTCTTTTACTTCAGTGCAACAGGACAGATGCTTTAATACAAACTACTGAGAAATGAAAAACCTCTCTTTGTCCAAGCCATCTGAACGAGTGAAGGAATAATGAGTAACCATGTTCCCTAATTACCTTAAATGACAAACAAATCTAATAGCCCATGAATATCACCTTTCCTGGATCAGAAGTTATGATTTCTAAATATGAGAGGTAAGGCAACATGTGCAAACTTAATACTTAAGATGTCTGAGCAACATGTTACGTTCTCAGTGTTTTTCCACTACCATTATAATTGATGGCATCCCAGCAGGCACCTACAGTGTACAGGCACATTTACAGTTGTAAAATAGTAAGCTTTGAAGGAGAAATTGTGTTGAGATTTATAGACGTGTCTCAGTGGGTACTATCATATCACTGCTGAAAACACATCCTTAGGCCATGGCATAAGGCACAAACGTATTTGATCTGCTTTTCTAAATCACCAAATTTTCATCAAAATTTGTGCTGCTGAGCGGGTAAGCTGAAGGAAATCTGGAACAGCAGCATTGAAGCAGGTCTGAACTGAGGTGCCTTGTTAGATAAGACTCCATTTGTGCTGCTAGAAATAACTGCTACAAAGGCTTTTGGGCAAGTGCACTTCACACATTTGGAAATAGAGAAGAGAGTCATTGGGGTTATCTCTGGAAAGGAGAGGTGAGAGCCAACCTCGCAACACATCCAAGAGCAATCAGGGGGTTACCGCAGGACTCTTCAGGAAGACAGAAAGCTGAGTTCTCTGGCCTCTCACCCTCTACAGTGTCTCACCGCAGCCAGACATTTGCCCACTCTAGCAAAGAGGCAGATACAGCCTCCAAACCTCACAGTGTAGGTTACCCAGGAGCACCAGTGGGGTTCCTCAAGGAACCTTAAATGAGGGACTCATGGAAAATAGACTGGAGAATCAACACACAAGCACAGTAAGGAGCCCTACTAGCTGCAAGTCAATAGGACAGATGCTGAAGATATGAACGCATATTTAAAAGCTGTGTTTGTTCTTCATCTAGCTTGTTCTTGAAATACATGAAAATTACCTTGAAAAATAATAGCCATAATAATAAATAGTTGCTGGTAAGTGGCACTAGCTGTTCTGTTCTTGTAAATGGTATCATTAGGATTTCACTTTTGCAGAGATAAACTAATGCATTTGTTGTGGAGTCCTTTGCTCCTTCTAAATTCTTCGCTGGCAGTTAGTATTTCATGTTATCAGAAAGCCTTGGGAACCCTTGTTATAGCCCAAGATCCCACCACAGAAAATCTCCATAGCAAAACTATATAAATAAAGCTATGACCAATTTTCCTCACTGGCTCAGAGAGATAATTCAAGTACTTTTATTTATTAATATCACATCCCACTTATCTACTTGCATTCCTTCTTTGTTCAGCAAAAAGCATTAAAAATGAGTTCTGTTTTCATTTTAAAGCACCTGAGCTTGCTTTGAACTGAAATTACCCTCATGGTCCTCCAGCCGGCAGTGAGAGAAGTGCTAGCAAGTGCCCATGATGTTTCAGGACTTAAAAGCCACAGGAGTGTGACATGATCTAACTGATGAAGTAAATTATGCTGACTCAAAGCATTCTAAATTATTAATGTCCTTACCAAGTTCAGCTTGCTGACCTCTTCTCTACACTGGTGAGTTCACCTGCTGAAAGGCCAAGAACTCAAACGTTTGACATTTTCTTTCTTCTAACAAAATAAATAGTATCTCTCTTATACAGAAAGCCAAATGAACACAAGAAAAACACTGATGCATACATACTTCTTAATAAGCACTTTCTGAAAGATGTTCTATGTTCCTTCTGTGTAACAGTTCTGTCTCCCACGAAAATTGCAGGCTTTTTTTTTTTTTTACTAGGACATCTAGTAAAATTTAAATGTGCACTGCGTGCACAAATTTGAAGAAATAAATTTTCATACTCTGTAAGATATCCCACTCATTTAGTTCTGAGCCTATGCAGTACCATGAGGAGGTGAGCAGAACATAACTGCGTCACCTGTTGCACCTTTCACAACTGGTTACATCTCAGAGCAGAAACTGATCTTAATGCACCTGTGCTATACACATCCCTTTTGGCACTGACGAAATGCACCAGAAAACAGTATTCCTTTTACCAGACCCTTTGGGACATAAAATAATGGTTCTATCTCTTTTTAATCCAATACTTGTAGTGTGTATATATATATATACATATACTAATTTCTGCTTTAACATCCCGAGATAGACCATCCTCTAAAACTTCAGCCTATGCTCTTGCTCATCTCCATTGCGTGAGAGTAATAATTTGTGAAGAGTTTGAGCTAAGCCTTTCTCCATTTCTTTACAATTCTTACGGTTTTCTTCCCAGATTAAATAAATTACTAATGAAACTCTCTAACTTAACCAAAAGATTTCTCAGCTCTCCACCTGACTTCTTTTAATAACTTATCTATCACATAAAATAGTAGATCACTTCTGATAACTCTAAAAGACTGCACTATGTTTAATCTGTATATTAGACTGTTCATTTGGCTATCGAGGGCAACATAATTGACTTTCATTTCAATATCGAGGATGACATAAGTAATTTTCTTATTGACAAGGGTGAAAAATGTTCATCTGTTCTGAGATTCAGACTGAAGAAAGCAGGCATTTGTTTAGATGATGGATTCATCTGAATATTGATATGGTGGAATAAGATTATTAGGCAAACTACATTCATGAGAGGTGTATCTCTGCTTGGTAGCAATAACTATAACCATAATCTAACCCACAAAACTTGAGCTAGCCTTTACATATTCTTTTGCACAGCATCCCTGTTTATGTGTTTAATTCTAACTGCAACAGTGCCCAAAGTCAAAGAGAAAAACAGTATTGCTTTCCAGAGACTGCCCTAGGAGAAAGCTGCCTTGTGTTCCTGGAATGACACGAAATGAAATTCACCTCATAGGAAACTTATTACCTTCTGTTCAGGATCACATAGGAGGCAGGTTGTTATCCCTTAAAATGCAAAGAGAGCTCTCAAGTTGTGTTGAGGGACCACTGGTTTCTGAACAACAGCAGCATTTGACCAGAAAGATTTGCTCCTCTGGTGAGTAGAAAGAGTAGTTTTATAGTCAAAACTATTTCAGTATATTTTACTGTATCATAAAATACTATTTTAATCAAAATCACAGCTTTCTTTAAAATGCATTGATTTTTCTCAAAATAAGGTCATATTTTGAATAGAATGCCTTACTCTTGGAAAGAATTTCAACACTGCCCATAGAGCAGAAGTCCCCAGCTTTAAGCGTTCCCATATAGCAGCCAAGCCTTCATCTTTAAACGCCAGAAGCAGTCTGCTTTGCTTCCCCTCATTTTCAACAAGTTATTTTTCTTTCTAGTCTTCATTCTGCATTACACAGGCCTCATATGCAAAGTGACTATCTTTTGATGAGCCATGATTCTATTTTCAGTGCTGCAGTTATCATTGAAGTCTGTCAAAACCAAATTGCAACACTTTGCAAAACAAGTATGGGAATACAAGCACAATCCTCAGCTGCATATGTTATGTTGGCACAGCTTCTAATCCAGAAGGTATAGACTGGCTGTAAATTTCAAAATGGAGCAGTAACTTCTGAAGTGCATTTACTATAGCACACTCTTTACCAAAATCTTTAATGTGCAGCTCTGTGTGTTTCCTAATGTCTTTCCTGGTTGATTTGTGGGTGTGACTGAAACACTGCCTGATGGCCTGGCTGACCGCTGCACAGTTGAATACTGGTTGACTTGCACTGGATACACAAAAATTCTTTCCAAGCAATGTGCCACTGGGTTATGCATTACATTCGTGCCAACAGATTCATAAGACTGTGAAATAGCTTTTTACCAAAGACAAACCTGCTAGGAAGGGCAGAATAACAGAGGTCAGTATCCGGCCAGCTTTGAAGGCTTTGCTGGTTACAATGTTTTATGGCAAAAATCAATCCAGAAATACTCTCTACTGCATTTTGATTCCAGTTCTCTGCAGCTGAAGGTTTCATTACAGATCGGCTTTTTATCACTAGTCATTTTAGGCAACTTTGCTTTCCTTGCAAAAGCAAAAGTATGCATAATGAAGACTGATTATATTCATTTTAGGCACCCCATGACCTTTTTCATTCTTAGAAGTCTATCTGTAATAACCATAAAGACAACGATAGAAAAGATGAGCTACTGCATGTGAAATGCATTTGTTTTCACCACCAAGCCACTTTGTTTTCACTGCCTTTTGACACAGGTTCTGGTATTTCTCCCTTAAAACAGTGTTGCAGACTGATAGTACCAGCTGGCCACCTTTTGTCCCCCCTGCTGACTCGGGTGTGACAGATGGTGCAAACAGCCCGGCATATAGTTCTTGGATCAATATAAGGGACAAAATACCTGCCAGATTGCTGATGACTGAAATGCTACATATTCTGGAGCCAATGGACAGCTTAGCAACAATGGCCCCTAGCCTTAAGGGAAAATAATCAAGATTTTTTTTTTTTTTTTAAGGGTTGTTCCAGGATAACTGTTATGTTGTTTACAGTTTGGGGAGAAAAAACTCCAAAAATCAGCTAGAATTTTGTCTCAGTAACACAGAATCATAGTAAGATTACATTTCAGTAACTTCTGTTTTACTGCAGCTGGCTGCCTTCTCATTACTACTTCTCAGCTCCACTTCAAGATCTTAGCTATGCTTTGAGATCTCCAACAGTTCCAAAACTGTTTTGTGCAGAAGCTTTCCACTCTAAATGTGGCCTGGAATATTTTTATTTTCCTCTGAGAGTTTAAACAGAAGACTTAATTCCTTCCCTCAAAAAAAAAAAGTAGATGCTTGGGGGATGTTGGCTTTGTTTGGCTTGGACTGGGTTTTGTGGACATTCAGCAGTATAGCTGGCAGTGCCAAAGTTGGCAGACAAAACCAGTTCCCTTCTTGACAGCTATCCAGATGCCTGGCCACAGATTTGTAACTGCATCTTCAAAGTTTGATGTGGCTGGCATAAATAGATAACAGGTGAAATGCAGTCCCAAACTGAAGCTTTTGTGTATGACTGATAATTGTGTGAGATTCAAGAAAAAAAATAGAAGCATGCTTAATGAGGCATTTTCAGTTGAAAAGAGGAAATGAAATGGCACAGACTTGTTGGAGGCACAGGAATGGGAGAAGGAACCAAAACCTATCAGCAACTGAAAGCAAGCTGCAAAGGAGCACATGACATGTTCTCATCCAGCCTGTCTGCATGTTCCTGAGCACTGCCAGTAAAACTCAATTCTGCATGAGTTCAGAGGCAGCTGAAAGCCTGTCAGTTCGTGGCATCAGAGTCCCAGAAAACCCTCTTGATATTTCATAAGGCAATTAAATATTTTCCCTTTTTGGAAGGAAGGAAAATCATTCCTGAATCCTGAAAAGAGTGCTGTTCACTGGTTAAAATCAATGCACACAAGAAGCATTATTAATTACTGAAATAGAAGGCTACTTTCCTCATTCTCCTCTTTTACATACTTAATGAAGCCTTTGGGAAGGTCACTGTTTTGTAAGAAAACCCTGGAGTAAATCAGATCCTGGTGCTGTGTTAGCCTCACCCCTTCTGGTCTGAGACCAGAGTCTAAGAGCAGCTAACGATCCAGACAGCATGTGCTCCCAGCTTCAGTCTCCCTGCACAGCAGGGAGTGGTAAAAGTGGTAACATTACACTTGAGTTAGAAGAAAATCGTGTGCTTGAAATGTCACCCTTCTCCTCCTTTATTCTGGGAGGAAAGCAAGATCCGGACACTAGGAGGTATGAATTTCTTATATTGATCTCCAGTGTTGATTTTATAGCAAACAATCCAAACACAGCCTCTGGGATCAGACTAGTTACTGCTATGGTGCTTTCAAAGCCTTCTTTTCTGTTTGCCTTGACTGGAGTCAAGCACAGCAAATGGCCGGTGCAGAATTACTGCCATTGGCTGCAAGAGGTGCACAAATAGTAGCTGCAGAGATTGATGCACAGATTTTAGCAGTCAGTAAGAGGGAACACGCAAAAAAAAAAAAAAAAAAAGTAGGTAAAGCAAAGGAGAGAGGTGTGCAAAAAAAAAAGGTAAAGGAGGAAGAAAGGTAAAGGCAGAGAAAGAGAAATGTGCAGATGACAACAAAAGCAAGAAGAAAGCAATAAAGCAGAAGGGAAAGAAGATTTAGAAAGACAGGATTCTTCCTATGAAACAGACTATACGTTGGTTTCTGTGTATTTCAGTGTCAGAAAACTTCCCTGGTGTCTTTTTCTGTTTTCTGCTTTGAAATTACAAAGTTTCCTATGAATTTAGATGCCACATTCTCAAAGATTTTTCTATTGTATAGCTGTATTGAAAAAAGTGTCACCTCCATAAGGATGACTGATATTTAAAGTCAGCTCTTATAGTTTTTGCTGGCAGTATGCCTTATGATATGCAAGTCCAAATTCCTGGAATTTGTGATTTGAAGAGAATCCTAACATTAAGTCTGAATGAAAATGGTAAATTGTCTAACCTCATTATTACATTAAGAAATTGAAAGTCTCTTGGTCTGAACATTATTAAAAAGAGTAGCTGATTTCTTCTTTTAAATATCATATTTTTGTTTTATTTCCATAAGTGAGAAGTTAACTTGGCTATTCTGAATGCCAGAGAATGGAATAGAAAGGACTTCAAAGATCTCCAAGTTCCTTCTTGAAATAATACCACATAACCCCAACTCAGGAAGCAGAACCTGAAAACAACATATATTCTCACGTAGCACGAGGATTTAGCTTTTTCATGCAGTATGCATGGTTCCAGCACCTCTTAGAACTGTCAACCTCACTTTCATATGCAATGAAGTAAATTGATAAGTATTTATGGATTCTTGTGGTCATGTGCAAGCTCATCGAGTTTCTGTCTGGATAATGTGTATTCATACTAGTGCAGACCACACTACAGACAAATAAATCCAGCTTTCCAGTATGGTACATCCATATGTTGTATCATCCAGCTTAAGTTACACAGATTTTCCATCTTGTAGCAGAGACAAAGTGAGTTCACATCCGCCTGAAGGACAAGAAGTTCAGAATTGCATCTGCTCACAGTACCCAATGTAAACACACCTTAGTCATCATGAAAATGTAAAAGTTACTTTAAGTATGAGAACAGTTTGCTTAAAACCAAAAATATTATTTGAGTGGGTTGTGACCTTTCTTTTGCAAAACATCTTCAGATACAATCAAGACATCTAAAAGTTTCTTCATTAAATAATTAAATTAAAATTCACTCAAATCTCCCTATGACACACGTAGAGTGCAATGGAAGAAGTACTTTATTAATTTCTTTAATAAATACCAGTTTCAAATCTGTTGTTCCTATTTTAGCTTGAAATCTTTTCTGTTCTTATCCAAATGGATCAGCTGGCTTAATTAAAGATAGCACTCTTCATCTCCTTGCTAATTACGAGTAACATGACATTGTTATTATAAATACATTGTAATTATAAATATTATGCTACCGTTTGCTTTTCAGATACCTTCAGATACCAATGAATTTGCAATGAAGTCATGCATATGAGAAGACAGCTCTTTAAAGCACAACAATTCTACAGTGAGAGATGCTTACATCTCTCTTCACTCTCCCCTTAAAGTAACGCACTGTGTACATTCTTAATATTTCTGCTTCTCTTGCTAGTTAACAGTGACCCGCTGTCTCCGTGCATAAAGATTAAAACTTAAGTTAAAACATTATTCAGGGACTTCAATTACCCACGATGGATTTTCTGCCCCTGGACCTGACCCACTCCCCCAGCAAAATATACTTACAGCAGAAAAAACATCAAGCTGGGACAGGGCTGCCCATTTGGTCCCTAATATCATCTGCAAACATAATGACTCAATTCATTCTGCCCTCAGATTAATGGAGCAAGCTCAAGTATTATAAGAAGCACTTTAATTCCCTCTGATGTTTTCATTATGAATTCCTTTGTGGCAGAACTCATTTGCAATAATGCATATGTAATTTTGGAACCAAAAGGAAATCCTGTAGCCTTCAGGACATTATTAACCTGCAGAAATGCTGAGGCACACATAAAACTCAAATATGCTAGTATGAGCAACCTCTCAAAACATATTAAGGATAAAATTGGTAAGTTAAACTGCATGTTTCTATTTGGAAGTTAAAATAGCTGAATTAATAACAGTTAAAACCCTATGATATTAGTGACAAGCTGTCTGTTCAGATAGTTTCCAAGAATGTAGAGATATGCATTAGAATAGTCCAAAAACCTTCTAAAAGCTTATTATCTACAGATGTTTGGAAGTTAATTGCTTCCACCACTTATAGCATTCCCCTTCCTCTCTTTATTTTGCGTGGCCCATTGTACGTTTCCTTATTTTCCAGTGTTTATGGGCCACACGTAGGACACCTGATTCTTCTGTGCCAACCCAAGAGATTGTCTTCGTTGAGCTATTTTGTCTAGAGACGCATTGGTATATTTTGATGGCAACATAACACCACCTGTTGCAAGGGGTCCAAGACAACTGTCTTCAGCAATTTTTGGAATTACGTGAAGTAGACAGTAACAGATTTCAGAAAGGATCTTCTTGCTTTCAGATGGTGGCATAGCTCTTGGATTGAATTCTAACTGCTCCATGCCATTCATAATTTTTCTTTTTTCCCTACATCATTTCTTTTCTGGATCAAGAAGCCCCAGCTTGCGCAGTCATCCCCCCTGCGAGAGATAGTCCACACATTTGATTGTGCTTGTTACCCTTCTCTGAACCTGCACCAGCTCTAATGCCTCCTCTCTGGGCACACATTATTCAATATAAAGACAAACATGAACGTGTCCAGTGGCATGATTCATCTTTGATGTTCTATTTCCAACTGTATTATCTCAAACTGAAAATGGAATAATTTAATGGGAGAAAAGTGTGAAACTA
>JAOWBP010002978.1:19233009-19246152 GCA_028571105.1 Tragopan temminckii
AAAAAACAAAAAAAGGTCTTTTTTCTAGTTATACTGCTTATTTGTTAAAGGAATCCAAAACTGTAAGGCAAATATACAATAATACAGATATACAAATCTTAAGCAAATGAGATTTTCTGAAAGCAAAACTCAGGTTTTCATGTCTAATATAACTGCTAAGACAATAAGAAATCTTAATTGGAATGATTTTGTTGCTTTCAATTCTGATAGGAGTTTTGTGCAAAAGTCATGGCTTTTCACTAATAGTGGAAGAAAGAAGGACAATTGCTACATGTTCTCATATGTGCCCTTCAGTTGAGACATACAGCTAAAGCACGACCTGTTTAAAGAGGTAAGAAAACCAGCTGACAGCTGTTAACAGCAATGAAAGAGAAACTGGGTAGTCTGAAGAGCTGAAGTTACAGATGGAGAGCAAGAGGACCAGGAATCTGAAAAGTGATTTCATGAAGAACTTGATTTGGCTTAAATTGATATTCAGAAGGAGATAACACATGCAAGCAGGAAAATGACTGGTCTCTGTGGAATTTATGAATGAAGCTTATCTACTGAAAGATCTTCAGTTCAGGTTAGCCCAGGGATTCTGATATGATGGCATAAGAGATCTCTTAGTAATTCATCAACACATGACCGTGCTCATTTGGAAGTGTATGGCTACCAATTGCTATTGGCATTTGGTACTGATAAATTTTTCACGGAGACAGATGAGCGGGTGTTGTGGGTTAGCCTCAGCTGGCAGCCAGGCACACAGGCAGCCCCTCACTCCTTCAGTCTCTACTGGGTGGTCCTTCAGAGATAGCAAAGGTGAAAACAAGATTAATGAGAGAGCAAGAAGTCTAAGGGGATGAAACAAAACCAGGGTAAACACTTCCCAAAGGCAAAACAAATCTATTTGAGATTTTGAGTTAATTTATTTCTAGGTAATGTAAGTATTGCAGTCTGATTTAGGTATTGAGAAAATAAGAAAAGGGAAGAGGGAAAACACACCCATGTAGTTACCCCACTGCTAACTCCTTGCTACCTATAGCCAGTGCAGCCAGTGCAGCCAGTGCGGATGAATTGATAGAGATAGCAAAAATAAACAAGATTAAAAGCTCCAAAACAACCGTAAAACAGTACCATAAACTCACGTAACAACCTAGAAGTTATTTGAGTCTCTGGGTTGAGTTTATTGTCAGTAAAGACAGAACTTAATTTCCTCCCAACCCCTGCCCTCAACTCACTTCCTGTATTATGCCTCAAGCTTCATCAGTAGAAAACACAATTTCTTTTTATTCTTGTGATATTTGTTACACGTTTCCTCCTTCGTGTTGTAAGACACAAGAGTTAAAGACTAACATGGATTGCTCAAGCAATCTTCAGCTAGTAGAAATTCCAGGAAGTGGAAATTCCTGTGGTATTAATGGAAAGAGGTCATTTTGGTATTGCAGCTAGCACTGAAAGCCCATTTTACTCCTCATCTTTAGATATCTTTTTACTATCTCCTATCACAACTCAAACATTTAACTGGACATTTAGGCCACAGAAAATAATTTTTTAAATTAGTACTTACCTGAGCTCAGGCTGACATTTCCATAATTTTTTCAGGATACTAGAATGTGTGCAGAAACAGTAAAAACAGTGGTTGGCTGTAGGTTAAGAGAGCAGTAACACACAACACACAAATGTTTGCGAGTGTGTGCAGCCTCAGTGAGATCAAGAAAGAGCACATCACTGAAGAGCTGAAGAAACAATTCAGAGATCTGCATGGCTTTTACTCAGAAGGCAGCAAATTGAGTTCTTCTAATTCGTATATTAGCTAAGATGACCTGCACTTTATGCACCCAATTCTTAGATATGTCACCATATTCAAGAGATACTAAGCAATGTCAGACTTTATATGCCTGACTAGATTAGATCTTATCTAATCAGTAAAAAATCACTGGAATTTAGAATAAGAGCATAAAGTCCTTGTAGTTTGTGAATATAGCCACATTTTATTTTGAAATTTTAATCACTTTCAAAAAAGAACTGAAAATCACTCAAATATCTCTGCACTTGAAAATCATCTACAGTGCAAGCAATTTTGATTTGTTCTTGCATTACATTATGGAGAAAAATAATAGGAATTCCAGTATTGTACCATTAGGTACAGAAGAGGCTAGATGCAACTGAATAGGCCACATAAATAAGATTATTTCCAAGGTTTGCTTTCTTTTCTAGGTGTTCATTTCTGATGCAAGTTTCTATTTATGAACTGAAAAGTCTCTTCCTACTATAGTTTCATCGAGTTGTTGAAGCTACAGTTCATTTTAAAGCTGCACAGTGTGTGTGGCAATTTAATACCTCCTTTTCTATCATTCTCATCATCTTTGAAAATATAGAAGTGAAAAAGTGAGACATTGTAAGTACAGATGATCCAACCATTATAGTAGGTTGTCAAATCCCTTAATTCACAAATAAAAAGTGAAGAAAATTGCAG
This sequence comes from Tragopan temminckii, assembly GCA_028571105.1. Classification (NCBI taxonomy): domain Eukaryota; kingdom Metazoa; phylum Chordata; class Aves; order Galliformes; family Phasianidae; genus Tragopan; species Tragopan temminckii. Next base: position 19,235,468 of record JAOWBP010002978.1, read on the forward strand.
AAAAGAAAAAATAGCTGTTTCTTCAATTAAAAGATACTGAAACAATTACCTTCTATAAATGGAATGCTACTAATGCTTGTGAATGAAAACAAATGACAAGAAGCTCTGCCTTTCTTGGCATTTTTTTTATGTCTTGAGAAAGATCAAGTATTTGTGTTTGAATATTTTAAATGCATTGCAAAGTACATTTAATTCTAAATCTTTATTTCTTTGCATTGTTTTTTTGCATTAGTATACTTGTACTTACATTTTTGCATGGATTTGTGTGCGAATTGTGAGCAAATGGCAAAGAGCACAACATTAGTGAATGGTTAAAGTTTAACATTCAGTATTTGTTGTAATAATAACTATCCGTTCCAGAAGTTTTCTGAAGTTCTGCTGAGTTCATGACAGAAAATCTATTTCAAACTCACTCAATGCCCACTTTTCTCCAAAGACAAAATAATATATTAATCCCAAGTAGAAAGTTTAAGACATTCACTAGAGTACAGTTTAATTTGTGTCTTGCAAGGGACACTATTTCTGAAATGTACTGCAATGGTTTGCTAGGCCTATTGGACATTGGTCCCTTTCAATTCCTGCTCAAGAATTGGAGTGCCTGTAGTAATTAAAAGAGAACATTTTCTGGGCCACTTCCTTATGATGTATTTTAAATAGCAGCAGAAATACAGCACTTCATGAGTACTTTTGGCACTTTCCATTGCAGCATTAACTGATGTTTAGGAAATTGTAAAGGAAAGAGAATTGAATCGAGAGATAGAAGCCTAGGGAGGGACATAGAAGAAAGGGAAAGAGTTTATATCCAAATCAAATTGTATTTGAAGAACATCCTCCTCTCCCTATCCATCTTGAAAGTACTACTCTCCTGCTCTCACCATCTCTGCCTTTCTAACTCTGTTTTTCTTTCTACATTCATTAAGTGAAGAAATACTTCTTAGACATAAACATTGAGAGAGAAATCACAAACCCTTTCAAACTAATGACAGAACTCCCAGATGTAACTTGATCAGAATTTAAGTCACCCAAACACAGAATCACAGATATTGGAAGGCACATCTGAAGGCTATCAAAAGCAACCCCCTGCTAAAGCAGGCTCCCTGCAGTGGGTTACATCGGAAAGCATCGAGACAGGTCTTGAATATCTCCAGAGAGGGAGACTCCAGAGCCTGTCTAGGTGTTCCAGTGCTCTGTCACCCTCACAGTAATAAGTTTTTCCTCGTGTTCATGGGGACCTTTCCATGTTCCAGTTTGTGCACATTACCCCTAGTTCTGTCATGGGGCACCTCATCATCTCTGTGGCCTTCTGCTGGACTATCTCTAGAAATTCCTTTTTACGAAAAAAAACTTTTAGTAAGGTTTTATGTACACCTGAGACCATCATATAAGTAAAATTGCGAGAGTCATGAATGTTTCCTATCTATAGCACATCATCCCATCCTCTTTTTTCCACTGCTTCTGAAGAAGAGTTTTGGTCTTATGCAACAGTTATCGCCACTTAATACACTTTTTCAGTGGACAAATATGTCTTTCTATACAGCAAAGTGTTAAAGGTAGAAATTCAGAATTCTAATAAGAACTATCTGCTTGGTTTTTTTAATAGTATATTAGATGTTCATAGGATAATCTTACACAGAGCTCCATGGATCATTCTACCAAATAACTGATTTCATACAAATAAAAAATTACCTAGTTTGGGGAACTGAAACTTTCTCAGCTTTACTAGCTAGTGTGCTTTAAGGAAAACTGTTTGTGACTGGTAATTTCTCAAAAAAGTAGATCTGTTCTATAAATGTCACCTGTGAGCATATGCAATAAAAAGAGCTGTTGATACAAAGCATTGAAAGTGTTTCTTATGAACTTGATCACAAAAATAGAAAAATCACACACTAGAACATAAAAGATCTGGCAAGGAAAAGGTTGTACTTTAAAGTGTAAATTGTTAATTTTCATTGAGATTTGCATCAGTACTTCTTCAAGCGTAATACAGAGTATGAATGACTTGATCAACAAATCTTCACTACTACATAAAATATCTCTAGACGTACTTATACACTTGAAGACAAAGGTGGCAATATTTTTATTTGTGAAGTAATAGTCTGAGAAAAGATAAAAATTGCTAAAAGTGGATGAACTACTTTTATGGATAATAAATTTACTAAAAATGCAGCTTAGTGAAGGAACAAAATTAACTATGATTTTGGGCAAAGTTGGTGAATAGGTGACCTTCAAATGAATGAAGTAAATAAGAAAACTGAAAAAAAAGTGGAAAAATCTTTTGCTTTCATTTTTTGAAAATTAAATGATTGAACTTTATTACTATTATTATTTTTAAACAGTTTAGATATGAAAATAAATATCTTCTCAGAAACTTATTCTTAAAGGAAATGAAACAGAATTATAAAACAAATTATCTGGAGCTAATGCAAAATGGAACTTTTTTCTTTTGCTTATGAAGAAGAGATGTATTTGTCCACAGAAAAAAAAAATGTAGTATTCAAGTGGAGCTAACAGCTGCATAAGACTAAAATCTCCTATATACACTGATAACAGCTAAATATACAAGAAAATTTATCATGATTAAATACAAAGATTTCACAAACCGGCAAGCTTTAAGTTGTTAAGTCATTAGCATCCTTCTGTGATAATATACATATTTTATTAAAGAGCAGACATTTCAGGATACAACAGAAGACACTTAGCAAATGTTTTTTAACTATAACTTTGTTACCGATTCTCACAACACTGTATGAAGTATTAAGTACTCTGAAAACACATATAAAAACACCTCTCATTAATTAATTCACTGAAATGTATGTTAGCTACTCAAACAATGACTGTAAAAAGAAAAACTTTATTTTTGTTAGAACATTTCTGTGTTTTCTCCATAATCTGTTTCCTTTCTCCTACAGAAAAGCAGATTGTCTTCTACCTGTTCCCTTCCTTGACTTCTGTTTCCACAAATGTAAGATAATACTCATTTACTAAAGAGAAGTCATCAAGAATCACCAAGTTCTTTTTACTGTTCACCTATCTGCAACATGAGATCAATTGTAGGTGCACTGGAATCAATTTCTATCTATTTCATGGGGCACTGGATTTGAGCCCATTCCCTGTACTGCACTGCACAGCTAGTAGCCTAGAAACAATTTGTTTATACAATTCTTTTATGACATAAGGAAGAAACTTAGCTTTATAATTATTTTAACAACTACAGACACTTTATGTGACTTTATAACCAAGGCTAAGCTATGCATAAGTAGTTCACCAAAGGGAAAACTTGAAGGCAAGCACAGTTAGCTTTGTCTAGTTTAGATCGACTCATAAGCATTGCAAGATATTGAAGTATTAATCACTACAGAAGAAAGGTCTCTTTTGAGTGGAAAAAGAGAAGTTTTTACAGAAAGTACTTTTGAGTAAAATAAAGTTTGAATGAGCTGAGATAGATGCAGGTACTCTTAAATAGGGTGCTGCCAAACACTATAAGGACATGCCTTATTTCCACAAGTACAGTCAATATTTTTAAATTGATTTCTTGCCAGCAGGCTGGTTTATACCAATTATAGGCCTTTTTAATGAGTAATATTAGTATAAGTCTTTATTGTACAGATGGATTGTGTAGAATACCAGTATTTAAAACTCCACACAGATGATTAACAAAATTAAGCTGGAGGAATTTTTTTGGAAAGCATTATGGGTCATCAGCAAGTGAGCCCATGATCTGAACAATCATAGGTTTTGTTCAACTTGACAGGTATCTATGTACCAGACACAGAGGAAGCAGCAACCTCTTTTATATACACTGGTAATAGAAACAGTGAGAGGAAACCACTCAAGGCAGTAACATCTCAACAAACTCCATCCAATACTAAGCCATACTAGCTGAAGAGAGCCAGTGATCTGTCTCAATAATTTGGTAATGCCCATATGAAATATACCAGCACCTGAGCTGTTTCCAATCTCTGTGCCAAGTACTCCAGCAGTTTGCTGATTTGCTATCAACAACCCTGATCTGAAAGTGGCTATCAACACAGGGATTAAGGGATTGCTTGGTTAAAGCTCTGTGCCTTTGTGTTTGGCAAAAAGAAAAAAAAGAAAAAAGCAGCATTAGAGTGAAAGAGAAGTCACGAGGGCGATCCTGACAAGACAAGGGCAGATGCATCCATAGTAGGAATGTGGGACAGAGGCAGTCACAACAGCATCACCAGCATACTCTTCCTGGAGCAGTTCAGAAATTGAAGCAGTTATCACCTGTTTACCTCCCTGATAATTGCAATCCTGCAAGGAGCAGAGGTAGAACATGCTAAGTACAGGGATGGAAAACGTGCACAAGAAAATAATAAATAGCTTTCACTGTATTCAGAAAATTGTGTATTCTTTTAAAAATAAACTGATTGTACAGGAGAATAACTGGACTCAGATCAGCAGCTTCACTTTCAGCTGAAATAATTCACCAATGTCCCATACTTTGGCCAAAAAATAAAGATTTAGTGACAGCTTACAGTCAGAAAAAAAAAATTCTGCTGCAAGTGTCCTGCTTTGGATAGTATAGAATAATTGAATCATTAATCTTGGAAAAGACCACAAAGATCATCTAGTCCAACTGTCTATCTACCTGCAATACTGCCCCACTAAACCATGTCCCCCAGCGTTTCATCTATCCATTTCTTGGACACCTTCAGGGACAATGACTCCTCCACATCCCTGGCAGCCCATTTCAGTGCCTGCCTACTCTTCCAAAGATTAAGCTTCTCCTAATATCCAACCTGAATCTCCCCTGGCACAACTTAAGGCCATTCCCTCTCATCCTATCACTGTTACCTGGGAGAAGAGGCCAAACCCCCACCTCACTGCAGGCAGCTGTAGGGAACAATAAGGTCACCCCTGGGCCTCCTCCAGAGGAAAAATCCCAGCTCCCTCAGCTGCTCCTCAATCAGAGTCACACAGAAAAGAGCAGAACAAGACAGACAGACATCCAGATTTACAATTTAGTTTATTTAGAAAGCAGGCAAGCACAAAGTGAATACCTTATGAAAGACGATGTTGAAGAGGTTGATGTTAGAAAGGTCTTGAAGGTAAAATTATCTCAAATCCCAGGAAAGGCTGTGATAGCTCAACCTGGTATTAAACAGGAATGAAGAAAAAGCTACAGAGATGCATTTAATAGCCACAGAGAACACATAAAACACTGAGAAGAGGATATGATCTTTTAAAGATACTATATTGTATTTGGCAAATGCCAGTCTAGCACTTCAGGAACTGGAGATGGGAGCAGTGTCCAAGTGGTATAATAAGAGGTGGTTTGCCCTGACCAGAGTCATGTGGGAATTGCCTTTTGGGGAAGAAAAAAAAAAAAACCAAAACAAAGTTGTCAGAGTCTGACTTTTCATGGGAAAGTGCCTTACTGAGAACTGCTCAGGATTGCTTTTCTGGTAAACGATATCAGGAAGAAAACTTTCCACATTAAGCTATTGTTTTGAATACAAAACCGAGATTTAGAATCAAATCCCTTAAATCGCAGCAGCAGCTAGTGCCTGATAGTCCAACTGCTCAGTATTGAGGTTACCCCCATATACAGAAAATGCTGCAGATTATAAAGCAGGAATAGCTCTGAAATAGAATAAAAAAGGAACGGTATGGCCATTAATAGGGCCATCTATCCTGGACAGTCTTCTACCTCACCATATATAGATACAGATTTAGTAGAGGGCAAGGAAAAAGTTCCATTGGAGGGTTGAATTCCAAAAGAAAACCATATGGTGCTGCAGTCACCTAGTATCTGCGACTGCTTTTAGCTGTCATGGTGTCCATCACCTACTATACACACACACACAGGTTTTTACTCCTCAGGTAACTGCAGTCAAAGTCTGGAACTGTTCTGAGAAATGCAGTCTCTAATTCACTGGATTTGGAAAAATCCATGCTCTGCCAGCCTCTTGAAACTCAACTCCCAGTACTGCACATGATCCACTTTACTAATCGATGAAAAAGAAAGAAGGATACAGTAATGCTTCCATAAGCAAGTAACTTGCACAAGTTCCTACATTTACATGATATTCAGAAACTTTTCTTCAAACTGTGTTCAGTCTAGTGACCTGTATTGCACTTTCTCATTTTGCAGTTCATAGATATTCAAGGGACGTAGGTATCCATATACATCCAGGAGAAGCCAGAGGACATTTCAGCTCTCACCTGCAGTGAAGCTCTGGTAGCTTTTCCCAAAAAGGATTCTAGTTCATGCAAAACAAAACCTCTGTGAACCAAGCCAACACACAGCAGGAGAAATGATTCAGAATTGGACTCTGAAATAAAACACCGATATAAATGCAGTGCTGTCTCCATCAAATTTGTGGTCAACAGATATTATGCTTTCTGAGGCTCCTGACACAGACCTGTTGTGTACAAACCTGCTACTTCTCATCATGGCACAGACAGGGTTAAGGCAAAAAGCTTGGCACAAATAAAATAGTGAAGAAAGAAAGTACTTCTCTTTTTAAACACAAGGAGTCCAGACTGTGTATCAGGAATCATCAAAAGTGGTTCAATGATAGCTCAACTAGCTTAGCAGCAGACAAACATTGTGTGAGCCAGACTCACCACCCAGGAAGGCTCTGATCTATAGGGAAGATGACATACTGAAATGCTGTAGTAGCTCTTCAAAATAGTCAGCGAATGTTTCACTGGAAATAGCCTTCTGCTGTGAGATATTTAGACAAAAACACATGGAGAGAGCATCACTATTATGAGCCCAGTAAAAACAGCTCTGCAGTCTTTCAGTAGCCAAATTCCTTTGCAGCTTGCTTTAAAATTTGTTTTGTACCTTTGTCTTAACATTATCTTTCAGTCCATCACCTTCTTTTCCTGTCCTGGAAAGAAAAATATCAGCCACACAGATTTGCCTCCTTCTGACAGTGGTATGAATCCTCAGTCCTTTTCCTTCTGCTCTACCTTCTGTCTTCAGATCTCTCTCCCTTCTGTTCTCATCCTTTCACATAGTCTTCTGTATACTGGCCTCATTTCTCCTTAGACTCCTCTTTCTACACTGCCTTAGTTTAGTGTTGTTTTGTTGTGGTTTGGGTGGGATTTTTTGTTTGTTTTTTCACATGTAATTTCCTTTTTTCTTTCTACTATACTGTTTCTCAAAATTTTCTTATCAGCTGTTTAATTTCAGCAAGTCAATATCTTTTTTCTTCCTTAGCCCCTTATCTAGAGAAAAGGTGGGCTTTTTCCCACCTCCATGTTTCTTCTACCCAGGAACCTGTGGCTCACAGAAAAGTTCCAGCTTTTGGTAGCATCCTAAGAATTGCAACTCAGATACCTTAGACACTGCTGTTTCATTGGCTGGTTTTGTGGGGGTTTTTGTTGTTTTGGTTTTGTAGTATACATCAGCAAATTCTGTGCAATAGCTGTCTGGTTATTGATAATCACTAGCCACTTGCACACATCTATTAAGTTCACAACAATATATATACACTTAAGAATATATGAATTTCTAGTATGCCGTGACAGTGCTAGTTTTTAGATTAAACCATTCTTGCACAGTACTGCAAGATGACATCATAAATCTGTTTTGTGGCTGAACATTTTTATGTCTCAGTATTGATACTTATTTCACAGTAGGTCAAATCCTGCCTGTCTTACATACTTAATAAATGCATTTCACTGTTTACAGAAAAAGCAGTGCAAATTCCAGCAAAGCAGGCAAGTATTTGACTGTATGATACACATCAGTAAACACTGAATCTAACGTTGACTTCTCCACTTACCCTTTCCATTCTGTAACAGAGTAATTATATCCTCTGCTTCAAAAGAAAAAAAATCACATCACAAAATCTGTCCAAAATAGCCAGTCGTTAGATTGAATATTATACTGCACTGTGCGTAAAAACAGTGAAAAAAAGATTATGCCAAGTCTCAGTGAAAAACAAGATTTTAAATGTTTCTCTATTTTATTTTAAATATAGCAATCTTGTTTCTCTTACAAATCATGGAAATGATTTTAAGTTATTATCACTGGGTTTTTTTTGTTTGTCTTCTCTTTAAAAAAAAACACATCAGTTTACACAGAAATCTCTGATTTTGGAAAAAAATACCCAAGACAATTCTATGGTACATCAGGAGGAAAATGGCAAAATCCTCTAAAAAATGTATTCTCGACATCTGTTTCTATCCAGAAACATGGGAATAGCTTAGCATGCATACCATATAACACTCCTCCTGCATGTCTGTTTAAAAGAAATAAATCAGATGTACAGGTCTCCAAATCTAAAGGCAAACAGCACTTTACCTTTTCCAGATGGTTACCCAATCAGCAGGGCACCTCCAAACCACCCACACTTGGGGCTTACACCTGCTCCAGCTATTGCTACACATGAAGATTACAGTGCCCATGCTGTCCATTTCCCCTAAGAAGCCAGTTCCTACTAACTTCAAGGTAACTAACAAGTGACACATTTTCAGCTCTTCCATGTGGCCTAAGTGACTTTTTCATGGATGTACAGCATATAAGTCACTGATAACTGAAGCACCTAAAGCATGATCAGTTCTGTCTCAGTGAAGTTTCCTAATTCTCCAAAGCTTCAGCTTTGCCTCATAAGCTATCACAGAAGCCTTGCTCTTGGAGAAATGCAGTCCTTCCAACTCTTGATGCTTCTTAAGTAAGAATCAGATTTAACCATGAAAAGGTCTACTGTTAAAGAGCCCTTGTGACTCTTCAGTGCAAAGGAAGAGAATAAGCAATAGGGAAGGAAGGGATCTCACAAAAGAAACAGCTGAGATTAAGAAAGATCAAGAAAGAAATGTTGAGCATAATGGGGTCCACAGTGAGAGATGCGTGGATGGACATTGCATGGGAAGAGACTGGATCAAGCCTGGGTGAAGGTAAGGAAAAGATGAAGAGAGATCTGACTACAAAACAGAAACAACGTACAAATGGAAAAATCAAATACAGAACACTGTAAAAAGAATATCTTAACTTCATTCCCTAGACCTTAATACATTAACCAATGTGACAGATTCTTATAAGCTTCACAAATCTCTTTCATGAAGTTCACTCCAGTACTTATAATGTAATTGTTATTGCAGATTAATCTTGTATTTCCTCATTAATCAAAGCAATTCTAGGTAACAACATATCCATTCTAAAATAATGAAATGTCATGCCCCCATTTTCTTTTTTAAATAACAAAAAAGTTCATTGTACCTATTCTGCATGTTAGGCAGCTTCATTATAGCAACATACCAACAACAGAATTCACTTAGGACTTCTTTTTTACTCTTCAGTAGCTTTTGAAAGCTAAAAATCTTAGAGAAGTAACAGAATATATTTTCAACTCACAGTCCTTCATACTCATGGAGGAATGATTTGCAGGCCTTATCCCAAAAATGAGTATTTAAATATCAGTGTTAGAAACAGAAGTATCTTTACTGTTGATATCCAAGCATTTCTGCCAGGAGCATCCCACACCAGAACTGTTCTCAATAAGTTCTCAACTGATACGGAAACTTTCCTGGAAAGTAAAATTTTGAGCAGGTTCTCCCATAAAGATGTGAGACATGCATATAAGTCTGATGTGTCCTAAAAACAGTCTACTGCTTACTTCGTTGATTAAGCACACAAAAAAAAAATGTCACCTACAGCATCAGCTTTCAATCAAAAAGGATGCTGGTAGTTTGAAGACGATCAAAAATCATAGTTAAATTCTATTTGGCCTTACCCAACTGCAGGTACTCTAAAGGTAACTAATCTTGTCTCATTTTCCATGAAACTGCTACCAATTTTTTAGTTCATTTCCTTAGCAACAATAATTTCACTATTTATTCTCTAGAAAAGAGTAATTTATCTGGAAAGAGGACTCATATTGCAGAGGACAAAAAGCCGAAAAATGACTTTCTGAACCAAAGCAATGCAAAGATACTTAGAATTTATTTAGAAATTTAGAAAAATACTTGGTGCTCTCAGCAGTCACATCCACAGAATAAATTTGGCTACCAAAGAACTAACTGAGCTCATTTCACATTTTGGAACTATCTGATGTTGGAAAGGACAAATTCTGACCTCACAGGGCAAATTATCTGAGTTAATACATAAATGAAATGGGAAAATTTTCCTCTTTTGCAAGAATTCCATTAACAAACCTAACTTCAGGTCGTATTAGAAACATAACATGTCAGCAATTCAGAAGACAGAATTAAGTTATTACTGAGTTCTTTTGATTTATCCTTGAAGATTCCAGCAGCAGTGAGACAGCATTTAGTTTCATTCCTAATGACAGCAAACTCATGAATTATCTCTAACATAAAAATTACATTAAAAAAAGCAACGAGAAAATATGATAAATACTTTTTGAAGTTAGAGTTCAGGGCGTACCCAGTGAGAATAGAAAGATTTTTTTTTTAATTTAGAATTAAGATAATTATATCTTATTACCTGGTGTGTACTGTGAGTCTATACTTAGAAAGGATTGCCTGGAGCAGCCCTCACTAGAAGAGTAAAAGTAATCATGATTATACTAGTATAAATCACAGAAGAGACATAAATATAATCTTAGAATTGAAAAAAAGTGAGATGCCCTTCATTTTTATCCTTTTCATTGAAATTGACATATTCTAAAATGATGGCTTTCTAGATAAGATACCATGATGTTCAATTTCAGTCGTGCAGGAGGTTCAGTGGGATCAACACAGCT
>JAOWBP010002978.1:19251144-19281293 GCA_028571105.1 Tragopan temminckii
TATTACTTTACTTATATACTGAGTATGTGTTGTTGGGGAAGATTTATCTAGGGAATTAGCAATGAAAACTTATCAGATAATCCCAGTAAAGTAGAAAGACCCCTGAAAAAGAACTGTTAGTTCCAATAAAGGACCCAAGTAGTAGCAGAGGCCATGAAATTAACAAAATTCTTATTTTGTTCTGATGCAGAAACAACATTCAATTCCCACAGTACAAAGTCAGTCTCTGCTACAAGCATAAGACAAACACTTTTTTCTCCAAAGCTTTTGATGAGAATATAAAGTTCTGGTAGAAATGGTTAGGCAAAAATAAATAATTAAATAAAAATTACTTTTAGGAGATAAAAAAAAAAGTGGTATATACTGTTTGAATAGCAAAGCATATGTACTGTGGGCAGGGACATTTTTGTAGGCTAGTTACAAGCCAGATTCCTCTGACCAGAAGGCCAGAAGTTGAAAATGCTGAAAGGAAAGCTGAAAGCTGAAAAGAGGATTTCCTCATCCTTTTCTCTGAAATTATACAGCAGGTGTTGTTAGTTCACTGGACTAAACTGGATTATATGGAGTTTCTACACCATAACTCACAAAAAACATGCTATCGCAAGAATATAAGGAATGGTAAGCCTAGGTCAACCATCACACTCTTTCCTCTTTATTCAGCAGCAGGAAAAATAGCCTTGATGATAACTGATAGCTGTGACCATGGCACAGTGGCCAGCACTTTGTTTTCTTGAGGAAAGTATCAGTAAGATGGGATTTCAGTGGCCAAAAATGGACATTCCTTCCCACCTGCAGGGCTGACTCCCCTTGCATGGAATGGTTTTGTAGGAAAGTAAGAAGCAAACGTTTCTGGTTGATGGATACTGTATTTTTTTCAGAAGTGAAATGCCTTTGGTCCAAGAGCTGTTTTCCTCTCTCCACCTCACAACTATTTGCTACTATTAATGTTTGGAAAATGCTGATGACACTTCAGGTCTGCTAGTATAACTCCCCATACGATTACTCTCTATCTATCATTTAGAGATGGAGGCTTGGATGTTTATAAAAAACAAAAACAAGAACAACAAAAAAACCAACACTAAGAAAGGCTGATAATGACAGCTGCTTTTACAGGAGGGTAAAGAGCAGTAATGCGGCCAATTAAATTGGATAAGAAAGGGAAATCGTGAAAGGCAAGAGCAGTGGCATGTGAACAGAGGTAGTTCCATTGGCTGCAGTTCAAACACTTCGTAACTACCTCTGAGTTGGATATAGTAGCTGCAAATGCAACTTAGACAAACTTTGCCTTCCCAGAGTGCTTAGACAAGACACACAGTGTTACTAGCAGGTTTGCATTCAGACTAAGCATGAGGAGGTTCTATAGATGTCTGTAGTACAAACTGAAAACTTTTCCTACTGATGCTGATACTTGCAGTTTTGTTTTAAAATAATGTATTCCTCATAATGAATATACAGAAATGTAAATTATATAGCTCTTAGCCCCTCTTTAGTTTCCATGGAAACTGAGATTACTTAGAAGAGTGTGCAAGTCACCAGCACAAGGCAGGAGGGGGTCACTGGTATCAGCCATTAAAGGATGTTACAATTGCTGGATCTGCTTTGGAGCATGGAAGAGGCATCTGCACCTTTTGATGGTTAAAGATGTCATAGAAAGCAATTTAAAGTCTTTTTCACCTCGTTATAGATATTACATTTCTTATTCATTTGCAGGTTATTCAGGCAGCTAGAGGCATTGATGCCAAAGCCCTGGCTTGCTTTGCTGTAAGAGACAGTAGAGGATCCCCATGGGCATTCTCCACAGAGCAGGAAGTAATAGCAATAGACAGAACTGCATACCCAAGGTGAGGAAAACAAAGCAACATTTCTATCCGTGCATCGTGTCTCAGAAATGGGATCTTTACTTTTTATGAAAGATACTGCCCACTCAGGTCACCTGCCTCACAAGAACAATTATTTGTCAGTGCACAGTGTTCAGATCAGCTGTGTCTTGCTTTACAGAATTATATATTTTAAATAGAGAACACTGATTTTCATTTACAATTTATCTTTACCTATATACAGACTGGGTAATGCTTAACCATGGATGATGATACACTTTTCAAAAGAAATCAGCGCTCACAATGGAGTGATTTATGGGTCTGTATCTTGAGAAATGCAAAGGCCTTCCTTTCTAGACAGCAGATACTTTGCTAACTCAGCCTAAATCTGTTTTTTTTGTTTGTTTGTTTAGTTTGTTGAATATCAGTGCGCCTCCACTGCATAACGCAGAACGCATTCTGGTTTCTCCTCTCTATGTGCTTTCTCAAAGACCTTTTCCTCTGACATTTGCTGTACTAGATCTTTTTCCAGTCAGACATTACTGGATTCAGGCTTATCTCTGTCATGCACTTCATAAAATCAGGCCAACACTAAGTCCTGCGTTCTCATTTATATTTCTAGATGTAATCCCAGTCAAGATGCATTTGAAGTGAAAGCTCACAGTTGCCCTCAGTGGGCACTGGTTCAGGCCCCACCAACAGTATTTCACTTTTCTAGCAAAGGCCACTGAGCTAAAAGAGATTGCACAGGCTATGAAATGTCAGGTGAGTTTACTTGTGCCAAACCATTTAGGGTCCTGCTGCTGCTACTTTATTTATTTTTCTATTTATTTAATCTATTATTGAAATCAGCTTCTATAGCTGTTGTAGGCAAATGAATAAAATAATTCTTGTTCTTCATTCCTCAGAAATGTACTGAAAAGTCTACAGTTACTCATTAACAAGGGTAGTAAGCATCTGCTTGATATAAGCAAGCAGGAAAGCAGTGCAATAATTAAATTACGTTTAGGGTGTTTTACTGCTAGAGTTTGAGGGGGTTCTCTGTGGGTGCTCACATGTAAGCATGTCAGGAAATGCAATTTTATATAACCAGGAATTGCTTTAAAAACTCTTATATTCTTCCATTATCTCAGTGATCTCAAGTGATCAGCTGTAGAACTGAAATACCTCCTTTACAGTCATCAGAGGAGCTACCAACATGTTGGTTTACCAATTAAAGCATTTCATTCTAAGATGGATCTCCTAAGAGTAGAAATCAAGGCTTTATAAATTACTCAGCCAGTTTCTGTGTAACACAGAGTCATCCCAAGGGTTTGATTCTGATTCTCAATCAATAGTTTCACACAGAGAAGGACCACAGAAATGCAAATATTTAGGCAAAAGTTCATGGCTACATTCTACAGATATTTCTCATGTTGTTCTAATGACAGCAAAAGCCAAATGGCTCACTCAGAGCAATAGCCAACATCTTTTTTTGTGGTTACTTAAATATTTTTGAAAACTTAAAACCATGCAAAAACAATTTTCAGGTCCCTCATATTACAATCTGTACGTGTTATCTCACAGCCAAATCCTGCAAGAAGTTAACTGAACAACCACCCTTTGACACAAACATTACTCACTGGACTGGGATGTTACCTGTCAGAAAACAGTCCCTTCTTGGGAAAAATCCCAGGTCTGGCAAGGGAACAGCACTCCCTGAGAATACCTTTCCTTTCACGCAGCGCTGAATATTTTTGGTCCAACATCCGCAGCAGAGTAAGCCTTTTTTAAGACTCCTCCATCAGTGGTAGTATGGCCTAGAGACAGTTTGCTCTGTATCTTGTCCCCTTCAGAATTTGTTACCTGGAAATCACAAAGAGGCTGAGACCTGAGAAATACCTGAGAGCAGAGCTCCCCTTAGTTTTTAGCACAGTGGCAGAGATCCTCAGGCACTGCCTGCCAGCAGCCATTGAAAAATTTCAGCCTTTTTTAAAAATAAAAATCACCTTAACGCTTTATCAGAGAAGCAGGAAGGAAAAGAACATACGTATAGATGTGTTATGCTTAGTTGAAAGCTACAAGGAGGGGAAAGCATAGAAACAGGTAAGGGAGCGTTAGTACAATGATAAAGAATTATTCTAACACTGAATTACAAAACCACTGCATGCTAAACATCAGCTTTTAAATGGGGCACTACTTTGCCCAAGCAAGAATTATTCTAGTACAAAGTAGGTGATTTTAATGAAGGTACACATTAATGCAGTTGATAAACTGATACAGTAATGCAAATAAGAATAGGGAAAGCTTATGTGACTTAAGACAACACACGAAAACCCACAATTAAGTCTTAAAGTAACTTGACAGAGTATCCTCTTGCAAATAGGTTACTGTGCTTTCAGACGCTCCCCTTCTTAGACACCTGACTTACTTCTCCATCAGAAGGTGGTTTCTTATCCCAGGGACAGGTTGTGAAAGGGACAAAGAGACTCACACTTATCTGAGTCCATATGTTCATTTACCTTTCCTCTAAAATGTTTTGTGACAATATGGGGAACCACAGCCTAATGTGTCTGTGAAGGCTGTCAGGCTGGACTCAGAAAGTTGAAAGGACAGAGACCACAGAGGGATGCAGTGGGCATCTGCAAGAAATGACATTAAACAACTATATGCACATCCATCTGTTTCCCTCTGTCATTCTTATCCTCACCTGCTTGCTTGCCTGCCTAGTGAACAGCTACACTCCTCACAAACAACCAGCATTATCACTGCTTTGAATGGCTAAAATTCTGTCACCTCTTAATGAAAGTGTATTTGGATTTTCAGCTATAAACTAATTTTAGCAACAGTTCACTGAAGCCTAATGCCAGTAAAAATGCAGTAACCAGTCTCATGGTGATCCAGTGCTTTCCAATTGCTTTTTTAATTACATAACAAAACATCCCTGTAAATTTCTTCTGTGAAAACGTTCAAGTTCCCCTAACACATAATGAGATAAATATCACAGGACTAGCAAGTATTTACCTGAAAAAAGGAAAGATGCAGCCATGAGCACTCAAATGAAACAGGTACAATTTGAGATGAAGGGGAGGGAAGTGAAAGCAAGGGCAGGTCAAATAATGCATTCTCTTTATTTTGAAAGTAAAAATTAGTGACCAGAAAAGCAGAATATGGGAAAAGACCTCTAAGAAACCTAACAGACCTTAGTATGAACAGCGACAATTCTGCCTTTGCTTATTCAAATGAATTGAGAAGTACCTAAAGAAAACTAAATTCTCCACACATGCACTCATAGTCCACAATATATGTTTTTCTTCAGAAAAACTTTTTTGTTCCCCCTCTGGGAAAATTATTAAGGATTCTTCTCTCGCAGAACCAATTATTAACCAGAAACAAGAACACTAATGAAAGACACTGAAGCCTCACGACATCTACAGTAGATCACGCAAAGACTCAAAGTTGGCTTCACTACATATCAACAGTCCCTAAAACATGAGGATATCAGTCATTCCTAAATGACTGTATTATCCACAGGAAAGCTTATATTGTCCACATCCACTCGTTAACATTATCCAGCAAGCTTATAATAGTCACTGATTAAAGGAGAGATATTCTGGCTCTGTGCAGCAACAGAACAGATACAGATGATAAAAACCTCAACATTTAGAGGAAAACAGTGGGTTGGGATGGTTCTTGATGTTGCAGCTCCCTTCCACACACCCTATCCCACAGGGGCATAAAAACCACAGTGTATCAGAGCTTGCACAGCCTTTCAACACGCAGTTTGTTTTAAAATGATTCTACTGAAGAGAGCCAACACAACAGGCACAGACCTCCAAACCAGACAGAGCTGCTCTATACCATTGCACTACAACTGTGTTTTCAGCTGACAAACGGAGTATTTTACTCTGGTTCAGTCCTTCTTTTTTTAATTCACAGATCTGAATTCTAAAGAAAGAATTTAGGTTTCTTCCTTTTAACATTTCGTTGTAAGTCAGATTCAAGACATGGTCTCCAGTTTTCTCTCCCCTTACTTCAAAATGCAGAATGCTGCAGAAGGAGCCACATGATTTATCAGGCATTTCTGACTACATTCAAGACTGTAACATTTTAATTGTAACACTGGAAAAAAACATCCATAAGAAGCTGCTGCTTTGCTGGCATCATGAGGAAAGTGAGGAACAATTTAAAGGACAGAATAGATGATATTTTGAGATTCCTTCCAGCCTGGGTTGTACTATGATTCTAATAACTTCTTTAGATGACCCTCTCATATTCAACCGAGAAAATTCTCAGTTTCAATTTTCTTAACAAGGTGCCACCATAGTTACCTATGCATGCACATGCTCACATGCTCAAATTTATGTATGCATTTAAATATGTATATTTATAATTATGCATTTTACATTTATGTACATATGTATATCATTTATGCATATGTGTTTGTTTATAGTGAGCCTGTTAAGGATTGTATCTATTTCTGTCGAGGCATCTCCTTCAGGAAAAGCCATAGAGCTGTCACCTTCGTTCTCTGAGATGCGCATATATTTTATACTGCGCAACAGGATAGGGCAGTCCCCCACATCCCACATGGCTTTTGTGGTGGGGATTCCACATCCAGTAACTGTCAAGAGCAGCTAGAGAGGGCACGAAATCCATGCTGCATCTGGCAGCCTCCAGAGAGCTTGAATCACAATCAGTAGCAAACAAATGGCCATTGCCATTATAATGAGTCCTGTCTGAGCCTGCTTTCCCTGCAGGGAGGCAGGCACTAATTCTACCAACATTAGTTCCTTTAGATGGTTGTAATGACAGTAAAGACATGTAACATTTAAGATACAGGCTGCAATTTCTTCTTTTCCATTCAGCATTTGTACTTGGCCAGCTAATGTTTTAATGAACCTGTTTTTAAAACTTTTCTCATTCCCATACTCCCTGGAGGATTTTTTTGTTTGATTTTATTATTCAAGACTGGCATCTATTTTGGCTGCTCTCAGAAACATTCTCTCTTCACGTGCAAAGAGATTACATCTTGCACTGGGTACCAAGGCAGCACTAAGATTCAAAGTTGCTCTCACTAGCTTTCACATAACTCTCTGCAGCTATGCTGGAGTGGAGTTAGGTCAGTTCACTAGGCTGAACTAATTGTTTCTCCTCAGTAGTATTTTAGTTCTGGATCAGATAATGTATCTGCAATTTCCAGATTGTCTGGTTTCAATTACAGACCTTTAAATTCACATAGAGATAGGAAGCAGTACATATGGTATATTAGGTTTATTTTAAAACTAAATCCCTTACCAAGGTAGATCTTGCTTTTAATGAGCATAATTTTTTTTTTTTTTTTTTTTTTTTTACACCAGTTTGTTGCTGATTTTCTGTCTCACATAAAATGGAAGAATTACAATCTGAATCCTTATAAGATAGGTCCTAATTACTGTTCTATTACAAGACAGGCAGCCATGCCTCTCTCTTCTTTCTCTTTCAGCTTGATTTTGACAATTTGCTTGTTTTGGACTGCAGACTGTGCTCCTCACAATGCAGAGGGCTCAAAGCCTGTGTTTTCCTCTCCCTCTGCCCAGTTAAGGTTCAGGATATAGCTCCTAGTCATGGCTTCTGCAAGCCAGGTGATGCAACAGTTCACATGGAATTCCACACAGAAATGGGTCAGAAACTGAGGTTGGTGTATGCATGCACAGCAATGATTTCCTAGCACCTGTGGGAGCAGGTACAGTGTCACAGCAGTGACTTGACACAGATCAGGCTCCTGACAGAGAGCCTGGCCCTGGAGATCTGAAGCTGCAGGGATGCCTCAGGTCTCTTGCTGGGACTGGGAATGTAAACTCCTTACCTGCAGAAGATGTGTGCTGGTGGCAGAGTCTGTGTTGCCAAATGCAGGAGCTCCCCTAGATAAGCACGTTGCACAGCATCAGAGAGGGCAAAAAGGAAATCAGCTGGGTCTTCTCTGAAACCCTACACCTTCAACAGCCTATGCCCTCAGGCATACTGAATAAGAGGCAGGTAAATCCTGTGCTTATCAGGTTGGGAAATGGAGGCTGCCAAGATGGTGAAATCGGGAACCTGGAACTTGTGGCTGCAGAGCATGGCTCCTGATCCACCTTCACCTCTGCAACTACAGAGCAGATTCTGCGTCCTGGTTGCAGATTAGGTGCCTGCATAGCTGAGCCTGAGTCATGTATCAACACCAGGAGTAAGAGGCAAGGATGGCCATCAGGCTGGCCCATCTGGAGAGGAGATCTGCAAACTAGGATGTAGGAGTGGTGTCAACAGCTGTGTCAGAGGAGGAAGTAGGAACCTGGTTAGCAATCAAAGGATAGATGTTGATGTGGGAAAGAGATCCTATAAAGAACAAATAAGGACTGAAGGTTGCCAACCCCAAGTCTATGCATACAAATTAGGAAAAGGGAGCATTGTGAGGGAAGTTCTGATGCCTTTTGGGGAAGTCAACACCACCAAATGCTTCTCTGTAAGGCCTGTATGTTTATGCATACAGCATGGGGAAGAAACAGGAGGTATTAGAGGTATGCAGATAGTTACAGGGCTGTGATCTCACAGGGATTACAGAGATATGCTGGGGTAGCTTGCATGCTGCCATGGATGGATACAGGCTTTTTAGGAAGGACAGGGTAGTACGGGGAAGAGAGTGAGTTATCTATCACATGACCGACTGTCAGGGCTGCATGGAACTCTGTCTCAGGACTGGAGATTAGAGTGATCCCTTTGCCATCAGTGTCTGCTACAGACTGGCTAGGAAAAAGCAATGAGATATTCTTCAGACAACTGTAAACATCCTGCTTACAGACCCAAAATCTCATGGGGAGCCTTAGCCACTCCAATATCATGCAGGAGTACATTGAAGGTAACTTCCTGACACAGGAGATTCAAAAGCTAAAGGGGGAGATGCTCTGCTAAACCTCATGCTCACAATCAAGAAAAAACTGGTCAGCAACGTGAAGACTGGGAGTTGCTTTGTCTAAAGTGACCAAGAGATGATGAAGTTCAGTATTTTAAGAGCAGAGAGTGGAGCAAAGGAATGAATCACAGCTTTCAATTTCAGGAGAGCAGACTTCAGCCAGTTCACGGACACACTAAGAAGAGCGCCACATAACGCAGCCCTGGAGAGAAGAGGGGTTCAGGAGTGCCAGCTGATTTCCAAAGATCTCCTCCTCCAGGCTCAAGAGTAGTCTATCCCAGTAAGCAAAAAATCAAGCAGCAGAGGCAGAAGGCCTGCATGGATGAACACGAAGTTCCCAACTGAAATGAAATATAAAAAGAAAGCATACAGGAGATAGAAGCAGGGTCAGATCCCCCTGGAGGAATATATTGTCTGAATATGCAGGAAACTATAATTACTTCTAGCTAAGACTTGGTAAAGAGTCCTCTCCCACCCAGACCGAACACTGTATCATGATTAAAATGATTAAAATGCAGTTTTGCATTCCCACTTCTGTTCTGCAGTCTATTTTAGCCTTGAAACAGGATCCTGAAACTACTGCCTTGGCTGACATAGTTAACCTCTGCTGTCTCAGGTAACTACCCTCAAGAGCTGTAGCTGGACTATCCAGAGCATACCTGCAGACTGTAGTTGCAACTGTTCCTCCATAAAGCTGCAATGGCTTTTTAATTTTATATTTTGCCAAAAGCTATCATGCTTTCCTCTTAAATTCAAATGCCTCTCAAACTATGGCTGCAAACAGTATCTAATTAAATGATCTGGGAAATGAGAAGTGAGATGTATCATTAGCAACAATTTCAAAGTGTGACATAGCAGAGAAACATTCACGTTAAAATGTGAGCTTGTTTTGTTTATACCCTTCACTGTACTTCAACTCCTGCACTGGCTTAGTAGATAGAGCTTCTCTTAAGAGTAATTGATACAGTTGAAAAAAACGACAAGCTTTGGAGCAGACAAGACTGTCATCTTCTGCTCTATTAAATTCTGGTCTTACTTGTTACAACATTTTATACAGGATATAGAAGCAGTTCCTTTTTCCCCTCTTTACTAAGGTAGCAAAATTCTAATCATCAAATTAAACTCCAAGTAATAATTCTCAACACGCATTCTGTTATGAAGGCTGCTGCATGTATTTTGTGCCTATAAAAGTGTGTCCTGGACAACTTGTTTGTTGTTGTTTTTTGTTGTTGTTGTTATCTTTGTTTTTTTTCTTTTGTCATTGGTATGTATTGATCTAACAAAAGATAACATGTCTCCTTAGAAACCTAAAGTCACTTCTACATTCTTAGGGAGTCATGATAATGAAGACTTTCTGGTTTTATCAGAGCAGCTGTATTCTTTGTGCTACACTAAATCCTCTTCACTGTCTGAAATTAAACTCTTACTCTCTTGTATTAATTCTTGCCTGATTCTGTTCATTGTAGAGTCAAGTTGTAAAAAGAGCTCTGTCAGAATGATTGGCCTCAGAAAGTGAAATCTCCATGAAGCAAGAAACAATGAGTTCTGCCAAGTGCTCTTAATAACTTCAGAACTAAACAATTTTAGTCTTAAACAATTTAAAGTGGTGATTACAAACGTACTGAACTTTGTACATTTTGTCAAAGCTGGCAGGAGAACTGAAGATCTGTGTGAGAATTACTGCCAAGGGGCAGACAGTTGAGAACATCTCTTTCAAGAATCAGCAGCCATCTGGTATGGGCTGCTGCTTGCAGGATCAAGCACACAGAGCACAAGGAAGAATCTAGGAGAACTGGAAGAAAGATGAAGTGAAAGAGACAAAAGACTTGCAGCACAGACTTGGGAATTTGCACACCACATGGACAGAAGCAGAAGATTTGCATCACATTATCCTATCTCCTGATTGCCTACTCATTGGCACGTGTACATCCCGTGTAGTATGGCTGGTCAATAAAGGCTTCCTTGGCTGTGCTTATAGCAAGAAACATCATGGAGAGTCATGAAGAAATCATTTTTTCCACCAGGTATATGTTTTGTAGTTGTTTCTTCCTTTCAGCTTGTGTTTTGATTGACAGACCATTGTGTGAGCTTGGAGGATGACTTATATTAGCCTGTATTAGTAATTATAAAAGACTGAGATAAGATCCTCCATTGAGTGATTAGCCTTGTGATAATAAAGATAGATGCAGGAAGGTCAAGAGAAATTCCTCAGCCTCCACAGTATTTTGAACAGAAGAATTTTTGCCATTTGTTCTTTACTGGAAAGCAAAATATTTTAAATTATGTGGAATTGCAGGATCTCTGCTCTTTGATTAAGTATTCAGCCAAATGGAGTTGGGTACCCGCAACCTAACAGGTGTAAATTTAGAGACTATTTGAAAGCCTATAAAAACATGACCCTGAGTCTCTCTCATGACCCATGAATAACAAGTTAGTGTTTGCACCATATTTAATATGAAGATTGTGACCAAGTTGTTAACCTTTAGTTGGGGCCACAGAGTAAATGTGTCACATAGTACAAAAGGCACCATAAATCTGTGTAAACAGTGCATAGCATGTGGAGTGGCTTCACAGCTGTGGGCTAGAGTAAACAAAATCCTATTTATTGCTGCTCTCTATACCTTCTTTATATCTTCTAAGTGTGGGCTTTTACAATACACAATTTCTGAATCCTAGCTCGTACCTTTACCTAGAGGATGAGTCATTTTTTTTATTGATAAAAATGGTGCATTGCTGTGCTTTCTATGCTCAAATTAACTAATTTTTGCTAATTCTATCTAATCATAATGGTTATGACACAAGCAGTGATTAGTCTTGAAAAGCACAATACAAATACTGTTGAGAATTAGGATCTTAATACAGAAATATTCATTCTAACACCTTGACTCAGTACATCTACTGTCATATAGATGTATAGAATCGTTTGAGTTGGAAGGGACCTTTAAAGGTCATCTGGTCCAACCCTCCTGCAGTGAGCAGGGACACCTACAGCTACTCAGATGCTCAGAGTCCCATCCAGCCTGACCTTGAGTGTCTCCAGGGACAGGGCATTCACCATCCCTACAGGCAACCTGTCCAAGTGCTTCTCTACCCCTATTATGAAAAACCTTTTCCTTACATTTGATCTAAATTTCCCCTTTTAGTTTGAAACCATTCCTCTTTGATGACCGTTGCCTGCAGTTTCCTCTGTCTCATATTGTTACGTGTATTTACAATTCATTTTTTTCCCCACACTGAGATCTGCTAACAGCCTCAAGTTCAATTTTCTTTTAGATGTATTCATTTCATTGACAAGATAATCAGACAGATCAAATACTTCATACTTCCACGTGCAGTTTTAGGGAGCAGATTAAAAACATGACTGAAAGTCAGCTGTATTATTCTTAGACCTAAATTTGCATTGCAGAGAGCATACCAGAAGTGTCCCCCTGCAGTCTACAGACAGGTCTTCAACATTTCTTCCCATCAGCCAGTTAAGTTACCTTCATGTCAACTGTCTTTCTTCTTCAAAATGGACTAATTCATTTATTTCATAAATGTTCTAATTCACTAAAATTAGCAAGTTATGTTGTAGAATTCATAGGCTAATTTTCTGTGTTGCTGTGCTGTTATTAATTCACCTTTTACCAGGAAACCAACAGATTATAGCTTTTTTCTTTCTTTCTTTTTTTTTTTTTTTTAATCTTTTCTCTACATTTCCCAAAGGTCAGTTCTCACCACTCGGCAACACAGCATTTTTTAAACACAAAATTCACCCTCAACTGTGACTTTTACTCACCAAGAGATGGAAAAAGCTTACAACTGAGTTACAGGAAACCTTGAACACATAATTATACACAAGGTAATTTAACTGGAAAAGATGAAGTCAATGTATTTGCAGAGAAATAAGCCATATTCATGTATGGAAGGACATTCCTACGTTTACCAGATTTTAACAAAAGGGTAACAGTGGAGGGGCTCATCATGTGTGCACTCTTGCACACTTTTCTGAAGGTTTCAGTTTGATTTAAGAGACTGAGTTACAGAGCAGGCTCTTCTCCTGATATTTTTCAGCTTCCAGGGTGACTCTCAGTAGATACATAGAAACTTTTCCTATTAGATGAGATCCTACTTACAACTTCTGCAAATTTACTTTCCTGTATTTTCCCCATTAGGTCACTCTGATCAAAGCCTACGTCTACACAAAGACGTATTTCAAGTCTGAGCTTTTGCTGTCACTACTACATTATGAAATCCAGAGCACCAAACTAAGCTACTAAGCTTATATGACAGTTAAAACAAGATGCATAAAAGAGCATACATGAGCAAAGGGGTACTTAAACTGTTAGGAGAAGTGCTGTGACAGAGACACCAAAGAGTCCTTCAGATTCTCACCCTGGTCTGTACTGCAGTGAAACATCTTTGCAAAATACACATTCACAGATTCTGCCTGGCCATCTCCCACAGAGCCTTCTTTTTTCCTCTCCTAGGAAAGGAAAGCTTCTTCCCAGTCCATGCTCAAGTTAGTCAGAGGTATTACAAAGTTTACAAATCTAGCTTTTCATGCTAGAAATGCAAAACCCAGTTGTCATGGTATGAAGTTCAAATGATGCAATTGAGAACACTTGGGATCAGCATGATTTAGCACTGGGTAACAGTGTTATCTCATCCCACCCTTCTCTCAGGGGCTTCCAGCCTTGAGGCAGTTGGTCTAGAAGAGGTAGCTGTACTACCACTGTTTAAAGTCTGTTGCCTTAGCAGAAACTTTTGTTAGTGTTTAATTTCTATATTCAGTATAGTAATAGGCTAGGCCTAACAGTGACTTAAGAGCTTCCCTGCAAAGAAGTAAGGTACATTTGCAAAACTGGCGAGATACTTAGTGATAGTCTTAGTAGCCACCATGTCCAAGACAAACCCACTCCCTTCTGTGTGTTGCAGTGTTCAAATTTTAGGCTCTAATTTGTTCTATGCTTATTATTTTCCAGCTGTTTCTGAAGGAACCCAAATCTTGCAGGAAATACAGGATTCCTGCAAGGTTGCAGATTTTTTCCCCCCATGGGATTGTTAATTTTTATATTTACCAAGACTGAATAGCTGTATAATTTGTTTTTCCAGTCCCATTAAGGTGACAGATACAGCCACCTCCCATCATCCATAATAGTAATTACATCGTCTTCTCCATATCTCCCCAGGTAGATTTTCCTGCACATCTTCTCTGTACTAATATGCTTTTGTTTATAACTTACATACCTCTCATGTTCAGGATTGATGGTTAAAGTAATCACCCTGAATGTGAGCAGAATCAAAAATGCTTTTAGACAGAATACAGTAGTGCGTGTATTAACGCAGAACTGCAAAACCTATCCCACAGGGAATAACTGAACGGCTGCATGTGAGGGACTTCTCTATTCTATAAGGGATTTGTTAACACATTCTTCCTCAAATATGTTAATTACCACACATTGTTCAAAACATTGTTCTGAGTACATTTCAATTCGCCTTTGAATTGTTTTGCTCTATATTTAGCTATTTGCTATTCATAATTTTAATTATTTTCCACTCAAGAGAGTAGCAAATGAATTCATTAATGGATCGAAGGTCTGTATATCAGAAATTACAGCATAAAATTTAGGTTTAATTTCCTAAAAACGATGCAGAAACCTGAGCCATGTATGAGCCAAGTCTACTACAAATAATCTACATACCTGAATAACTGGGATTTAAATAGTCTACATTGTGAATAACACAGAAGCACAATCACATCTAATAATATTATTGCAGTCCTCACCATCCTCTTTGGAATCTCTTGTAATTTTGTTTCAGATTATAAAAACTGAAAAGAAAAAAAAACAAAAACGAATGCCCAGCTGAGTAACCCTTGTGACAGAGAAAGCAGTGTTACAAGGTCACTTGTAATAGAGGAAGATAATTTTTTTTTTTTTTTAAAGGTAAAATAGACATTAGGGATTCATTAAAATAGTAGAAGGTGAAAGAACAAAAGAAATGCCATGAGGTACGCTTGCCTAGATTTCACATCCTACTACCAATCAATATAATCTAAAATGACAAATTCTTTTTGTGAGAGATCAAATTGAGTTGGCAGTGACCAGAAGAAAAAATGACATTGATGAAGAGTCCACACATTAAATGTCAATAATTAAGGAAGACCTTGACCTGAAGACAGATAGAACTTCCCATAAAAATTTATACAAACTGGATCATAACTTAAAAGACACCTTTAATAGATGTTCATTATCAGTAATTGTTAGAGATAGGAATATCACAATTATTCATAATGCCATGAAAGTGATTTCTTAAGATATGCCTAATCTTTTGTCCAGACAATATATTCCTGCTTTACAACTTGACTAGGCAAAAATTATTCACTGCCCCCTAAAAAATTATTCTAAGACTAAAAAAAACAAAAAACAAAAAAAAAAACCATACATGCCATATATACCATTCACTGACAGAGACATGGGTTTACTGAAAGGTAGAAATTCCCTGACATGTCACCCCACTGTCCAGCAGGGTACGATTTCCTCCCTGAACCAAAGACTGAATGCGGATGCAGTCTAGAAATTTACTTTTAATACACCTTGATGGATTTTTCTTTCTCAATGTTTCATTACTTTCTCATGTAAATTTTCATTACCCAAATCTTTGAGTTTGTCTGCCTAATGATGTTTTGCACGGAAAAAACACTCTTCCTGCTGGTCTCTTGTAAGCCTACTGCCTGATAATTTCATACAGTGCCATCTTCTGAATACCTTCCCCTATTCCATATTAGTAAATCCTTAGAATGTAGAGCATTTGGAGCGGGTCCAGAGAAGGGCCACGAAGACTATCCAGAGGCTGCAGCACCTCTCCTGTGAGGACAGGCTGAGGGAACTAGGCTTGTTCAGCCTGGAAAAGAGAAGGCTGCAGGGAGACCTCATTTTGGCCTTCCAAGATTTAAAAGCAGTTTATAATCATGAAGGAAGTTAACTTTCCACATGGGTAAATAGCGATAGGATAAAGGGGAATAGTTTTAAACTAAACACCTCAACTCAGCAGTACAAGCTGGCAAAATTCTTGTGATTGTAGTGTTTGACACATATTTTACCATTTCACTGAATCATTAAGTCTGGAAAAGGCCTTTAAGATCCTCTAGTTCAACTATAAACCCAACCCCACCATGCTTACTAAACCATGTCCCTCAGTGCCACATCCACATATTCCTTGAACGCCTCCAGGCACAGTGACTCCACCACTCGTCAATGATGACTAACAACATATTAATTCTCCTAGAAATTTGGTTCTGGCAATTCAGTCTGTAAGGGTCCTGTAGTTCTCATGTTACTCAACTTTCTTTTCTTTAATGCATAAGATCTCTCACACCAATAGGATTTGTTTCAACATTTGCTCACAAGGTTTAAAACAGGTGTAATAAGGAATTGGAATGGACAGAGCCCAGGATTAGAGCTGATTTGGAATGCTTAAGCATGATTTCTAGTAGAAACTATGTTTTCGAAATTGAATTTGCGAACATATTTAATGCACTGTTTATCAAAAGAAAACCTGCAATTTCTAAACTCCTGAAGAAATCAAGACATAAAAAAATAAAGCACTAGTTTTAGCATGCAGATAGCTAAACTGAGCTTATCTGTATCTTATATCTTCTATACCTGCTTCAGATCCAAGCCCTACAATCGGGTGTCCTTTATCTCATGTGTATGCCTACATTTAATACTTTGGCTTTACAGTTATAATCTCTATAAGAAACAGGGGAAAAAATGCCAGGTGACAGTAGTACAGTAGTACCTTAAAACTGTTCTTTACTCTGGTTTTCTAGGGTTTGATTCACAGCTGTGCTATTTAACTCCCATACAATTTCTCCTTGCCTCTCACTTCACACAGCTTTGAATTTGATCCTGTATTTAGGAAGTAGAAAGAGCAGGATATTGCCAAGCCAGTTACAGTGAGTGATAAATAGCTTGAGTCCCAGAAATTGTCATCTTGATAGCTGACATTCTGGTGAGGTTTCTGGAGTTTGACCTAACAGACTTAGCTGCTCATTGCTCTAAAGGAAGGTGATGGCTATAATATTTACTTGGGGAAAATTCAGTTCTGTTCTATTGTTGCATATGACTCATATAGGTGTTAATCCATCCCCTCATTTTGTAGGTGGTCTGTTTTAGGAAATATTGTAATATTTCAATGTGCATTAAGAAAAATATTTCTGTAATATATATTTCTTGAGGAAAAAACATAATCTTCCTGCTTAGCCAATGTCTAAAGTTTTCTCTAGAAGTTTGGGGTAACTGCAGTATAGCCACAAAACACTCCTAGGTCAGAATCAACTCTAGTTTATATTGTACTAAGGGCACCACCTCTTTTGTTACTTGACTAGAAACTCAGAGAAGCAAAAGGAATTTGTATTGATAGATTGAGGAGAGGTACGTGAGTCAGTGTTGCTGAGTGGCAGAAGTATTCCACAGAAAGAACTAGGAAGGGTTAAGATTGTCTGTCTGGAGGCTGAAACTAGACTTTTTGAAAGGAGAGACAGCAGTCAACACAAATCACATGCTGCAACTTCTGATTCCGCAGTAGGTGATTTCAGCAGTTTGTTGATACTTAAAAGGCACTATTTAATACAGGTGCAGAAGAAGACAAGATGGCTTTTTACTTATTTTCTTAGAATGTGATGAGATGTTGTTTTTGTAAGCTCTTCCTATAATCCTTGTCACCATAATATCTTAAAAAAACATTTACAAAGCAGCATGAGGATGAATTCAGCTAATAATTTGATATTTATATGACACAGTTTTTGGTGTTTTATTTACACAAACTCCAAAGCCATAAATCATATAAGAGCGATTCAGAATACATGCCCATTCACAAATTTCATAATCATATGCTTAGCAATATGCAGCAAAATGCCCCAAGTCAGTAGGAAGCAAATATATGCCATATGTTTTCCCCCCAAAAAATTACATTCCTAAATTTGACCCTATAAGGTATCATTCAAGATGAATAAGCATCTGGTTCATAAATGGCTATTTTTAAAAACACATCAGTGCTGACAAGTAACAGTTGAAAACATAAAGGGCACTGTAACATGATGGAAAGTGCAGCACTGACAGCAGACAGTAAGGTTCCAGGTTGCAACAAATGAGGATCTGCTCAAATGCCACAGCCATAGACACGGAAACAAAGGAAAGAAGCTACTTACCCTCAGAAGGCCTCAAGTACAGAGGGAACTCCAGCAAAACAACCTAACCTTCACTGGCAACCCTTAAATGAGGTCTGGGAAGGGGTGGATCCTGGCTGCACCCCTTCCAGTCATTCAGGTGCAATGCATACACCTGAGCTCCCCTGGGTTCACCCTGCCTTCCTACCAGATGTCAATCACTGGTTCAAGCTATGACTTAGCATTTCTGCTACAGTCACTGGTAAGAATAATGTTTATTTTAAAGATGCACTGTTTGGAAAAAAATACGTTGTTATCTATCTTCTATTATATTATTATCTATTTTCTGACTTTTTAGCAAGGTTGGTTAGATAGGGCAAGGGGAAACTGTTTCAGATGAAAAGAGGGGAGATTTAGGTTGGATATAAGAAAAAAAGTATTTTTACAATAAGAGTGGTGAAGCACTGGAACAGGTTGCTCAGAGAGGTGGTAGATGCCCCATGCCTGGAGACAGTCAAGGTCAGGCGGGGGGGAGAGGTTTGAGCAACCTGACCTAGCTGTAGGTGTCCCCATTCGTTGCAGTAGGGTTAGACTAGATGACCTTCAAAGGTCCCTTCCACCTCAAACAATTCTATGATTTTGTGAATGTTCATAGCAATTTAACTTCCTCTGAAGGCTCATTAATTCAAATATGGAAATTATGAAAACTAACTTTAACTACTCTTCAATGAAAGCCAAGAAAGTAAACGGCCAGTCTTGATATGACTATAGTCAGAGAATCAATACAGATTTAAATGCAACCTGCTTTTAGTGTATGGTGGTTTATTTGTTTTTTGCTACAGACTCTTTCCCCATATAAAAATAAAAGAAGCCTTGAAAATAAATATTCATATAGGGTGTATTTAATAGATCTTTTTGTCTTTCCAAAGAAAATGCAGGTTATATCAGGACTTTATCATAACAAATATGATTATGTCTCCTTGTTTTCCCCCTACCAGGAGAAACTATGTCAGTCCTGTAAATGGCAGCAGCTGAGCGTACGTACAAAACCTCAGGGTGAGGCAGCTGCTCTTCTCTCGGCAGAACATCTTCCTGCCCAGCTTGGCCATGCCCTGGTGGGGTTCTGCATGGAAGGGTGTTAACAACTGCCTTCAGACTTGGCTCTCATCTGCAGGCAATCACAAACCTGTTTAGAGCTCTGAAGCATGTTCAGCACCTTTCATTCAGCCTAAATGGAAGGAGTAATTAGGATTCTTTGTGGAGGAAGATAGCTGGAAATAGACTTGAAAACTGTGAGTGATGACACCTACAGCCTAGGGGAAGCCAAGTCTCTTGTGTACGCTTTGTGTGAGTAATCGACAGCAGGAAAAATGCCCAGCTTGTATTATCACTTTCTCTTCCTGAGAAGAACAAGGTAGCAAGGCCCCGATTAGTGACTAGCTGCTGAGGTCAGAGGCAACAATTCATTAATAGAACATCTTTTGAAAATGCTTGTTGGGTTCTGCTTCAGCTTCAAAATTATCATTTGACAAACTGAGGTGAGCTTTTGATTATTCGTGTTTATGTGCTAAAGTACAGTAAGGTACAAAGAATAACAGGGACCTCGGGGAGAAAGGGCTCTACTGAAATCAGCTTTGATAGTAACAAGCCTCCTCCACACCTAATACTTAGCAGCTATGCCAGGATACACAGCAAATCGAGGAGAGAGTAATGAGTACTGTGAAGCTGGGGTTTCGCAAGATGAAGGGTTTGATGGCAGTACTGACTTAAGATCTACCTACCACTCATCCTGCTCCTCTATCTATATTGGCACAATAACACTGATTTGAGAACCGATAGGGCTAAATTAAGCAAACAAAAGCAATCAAAAAACTCACCTCTTTGCTTGATAATTTTCATGCCATGAATTTTTGATTATTCAGATCATCTCAAAGAAAGAATTCTGTTTCTTCATACCAGAGATGCACAAAATTGTCGTCTACAGTTCATCAAGTACAAATTCTAAGAAATTCACATCAGGAAAAGCACCCATGCTAAACTCTACTAGTGTAAATGCAGTCAGAATGACTGATTTCAGTCCTCTCAGATCTCTCTCCACTTTCATGTAAATTGAAGTGTTTTCCTGTGAGGAGAAATCCCTTATCTCATATGTTATTTTAATCACTGAAGAAAGTAATGTATGAAAACCCTCAATGTATTGTGCTACCAACAGATAAACTGAAAAGCTCAGCGTTACTTTGTATCTGCATGATGTTCCAAAGCATCATGAAAATAACAATACACATTACATACTAGGAATTATCTCCCAACGGTATAGAGAGTCTGTGAGGATAGTCTGTTCTTCTCTATTTTAATGTTCTATATATTTTGTTATGCATTTTGTAGTAAATGCTTTATAACAGAGAAACCATGGGAAGAATAAGCCATGGCAATGCCAATGTTGTCATAATAAACAGTATTACAAGACACGAACTGTAAAGCCCTCTATCTAAAGAGGAATCAAGGCATTGTAGTGATTCTTTTTCCTTTCAGATTGAACAATACATCTGTTCTCTACAATTTCAGGGAATTCAGGACTAAAAAATGTCACACGAAAGACATACCTGAATTCCAAGGACACTTCTTATAGAAATTCCATCAATGTAACTTCTGTTAAATTGCTGACTTGATTTGTTGGTTTGGATTTGGGGCAGATCACAGTGTGAATAAAAAGAGAACAGCTCTAGCAAAGAACAAGCAGAAGAGGAAGTAAAGTTTTAAACCTTCAATCGGAAACAATTTCTTATATATTTTTTTATTTTTAAAAAGAGATAGTGGTTAAAAATATAAATAAAGTTAAGGAGGTCTGTCTGAACAGGGCAATATCATTCAATTTTTTACAATTTCATACCACAGATTTGCTAGCAATATTCCTGCAACAAGGTGGTAGAAAACCAGCATTGATCTCCCACCCTGCCTACAAGAAAACACAAAACTTCAGCATTTGGAAATTGAACTCAACTATGCTGATGGTCCGAAAATATTTGATAACAGTGCTGCTAATATAAGTACTAAGAGCCCCTTAAAACATTTTAGATTAAGTAATTTTAACAACTTCAGAGTAGCAGCAAAAACAGCATCATCTCCCACTAAAGCTACTCTGTCCTTTTGTATTCAGCCTTCTATAACATCTGGACTCCAGGACTGTAGTGGGATGGCAGGCTTTGTTCAGACAGAATTATGTTCTATGTTAACATCAAAATGATTATACTGCAGTTAGTCTTTTCTCCTAAAAGAACAAAAATTTGGGGGGTGAGATTTCTGAAACTAAGAAAGCAATACAGAAAACAATTTCCACCGGGAATTCAAATGATTGAAAATGGACCTGAAGGGACCATTCTGCATTTGACAATTTTATATAGATTCATACTTAGCATCAGAATAAAGAATCCTTTAAGAGAAGAAGACATGCTTTTAGAAAGCAGGAATAACCACCTGTAAACAGATTGGAATTTTGCTGCAATTCAAGTTTTTATGAATATCTTAGATACTAAATTTCACTATTGCAGAGAGCAGAAAGTTACTTCATGCTGAATAGGTTTTTATTAGCTCAATATAATTGCATCATTTTGTATGTGAACTCTGGTCTAAATCACTTCCTACACAAGCTCCTTCAGTGTTTGGGAGGACACAAACAGCCAGCAGATGATCTCTCAAGTGATGCTAGAATGAAAGACAAGAAATATCATAATTTAGAAATAATACATTTTCACTTATTATTTTCTCTCTTAATGTCCAATACCTCTGTTATCAGAAATATTTCATTTTGCAAGAGAGACTGAAAGTTAGGTTTCTTTCTCAGTTGTTCAGGGCTACTAGGGTTCATACTACAAGGAGTAAAATTCAAAGTGGATATTCTAGGAGGATATGACCTCTCTAGTCAGGACACAGTACCTGAATAAGGTGAGCAGAGTAGGCCAGATGACACTGACAGATTCTGCCAACAATCCAATGTCCATGAGAGAAATGTGAAGTGCAAATGAATCAGCAAGCCCAGACAACTAGCCAGATCCACCTATCACTGCAGTAAGCAGGGCAGAAACAACACATTCCTAGAATTAGCTGAAGAAGGGATGGGATTTGCAGTCTGAATGCTCTGGTAGATCAAAATGGACTCTAAACCACATCCACGAGACAACAGGGCTATTATGTGCAAGCAGAGCTCTGAGACTTAACTCACACGCAATTGTCATGCTGCCAGTTGTTTTTTGTTCAATCACAAAGCTGTTGTGAAAAATAGAGGTAGCAATGTAAGTGTTGTCATGAAGTCTGATCCTGGGAGATATCAGGAACCATTCCAGCTCCCACTGGAACCTAGAATCATAGAATGGCTTGGGTTGGAAGGAACCTCAAAGATCATCTAGTTCCAACCTCCCATCTAGTTCCAGCTAAAAGACCTTTTACCAGTTTTGAAGAAAATATTACATTACTTTCCATCTTTCTTGGGACAAGGAACTATGCGAAGGCAAAGCATGCTTTCTTTCCAAAACAGGAGAGGGGAAAAGAGAAGCTTTTGCCAATCATAAGGTTTTAAGGTGGACTTTGATTTTTGGACCTCTGAAGCACTGAAGAGTGAATCGACAAAGACAATGCTGCCATTATGCAGCTTTTTCAAAGCCTTCTTGTGGAACCACTGGAGATCTGATAGCTGACTAGAGGTAGCAGATTGTGAGTCAGCAGGGTCTACTGATAGTCCATAAATGAGGCCAGCTTGATAGTGCAAGGTGACTGAAAAAATTCCCTGTTCAGCGGCCCCTTAGTGCCACAGCCCTAGAAAGAAAGATGGTAGATGTAGCAGCTTCAAAAAGCCTCTCTGTTTTTCCCATATCTGAGCCCAGAAATACATGAATGCATTTATAGTGCAAATTGGAATCTCCTTGTAGTTACTTGCACCTTTGTGAGGTCACCGCCAAGCTACAGAATAACTCTTCAAATCACTACTTTTTTCTTTTTTCTATCTGTCTTCTCTAGATGCATTTTCTTCACAAAGCTTGGACCAGGCATAAACTATGTGTGACTGGATCCACTGGTACTGTCTGTTTTGGTTTCGTTGGCAAAATAATTACATAGATCCAGTAAAAACAAACAGACACAAGTAATTTAAAACAAAGCCTAATTAAAAATGACAGTACTTCTTTGTACTGCCTAGTAGAGAAAGAAGAAAGATGAGTCAGAGGTAGATAGAGAAGAAAGAGCAGAGCCAAAACAGTTGCTTTCCAGCCCATGCATGAAGCCCACAGGTAAAGATGTAGATAGTGCTGCGCAGCCCAGCTGTTCAGTCCCAGCTACTGCTCATACTAGATTACACTGTTTGCAAATATAACACAAACTTAGAAACTGTGTGGGAAATAAGGTTGCTACTTACATCCAGAAGAAATCTCAAGCTTCTCACTGATAGCTCAAGAGCAGAAATAGAAGTATAATTTCCTATGAATTTGTCATTCGGCTCCAGTTAGCAATATGACAGCATGTTAGTAATGGCTGCTTTGCTCATTTCTGCCAAGGGAATTCCACAATCTGTTCTACACAGGCCTTGGATTCCTCCAGGTTAATCTAATGCATGATCTCCAGCCTGAAAAGCTTAAATACTCACAGCTCTTCTCCCCAAGAAACAAACATATAATCAAATCTCATGCTTCAGGGAATAAGCTGATGGCTGCAGGCTCTGCAAGGAATACTTCTCCTATTTTATGGCTTTGCACAAATTGTGGGGTTTGAATTTCCTCTGAAGCATGAGGCATTAGCTGCTGCTGAATGCAGAGTACCAGGCTTAATAAAGAAATGTTAGACATAGAAAAGACTGTGTTTTTGCATTTTTGTCAGCAAACTCCTTTTTTGTTAATCCAGATTCTGAGGCAAGGAAAAAATATTAATTGGCAGCATTGTTTCAGTGGTATATCTGAAAGCAGGTGCAATGAAATGGCATTACCTCTCCACCAACAGTCACTGATTATCTGGGGATCATACCTGATGCTTGGGTTCTCCTTCAGGAGGTCTGTGGCATGTAAATAGAAACATAGCATTTATGAATGCTTCTTAAGTAAGTAGATCTCTCAGAGGATTTGCTATATCTCTCTGGTTATTGTTTTACAGGCCAGTGACCAGACTGCCCATACAGTAAAATAAATAAATAGATAATCATAATGCAATTGTTGTTTGGTATATAGACATCTGACACAGTACTGCAAATGAATGCAAAAATCTTTTCCATGGGAATAGGAGCGCAGTTGTAAAACTACCTGTGGTACACGTAGGCTCTCCTCACTGAGGCAGCCACCATTCTTTGTCTCAAAGATGATGCTCAGCAGATAGTAATTCCCAGTCATTTTCACAAAATTAGATTGCATTCCACCATTACCCTTTCTCTATAAATTCTACAAAGTGTCAAGACAAAGCATGGAGCCCAGTAAAGACACTGCAACTAAATTATCTCAAGCAAGGGAGAAACCTTGAATATTTTACAGGATTGAGCAGCCCTGTGTAATGTGTTAGCCATAAACAAGCACAATGCGTACTCACATCTGGGTTCTCTGCTTCTTAATACACTGAAACTGCCAAGGTAACAGATGAGATTTTTCTGTCAATTGCTGTTGAGCAGACACTTATTCTGCGATCCATTTTAAACCAAGAAGGAGTAACACAGCCTTGTAACAGTTTAAGCTTGAGATCAGAAATGAACATCTGCCATTTTATGCCAATCTTCTTAAAGAAACAAAAATATTAGTGCCAAGAGCTACAAGAGAGCAGATAAACAATTAAACCTAAAGGTTTGTTTAATGGTTGAATTAATATATGGTGTTAGAAATGCAAGTTTTGTTTCCTTTTTCTGATTTTTAACTGTCTAGTTCAGTTAATTCCAGTTCCTCCTGGGCATGTTTGGAGGTGGAAGTAAGAACAAAATGCCTCCTGGAAACTACAGTGAGCCTCCCAGGAGATTACCTAACAGTCTCAGCTCGCCCTAAGTGGTTCCTGGAGAACCTCCAGAAATGTGGTATTTCAAAGGAGGTATATGGCATCATAGCAGATCTCTGCAATTGCCAAAACAGAGACCAAAGACTTTAGTCTAGAGTGCTACAACTCCAAAACAAAACAGAGAATAAATTCCTCAGCAGGTGCATTTATGTCATCCCTAAGAATCTTCAGTTGTCATTCTCACAATTTCAATGCTACAAGTGGATGAAAAGCAGGAGAGCTCTCTGAAGAAATGTTACTGCAGGTGAAGCAATAATTTCACTCATAGTGCTTCTCAGCCTCAAAGGTTTGGTGCCATATTCACCAAAACTTAATACAAGAATTTAAACAAATTTTGATACAAACTCTGAAGAAACTTAACACTTTATCTTATTCTACATAACTTGTATAGTCAATGAACTTCAGCAGCTGTCCTGTGCTAATCAAGGAAAAGATAATGGAACTAGTGCCAACAGGCTGCAAATTCATAAGCACTTTCAACACGTCAGACCAGGATCATGGGGCTGACCAAGGCAAGCATCCCACTACCTTGCAAGCTGATAAATGAGATAAGAGAACCGGCCCAAGACTATGCTGTTTGCTTACAGATGTTTGCTTTGTTTTCCTTGGAATTTAGTCACAAGTAGGCAAAGTCCTAGAGAGCATTTGTTTCATAACAGTGTACGAAATAACACGTTTCCCTGACATCTTTTCAACTAGCTCTTCCTAAACATTCTCCAAGGGAAAAGACAAAATGCAACTGGTAAATTGCAGTTGATCTACTGAGCAGTAGGACACTGCAGCCATATATTGACTGGAAATTCTACCCCTCAAACTTTCCACAGGCACCTGCAAAGCCACCTTCAGCTTTGCCATGTTTCTGTTTAATGCTGAGCTCAATCAGAAAGTGACAGTCTTGCACTTCCCCTCTAAACTTCTTTTATGCATCTGATGTCCCTCATCCCACACTTGATGCTGGAAGTTGTGCAAGACAGATGATGCCCCCATTGGCTGTACCCGTGAGCAGTGCATAGAGCATATCTCATTCCCAGGTGGAGGTCTACAATACATAGGCAAGAGATAATAAACCCTGCAAAAAGTAGATTAAACCATCAAAAGGCACTGCTGAATGCATAACATAGTGGACAATCCAAAGCACCTCTTATGTATGGTGCAAGGGTAAGAAAATGTATAACAATAGAAAAGTATGTTTTGTAATTTCCCAGTTAATAGCTAAGTGGTATTAAGATAACAGTGCACAGAGGATGAAATGCAAGGATAATGATAGGAACGAGGATGTGAAAAACAAAATCAAAATATTTTATGATTCTGATTCCCAAGTGATAAGAATAAGCATAATAAAAATAGAACAGTAAAACTAGTTAGACAGGAGAACAAATCACCTTGATACCAATTTGTAAAATAAATAACTTTTCAATAAAAATTGGAACTGGAAAAAAAAGTGCATTTTCACACGTAGCTCAGAGATCACATAAATGCCAAGTGACATGACAGTTGCTGAAATAAATGCTCTTTTTATGAACAGCACAGTACTAAAGCAAGCAAAATAGATGCATAAAATGGGTAAATTTCCAGTGTATTAGTTATTGCTGCCTCTGAGCTGCAGTAAATTACAAATTCATTTTTACCTTTTTTTGTGTTCATGAATACATTTTTGGGACTGTTTTTCCACCCCCTTCTTTCACAGCTCTGTGTTTTGGAGATTTATATTCTTCTTTAAAGTCTATAAATAAGAAATATCCAGATCTTTTCTGCATGAGGGTAGAGGGCTGAAAAGTCAGAAGGAACTATTAATTATGCCTTTCTGAACTTTCTTTGCATAAATTCCGTTATCTACATACATACCACTTCCATAAAACTTGTTTTTGTTTGGATATTTTTTTCCCTTACAAATGAAATCCAAAGTTTTCTTCCCAAACTCAAGGATGGACTTACCCACTCTATATTTTTCTCATTTATTTTATAGTGCAAAATCACGACATGTTTTCTTTATTTACTACTTACTATACCTATTAATAAGAAATGTAAGACTATCAAGACAAAGTGGACTGGAGTAAAAAAGAGGAAAGACTTATCAGAAATACCAAGTGACCGTTCCCAGATGAGAGGAAACCAGTCAGTGACTTTGAAAGTGAATGGAGTAAGTAAGTGCCACAAAGGAAATCATTCATTTCTGCCTCTGACTACATCCATGGCAAAAAAAAATAAAGAGGGGGTGGGACACAGGGGGGAAGAAGTTTATAAAAATGAAAGAAGAAAGAAGGAATAATGTAGGGCCCTTTGAGTTCTTTGATTTTATCAGCAGTATAGTCTTTTATATGGATACAAAGGATTATCTTACCCCATATTCATGCAGTGTTCGTTTTTGCTCTGAAGTAAATGAGCATGTCAAGAGGTGGACAAACATGGACAGAACCACAGGCAGAGTTTTCAGTGCATTTATTAATACATGTGTACAAATGCACATTTAATTCCCCACTGTGCTTGTGGAGACACAGGAACATAAAGATGATAGATGATGTCTGAGACCACTTAGGTGTAAAACAAAAATGAATGCCAATATCCTCACTTTCTTTTCAAGTCAACTCTGTGACACTTCATGTTTAAGACCCATGTGTTTCTGTTTCCCAGAGCAGTTTCCCAGTATGGAATCCCTCAATTCACATGAGTTTTGTTGTTCAAAGAGATGGAAGCACCTTATCCGAACCAGATAGATCTTTTTTTGAATTGAATTTCTCAATCATACCCTTTAAGATTTATTCAGAACAGATTAAAGGACTATAACACAAACTGTATTTAATCTAGCTGCCTGATAAATGCTTTGTTCTATGGCTTTCACATGTAATTCAAAACAGGCATCTCAAATTATTCAATTAGAGAAAACAAGCCTAGCAAAGAGAAAAAAATATATATCCTGCTAATTTTCATTGAAAATCTCATTCACGTAGGAAATAGATTAACCAAGAAAAAATAAGAAATGTATTGAATCTTAAGGACTATTTTTTCTCCCTTTTCCTCCCCATTCTTTCTTTGCCTTTAACGGTCATTGAAGTTGCTAAGTGCACTGACAGTCTTCTATCCATAAAACTGACACAGTGGGAAAGAATAGCAAAGTGTAGCAACATTTGGAAGCGTCACTGGGATCTCTTTGGTGGATGCTGAAGTGAACACATACATCCTAAAGCACCTCAGTCTTGATGGTTGGTTAAGAACATTAGTTTCTCCTTTTTTTCTTTTCCCAGTCTGTAAAGTACAAACATAGCTGAACATGACATTAGAGTCATAGGTGGTAACCAATTTTTCAGCCAGTGCTGATTCAGACTGACAAATACATCACCTGATAAAACACAAACATTGGGCACTGTTACGCACAAAATTTTAACGCTTAGTATTCAGTGCTTAGCAGCTTGAGCTTTCTCTGTCTTACTTCTCTGGTCTTTGTTCTAATTTCTTCTGAATTATCCAGGGAAATAGAAGTTTTGCCTGTGTGTTGTTTATGGTGTGCTTTCAAATTTTGGAAGTAAATTGGAAGTCCTTCTAAATAGGAAATGTACAACATGCCACAAAATCAGTGGCAAGGAGACAAAGATGATTCTTCCTTCTTGTCTCCAAAAAATTATTGTTTTATTTCTGATAGCTCACTATCAATCATACATGAGCAAGAAAACTTTTCATTAACATGACTATCAATCAGCAAATAAGCTGGATAAAGGAATCTACAGAATTTGCGGTGAAGCAGATTCCCAGCTGTATTAAATTCATCACAGGTTTCAAGCACTGTTACAAGCTATTTAAAAATACATTTTTCTCCTTTTTTTCTAGGCTGTTACCTCCTATATTGTGTAAAGAAAATTCATGAGAAATTGAAACTTCCTTCAACATCCTCGTGTGTAATGATTTTTTTACATGTTTTAGAGAGTTTGAAGATCTTTTAATTAGCTATCTTCAGTCACATCATTCAGTTCATTTCTCTTCTCTCAAATCCTGAAGCTATACAGCAAGGCATGCACTTGATAGGTAGCTTTGTAAAATTCATGATCTGGAATCTACTAATAATGTCTCTCAGGTCATCATTATCAAGATTCACAAGCATCATAAAGGTCTTAAAGGTAAATCCACTAGCAAAACAGCAAAAGATACAGCTACTTAAAGTTATGTTTGTATGTAAGATGACATCTCCACTCACACTGAATTCTTGAGCCTTATACAATGAAAAAAAAAGAAAAAAAAAAAAAAGAAGGGAGAAGAAACATTCTGAGAAACTGATTCTATTTCAAGAATGCTTAATGAAACTCCGATTCTCAAAGATTTCAGGAAAATATTCCTAATATCATTCCTTGAAAAGTTTCAAACTTGATTAATTCAGTATTGATTGATAATAGATGAACAGAGTGTAAGAGCTATTCACGGTGATTGCAAGAGATTGGTTTTGAATAGAATATATTGTTCAGGAAATGGACATTCTTTAGGATAGAAGACATCTTCAGATGTAATTACATCTTGTACTGTGAAACTTTTTAAACTTAAAGTTGGAAATTGAATAAAATGGCAGTGTAGAGCAATTTCAATACTTCAAGAATAATCTTTTCAAAAGCATATTCTATCTGCTGTGATGCTTTCTATTAAAAAAAAAAAAAGAAAAAAAAAGAAAGAAGAAAAGGAGAAAGAGCGGAATGTGAGTGAATTGAAGAAAAATTATTTTATACAATTTCCACAATATGATTGAGCAAAAACGGCTAACTAGATCACCCATCTTGACCTAGTCAGTGGGAATGCTCTAAACTCAAGCCAAGGAAGACTACTGTGACTTTTTACTGAACAGCCATTGCAAAATATCTAATTCCAATACATTGCTCATAATCAAACATCTCTCCATTTTCATTTCTCCCTGTGAGAGACCAGAGAACTGTGCCTAAATCATATTAGATTTTGTTTTAGAGTTTTAAGGTTGTGTTTTCCCGTGGTGTTGAAAAGAAAGCAAGAGAAGGAAATAGCTCAGAATTCTTTTGGAACCTTGGGCTGAATCTAACTGGAACTTTGTTCACATTGATTTGTTTCAGTATACTGCTTGCAGAAGATCTTCCAAGAATTGTGTCACCCACAGGCATACTCCAAAAGGAGCACAATGCAATAACTGACATACCTTTATTTTCAGAAGCAGAAAAACAAAAAAAAGAAGAAAAAAAAAACAAAAAAAGGTCTTTTTTCTAGTTATACTGCTTATTTGTTAAAGGAATCCAAAACTGTAAGGCAAATATAC
>JAOWBP010002978.1:19281393-19297211 GCA_028571105.1 Tragopan temminckii
TCTCTTCTCTTCTCTTCTCTTCTCTTCTCTTCTCTTCTCTTCTCTTCTCTTCTCTTCTCTTCTCTTCTCTTCTCTATTTTCTTTCCTTATTATTTTCTTTACTGCAGGTAATTACTTGAAATGTTAGTCAACTGGAAACTAATTTGCCTTTGAATTTCCTGAAGTCTAAACTTGCTGGAATCACCTGTTTTGCAAAATATTGTGGCATATATATAGGTAAAGTGGTGGCAATGAGTGAAAAACACATAGATCATTTCTGCCTCTTTAGGGTGTTAGAGACAAGTAAAAGGCATTGATTAATAAACTTGCAATTGATTCCATTTGTAATTACTGTCTTTCTCTAGTAAGACTCAGTTGTATGGACAATAATAGCACTATGGTTAATTGTGTGTGGTATGGCTTCTGAAATAGTGAACATGATTTGTTTGGAGGTCTTGCAATGTACATGTACAAACCAAATAAACTAAAAATAAAGACCTCTTACTAATAATGATTTTTGACACTTGGCATAGTCTTTTGTGTTGGTGTGGAAAAAAAAATGGACACACTGCTCTTAATTGACAAGGTAAGTAATAATCCTTTGATTACAGTAACTAAAGACTGTCCTTTAATGGATTTTACTTGTCACTTTTAATTCTTTTTAATCTTTGTCTGCATTTCATTAGAATGGCTTTATCATTCTGATGGACCTACTGTCATTATTCTGATTGAGTTAATGGGTTGTCGTTGTGCCACAGAGTGCCAGTATAAAATATAATTGTGTTATATTTATAGTCTTCAGGGACCTTTTTAAGATGATTGCTTTGCCAATCAGCTTTTCTGGTTTTACATGGTACATTACTGTAAGTGGAACACTGTTCTGCTTTCTCTTGCCTGGTGGGTACTCTGAGCAAAGCTTCTGTTTTAATCTTCCATGAGTTAATCTACCTAGAAAATTCAGCAGCCAGTTGGTGAGAGACCTAGAAAAGGTCTGTTATCATTTTCTGTGCTGTTCTTCAGCTGTGATTTTGACTTTCTGTTAAATAACGATATGCCTGCACTGCAGTTTTCATAACAGATGATACAGGTACTTGAATATTATTCAAAAACTTACTTGTGATATCATAATGCAGCTGTTAAAGTGAATTTGTTATTATCCTGTGTTCTCTGCTAAAGCTGTATTTAGGAAGGATGCATAATATTTAGAACTTTATATTTCATTTAATTATCTTTGGAAAAAACGAGTGTTTAAGCTACCGCATTTTTTTCCACGTATTACTGAGGAGTCTAATAAATTGCTAATAATTTTAAAGACAATGTCATTCAATGGAAGAAAATCTTACTGAATAATTGTGGAAGGTGTCACATAGTTCATGATTACTGCTTTAATTATATCCTGTGAAAATTATGCTAGTTGCAAAATGTATAATGTTTGAGTGGAAAAGAACATTTGTCTTTTCATGCTGGGAGAAGGAATAAAATAAATTATTATAAAGACTTCATTAATACAGGTGTTTT
Source organism: Tragopan temminckii (assembly GCA_028571105.1). Lineage (NCBI taxonomy): Eukaryota > Metazoa > Chordata > Aves > Galliformes > Phasianidae > Tragopan > Tragopan temminckii. Next base: position 19,282,891 of record JAOWBP010002978.1, read on the forward strand.
TCTAGTCCAGTTGTGACACTGCAGAACAGATGTCAGTTATAATAGGCATATTTTATTATATGTTTTCTATAAGTTTCTAGAGCATCACTTACATGTTTATAACAATGCTTTAACATTTCCTACAAGCTAGGTAAAAAGGAAGGTATGTGTGTGGAAAATAACTGTCTACATTAATACATTTTAATTTTTAAAATAATTTTTGCATAATATCTTCATTTATGTCTTTCTTGTAGAGATTTGATAAAATGAGTTGCAGTTTTCAAAGAACTTTACTGCTTTTATATTTAATTTACTTGACTTTGATGGAAGCTGCTTCAGCATAACAGACTTTATAGCTTGCTTAAAGATTGATACAAAGGTCTATATTAATTCATATTTCTTTCTCTCCCCTACACAGTATTATGAATTTTCGTTTGTGTTGCCAGGCAAACTCAGTAAATTAATTATGGGATTTTTCTAGGCTGAATTAAAGAACAGACAAAAGCAGATGATGGTTTTATGTAGGACCTATTAAAATACAGTTGTCACAGATCTGTAAACATTTTCCAGTAACTTGCAAGGAGATAAAATGGCTCCTAGAAATCTTTTAATATAGATCTACTCCACTGGTTTGAATCAGCAGAGAGGAATTTGTAAATTTAGAAGCATTTCATGAGGGATCCATTCATGCTTGAGAGGTTTGCTGATCTATCCTTACTCAGTAAATAAGGGCTTGTTGACAGAGCGAAATGAGTGGAAAAATACAAAGGACATACAAAATACAGAATGGACATTTAGAAGATACTTAGTAGAGAAAGGAGAAGCAAAACATAGTAGAAAGCAGGAAGAAAGAGAAAAAAGGAGAAAGGGACTAGAACAAAAGAACTTACAAGAAATAATAAGAAAGAATGAATGTGAGTTTCAAACACCAGATTTTTAACTTTAGCTTAGACTGATGGTATTTCACGCCTTAAGATATCCTAGCAATAGCTGGATTTATCATTTTTATCGTTCTTTTTTTTCAGAACTGCATTTGGGTTATAATGAAAGCCAGTCTAAGATACCAACAAAATTGAATAAATTATGGTTGCCAGTGCAGAGGAAAAAGGACTGGTGTGAAATATTTTTCCCTTAGTGCTCCCATTAATAGGATGTGTGCGGTGGAAATTCTTTGCAACAGCTCTGGTTGAAGCAAACAACAAATTTAATATGGTGGCTTGCTTAATTAATTTTTTTGAGATTATTAGGAATGCATGACTTCCTAACCAAACATTTCTAGGACAAAAGCATTTTTAAACATGTAAACTTGGAAGATATGTAATGAAAAAGAAAGTACTCATTCTTAATAGTGTCCTCATTTTAATGTTTAAAAAATGTATTCTTTATCACATAGACATAGAAATTCATGTTGAGCTATTTGTCAGTTCTGAACCTTCAGTGTAATGTTGTTGAAATACTAGTGTATGTGATTGTGGTTCATATGACATTCTGATAAAGTGTTCAAAATACAAAACCAAAAATGAAATGGATTCAGAACTGTCCCTCTCTCTCTGTTTCCTGTGAAGATGAACATTATGAGATTGTTTATCTCTGCATTAAACAAATATATGTATACATCCATATAATATGCATTTAAAACCACTGTCAAAAGAATCTCGTTGAAAAGTAAGATGATATAGGCTGAGTTATTGACAGAACATTGAATTTTATTGTCACTAGGGATAAGTTGAATAAATTGTTTCTTGCTTTATCACATTATTCTGTTCAGAAGTAGCCATCAACTTGTCAGGACTTCCTAAAATAAAAGCTATTGAAAACAAGACATGGAAAACAGTTTAAAGGAAAATATCTGTGTTTTGGCTACTTAACATTGCTTTTGTTAGAGAATCTGAACAAAATTACATTATTCAAAAGTTTATTGTTCAACTACAATCACTGTAATCTGCATTCATTATCATGCTGTAAAGTGTCTTTCTTTGAGAGCAGAACTAAGCAGTCAATCTGCTCCTTTTTCGTGAACTCCCCTCTACCAATCTCATATGGTACACTGTTGAGATGAATGCACTATAAAAGAAATTCGAATTTGTACCACATGTATCATGCATATCATGATGTGTATTGACAGAACATATTTTGCTAGTAAAAAAATGATTAGAATAATACATACTGCATTAATTTTTTGCTTAGCTTTTGGAATAATTTAAATGGAAAAGTTAAAAAACGTGCTTTAAATCTAGAGAAAAAAAAGAGGTTTAGCAATGTCATTTAAAATACATGCAAATTATTACATAAAATCAATAATTAAAATATCTAAAATATCAGTGTATATAAATATAGCTATGACACCCCAACAAATGTAGAAGTATGTAGTCATAAGGAAGACATTATATTATATGCAGCCCATGCTTGTGTTAAGCTTTCCTTTGCTTATCCACATGTCTCTACAAGATACGTAAGATCCAAATATTTATATGAAAATTGAGAAGTTTTATATTTGATGAATTTCTTATTGCTTCTAACATAGGCACATGAAGGCTGATATCACAGACGTAAAGAAACATAGGATAATTAAGGTTAGAAAAGACCTCAGGACGTCTCTAGTCCAACCTCCTTCCTAAGGAGGGTCAACCATGAGTTGTTCAGGGTGTCTTCCTGTCTGGTCCTGAAAGTCTCAAAGGTAGAAATCACACAAACTCTCTAGGTGCATATACCACTGTCTAGGCTCTGATTGATTATCTTTATCAAGAAATGTTTTCCCTGTATTCAGTCTAAACTTTCCTTTTTTCACCTTATTTCCATTGCCTCTCATCCTCCCACTGTGAAGAGCCCAGCTGCATCTTCTTGGTAGCCCCTGGAGGTACTGCTGTTTCATCTCTGCAAAGCTATCCCTTTCCCGTGGTGACTGTGCCATGGTCCTTCACTCTGTCCTTTCAGGGGAAATGCTCCACTCCAGCCATCCCAGAGTTCCCCATTTGACAAGGAACTCTATTCTAAGAGGTACTGTAAATCTCCTGATTGTGTAGGCAGAGCAGGCAATTCCTGATGCTGTAATGCTTTAGCTTTATCATAAAAAGAACAGAACGTTAGCAGCTCTTCCATTCCTTTAGTTCTTTCAGTCTCTACCCAGGGGGTGGACTACCTGTGATCATATTTATCACTTTAAAAAATTAACATTCAAACCAAAAAGAAATGCTGGGTTGGTTTCATCAATGACTGGAAAAAGAACTGAAGAAAAAGAACTGAAGAAAAAGATCTAAAGAAATTCTCAGTTCATACTCTGAGCTAAAGAAATTAGAGAACCTATGAATTCTGTAGCGATATCAAGATGTAATGGTTACATCTGTTTATTAAAGTGTACATTTTCATTTCAAGTGTAATGTATAAATGATATTGGTTTGCTTAGTTTATTCTGTCCACTAATCCATCTTTATAAATAATTTTGCTAGTGAAAAATTTAATACAGTTATTTTTATGCTTAAGAAGTCCTGGATAGGAAATGATTGCCCTTTTGCTATAGATTTTTTTCCCCCAGTTCTTGATACAAATATAGTTATCACTGAAAATAATTAAATCTATCTTTTAGAATAACTCATAATTATAACATTATGTTTCTCATAGTAATTTTCACAGAAACTTGCTCTATGTATAGATAAAATTAATCTTTACTTAGTTATTCGTGAAAATAAATCTTTGCCTGCACAAACAGGAGGTTTTCCATCTGTCACAGAATCCAGTTTTTTTAATCTTTCTAAGATAACCCTGACTTTTGCTAGAACTTTAATGCTAGACGTGCCAAAAGTAGTCTTTGCAAAACGAATATGGAAGTCTGAACTCTGGCTAACTGCATTTTGACACACATTTGTGACTAAAAAAAGCAGTAAGAAGTCATGGCATTTCTCAAATTCTCATGAGCAGCAACAAGTTCCTGTAGTCACTGTTGTTTTTTCACAAAACTTACCTAAGCTTTCCTCTTCATCTGTATTTATGCCAGATTTTTATTAGGACTTTTGGTTAGAACTGTGATAAAAATAATTGCAATTATGTTAATGGAAGAAGGTTTGAATGAGTAGGAGAGGGGACATAGATATACAATTTACTGTTGATGTGATTAGCAATCATGCTTGCTAGAAACAATGGTGTAATGATAACTAAAATCAGTGTCAATTTTTTGACAAAAGAGTCTGGTTTTTTTCATTATTCCTGTCCTTATTTACAATAAATAGATAAATAAATATTTAAATAACTCTTTTCTTATAAGGCTGCATTTTCTTCTTAATATGACAGCTTCATGCAGGATGAACGAGGGGTGAATGATGTCATGAAAACCTGACAGCACAAACTGACAAAAATGTCTGTTTTTATTTACTTATTTACTGTTTGATTTATTTTTCAATGCGCCATTTAGTTCTTACAAACAAAATGTTTGTTTATCTAATTTGATTTGACAGTTGTGTACAGTACAGCTTATATAAGGAATTAGAAACTTAGACTGTTTCCAGTTTTGTAAATACTTCTTATGAGATGGTTTAAAACCCTAATGAAATAACAATGTCAGAAGCACAAAAAGTTATTAAAATGAATAACAAAATTAAAACATCAGGCTATGGCAAGAGACAGCCTACATGTGATAATAAGTAAGAGAATCAATGTATAATTTTCCCCTGTTGAGAATTCTTACCTAGAAAAAATATTTAAAGCTATTGACAAGGATTAAATATTTGTTTAAAACAATGTCCTGGAGTTAGTTCCTTTATAGACTAATTTTAACTAATAAATTTTGAATAATAAGTTTTCCTAAAAGCATTAGGAGAAGTGAGCTATTACAAAACTGCAACAGTGGATTTTACTAAGTTTCAGAGAGGTTATTCATCATGCTGGAGAATTTATTGCTTTGCTAACATATTCAAGTTATGTTTTTAGCCAACCAGCTCATTAAATTCTAAGCTTTCAAGCACTATGTTTTTAAATATGCAAACATTTATTGGAATTTTAAAGACAAAAAAGGCATTTACATGTAGTTGGAGCAGAATACCCCGATGACAACCTTACTGCTGCTCACTGCTATTGGAAATAAACATTCCTGGAATTGTAGAGGTTACAACGATGATTTTGGCACTGCAATCATTTTCCGTATGCTCCAGCATGATAAAGGATGATCAGTCAGTTATGAGGAACTTATCAAACAATAAAGCATATGAGTATCTAATTATTAATAATTTTCTTCCTTATATGTAGACTGTTTTAGGGAATATCTTTGCTAAATAACTGCAGCTTAGTAGCATTTAACCAAGTTTTGTTCACTAGAATCTGTGCTCATAAACATTTCCTCCAAAAATGACTCATTCTTTCAAATTAATTTTACAATAATTTAATTCACAGGCAAGTGAAATTCTCTAATGCAGGATGGTGTGTGTACACCCTGCCTGACATCTAGTTCCAAATCCACATGATTTGTTCTTCCTTGGTTAGTATCACAAGCCAAGATCTCAATTATGATGCCACTGGCAACATAAAAGAATAAACAGGGCTATTCAGTGTGCTTTGTCTCAGCTTCTATCTACCAAGGCCAATATATTTCCAAATGGTGTGCTTAAATTTGTAATTCCTGAGCAGAGATGTATTAAATTATAATCCATTATGAGCATTTTTACAGTTCTGATATTCAGCATTTGTGGATATTAGAGCATGGAGAGAAATGCTGAGGTGACCTATGTTTTAAAATGCAACCATTCAGAAGGATTAGTAAAAACTTTGGGGAAAAATATTTACAGCTGTTTTCACATAGAAATAAGGCTATATAGCCCCTTATAGAGGATCAAAATTAAATACTTTTCAGGTTGTGGATCTGATTGTAAGAGTATTAGGGATATGAAGGTTTGCTGAGCTCTAGGGATAAGATATAATTAGAAGACTGCCAGGATTAAAAAATAAAATAAGACGACTGAGAAGACAAGTTTGATAACCATCTATAATGTCTAACCATGGAGTGGTAAACAAAAGTCATAATCTCCCCACAGGCCATGCTCACAACATGGCATTCAGAAGCAATACTGAAATAGTGACACATAATCTTTTTCATCTTTAGTGGAGAGAAAAAGCATGACAAAAAATAATCCCAGAAACGATTAATCTAATTTAAATTTGTCATATAAAAGTCAAGTGTCTATTTCTTTTTCATGACAAGCTGTCTACATGAAGAACACTTCATCTCACCTGTTTTAGGACTTCTGTTTTACAAGGGTCATTGTTCAGGTGAGAATTATTTCTCTTCTAGTTGTAAAGGAAGTCTAAAATGGATAGTTCTGTCTGAGACCAAATGGAAGTTTTGTATAGACGAAGCAAGCTAAGAAAATGTATTTATGTAGGATCAACAACAATTCACTTATGGCAAAGCAATATGTAGAATGAGATTTCACCATGGATATGGAGATGCAAAGTTTCAGGACTCAGCACTTTCCAATCAGATATGCAAGTGATAGAGTTATATCTGTGTAGGGATTTGTTATCATACTACAGTAGATAAATGTCTGTAGTGGTGCAGAAACTGAGTAACAAATTCCAGTAACACTTGAGCTTCAGAAAACACGTGTGTGTTTGTGTATGTGCCTGTGTGTATATACGTAAATTTGCAGATTGCTACCATTGTATGTCACTCATTATGCAAACTGTAGATTCCAGAAAGGACATACGTGTGTTGTAGAGCCCTTGTCACCTCAGAGCATTTGTCTTGACAAAAAAAAACTGAATAGTGCCAGGAAAGAGGAGTGCTTCCTGCATGTTGGGGTCAGGGCTGACGCTTTGGAGAATTATGAGATTATCTTTAGTGCTTATATTACAGCACCATCTGGGAATACTAGGCTTGGAGCTGGAGCCTTCTGTGGCAAGCGCTGTGTAAACAGCCAGGAGGTATCTGCCCTGGATTTGTTGTAATTTACATTAAAACGTAAAGGATAGGAGATGGATAAAGACAGAATGTAGAGAAAAGTACGCACACACACACACCAACAAAACCCAAACAACCCGGACCAACAAACAAACAAATAAACATAACAAAAACAAGAACAATGAAAAAATAGACTACTTAGTTTTGTATCACAGCAAAGGAAAGCAATGTGAAGGAGGGTAACCTCGTGACTTGGATGTTTATAGGTAACTGTCCCTAAACATATGCGAGATCCTGAGAAAAAATGAGAAGATACATGAATATACAAAAAACACTGATGAATCAAAACTGCCAGTTTAAACCCAGAAAGAATGAGATCTTCTGAGAGTGGATAGGTAGCATGAATATAGTTTGTGTTGGACTATGATAATAACTTCATGAAGTTCATTCAATTGAACAGAAACAAGTATGTTAGCCAGCAGGCAACCAGTTATGTTCCTTGTCACATAAAACGAATCATAATTAATTTCTTACTTTTGAATTATAAAAGGAATATCTTTTTCACAATTGTTATCATGTAACATAAGTGGATTTATTAAAAAATTAAAAAATATATACTTCAAAACAATTGAGTTTGTACCTGACTAGTACAATCACCCAGTACAATCACACTAGTATTATCACACTGAAAATCTTGATTCGAAGATAATTAACCTGGGCCACTCTGACTGCTTCATTTCAAGATTGAAAATATCTGTTTCAAAACTTACTGAATACTTTTTCTCATTTTCAGTTCTTTTAGAAACCCTGACAGTCTAAGAATTCATTTAATGACCTTGAATTTGAAGGATTCAGTTGCTCCATCACTGCTAGACTGTATGGCATTTAATCAGTTATATCCTCAAGAACATCCTGTGACACAGGTGACACAAGGTAATTTAAAGCTGATAGATAAGGGGACCTAAGGCATTAAAAGTTTGGGGCTGAATTTTAAAACATGCTTCTCCTATGTGCTTTGGCAATTTTGACACACACAAGTATGTACATAGAAAAAAAGAATATACAGAGACCCTTAAGAAAACTCTAACTTGAAGCATTTCTCCTGAGCTTGCGATCTAAGTGTTGTATGTAAAGCAGGAGACTGAAATAAAGTTTTTAATATCAAATATAGTATTAGCAATTAATTGCTCTATTGTCAGTGCCTTTGATACAACTGAGATACCTGCAGCAGTTAGATCATAAACAGAAATTATCTCCTTTGTCTTTCCCCTTATATTTTCTTCTAGATTCTTCAGTGGTTATTAATGGGGCCAGAGTTATAAGATTAGACAGCTTTAAAATTTTAAAACAAAGTGAAATTAGTTTATCTGTTCAAAAATTTCACTGATAAAACTGTGAGGAAATGTAAATTAAGCAGCAGTGCCCAAACTAGCAATGTCTGTTTTGCATACTGCCATTCTCACAATCTCATCATCCATTGCAATGGTTTTCAACTCTGTTGCTCTGATTTTGTACTAAACTGTAGCATTGCACAGTGACGTGCAGTTTTGGGGCATATATGAACTTCCCCTGTGACTTTTTGATTGTATTGCTGTGGTCAACATGTACACAAATGCCTTTGAAGCAGATAGTAGAGTGACATTTATCCAAGAGCAAGTGTTGGTATTGGATCAGACTTCAGAGTTCTTAAGTATCCCTCTTCTTACATGATAGAGATGATCACTAAAACTGTGTTCAGTTTCTTGAGCCCACAAAAGAGAGGGGACATTCACATGCCAGAAGCATGGGAGGAACCATCTGAGTATGTACGTGTGCCAACCCTTATGTTTTCTCATGGACATGTCCAAAGACAGTTCCTGCACTACATCAGCAGCAGATGGATGAAGAGCTGGTGTTTAGGTCACTTTTTAGATTTGGAAATGAGTTTCTTCTTCATGTCCTCGAGCTCAGTTTTTCCTCTAGTTTCAGATCTGTGCCTTGCGAAAGTTCGGTCAGCATTGTGGAACAAACAGAAAAAACATGATTTGCCATAGTATTTTTCTGAAGTTAGGTGTTACGGCCCATAAAAAAATAAAATAAAATAAAGTTAGGAAATGATGGAAGTTTTGCAAACTTTGCTGGCTCAAAACCAGACAGTATAGAGTGTCAAGAGACAAGCACTTCAGTGCTTACAGTGCTTCAGTGCATACAGTATACGTGTTCTGATTCCAGAAAGTTCAGTATTTTCTAAGGTTTTAGATGAACAGTAGTGATTACTAGGTACTTTAATGAATGCTGGCTAAAACCAGCAGGGATGCACTGGTGTACAGTAAAGACAGTTGTATTTTAAAAAACGTAACACAGAGAATCATTTTGTTTATTGATTCTGTCTCTTAATTTGTTCTGATCTCTTCTGTCTGTCTTCTTTCTCAGCATCATAAGCAGTGAAGCAGCTGAAGACATGGTGCTAGTAGCATTCATGGCTACTCTGAGACCAAATCCCAGGCAACACAAAATCTGTTATCAGTCACACACCTGTATATATTTTTCTTCTGAAATAAAAGCCGCATTAACAGCAGTATTTAGATCATGCTGATCTTCATGTAATTGTGTAATAATTAATACATTTCTATGAGTTCAAAGGCTTTACCAGAAAGACCGGTGAGTCTTTTCCTCTCTGTAACCTCCCCTCAGTGTAATGCTCAATCCAGTGATGCGGAAGAGATAGAAAACACACAGTCAGCAGCATGAATGAATTATGTTCTGTCATTCACACACCTTTTTCCTATTAAGTCTACTGGATTTGTGAGCTAAAAAGTAGGGTAGATTCTTCTCTTCAGTTGCATGTAGCTTTGCAGTCTGAAGTTGAAAATATGCTTCCCTGTACACAAAATTAGACCAGTCAGACTGAAAAGAGCTGTGAAGTATTAAGAAAATATAAAATCAGGGCAAAACAGTGAAAAAAGACTCCAGAGAAACATCTGAAGATGAACTGCCCCAGTCACAAAGATGTGGTTGCATATTATTGTATTGGTATCATCCTGGGGGAAAATAAAATCTCATGAGAGAAGTGGAAAAACTCTTGCTTGAAACTGCCAAGATTACAAAGGATTAAATTAAAAGGCGTGAAAACATTCAGAAGTTTAATGAAATGACTGAGTCACTAACAGTCCATTTCTTTGGTCCTTCCGGCACATTTAACTCACTCCCTTTTTAAAATTAGATTATTTGTATTCTCTCCAGATTCAGTAATTCTCTAGCTATTTTATCATTTTATTACATTATGTTACCTAACTGTACCTTTTTTTCTCCAGGATGTGGCAGTTACCCTTTATCTTTCCCCCAGTAGAGCTTTTTACATCAATATTTTGTTCTTTCCTCTTGGTATTCACTTGTTTTACATAATCTTTCTCATGTTCTACAAATGTGTGTTTGTAGTATTTTTATAGTCACCAAAAATGAGTCTCAGGCCCAGAAAATTAGCACAGATAATGAAGAACTGTATTTCCCATAGACCATAGAGTGGTTCAAATGAAAAGATTTGTCTGTGTTTAGTGCCTTTTGGGAAACTGATTTTGTGAGTGATGAATTTTTACACTATTTGAGTGAGAACAAAATTTGAGCAAAATGAAATGTTTTTTTTCTTATTAAAGGAAATTTGATAACTTGTTCTTGAGCAGTCTCACTGTTGAGCTGGGAAGCTCAGTGGCTTATCTAGACTTCTTCAAGTGCAGTGCATATGAAATTGATTTAGTCCGGGTTGTTGTATATAGTGACTGAAAATTACCTATCTGAAGTGCAATCACAATTTTCATTTCTGCAATGCTTGCAAGTACATGTAGGAAAAATTACAGGTATACTGTGTGATTATATCACACACGCTGAACTCTGCCTTCCCCTAGATGGTCCAACAGAGCTTTATGAAATATCAGCAAAAACTATAATTTGTTAGAAGACCATTATCTACTTTCAACTGAAATACCCTTTGGCTGGAGTGTAGCTATGCACACAAATTTATCTTTACAAACAAAAAAATCTGAAAAAGTCTCTTTCTAATATTTCTGTTATTATTTTACTTTGATAGGACACTACAAACCTTTAATCCCTTATATTAACAGGTTTATTACAGTTTATGGTGAAAAAATAATTTGCAGAAGGAGGTTTGCACGTTGTATGAACACCAATAGGGTCATTCTGGTCACTCTCCTTTTAATCTAATATAAAACAGAGTGTCATATGGTAGACCAACTTCATGGTAAGTGTCATAGCTCACTCACTGTTCAATTGACAGCTCCATTGCCCCCAGGGAGTAGAACTGTCAAGGTACATCCCAGCTGTGAAGAGACATTTGGTTTCTACAGATGCTGGTGAATTCAAAGTCAAAAATGAATTGAAAAGTATAATTTTTAAATAAGTCCCTCTGCTTAAGGAATAGTCAATGAAGTTAATGGGACCATATGAGAACTAGTTTTTACTAACATGATTTATTAGCAGTGCAAGCTATACCATTCTAAACCAGAACAGATTTAAAAGCTATTAATGTTTGGGATTCAAAATAATAAGTGTCTCCAAATTCACATCCTAATCTGACATAGTTGACCTCTATCCCTTTTCAGCTATTTGTCTCATAAGAAAGATTTCAAAAGGTTTCAGTTCATCCCTGAACTGTGAACAACAGATCACGATTCCAAGACAAGATTCAGCTCTGGGCTGAAACACCTGAGTTTAAGTGTCTGCATATGGGCTAAGGTCAGGGCCAACAAGGTGCTACAGGCTGTTGCCCTCATCAGCATTTGGGGTATAAATTGCCACATGGGTGAGAGATAATGTATAGGATCTAAAGCAGACTGATGCTATTACAGAGCAGTACTTAAGGCATGTCAGATAGCACTGAACGTGTGTAACTAGATCAAAACCCAGCCCCCAATTGACCGGGATACAGGAGCCTAGACAGCACACGTTTGGACACCTGTACTTAGGTGTTTTAGTCTTGAAATGAATACCTTTCTGAATGCCTGCACTAATGACTGCAAGGCTTTGTTCTCAGAATGACTATAATGTTAAAGCCGCCTTCTGTTATTCAGCTGCGAGTAATACTTTGGCAGTCCATGGGAGTGAGCATCATTACAGAGCCTTCTGCCTCACTGCTCTTAGGAAAACTTTTCTTGGAGCTGATAATGAGAATGCCCTCCAGGATAATGGAAAGCAGAGTGAAGAAATGCTCAGTGGGTGCTGAAGGTCAGCATCTGTTTCCTAGCTTTCCTTTCCCTGGTATTGAATCAGTAGTTGGATCTTTTTGTGCCGAAACTGAGCAAGCTAATGGAACTGTGTGAGCTTATTACTGTGCACTCTTAGTAGATGACTGAAGCCTGATAATGTACTACAGTAGGAGAAATTGCTTCTTGGTGGCTTCAGATAAATCTGAGGATACAATTCAAAGCTGATGTGTTTGTTTTTTTTTTTTGTATAAATTTTTATAAATAGATAGGTGTGTATGGTGTGTACGGTACAACTTTACTTTCTTTAGAATTTAATCTGTGCAAAATTATAGCTGGTGAAATTCCACTTCTACAACTAGGGTAAAATTAATGCTATAGTAGCAATTAAATGACTACTACAGCACTATCCTAAGTAAAAAGTCATTGGATGGAAAACTAAAAAATATATCCTTACTTTACTAGTTTAGTGTTGCACATAGTGTACTTAGAGTATATACTGTATGTACTGTAAAGTGACCGAAGAGAACAGCAAGCATAATATTGCTAATGAGAATTCTGTCTCCAAACCATTTTTGTCTTGTATCTCTTCAAAATCCACTTGGCAAAATAACTTTTCTGACTGCCTCCAAGCCAGACAGCCAGCTTATGATTGCAGGCTGGCACCTGCCCATACTGAGCCAAAGTGCGCTCCTCTGTACAGACATCCTGTGCTGGGGAGATTGAACCTCCGAAGAAGACATTTCTAACAGTTTCTTCTTGCTCTTTTCTGTCTAAAAACAACTACTAATATCTGCCCTATGTAAACACTCCCATGTCGGTAGCACTGGCAACTTATCTGTCTAGAGACTGAAAAAACACCAAATAAAACCAATAAAATGTGCAGAGAAGCAGAAAAGAGGTTATTATTCCACAACACTTCAGGTGCTTTAGCATGGAACTTTCATGCAGTTACAGGGAGATGGACAAGATGACCTAGACTATATGCCTTTTCTTCTCTATCAGAAATTGTTATGGTTCTATAATTAGATCAAACAAAGTCATGCTTTCCTCAGCCTGCAAGTGGTGCCAAGTGTTATCAGTATGGAAAGGCAGGACATTTAAACCACTCAGGCAGGTGAAGTCACTGTCACTGATACTATTTTTCTGAGTGCTGATAACAGCTGTTCAGCTAATCCAGTTCATAGACTGCTTTGCTGTAGCATAATGATATTTGCACCTCTGGAAGACAGCCACACTCTATTGAAATGATGCTTGATAATTTTTCTGTACCAGTTCTGCTTCAATTGACCTGACTGCAGCGTTATCAAAATGTTCCGTTTATAGAACCCAAACTCTATTTGGTGTCTCCTTGACAGAAAAGAAAAATCAGTCTCTGAACATTGTCACCTTAACACATTAGTTACAGATGACAATTTTCTTGAATGCAAAGGGGAACAATTACACTTTGGGGGCTTCCTTCTTTTTTTTTTCACTGCTATTTTGGCTACAAGTGCCTTGTGGGCTGCCCTTCACTTCTGCGCAGAGCAGTCCCATGTTTGACTCCATCTCATAGGCAGCAGGCCAAGCATGGGCTGATGGGTGGCATCACAGAATCACAGAATCACAGAATGGCCAGGGTTGGAAGGGACCTCAAGGATCATGAATCTCCAACTCCCCTGCCACATGCAGGGCCACCAACCTCCACATTCAGTACTAGACCAGGCTGCCCAGGGCCCCATCCAATCTGGCCTTGAACACCTCCAGGGATGGGGCATCCACGACCTCTCTGGACAGCCTGTTCCAGCATCTCACCACTCTCATAGTAAAGAATTTCTCCCTGACATCCAACCTAAATCTTCCCTCCCTCAGCTTAAAACCATTTCCCCTTGTCTTGCAGTTATCAACCCTTTCAAAGAGATGGTTCCCCTCCTCTATGTAGGCTCCTTTTAGGTGTTGAAAGGCTGCAATGAGGTCACCCCGCAGCCTCCTCTTCTCCCGGCTGAACAAGCCCAGCTCCCTCAGCCTGTCTTCATAGGGGAGGTGGTCCAGTCCCCTGATCATCTTTGTGGCCCTCCTCTGGACCCTTTCCAACAGCTCCCTGTCTTTTTTGTACTGGGGGCTCCACGCTTAGACGCAGTATTCCAGATGGGGCTTCACAAGAGCAGAGTAGAGGGGGACAATCACCTCCCTGTCCCTCTGGCCACCCCTCTTTGGATGGAGCCCAGGATACCATTTGCGTTCCGAGCCACAAGGGCACATTGCTGGCTCATGTTAAGTTTTTC
>JAOWBP010002978.1:19297311-19307315 GCA_028571105.1 Tragopan temminckii
CCCTCTGAATGGCATCTCTTCCTTTGACCATGTCAACCACACCACTCAGCTTGGTGTCGTCAGCAAACTTGCTGAGGGTGCACTCGATCCTGTCATCGATGTCAGTGACAAAGATGTTAAAGAGCACCGGTCCCAAGACAGACCCCTGGGAGACACCGCTCATTACCAGCCTCCACCTGGACATGGAGCCATTGATGATCACTCTCTGTCTGCGGCCTTTCAACTAGTTGCTCGGCTATCACCTGAACATGTGCCATGAGTTTGTATTAACATAATTCAAAAAGCAGCAGTTCCCTCTTTTAATATAAAAATCTCGAATCCATAAATGTACATGGAAGCCCAACAATTCAGCTGTCTCCTGAGGAAGTTCTGTGCAATAGAATATGCTGACAGATCACATACCCATCTGTAGGAATACCTTTGTGTTAGTTCAGGAGAAGCAGAACCACATTTGGAAGAACCAAAGTTTCAAATAGAGGTTTCTATTTTGTTCCAAGTAACATATAGCCAGATCGTGTCTAGATTAGCATATAATCAGGTATGGTAGGATTGGATTTCCGAGTTGAAGAAATTAGGTTTGAGACACTTGCATCAATCTTGTTTGCCAAAACAAAACATCTGAATTAGGCTGCTAGTTTGAACTAGATGCCCCCACCACCCATGTGGTTCAAAAGTGTCTGCAGGATAAAACATTTCCAATAGCGTCTGGAGAGTATTTGTCATCCTGCTGGGACAGGTCTTCCCCTGTAATTTCATTTGCCAACAAGCTAGCTGCATGAACCAAACTAACACACAGGAAGTGGAGAAAACTTCAAGATTTGCATCAAAAGTTGAATCCTGTTCTGATTCAAAATAGTGCTGCTGACACAGCCACACTCTCTGAAGAACACCTGTTTCACAACCGATCATTATTTCTACTATAAATAAAGAAAACATTACATTGAACACATCACCTCAGACTTAACTATTTTAAGTCTCTCGTATCTGTGCTACAGTTTATTTCATTCTGCCTTTTGATTCTTGAGTCTTTTGTATGAGGTGCCCTGGCTGAAACTATTTGGCTGCAGATACGGAGCAGTAATACACTGTCCTTTAACACAAGGCTCCAGCATCTGGTAATAGCTTGTCAGTAGCTTTTAGGGTCCAAGTCCAACCATCTCTAATAGCCCTTGACAAGTCAAGACCATATACAGACCTTTCTCTTCCTCCAGTAGCTTCAAAAACCTTTTCCACATTCTGCATGCAGACACTCACTGTAAATGGAATTCACCCCAGTACAGAGTACTGGTGAAGCTCCTAATTTTTGCCCAAGGAAGCACAGAAAACCACAAGCAGTTCTTCTATGCAGGGCTGAATTTTACCCCAAATTAGATGCCTGTGTCATATTGTTGTATTTCAGGGCAATAGAGATAATTATCAAATGCAAGATCTGAGGAGAAATGAGATGGCATCAGAAGATGTTTTGATGAGCAATTAGCTTAAAAATGAGAGTTTTTTTCTTGATTATATAAGTTTGTGGGCAGGAGTACAATTTCTGAATAAAGTAATGTGAGTATGAAATGGTTTGGGTTTGTTCCTGCTGTATGAATATCTAGTTAGCTTTGTCACTTTAGTTTTTCATTATTTTATTGTATCCTGCCTCCTTTTTTGTTTGCTGGAAATATAAGCATGACATTAATTTCATTATCCTATTCTGCATGCAAGCATGTATTACATTTGCAAATGAACAAGTGGAAAGGAGAAGCAAATTCAGAAAGAGAGACAGTTATTATGCATGCATAACCAAGCAACTGCTTGTTTTAGAACAGTACATCTTGAACAGTTGCGATAAGGATTGCCGGGATTTAACTATGAATTTTATGAATAGATTTTTTTTAAAAAAAAGTAACTACTATTGAAATTACTTCAGTTCATTGAACTTTGCCTGGTTTATCTTGAGTAGCACCACAAATTGTGATATTCATTGTTAGAGTGAGTTAGAATTTGAAAAAGAGAAACAAGGGATAAGTGTAGGTATTATTATAATACATAACTTGCCATAAACTCTCATTATTGTAAGTAGATTCCTCTTTTATAACGTCTTAAATAAAAATAAAGAGAACTGCAAAAAAAGATGTTTTGCAGCTCTAATCATAAAAAGAAAAATCTTTACAAGAATTTTTTTTCATTCAAACTAATCTAAATTACTCTTTCCCATAAAATCTGCACTTTGCTGTAAATTCCAGGATATTAATACTATGCATGAAGTGAAAGAACCATAGGTTTATTCATGAAAATAGAACTCATTAGTGGAGCCAAGTTGATAGCAGAGGTGGTAATAATTGTATTTCTTGTTAAAGCAAAGTATAATGTTGCAACACTATTTAGACTTAGCAATGCCACCTTCTAGATTTTGCAAAGTCACGCCTACGTACCTGAGCTCAGGTTTCAGTTCATAGCACATATGGCCTCAGTAACACAATGCTATATGATGACTGCTAAGGTAGAAATTAACTAAATTCTCATCACAGACTAGGATGTATAATGGAATATTGTGACTTGAAGTGTTCTTATCAGTTCCACACAATGTTTCTATGATATATTAGTTATATATGAGGGCTGCTCCAAAAGTAATATCTCCTATTTTTAATATTGGCACATGACATCAGAGGTGGATGTTGGTAGTATGACAGTAGAGGTTGAACCTTCTCACCAATATTCCATCATATTTTGTTGCCATGTGACAGATGGCAGCAGAGAAGCAGTCTGACAGAGCGGCATTGTACATGGAAGTGTGTATGAAGCAAAGGGATGTCACTGAATTCCTCCTTGCAGAAAAAAATTGCACCTATTGACATCCATTGATGCTTGCTGAATGCTTCTGGAGGCCGAGCAGTGGATGTGAGCTCAGCAAGGCATTGAGTGGTGCATTTCAGCAGTGACAACAGCAACAGTGCACCACCTCTGCTGATACACTGATAGACTGTTACAAGTGCGGCATATTGGCTCTTGTTCACTGGTGAAAATGCATATCTAATGGTGTTGGCTACATCGAAAAGCAGTGTTTTGTAGCTGTGAATTTGCACTATCAAATAGTATTATTGTGCTCTTTGTATCTGTTAGAGTTTCCATGGAAATGAATAGGAGGCATTAATTTTGGAGACATATATGCGCATTTACAACATTAATAATATTAATAATGTTAGTATGACTTTATATGTTGCATTATATCCTTATGTTATCTTAGATACTAATAATGTAACTATAAAATATGATTTATATAACGGTCACATTATGCTATATATTTATACTACAACTTCATAATTATTTTACATACACTGTACTACATATACATACAATGTACTATATATACTATGTAAGTTCAATAAAGAGACAGAAAATTTGAAGCATGTGTATGAATATATTGTCTTTTTTTCTCCTCGGCAATTAGTTTAAAGCTTTTCTTCATTTGTCTTCCATTCATCCTGTATGCATTTTCTCCTTTCTCATTTTCTCTTATACCTTGTCATCTCTTCATTTTCCAACAATTTGCATTTTCTTTGTCATTTTTGTCTGTGCTTTCTGGATATCTTCCCGCACAAAAATCATTGAAGACGTAGTCATGCAGTTCACCGGGCTAAGGTTGGAACATGGGGTGCTATTTCTGGTACAACAACAAGCCTGCAGGAAGATCTTATTCATGCCATCTCGCTGCTTGCTGCCACTTTTTCTATAGCACTAAAAACATTTACTTTTGTACTGAGCTCCTATGTCTTCTTAGAGATTAGAAAAGGGATGTAAATAAATGCAGTGCTATGTTGCCAACCAGATCAGAAAGTTCACCTTGTGCAGGCAGGACATAAGGGAGGGGTAATAACTTTGTGAGAAATCGCTTAGCTATTGGGAGACATGCAAATCCATGAAGGAAGGAAGTGTAAAGCTGCAGGTTTTTATTTTTGATCAGTGTTTTCTAATAGTATCTCATTCAACAGGCTGGATTTATGCTGGGTTTCTAATAATGAGCTTTGATAGCCAATGCTATCCTGGCCTGCATTAGAAATAGCAGGAGAAGGGAGGTGGTTATTCGCCTGTACTCAGCCCTGGTGAGGCTGCACCTCAAGTATTGCGTTCAGTTTGGGGCCCCTCACTACAAAAAAGACATCAAGGTCTTGAAGCATGTTCAGTGAAGGGCAACAAAACTGGTGAGGGTCTGGAGCACAAGTCTTAATGAGGAGCAGCTGAGGGAGCTGGGATTGTTTAGTCTGGAGGAGGCTCAGAGGAGACCTCATTGCACTCTACAAATACCTGAAGGGAGGTTGTGATGAGGAGGGGTTTGGCCTCTTCTCCTAGGCAACAAATAGGACCCGAGGAAACGGACACAAGTTGCGGCAGGGGAGATTTAAGTTAGATATAAGGATAAACTTTTTCTTTCAGAGAGTGGTCAGGCACTGGAATGGCTGCCCAGGGAGGTGGTGGAGTCACTGTCCCTGGCAGTGTTCAAGAGGCATCTGGATGAGAAGCTACGAGATATGGTTTAGTAGCTTGTGGTAGCAATGGTGATGAGAAGACGGTTGGACTAGATGATCTTGTAGGTCCTTTCCAACCTTGTGATTCTATGATTCTATGCTGCTCTGCAAGTTACAATATGGAGTGGGATGTATACAATTTTGGTGTTGCAAAGTATGGGGAAGTCAAAGTACTAGCACTGCATCCAGTTCAGGAGTCAGTCAGGCTTCAGAATGTCTTGAATATTAAATATAAGCTTATCCATCCATGTGACAAATTGATTTAGAAAAGAAGACAGAGATGACCATATAAAAATGGACAGTTGTTTTTTTATTCTCCTCTTTATACTTTAATTCTAGTTAAACTTGTCACAATCATTCTAATGGAAGAGTATGGTTATTTTGAATATATAAAATGTCTTCTTCTGAACTGTTGGCTGGAATTTACTGTATGCAGATCACTACACATGGCTCAATGTCCAGTATTTAAAGAGAGGTGTTGCTCTCAAAAGGGGAACAAGTAAATTTGCAGGACAACAATTAATACTAACAAAAAGTTAGACTCTCACTTGTTCTTCCTTGTCCTGATACAAATGAAGGCCTAATTGCTTTTAAATTGCTCTAGATTTGCTTCCAGAATGGTCTCGACATAACCTTACTGAATCAAGTTGGCACTTCTGCTGTAATAATTTCATACACCGTATTACTTGTATTAAAAAGACCCGATAAACAGAGAAAAATGAGAACTGAGGAAAACATGATTTCCTGAACATTTCTGCTGTGTACCTTCCTTACTTTCCACAAGTGTGAGAGATAGGTGAGAGTACTTACACAGCAAGAATGCACATCCTGATATGATGATGTCATCATCTCAGTGGCTGCTATGCGCATGAGCCAGCATAGAAGAATCCAATTCCGCATTAACGCATCAAATATTGTAATTGACAATTTTCTTTTGGGTTTTCTTGACAGAGTAAGGGGAAAGTGCCCAGAGATAAAAGTTAAGTGCAGTAGACCAAAATCATCACTGATGGAAATGCACTGAAATTGCTTTAAAACAAAATGCCAGGAAAGAAGTGTCAGTGTGATGTCTACAAAGTAATTACTTTTAAAGGCTGAGGAGGTACAGAATTTGTGCAAAAGGGAAGTAATAAATATTAAAAATACTTTCCCTATGCTTATTAAAATACTTGTCTTGAAAATCTGTAACTCTTCATTAAACTTCTCATGTACACTGTAAGTACCAACTCACACTGAAATATGTAATGGTTTGTAAATTACATGATTACAGGTAGTTGATACGCTTTACACAAAACACCGGCCTCTGTCATGCTGTAGCCATTCAGGGAAGTCTCAATATGCTAGAGGGCTACATTGCTGATAGAAATTACTGTTTGTTTGATTCTGCTTACATATATGCTGTTATGTTGCCAAAAATCATTCAGTAGTTTTTTCTTGTATTTTAATCAAGAACAGGTCATTTACTATGTTGAGTTTAAATACTGTGAGGAAATGTCACCCACTCATTGTTAATTCATTGAGTCATCTACTTTAATTAGATCAAGAGTTAGAGGAATCACGCACCATTATTTATATTCATTACAGAAACACTGTCAAATCTGTTATCTAATAAGCTTGTGCACTGATTTATAACACAGGTGGTTACTGAAGATTTTATGTACTAGCAGATGATCTAAAATCAAAGTTATGAAGTAATTCTGTTAACTTTTAAAAAGAAAAAAAACTAAGAAATGTGAAATAGTAAAGCAAGAAATTTGATGGTTGTACTCTAGGAATAGAGAACTCAACACTTCCATTTGCAATAGGTGATGGAGAAGCCAGAAATATCCTTTCAAGTTAAGAGACAGCCCAGCTCATTTTTCTGAAATCAAGAACCTCTAACATTGCACTGTGTTCAATGAGTTCACGAGATTAATTGACACCCCAGGAGGCCTCATGAAACAGCATCAAACTGTAATCAGCCACTTGAGTTGTTGTCTCAGGAAGCCTCAGGTCTCCACGGCAGCAATAGAAGTGCTCATTATGTCTGGATAATGTATTCCCATCCAAGCACTTGTGACAGAATTAGCTCTATGGTATACAGTTTATTCATCTGAGGGCAGATGAACATAGATCATCTTTTATTTGTTCAACACAATATTTATTTAAGATCTTTCATGCCCCAGATGCTGACATATTTTTTCAAACAGCATGTAGTATTCTACTATGCCGCTCCTAATACCAACAATCATGTATGGTGAATTCAAGAGCAGAACAGGCATTTGCTATCAATTTGGTACCATATTAGTTTAATACTCAAAAATATTTTCTAAAAAAATCTAATTTTTTATTTAAAAGTTGTTATTTTCCTTTTACATATCTTGCTTTTCATTTTTTTTCCCCAATATTATTCTTCAGAGTATTTTCAGACACCCTTTTAATAATTTTAATAATCTCTGGAAATTTGCCTAGATTTACTTTCATCTTTTCTTTTGATTGCTTTGTTTTCTTACACTTGCTAGAGCTGGGAACTTCCTTGTTCCCTTTTAAACTAATAGCAAAACTTTCATTGGCTCCAGCCACGGTAGTCCGAGCAAAGTCCTGGGCTGGAGATGGAGGTGGCTGCACTTTGGGTTTGTTGTGACACAGTCACTGGGAGGACCTTGCCTAGACACCCAAAGCCAGATACTGGGTGGAGCACTCAAGGAAAACATTTTCTAAGTAGGCCTTCATACTCTTTTTACGGGTAAAAGCACAATTAGAAAATTGGTAAGTGGCATAGAGGTGCCTCAGTAAATCATGAGCAAGCTTTTGCAAACTCACAAACATTGCAGACTCACAGCTAACACATGAACATCACTACTGACTATACTGCCCAATAAACACAGAAATTGGCAGATAGAACCAGGTCTCTGACACCTCTATGGGTAGTAACTTGTTGGAAGGTGGGGGTCAGGAAAAAACTAAGAGGTAAGCAAACAAAGCCACATCATCATTCAGGATGTAAGTCAAGTAGCATATGATGGACTAAAAGGATACTGGAGCTGAGGTACACCAGCTGTGGAAACCATGAGTAAAACTAAGGTGGTTTGCTGCTACTGAGGCACTGCTTCTTATGTGTCCCTGCCTGTTTCGGAAGAGTACTCAGTCTCTCCTGCTGAGGAGACGACTTCATGCTGAGAAAAAAAACCTAGCACTTCAACTCACTCCTAGAGGAAGATTAGAACAGATAATATGATGCGAGAATATAGACAATGCACAGAGTATTTAGATTTTCTCAATTTAAGGTGAATTCAGCTTTAAGTCTGGGGGTGTTGGATAAAGTCTGAATTAGTGTTTTCAGTCAACAGTTGTTTTCTATAGTCAGCAATATCTTCCAATTCATTTATTTGATCTGTTAGTAACTACTGTCTTTTGCTTGTGGACATGCTCCCGAGTCTTGCATTCATCACACGAAAGTAATTTTGGAAATAAACTGTTTTCCCTTAGGACACAGCAGAGATACTTCTGGGCAATTATTCCTATCTGATGGCTCTTGAGCATTTGATGCCAGAGTTTTACTTTGGAAACTCCCATAATTGTGCCATAAATCTGCAATTTGAGTGCCCATTTGTGTTGAGAAATTAAATGGCTTTTAATTGCCTGATATGCTGCAGGGTGGGTTTCAGACCATGGGCATTTTTCTAAAAAAGAGATAGAAAAAGTATTAATTCCCTATCCTTTCTTCTATTCTTTATTCCTTACTTCTTCTCTTCCAACTTTTCTCCCTTCCACGCATATCTTCTTTTTCAGATAAAATACAAACATTATAATTTCATTTGGTAAAGGAATGAAAGACATTTTTTTTGCTCTAGCTTGGATGAGCAGGACTGTGACATGTATAAAAATTCACAGTTGATAAAAATGCACACTGAATTTTGAAATCAAGATCAATGGAAGAGTGTTATATGTATGTGCGAGTAACCTTCCTTTTTCCATTTAACTTTACAGAGCACTTTGAAAGAAACCAATGTCTTGAGTTTCTGTTGAAAAAATGTGCAAAAAAAAAAAAAAAAAAAAAAAAAAGCTTGAAAAGCTAATGTACATAAATATTCCGGTTTCTGCAAAAAAAAACAACAAAAAAAAACATTTTATCATGTGCTATATGATGCAATGATGAGCTACTGTTCTATGGGAAATTTTAAGAGAAGATTGACTGCATAGATATAATTAAATTAATGGATGATTAATGCTTACTTTGTAAGACATTTTTCTGAAGCAGATTTCAAGTACACATAGCAACAACAACAACAAAAAAAATTACCAGTTTGGATTTCATAAATGTTTATTAATATTTTGTCATAAATTTATCATTTATTCTCTGTTGCTATGAGCAGTAGAAACTCATTGAATTACCCCACATTGGTTGGTTTTAACATTATGTTATCTGAAAAGAAAGAGTCAATCACTATTAAATAAGAGGATATAAATGTTTAATGTTATTGTTATTAAAGACTATAAAAAGCTATCTGACATGATTAGTCTGTACCGCATGAAAAAAGCACTCACTAAGAAAAGGTTCTAACAGGCAAGGATGAGTTGTGTGATAACTATACCTGTGCCCACAACAAATTTTCCTCTATTTTCCTACACAGTTACTGCATGATCAATATCATTATTGTAAAGGGCTTTGACCTAACTTGAATATGAAGGACACTGAACATAAGTTAAATTCTGTTGTATTCTATAGAAAAAGGTCAAAATGTACAAGGATCTTAACTTATGTCAAGTAGGTTTCATCTGAAAAGATGTGTCAGGCAAAAAAAAAAATGACATTGCATAATCTATTGAATGCAGTGCTGGAACACACATTGTACTCTAAAAACTGCAATTGAAAAAATGAGAATGGTAAGAGACAAATGTAGGACTCACTCTTCAGATTAATTGATATAACCTTACTCATCATAAAAGAGGTAAAAGAAATAATCACTGTAAAGGAAAAAAGAGAAAGTAGCATGAAATAGTGAACAAATTGAAGGTATTGACTTTAAATGGAAGGCAGACAATAATGTCAAAATCAGATTCACTGAAGGACTCACATTTGTGCAGAGAAACAGGACTATGAGGAAAAAGTGAGTGGTGCATTTATTTCTTCTGCATAACAGGAACAGTTCTTCTGACCAAGTTAGGAGATACATTTCTGTTCTATCTAAATTTTAAGTTAGTCAGATTGAAATATAACTTCAGTGAAGCCTTAGTGGGGACTCCTGATTGACACTAGTTAGCAAAGGCCATATACAGATCAGCTGGAAATGTTCTAAGACCCTTTCAGATTTTCTGCCTTTTGAGTCTTTTAGTATTTGCTTTTAAATGTCTAGCATATATTCCTAGCAGTAATAAAACCATGTTCCTTTCCACTGTTAACCCATAAATTGTTTCAGCCTCTACTATCATGTACCACCATGATTAGGTCATGGTTGGGCTTGATGATCTTTAAGATCTGTTCCAGCATGAGCAATTCTATGACTCTATGATTTAGCT
>JAOWBP010002978.1:19307415-19320721 GCA_028571105.1 Tragopan temminckii
CTCTATGATTTAGCTCTGACAGTTGTGACAAACTTTGTGTTCCTGTGTTCCTGTGAGTCACATCCTTTCATCTTCTTGGGACTGCTGCTCTAGTTACAGAATCACTACAGAAATTACATTTTCTTCATAGCAGAATTAGTATTTGGAAATTTAGTTATTTCATAGAAGATAAAGAAGACTTTAAAAAATATAAGTGAAATGTACTTACGTGGAACACAGATTAACACTGAAGATCTGAATGGCCTGCTGATGCTTTTCTTCAAATTCATATTTTCCATAAGGCTGATTCCAATCAACATTCCTTATTTTCATAGTAAATGAGCTAGGAATAGGTTTGTGACTCCTTAAAGTTACAAGTTTTAGATGGATCTGGTCCATTATTTCTAGCAGCTTTATACTCTGAAAGGAATATCAGACCTGCTAAAAGCATTGCACTTTCCATGTCTCAGTATTCTAGTCGCAAATGGAAGTGGATATAATTGAAAATGCTGCAGGAATATACAGAGTGTGGAAAAAATACGAAAATCTTTGTGGGTGGGAAAAGGGTGGGTAGAATTCCCTAGGAGACCCTACAGAGGTGAGCTCTAAATGTTAGCAATCAGCAAACATACATGATTTTGGCACACTATCCATACTTCAAGTGCTTAGAAGACCATTCACACCTCCTATGAGTGAATATCTATCACAACTGAAGAAAGTTATTTGCTTTTCATTCTATCTCCACAGCAAAACTTCCCTAACAAATTTTTTAGTTAGTAGAACAGAGTTGTGTCCAGCTAGAAAAAGAACATTCAGGAAAAAGCTGAACCACACTGATGTTCAGTTTTGCATCCTAATTTTGAGACATTTGTATGACCTTCAAGTTTTCCATTGCACACATATACTTTGATTAGTTCCTTTTTTTTCTATCACTTATGCACTGAGCTTTATAAACATGTTGCTTAGCTGCAGAAAAAAAAAAATATATATAATGGCATATAAATACTATGTATTTATTTCAAGAGGTGATGGATGAGTAAGAAGTGATAAATGAGCACTCAAAACAAAAGTTCAACAGTTGCTGTCCGTACTCATCTACGTACAAGTCCTCAACATTCAGAGATGTGCTGTACAAGCCCAAGCAGTTTTACAAATTCACCCCCCAAAATTATTTACGAATGCTCACATGAACTTTAGAATTAAATAATAAATTATAATTTGAAATGCAGTTTCCCTAATTTAAGCAGGTAACTCACTAGTTCTTAAATATCTTATCCTTACTGCCCTGCTCAAGGGTTTCTTGCATATATCTGGATCTTTCTCAAATTGTGAGTGCCAGTACTGTCTCAAAGGACTTTATTTACACATCTAGTTATGTTTGCTCCAGCAGTAAGGCCTAATCTCTCAGGCCCAGCAACGTGGAAAGTACTGTCAGCCACAGTGTGGCTGATCCTTTTCCCAAGGAAAAGTGGGTATGCCCATACCTGGCTTAAGTCTCCTCAGATCTAAGTGGTGCCCTTATATAAGTTATATCTGTTTTTATTTCAGTATGTCTGAAACAATCTGAAGGAATAATGTTTGAGTATTTTCTGTGTGTGTCATGATGCTGCATAAATTTTAGTGGCATGCAAATGTTGCGTATCTTGGGGAAGGCTGTGACATAGGGATGTCTGAGGATGTACGTGTTGATGATTGTTAAATGACTATGTAAGGAGAGAGAACCCAGTGATGTCTCATTCTTGCTTCCTGTAGAGTGTAGTCTTTGAACTGACTGTTATTCCAGGACTGCACTCAGCTTTGTTTCCAAAGGAACTACCTAGTTCACTTTGGAATGAAAGCCTCAGAGTGAACTATCATACAGAGTGGGGATGATGGAGGACCAGGTTCCAGGATGGAAGTTATTTGCTGGTGTAGATGTACCTAATAGTATTTTACAGCTGACATTTCACCAATACTGAATCAAGTAGAATGATTACCCTCAGCATCTTACATATAACACTACTATTAACATGTCAGAATGTGGTTTTCCTTGACTTTCACTGTTGACTTTCATTTCATTTCTTTTCTACTCTAACCTCCTAGACCTCTGTCCTTGAATTTGCATTTACTCAAGTTATTCAGTCTAGTATTGGTGGATGTGATTTCCCTCTCCAGTGTGCAGCATTTTGCACCATCTTATTGAATGTTATCTTGCTGATTTTAGCCCATATCTCATGAACACTGCAACCATTTTTAATCTCGGTCCTGCTCTCTAAAGCATTTCTAATCCTGCATTATTAATTAATATCATTAATAGATTTCATGTATAAACATAGTTCATTCCATCATCTAAGTTGCTAATGAGAATGCTCTTAAAATGCTCTGATGTAGAGTATAATCCTGTACCTCATTCACATGCTTACATAGGTCTGACATGTCCTTTAGCCTCTATGCTGACAAGCCCTGAGAAAAGAGGCACCTCAGTAATGGTAGCAGTATTTAATGCTAACGCTCATTATCTTATCTGAGTCACAGAATTATATGTGAGATACAAAACTCCACAACTCTGATTGCTTTTGTATCCAAAGGAGTTGTCTGTCACTAGTTGAGCTCTGTATTCATGTAACACTTAGATGTTCTAACTAACTAGATGTTTCCATTCTGATCTAGAAAGAGGTGACCAAAAATGGGTTAATGATAACACATTTGTTCCTCATCTTATATTTACAAGCACTGTGGATTTACTCCACAGCATGTGTAGAAATCCATGGATTTATACAAAACTACCTCTGAAAGTTTTACTGTAACATGACCTACATTTCACCTTAGTCTACTTGAATACAGCAGATATATTTACTATCAATTTGTGAAGCAAGCAGTGTAGTATCGCTTTGTCTAGATCAGCATACTTTAATGGCCACGCAGTCTATTAAATATCTTTTACAGACTCTGCATTTAATAAATGATTTCTAATTGACTAGTTGTCAGTGGCAACATTCTAGAAAACTCAGTTACATGGGATTTTTCATTGATTTTCCCTATATTAGAAAATGAAATGTCAGATACCATTAATTGCATTTTCACAATAGGAAGCAAGCTGCAAAAGTAACTGCTAAGTGAAAGCACTTCCAGGCTAATGTGTGAGAAAGGTATTCTTGTTAAATGAATCCAATATATAAACATTTGTTACAGTTATGTGCCTCTATGGGCCAAATTGATGTGAATGTAATTATAATCTATAATATGAAGCCATTTTACACATTTCTAGGGGAAAAAAAAATGCTTCCATGTGTATTCTGCACTCATTTATCATTATACGGTATACTATCTGCACCCAGGAACATGGCAAGTGGTTAACCCATGGTTTTTGGGAGCTCTTATCTACACAGTGCCTGAATCATTTCTGAGATCAACTTGTGCTTATTGTTAGCTGCCCATGCCTCAAAGACAGAGCTGCTAAGTTATGTTATCTAACAACTAGACCCATGTTTACCCAGGTTACATGGCAGTACTAGGTAGTGTACAATCTTGAATAAAATCTATGAGACTGTGGCACACATATTCTCTATCATTGGTGCTCCCCAGTCTGAAACACATTTGTGCATCTTTTCAGCTTTCTGTGGCTACATTAGTGTAGTAAGCCTTTTGAGATCACATATGCTTTCCACAGATGTACTTATATGTCTCTTCTATGTGATCACATCTGTTGTGCCAGAATTGGCCAGCGATCTCTACAGTCGAAGGGAAATGATACTGAGTTTATATGTGAAAATTTGACTGCGCACAGTTTACCACAGTGCAAAAAGTTCTTATGTCTTTGCAGAAAGAAAAATTCATGACCTTTCTAAAGTATGTGATGTAGCATTCAATTTTCCTGCATCTGATCGATAAGCAAGCAGGAAATTATATCTTTTGCCATGGTAGACAAGCATAATTAAGCAATAAGGCAATGGAGGTAGTTGTGATTATCTTAGGATGCACCTGGGAGCTGCCTAGTTGCTATTTTAAAGCATCTTTATGCTAAGGGAACTGTATTAATTTCTGCTGAGAAAGATAAAGTTGGCAGTTTGGAATGCTCATGAACAGCAGTTTCAGTTGTGCTTCACAGAGAGTAATGTGGTGTGTTCACCCCAAACAATTAGGCTTCTCCTTCAACAGACACAAAGATGGAGCAGGCTGCAAACACTTAATTGACAGTTCAGAAACGGTAAAGAAAAACAAAACAATTATGCTTTGGCTGGTTGCCAGCAAGTGCAAAACTTACATTTTTACTAGTTTAGAATAAAATGCATTGCCTCCAACACTTGACTTCCAAGGAAGGCATCACTGCATAATTAATGCTATTGCATCCACATTCTAATTTATGCATTTTAATTATACCAAAGGCCCAGTGAATAATTAATGTTAGCAAAACAATGTGTTGGAAGCATAAGCTGAAAAGTATCACTTTTTAATGGGCTTTGTAGATTTAAATAACTAATGGAAGCTATTTAACTATTTAATTACAAGAACATTTTCTACTAATACAATCAAGTATTAGCTACTATGACTGAGTACCCTCACAAGTGGAGAAGCGAATTAGCTCAGGCTACTTGCTTTTTGAAACAATCTGAGTATATCACAGTATACTAATCTACCTGAGCCATATGCATGCAGGGAAAAAAGTTATTTGAATGTTGTGCTGTAGGAGAGACTGGCATGTTGTTGGCAGCATTTGTAAGATGTAAAATCAAAATTCCAGGCACAAATTCCTCTTTGACCTCCTGTCTTCAAGGTGGTCAGTCCATACAGGTTTCGTGGGGAGATTTAGAATTGAATATAAAAGGATACAATATGGAACTCATTATCCCCGAGTTCAGCAATCTAAAATTAAGGATGTAGTCCAGGTTAGTAATTTAGAGTCTTGCAGTGGTTGATAGATATAGCACTTCTGGAGAGAGTTTCATCTCATACTAAAATAGGTTTTTGAAGTAGATAGAATTAATCATTATCTGGCAGTGGCTATCATTTTTTTCTGTTTCTTATAGAAGAAGCTTAGAGTAGTGCCTTAGGTTTATGTCCTACACCTAGCTCTTAGGCAGGCTACTTTAGCTGAAGTTCCCTTCACTAGCAATGCCAGCTTCTAAGCTACCATGTGTGGAAGACCTACTGATATCAACCTGATGGAACGTAGATCAGGGCAAAACTGCAGGGCTCACAGCACGGATTCCTCCAGAGCTCTCATGTGCCACATGGACAACCAACATCTCTGCTGCCTGCTCAAGTCCCAGGATGAAAATCCATGATTTCATTAAGAAAGTCCTTCCCTTTCAAAAGGATCACCCACATGGCTCTGCTCTGCCCTAAATCTTTAACCCCTGGTGCCTGGACTACCAGGCACACTACCAGTCAGTGTGAACCAGGAGTGTCCCAGCCACGTAGTGTGTCCCAACTTGGGCCTACCTTGGATTTGTTGCAGGCTGGGTGGTGAAACCATGCACACAGCAGACAGCACTGTCTGCATAGCATGGGAAGTCTAGTTGTTAAATGTACACATTTCTTACAGTGAATATAATGACAGAGCAAATGATGAATTACTGCAATTCTTGGCAACAGCTTGCATACACTCAAGTAATACCAACTTGTCATTGCGAATATAAAATTGATCACTTTCACCAACTTTTTCAGTAATTCTTCCCATGTCAGACAGAAGTTTGCTCTTTAAACTCTAAAGTAAAAGATTCAAGTATAATAATAATAACAACAACAATAACATAGTGAAGGACTTGAAAAAAATATAAGATTGCCAAAGGCTGCTTCCAATTTGGAATAACAAGCCATTTTATCTAATTGCACTATTTGTAGATTAGTAACTAATGGCTCCAATGTTTTACGTTTTCTTTGTGTACCGGGTATATATTGAAGGCATAGTACATGTCCCTTCAGAGCAGCTCTCGATGTCATTTGAGAGACACAGAGGG
Source organism: Tragopan temminckii (assembly GCA_028571105.1). Lineage (NCBI taxonomy): Eukaryota > Metazoa > Chordata > Aves > Galliformes > Phasianidae > Tragopan > Tragopan temminckii. The sequence goes on from JAOWBP010002978.1 coordinate 19,313,334, forward strand.
AGAAACCGCTTGTGTTTTCCCTTTCTTTCAGCTGTGTTTGCCTGACCCTGGCCCTATTCTTGCACTAGGGCAGTGTGAGAGGTGTGTCAGCTCACGTCAATGGTTGCGTCTGTTGGGTGACAGCTGCGCTGGGCAGGGCGGTTTGTATGGGATGATAACTCCCCTAATGTGGTTGCGGGGGAAGGGACACAGCAGCATGGTGGCACTGTTCCAGGGGAATCTCAGCTGGCCGTAGCCAGCTGCTGTCTGGTCCTGCTGAATATTTGATGCGAGGTAGAAAGCAGTACACAAAAGAAAATCTGTCTTGGTAGCAGGCTAAAACTGGCTGCTTTCTTCTGAGCAATAGCATCTGAAAGAGCAGAGATGGAGCAGAGGTGCCAACTGCTGTAGCACTCAACTCATCCTCCTGGTATTTTATGTACTCCTCACTGCTCAGCTCTTCCACCCAAAAGACAGGTCGTGCCCTGAAGGTATTCCTCTGAGCCTTAATTCTCTGTATTTTGATTACTACAATACCTAAAGGAAGTGCTAAGAGTAATTACTCAAGTAATACAACTATTTAATTAAATCCAACTTGAGAAAAAAAGCTTTTTAGTGTGTACTTTGATACTAAGGTGGAGCCCAGTGAGCTAGCAGTTCCAGTTTCTGGCATTTTTAGCATTGATGACAAAACCATGTGAGCTAATGATCTGTGTCTCCTTTTGCTTCTGTCTTTCAGGACTATGCTGAGAAGGAGAAAGCTGCAGCCAAGGCTCTGGAGGATGTGAAGGCTAACTTCTACTGTGAACTGTGTGACAAACAGTACCACAAACACCAGGAATTTGACAACCACATCAATTCTTATGACCACGCTCACAAGCAGGTAAACCTGACACTTGTCCATCTGTGGTACTGCTGCCCATCTTCTGTCTTTCCTGATTTTGCGGGATTTCTAAATTCACTCAAGTAAAGGACAAGTTAGCATGTGATACTAACATGTTATTTTTTATCAAAAGTAAAATATTTATCATTTTATTCTTTGCCACAATCTATGCCTCTTTCCAAGGATCACTGTCTGTAGTCTTAGATACCTGCTCAATTCTAATATTGAAATAGATTTAAATATGAACTTATAACCTGGAAGGAGGAGGATGTGGGGGGGTGAGGAAACATCTCCTCAAATATCTAGGTCCCTCTTTTGGTTTTAGGAGGCACATGATGATGCTGTAAGGATGTAAGTATGATCCTTAAGCTGGTTATACTGTTTCAAGGGCAGAAGAACAGGTTTGTTTTTTTTTTAAAGCATATGTAGAATTGAAGTTAAAATCTATGTCTCATGAAGTTTCTCAGGGTGGAATATATTTTGCCTTGCTTGCAGAACAAAATAACTGCTACTCTTGAAAAAAAGATATTAGATTCTTGGAAAAATACAATAGATATTAATTATTTTTCATTTTTGAACCTACTTAATCAGGTCTGTATGTGGTAGGTGTGCCATACCAATGTATACCTATTATCATTCCACGTTTGCTGCCTGCATCACAGTTTTCCACTAATTTTAGCAAAACATATTCCAGTTGACACTGTGGAAGAAAAATGCAATTAACTCTTGCAAACATTCCAGAGCTCTATAAAACTCATTTGCAAAGTTCAGGAATGAACTGAACCTCTTGTGTAACTTACCATATGTTATGAAGTAGCCTGTGAGAAGTTAGAAGTGTAGCAGGTTTCTATAAATGCACCTTATTTTACTGTTTTTCTCCTTGCTCTTACATGTGTTACGCAGTTCAAGTTGTTATGCATTTGTGCACATTGAAGTTACTAGGGCATTAATGTCTCCTGGGTGATCACACCTCTGGGTGCATGGAGGTCAGGGGCTTCCTTGCAAATCTATGAAGCATTTAGAAGCTGCAGGTATTTTTTCCAGAGAATGAGAAATAAGAAGTGCCAAGATTAACAAACCGCTAAAGGCAGAATTCCTTGCTCTCACTATAAGCAATCTTATTGTTCTTTGTAGTATTATAGAAGATGTAAATCATCCTGGCATTTTCTGTGTATGTCTATTGCAGCACTAAGTGAATGAACTGCCCACGCACCACGACAAACCATCCTGCTGAATCCAACTATCCCAGGTTTTGCTGTCCATAAGCCTCTTCTAGCCCATCACTCTCAAACCACAGATAGATTCACCTAATGTATTTATTTATTAAACCCAAAGCAATTCCTTACCTCACAACTCATTAATTAATCTGTAAAAATGGTTCTAATAACACAAAACATTTCCAGATCCTAAGCGTGTGACTCTAATCCATACAAATCCCCATTTGCTGCACAAATAATTTTTCATCTTTCAGCCAATTTTCTACTTGTCAGAGATGCATCTGAATTCAAACGAATCAATCTTTGCCCCCCCCTCTTCTCTACAGCCTCTGCAGTGAACAGCTTACATGAAATAAAACAGCCTACTTGATGCACTATGTATGTTTGGTTTGTTGCAGCAGAGGTTTTGGAATCCTGCATTATAAAACAGAGTGTTTAAGCCATTAAAATTCTTTTAATTTGTAGGTAAATTCAGTGCTTTAAAACCTGCCAGACTGATGGTACTGTGAACTCAGAGTCTCATGGAAATACACAACACGTACAGAATATCAACTGGCAATACAAGCTCATCCCATCCTGCCCTCTCAGATGTAGTTCAGCAGCTCAAGCTAGCGCAGGATTAGCTAGCTATCCTCCTGATGTGACAGGGTAATTCAGCCTCATCTCCCTTCTCACATCTTGACTGCTCAGCCAAGTTTTGGAACCTTGCCTCTAGGAATAACATGAATGCTGCATTTCAGACTTTCATGGTTAGTCACAGAAAAACCTATATTATTCTTACTTTATCAAGATAGTTTTCTGAGATAAGTTAATTTTAGTTATCTTAACTTCAAAATGTTTTTTTCTGGGAAGTGTAGTAGCCACCAGGAAACTTCCATTCTCCTTTCTGTTTCCCAGCAGAAATTCGAGGGTACCATTAGTTGTCTACATGGATATGTTCTGAGCAAAATCTTTCTAATGGAGATTAAATAAAATGAGAGATACTTTATAGCTCAGTAACAATATTGTATAGTCCCATCCCCCTTTGTGATTTCCCTTCTAAATGATGCTACTTAGAAATCTGTATTAAACTGGCAGTGCTGTTTAGAGAAGATATAAAGACAGAAGAAAGGATATTGCACTGAGCACTTGTCATAAGACTTTTGTTTCCCTTCCAGAAGAAACAGATTTTATTCAAAGACTTATGATTTTAATCTCCCAATGTTGTGGTTTTATTAAATTAATTTTGTGATTCATTTTTTATCTGTGACTGCACGCAGTTCTACAGCAGAAAGTACTGAATTTTGGACCTCTCATTTGGTATAACAGCCATTGCCTTCCCTGGCCTCAGAGGACTGCAAAACATTAAATCAGAATGGCCTTGTTTGTGCAGCCAGACTTCTGTTGGGTTACGTTATTCTCCAGCAGTACTCTATGAGATACTTCCTTCCTCTACTTACATGCAAATATATGCAAATATGTATGTATATGCAAATATATATATACACATATACAGAAAAAATTCTGAATCAGGAGTACTTCAAGATCATCTGTGCCTCTATTTTCATTGTCTCCTAGCACTAAAATGATCCTGGAGAGGTATAATATGATTTAAATGTAATTTATTACTTTCGACTGAGTATTAAACAGCTCTTATTTCTTTGACTGTCTTGACAGCATTAGTCTTAGATAGTGTTGTCAGCATCTTTCCTTCTGTACTACTCTGTAATCACTTCTCATAGATATTACCTATTATTGGAAAATAATTTCTCTCAGTGCAAGGCTGGATAAAGTGATCTCCAAATCTCTATGTAAGTGGAAGCCTGCGCTCCCACCCAGCTTTACCTGACCTCTCTATTGTTAAACCCAATGCTTTCCAAAAACTGGGGCAAGAATGAGGGTGCCCTCAAGAGCACCTCTCCTCACATCACAAAACAGCCCTGTGCACGCATGTCTCACTAACCCAGCACATAAATAGCTTTCTTCCTTTGTGGTTTTCCTTTTATGAAATATATTACTTTATAAACTCCTGAGCAGCAGTCATGGGCAGTTGCACATTTGGTAAATCTGCAATGTCTTTTCATTCAAGCATCATAGCACCTGCAACAATGCTTGTTCTCTCTTGCTCATAGTGTTTCTCCCCAAGAGAAGTTGGCTGCATCAACACTGATTACCTTGGCTCTATATAAACTGCCTGAACACAGGAAAAGACAGTAGTCCTGGTGTGAATTAGCTCAAAAGTTTTATGATGTAGATGTTCAGTGTAGGCTGCTTCTTGTAACTACAATACCTATATTCAACTTTATGTTACACATTGAGCAACAAATAATAGGTAAGTGCAGATTTTTTTTGTAATACAGTTGTTAAGTCACTTGATTCTGTAAAAGGAGACCAAACTTGAGCAGAGATATCTATTTGGTTGATGTTATTGAATGCAATCTTTTAGTACCCCCAGGCCATTCACAGCATTCATTCATTCACTTAATGTCGAAGTACTGGGAGCTTTCCATTTCTGTACAAATAATCCTCAGTAATCAGCAATGACTTCTGTTATCAGCAAAGGAGAAAATCACATATCTGTTCTGTGTACTGCAATAAAACAATTATGATAATAATAATAGCAGAAATAAGCAGCAAAGAAAAACAAGGCTGTATTGCCATCTTGGGGTTTCTGATGACAAAACAAGTCTCTTAGTTTGTTGTCAAAGTTTAGACATATAGCTAATCACATTTGCTTGGATGAAAAAAATCTGAATTTTACAATACTGTGAAGTAAATGAACAGAAGTTAAAGTCTACACTAGTTCACATGCACGTATCTTTATCTTAGTACTTAAATCCATGCATACTGGCACTTGGGTGAATTTTTTGCATGAAAGTCTGATTTAGTGTGCACAGCTGTAGGCACTTGCCAGTAAGCCTTTATTGTGCTTGTGGATTTAAATTCTAATTCAGACAGAGATTTAGCTACTGTTAAACATCAAAGCTAGTAAATATGCTTACATTTTAGCTAGCCTTGCCTCTAACACCTAGAAAATGCACAGATAAGTAAACACAGAGAAAGCTCCAGGAATTAGTGTAATACTGTGATTTTGTTCATTCATCTTTAGGGTGTTGCTTTTTCTCCCAGGATGTGTATGTTTATTGGAGGAAAATCTCATATTTTGGCTCTTGGGTACACATCTCTTATTACCCAAACAATTTTTACCTGGAGCAAAGATTGGTTTGGAAGTAGCTCAGAGTCTTCACCTTGGGATCTGGGAGCAAAGGCAAACACAGCAACATCCATAAACCTTCTTTCAGACAAAGTACCGTGTATTTAGTTGTCAGAATATACAAACCAAAAGAGAAAGATCTGCCTCAGCGTGAAAGTATATGAGAACGTGTGTATGTGTAATCTCTGCTTTTTTCCCCTGAGAAATAGGTGGGCCAATTGTTCAAAATTGTTTCAAGGCCAGATTGTGCATCTGAAGTCTGCTCTCTCCATGTTCCCCTCACAAAATAACCTCTAGATTTACCCAAAAAACAAACAAACAAGCAAACAAAAAAAAACAGCTTAGATTGATGCTTGTTAAGAAATGCATGCATATTTTAAATTAAATTCACATTTGTCACAGCACTCTTAAGAAAGACAGAACCATATTTGCATTAAAAGTTGATCTGGAGAGAGCAAGAGAAAAAGAGATATGATGTTAGATTCATTCAGCTGGTATATAAGTAGACTTGAAATGAGAAAGGGACTTCGTATATACGGTAGTTTCTGTCTTCCTTTTCTTAGGTACCAGTAAATTGCCATGATCAAAAGGAACCATCACAAACAAGTGATTTTGTGTGTGCAATTTGGAGAGTGTAAAATTAGGCCCAGTTCTGGAAATAACAGTGAATATTTTTAGCCGTATGCCTGTAAGCAGCCTCACAAAATGAAACAAAACCATTCAAATGCATAAAATGAAGCAAACTTAGATGTCTTATGAGAGTGGTTTTAGAGATGAAAGTTATAATTTCTTTTTTCCATCTCCAGAACATTCACCATAAGTATCTCAGATGCTTCTGAAATCAAATGTTGAAAGTATGATTCAATATGGTCAACAGTTGTTCAGATTTTCCCACACTTTATTCTCTAATTTCAGTGAAATACCAATTTATATTTAGCATTTGGCAAGGTTATTTCCAGTTTGACTGTCTCCAGTAGAGGCATACTTAGAATGATCATCTGTGGGTATATACACTTTGTCAGACACTTTTTTCATCACAATATTTATTTTCTCAAGAATCCTTTGCTTTTGAAGCAGAAGAATACCTAACTATCTAACTGTTATTTTATTCATTGTTCTACTGTGCACACATTGTACATTTCTGGCATATGTCTTCTTTTCTCTAGTATAAAAACCAGAGCTAAAAGGAAATAATTCATTTCTATGGTCTGTTGTATCATTTCAGTATCTTTCTGCCTTAGAGAAACACTGTTCTCTTGCTCATTCTGAAACCAGTGATTTTTGCTCTAATTCTACTGTAGCTTCACACGTTCTAAGCTTTTCATCATACATTGATTTTCCATTGTGTGCTCTTGTTCATCCTCCCCAAAATGACTTCACTCCTCCTGTAACTTCTTGAAAAGAGAGATTTTGATAATTTCTTGCCGACTAGTTCTCATTTTCTCACACTTTTTCCACGATTGTCTTAACATGTTCATCTCATTCTTTCAGAATTTATTGCTGTGAATTAAATCCTTTTAAACTTTTTTTCTTAAATTAGTTTAGATTACGAACTGGATTACCCTATAGTTTTTACTGAATAGTTAATTACAGGACTGGTTGTGATTCCTATTATTAAGATTTCCAAACATTTTGTTTTTTAAGACCCAATTTCTGTTGCTTTCAGAGCTTGGGCTGAAATTCTGTTTTTGGACTCTTGGCTTTACTAAATTAGAACATAAATATATATACTATTTATAAAGTAAAGCATAGAGAAATGCCAGGACACCAGAATCAATACTGTGTGGTTGACCTTATTTGATTCTTTTATGGACATGTTCTTTAATACAATCTTTATTCAGAGAATTGCATGTAGTTTTCCTTAAGGAAAACTCTCTGACTCAGTGCTAAGGATGAACTCTACTGAAAGAATTAATCTATCTTGTACAAGGGACAAAGCTGTTGGCTATGAGAGAATGGATAATGTGAGATGAAAAAGTGGGTTTAGGAAGTAAGGATGGGAATAGGTGTGGTGGATGAAGAAGGAACGTAATGGCATGGAAGTATGGCTCTGGAACTGGAAGATAAAATGAAAGGTGTGTACACAGAAAGGCGGGGGGGGAGGGGGGGGAATAAG
>JAOWBP010002978.1:19320740-19346920 GCA_028571105.1 Tragopan temminckii
TATCTGGAGAAATAATCCATCAATAAAGGGGGATAATGGAGTAAAGCACAGAAGGAGACATTCAAGGTTAGCCACTGATACTGAAGCCATTCCTGTTAAAGCAGAGGAACTGAGCAAATCAACCAGGTACAATATAAGAAAATTAGCTGTTATTTTGAAAGGTAATTCCTTTAACAAAAATACGACAGATGTTATATTGGCACATAATGTTACTTTATATATTGAAAATAATACAAAAGTCTTACATGACATCAAAAATCACTGGGATCTGAAAAAATAAAATAAAATGTATAATGATGTTACTCTAATACAATTTCATCTTCTATCACTGATAGATAACATAAGACCAAAATGCCAAAATACTCTATTTTATTGCCCTGGATATTTATTTCTGTTATTCAGAAACAGAGAAATGCTGCCTTTCTAAAAGCATGTTTACATCATGTCTGTTTTGCTTCAAAGCACCTGCAATCCAGCATCTTTGAAATTCTGGAGCTGTGATGAAGTGAAACAGGCAATCAGATTGTGTCACATCGCAGAAGCTGATGTAAATAAAGGCAGCATAAAGCAACACAGGATAACATCAGAATTTAAGCTAGGTTAATGTACAGCATATGAGCAAAAGTGGCATGTAAGGATGTAAACCATATCCTTGCATCACTGTATGAAGTACATTCATTTTACCTGTTTGAGGTGATGTTAAAATAAATGCTTAGTTCACGATATCATGCACTGTTTTCTTAAATATTATGTGAGGAGGCTTGAATTTTTAACTGTGCTGCATAGAGATGCTTCAATTGCACACTACAGAAAGGGCACATACCAGAGCAACTCCAGAGCAGGAAAAGCAGCATTATCAAATACCACTGAGCACACTTTGGCAACTGGGGGTTACTTGAGGCAATAGATTCCAAAGAAATGTCACCGGAAACTACTACAAATAACACAGAGTTGCTTTTAAATTTAATGTCTAGATAAGCTAAATTGTTAAATGCTAGATGCTGTGGAATTACATTTGGTGTTCTTTAGAATGAATGCTAATTAGCATGTAAATTAGCAATTTAACCCTCTTTAAATTGGAAAAGAACCCATGGGACACTTAATTTCATAGTTGTTAATGATGGTCCAATGACTGTAAGATATTTCTTAAGTATTTCATTATATCAGGAATTACAGAAGTTTATTATCAGATTTTGGCATTTAAGACATAGCAATAACCAGAATGCTGGGTAGAGAACGTTAGGTGTCCTTTCCATTCCTCTCAGAGGGTACACTTTTTAAATTGCTTAAGTTTTATAACTAGTTCTTCAGGTAGGAGGAATGGTTGATGCAGTATAACCGAAGGTTTATTGAAATAAACAAGGCATCTGAAGGGTAAGATTTACTAGGGGAAAAAAAACATGTGACCCCACACTAAACAGTCACAACCATTTTTGGGCAACCATATTTTCAACATTTTGAGGTCGGACTTGAAGGTCCAGAGGGTCCTTTCCAAGCTGAGCAATTCTATGAATGACAATTTGCTGTTAATGATTAAGCTAGTCTGGACACAGATTCACAGAATACTTCCTGTGCCAGCTTCAAAAGGCTGAGGAACAGTTGGTAATGTTGTTTGTATGCCATATACTTTGCAGATTTTATGTACACATTTGTATGTGCACCCACACCTGTGAGTGAAATCAGTGGATCTGGAATAACTAGTGTCATTTAAGGGCAGGCTCTGGAAGCTGCTTTTAGGTGATAGGAAGAAAGAACTACCAGACGCTATAATTGTGTTTGATTGTTCTCTATTCACAAATACTTAGATTCATATTTGTGGAGTGACTTGTAGAATGACATAAGATTTAACAAGACTAAGGAACCTGTGCAGGTTACAAAAAATCTTCACAAATCCTGGGCCAATTTTCTGCCACAGTCAGATTTTTGGAAACATTAGGCAATTAAATATTCATACCATCAGATATCTGCAGAAAAATTATGCTATTATTATCTTCTGTATAACTTTTAAACAATGCTGTCTTATTCATATCTTTCTGGAAAAAGAATATTTCTTCTAATCCTACTGGTGACCACAAAGGCATACGCAGCCCTATGAACATCTGTTTAAAATCTGTATCTATTATAGTTCTGTTCATTTTTGACCATCTGTACCTTCCATGCAGTAATTAATGTGCAAGAATTTAGCTGCATAATTGATTCCCATGGAGCATTAAAGTCACGCTAATCAACAATGTTTGTGTTTGAGGAAATGTACTATGTATCTCATATGTCTTTAAGGGGCATTTGTAACAAAAACAAATATTTAAAAGTAAACCAGAAATATTTCTGTGCATTGCCAAGATACCAATAAAGATGGTGGGATTAGTAATTTATTACCTTTTCTTAGTTAAAAGCATTGATTAACATCTTTTAATGTGTCTCCAAGGAAAAAATAGAGGAAGTAACCCAGACTAATTATCATTTCACTGCTTTAGCAATTCTGTAATAATTAGGCTCCACTAGGAGCCATTAAAAAGATGAGGGTACTTTAAACATCTTCTCAGATTAAATTGCAGGAGAATATCTAGAGAAATACAGATGATATTCATGTGAATATCAAATAAATATGTTATCACAGGTGATGTGACCACAAAAAAAAAGTGAATGTTTCCTTAATACAAAGTAAACTACTAAATAGTCTTGTCTTCAGAAAACACTATTTTTAAAGCAGAATGTTTCTGGGGGAATGTGAGATATTCAGAAATATTTTTTTTTTTTGAAATATTTTTCTTTTTATATCATCAGGCTTCAAACAGGTTGAAATCATTCAGAAAGACTGAAATATACTGTTTAAACAGTGCCAGTTTCAAAATATTTTAAAATACTAATTGTAACACATTACATTTACTATTCCTGAGTTAAAATCATTATGATAAAAGGTGTAACTTTAAAGCTGTGTGTTTCATTGTTATTTAGATGAATTGACATCAAGTCTCTTGGAAATACTCTAAAATTTCATTTTTTAATAAGTTTTCATAACTTTACTTCTCCCAGTAAGACCAAATGATAAAATTTCCCGCAAAGGAGAAATTCTGTTTCCTTAAACAAATGTGTAAACATGAAGGAATTGACATAAGCCCCTTGGAATCTTGTAGGAGTCATTCTATGCATATGTTTTCTCTTCTTGGCTTTTCTTCCTTCAAAATAAAAACTCCTAAATACTGATGTATACTGAAAACAAAAGTGCAAGAAGTCAACATTCCATTGTTCTGTATTTACACTTCTCCTTTAGGATCTGTGAAATTCAGCGAGGTAATTAATCCTATCCAGAAGTGATATAACTTTCTGCATTTACTGCAAGTCTGGCTTGGCTCTTCAGACTTAGATAACAATCCGATTATGTGCAGGAACAAGACACAATTAGCACAGTAATTACTGGGTAAAGAAATATGTTTAAGGGTAAAAGAAAAAATTTATTAAATCACAGTTATCAATATTTTTTTCTGAAAATTTGCCTAAAAGGTACACTATATTTTTTTGCCTTTTTCAAGGAACTTGGTATATTCAGACTACTCTCATCTTGTTCTTTATTTCAAAGAAAAATCCAGTCTTTCAATGCTTTTCATATCATTTGAGCCTATGCTACAGCAGGCATTCCATTCATTCGTACTTCAGGTTGTGCAGCGAGGCTATGGGTGACCCATCCCTGAAAGCAATCAAGGCCAGGCTGGATGGGGCTTTGAGCAGCCTGGTCTAGTGGAAGGTGTCCCTGCCTATAGCAGTGGGTTGGAACTAGATGATCTTAAGGGTCCCTTCCAACCCAAGCCATTCAGTGATTCTGTTTAAGTATGACTTTCAATAGTCCGGGTCAGATTTTAATTTTCTTCCCATTTTGGAATTTAGCACAGCATAACATCCCTATGCTTGGTTAAAGCAGGAAATGAAGACTCCGGCTTATGATTATAAAACAATCACAAATTGGACCAGCGTGCATGCAAAATATAGGCCAATAAATCTAAGCTTGGAGCACACAAGAAGTATACAATAATTACTAAAGAGATTTTTCTGTTATTTCTAGGAAATGAAAATCATTTTTTATATAATTCCTTATTTATTTGCAGAGTTCATCAAGCTGAACAAGGTCTTTTTAAAATTAAACCACTAATACCTGGAAAAATAATAAAATCTTTTTCAAAAACTAAAATAGTTATGATCCAGTTGCTCTACTTCTTGTCTGCATTTGAGTCACTTAGGACAAGGAATATACAGTTCCTATCATTGTGTTTTCTCTGAGATGGTGCATATTTAAAGAGAATTGTTGTTCTATTTGAGTACATAAACTTACAACCATACTTTTATAAAAGAAATAACTCAAATTCAGGGCTGTCGCAGAGTACTAGAATAAGAAGCGATGATGTAAATAAAAGATCAACTTCAAATTTTACAGCAATAAAACTTTGCTGAGAGAAAATAATAAAATAAAGCTTGCTCAAAACATTGTTTATATCAAGTGGCAGACAGAGAATTTGAGAAGAGGCATAATGTAATTTAGAAGCAGTGAGTGATAATTCAGCTTTATAATATTTAAAAGTTTCCATGTCTACATGAAAAAGTAAGTGTTCATTTACAAAATTATTTTAGAGTGAATATGACAATGAGACATAGTCTACAGCACAGGTAAGAGGGAGAAGGGAAACATTAAATGTTGCCTCCAAATATGCAGGGTGATCACTTCCACTCACTTTCAAGGGATCTTTTTCTAAAGGAGTATTAAATTAACTTTAAATTATGGAATCAAAATGGAAGTATGTCAAGTTGCAGCTCTTTGATCTGTTACACAGCAGTGGGCTGAGACAGACACTTGACTGCACGCATGCTTTTATCTCCCTGTCTTAGTGAAAGCCCCAGGCACTGCAGGTTGCAACTGCAATTTGTTCAAGGGGACCAAATACAAATAACAGATTTCAAATAAATAATATTTTAAGTAAGTGGCAGTAAGTAGACCAATATAGTAAGTAAGATAGACCAATATATCTTTTCCTTTACAAAATGGAAAATTAGGGCATCATTTACTCTCCAGTTTGGTCATCTTTCTCCTTGACACACTCACTTTGCTTAGGAAGCACCTTATTGCTTTTGTGGTTTCAGTGGGAAATGCTGATGAACTGGGAAGTGAGATGGATAGGTCAAGTAGAGGGAAGAAAGAACACTAAAATCAACAGACACAACACAGTAATTATGTGAGACAGAATTGGAAAAGAAATAACAGAATAATATATGATCAAAACATCCATTTTTTAATTGGTAAATTTCATAATTTACGGAGATGTGTTCTCAGAAGATTGTCTCAGATAATCAAAGGCTAAACCAGGCTGTGGCAGGAGTGAATTAACCTTGAAAATAAATGGGACATCTGTTTATCTACTCCTGTATATAAACTGAAGACTGGAACATAAAGTGCTACTCCAGTCCCATGCATGACAAAATTAAAATTAACAGATTATCCTTTTAAATTTGTTGCCTCTGTGGTCCTCCCTTTTGTCACGGATAGCACGAAAGTGCTTTAAATTGTGTCTGGATTCATCCACATTATGAAGCTCTATAGAGCAGATCGTTTATGTACACATTATTTGTTATCATGATGATCAGCACATGGTACATAGGAAAAATTGACTGGATTGTATGTAGTAACATAAACTTGTTTAAGTAAGAGTTTAATGATGGTGAAAAGGATGATCAAATAGGTGGGAAGGAGGAATTAAAATGGAAAGATGTGAGAGAGACTTAGGAAATTTTAAAGAACATTTGGCAGATGGTTTAAGAGCCAAAATCTCACAATTGAAAAAAGACCAAATAGGTTATAAACAGCTAATCTTGTTTAGAAGGAAAGTCAATTCTCTGTGGCTTAAATTTATAATAAAGGAGAGAAAGGAAAAATGGATAGTAAAGATCATAAATCAGGAGTGAAGAAATTGGAAAAAAGTGATAGAGGAAGTAAAAAGAGCAAAAGGAAAATTTGTAGTCATCAGAGGTGAGGGCAAGAAGGTTTCTGAAAGCATATTGAAGACATAAAGAATCTTCTGATCCAAAAAGAAATGAGTTACTTGTCAGCAGTGATGTAAAAAAGACTACTTAATACAGTTTTCTGTTCTATACTTGGGGCAAAGCCAGATGATTTAGTCACATTTATGATGTTTATGATGATTGCGAAGTACCACTCCAGCAGCAGCTAGGAAGAATATTAAACAGCATAATCTAAACCTAAATATTTTGATACCAGCAGATTCAGGAAACCTACATTTGATGTTAGGAAAGAGATGGCCATAAACTCTCTTGTTCATTAATGTTGATTCTTAATGAGTCTCAGAGCACCAGAGGAAGTTACATCAAGCTAGAAACCATGTTACTATTAAAGGGAACAAACAAGAAAATCTGTCATAACTGACATTAGTGCCAGGGAAAATGCTGGCATGATTGATACAGCACTCCGTAAAGTATTAAAGAATGATTATATAATTAATTTCATTTAATTTGTTTTATGTAAAATAGAGTTTGTCACTTTATCTATTAAAAAGTAGGAAATCAGGATGTCCTCACTGTTGTGTTATTGAAAAGTTTCAGTCAGATGACTATGAAAGTCATTTGCTGTCTTCTTTATTGACAAATATTACACATAGATGTCATTTATTAAACCTTCTTTTCTCTGATCAGCCATTTTGTTATAGTACTCCAGCCAGGCTTCCGGTTACCTTTAACTCTCCCTACTCCAGAAGAGACCTGTCTTCTTTAAGTAAGCAGAAGATAAAGAATGTTTTGCATTTGATTTAACAAGTAAAACAACCTAAAAGGTTTTTTAAGGATAGCTATTACTTCCTATTAGAAAAAGCAATATTCTACTTCCTTGAAGCATTTGATGATGCTTCTGCTTATATCTAGTTTTAATATCCTTCATGCATATAGGATTTTTCACTCTTTGCCCCGACCAAACAAATTTTCATCTGAAGTGCAGTGGAAGGTACCTGTCACAAGCACTACATTTATCTCAGGTACATATTAAAGTGACTCCTTTTGGTGATGAGTTTGTTCTCTAGCACAGCAGTCCAGAGCCACTCTTTAGTGGCCTGCTGATTCATCTTTCCTTTAGGTAAACCGTGGGCATAGTTTTGTAATGGATTTCTTTCATGCTTTATCACAGTACCCTCATCACTATCACAGCTGCTAAGAATCAACAGATGACAAAGGTAAATCAAATTTAGGTTTAATTTATATACCATCTTTCCTCTTGCTTCAATGGGCTTGTAACAAGTGAGGTGTGCTAATTAAATGTACATTTGTGGGTGCTGATTTGGCCTCTTCTTTGTTCTTCTCATAAATTACTCCATCTGTCTTTGCCTTCATTTCTTTATTTGGAAAATATTATCATGGTAAAAGGATGTGTTTCATAAGATACCTGAGATTTTTGTGACTCTGAAAGTCTGATGACCAGACTGAAGGAATTTTGAGGCCATTCATTTGAACTGCTTTGAATTCTTGAATATCTGAAACTCAGATGTAGGTGATTTTGTATTTCACTGTCACAATTAGAAAAAAAGAAAAATTAAACAGTGAGGCAGGCTTCAAAAAGATGTGGAGAAGGCTTACGCATTCGTCAAGTAAGCTTACAAGTACTGAATGTTTTGATAGGAGAAAGTCTTGCATGGCATCTGTAATACCAGGTTTGGTTTTTTGGTTGTTGTTTTTGGGGTTTTTGTTTGTTTTTCTCTTTGAGCTGCTTATATGAGAAAGAAAAAGAAATGAAATATATAAATTATTGTTTTTCTGTGGCTAAGAATCAGCACGAGAGACACAGATGAGGCAGGCTGTGCATGAACATGCAATGAAGAAACAGGCCCGTAGCAAGATTCTTATCTTTGAAACATGTTACTTTTAGTAGGTAAAGTACTCTGTGTTCCAAAATGGTACTGAATGTGTCTAATCAAATCATACAGTATCCAGCCAGCTTGCTGGAGCATATGACAACAAATTCATTGGAAATGATATAAATGTGGGTGGTCAAGAAGAGCATATGCTGAACCCACAAATAGCTCAGGCCTTCAAATGAGTGAACTGCTACCACAAAGTGCCTGTTCTGTCCTCTCCCATGTGAAAATGGCCCCCTGAAATCCATCTGTTGTAACTGTACTTAGTAATTTCTCATGTGCCATACAAATGTACCTTGAATTACATTAGTTCAAACTCATAATCTGGGCAATGGGTGAAATCAATATAATTAGCAAGAATATTTGCAGAAATGGCTGAACAGTAAGAAGTTCCCACCAAAAAAAAAAAAAAAAAAAATTACAGATAAACAGTAGATCTTTTTGCTTTCTGACACCAAGACCCACTGCAAAATATAAGATCTTTCTATAAGGATTTAGGGACAGATTCTATGGAGAAATGTGAAAATAAGTCCTCCAAGTACCTACTTGTAATTTCTCCTTTTAATTGGATCTGAATCTGTGATCAAAAACTTACTCATTGATGGTTGGATTCTGTAGGGCGTGTCTAGGGATTGACATTTTTTCCCCCATACTATCATTTCATTCCCCAAACCATCAATTTTCCCATTCACTCCTGCTAAAAATATTGAACCTGTCAAGACTGGCTATAATAAAATCTACTCCAAAAAATGGTCATTATCATACACTTCAAAGTGATCTGTAAATAATTATGTATAAAATATATGAAAATTTGTCAGGCAATTTTTGAGTTTCATATTTCAATGTAAATTCTTGTAACAGCCTTTCACATTTATTTTTAGGAGTTTACCATAGTAAAGCAAATTCCTTCACTGTTGTTTTTTCTCTTTCACTTGGAGACTAATACCGTAAGCATCAGCCGTGAACTCTTATCATTCTCATGTTATGGTTTGCAATGTAAATTCAATTTACAAATAATGTACTTGGTTCCAGTGTTAGGGTTACAGGCAAGACAATAATTACTGAAAATCATACTCCATCCTGTTTCTCATTTGAGCCTTCTATGGTGAATTTGATTAGAACTCAAGGTGCTTTTCAACGAAGTGAAGCCAATCATGCACTCAAACACATATGTTAGTTTATGGACTTAAGATTCAGAAAATGCTATTTGCGTGTGGCAGGACACATATGCCTGATGCTGAGTGAAGTAAGGAGAAGGGCATACTACATTTTTATCTGGGGGTCCAGTGCTTTATAGTAAAGAATGTTTTGTGGAATGCATCAAGTGTGAATGATATTCTGAAAAAAACCAAATGAATGTAAGTGGATAAAGTCATTTAACTCATACTGACCTGACATTTTCTGATTTAATGAGTGAAATTTTAACAGATTTATTCCAAAGTTGCCTTCTATTTAAATCAAAGTAGTTACACCACTGTGAAGAATGATACGTTTTTCTAAATGTACTTGCAGCAACAGCTATTTGCTCCAGTAGCTGAAGTAGAGGTACTCTGAGAATTCCACACAGATCTCTATAAGAAGTTGAACATGACCTCTAGCAGAATTCTGAAAAGGTGAAGTTCTCTCCCCCAGTGTGTTCCTTCTGGTCCTCAGATTGTGAGAAAGTGCATGAGAAAAATGATAAAAAGGGTTCTTGAAGCCAAAGACCTCCTTGAGAAAGAGGTCTGAAAAATCTGGCAAGGAAGTGGCTAAGAAATCAGGAACGAGAAAACAGTGCACATCTTCTTTATGCTTCTCAATGTATTTGTGCTCTTTAATGACCACACTTTCTTCATTTTTTTTTCTGTGTATCCCCTATCAAATGAATCTCTTTGAAGTGCAGATTATAAAATCCTTATCTTATCAATGGCTTATATTAAAGTACCAACTGTCTTTCTCGACTTTGTTTTATAAGTGCCAAAAGTAGATTAATAAAGCGTAGTCTTTTAGTGAACTTGTGGACATGAATACTATCTGTAGCAATGACAGTGTACCAACAGCACAGTCTTCCTCTGTCTATCAAAAGCTGTTTGTCTGAGATAGTCACCGTTCATGCCATCTGCATCCATTGAAAAGAAGAAGTTACTTTTACATCTCACTTTATCCCACTTTTTTTAGACAGGTGCTTTAAGATGAGGTGATTACGTCCCTAAAAGGGCTTATTTTTCTTCAGTAGCTGTTAGAAAAGCTGAGAAACAGCCACAGGCATCCAAATTTGATCGGATGAATGGCAATCCATAAAAATTCTCCCCTTCACATGAAGAAGAAACAATCAGGGTCATAATTCTGGAAAGCAGCTAAACTCACTACCACAATTGCAGCCAGTGATAAGTATGCTACAGGTGTACTGGCCACAATGAAGCAACAATTAATAAATAAATAAATAGGTAAATTAAGAATTTGCAGAAATTGCTGAAGCGTGGGTTGAGTGTTTAGTTAGTAATGTATCTAGCAAAGGTAGGTAGAGAAGATAGAACTCCATTGACTAATTTGAATCTGCTGATTTGAATCATGCCGGAGTTTAGGAGGAAAAAACATATTCAGCAATTTTTGAGTGGGACTTAGATAGATGAGCCAACATGACTCAGACCCAATTATATAAGCAAGTCACTCTAAAACAGAGAATATTACTTTGTGTTCTTTTAATATTCCGTGTGGGTTTTTACAGAAAAAAAAAAAAAAGGTTACTTTTAGATAAGGCAGTGTCCACGTGCACATTCATATGAAAAACAGAAAGAATAGAACATGAGTCTAAAAATGAAATATAATTCCATGGCAATGAAATTTGTTGCAGGTGAAGGACAGAACACATCGTTGCAATTAAATAAATCATATTTTATGACACGTGCCTATATTTGGATGCCCAGTTAAGTACCCTATTACATGCAAAATGCAATTACCATGTAAAGCTCTGTTAATTTTCAGGCACACCTGCTGAGCTCAGGGGGTGTCATTCAGGAACCAGCTCAGTTGCACGCTTTGAAAGATATCTGTGTGCCTGAAAGGAGGGTGGCACAGGTTATTAGAGAGGAAAACAGTGGCTTTTGCAGGTTCAGTGGGCAATCCCATTGTCTGTCCAACATAATGACAAATTTCATTACAGTTCCTAACTGGATCTCTGGCAGTGAAGCTTCTTTGTTCTGATGAGGGCATGTGCAGGGAGAGACCTTTCTCTGCTCAGACTGCAGATGCTTTTGATTTCTTGGATTTCATCTCCAACTGATGAGTTCTTGGCTATGCTTACCTACATTTTTTGTATTCTTTTCTCTTCTTCCTTGACACATGCTATATGCTATTAGAGAGCAAAAAATACCACTAGGACTTCTATTCTTAGTGTTGGTCCATTTGCTTTGTTGATTATCATCCTAACTGTCAAAGAAGTGAAATGGCATTGCTTTGCAATACCCACGCTCCATAGTACTAGCTTTCACATTGTTGTTTCCTTGACAGGTAGTAACTGTTTCTGTTTTTCCTCATGAATGCTTTATGTGTGATACAGAACAGTTCATGGTGACAGCTAAAACGCAGCAAGCAGCACTAACGGACATTTCTTAAATGTATTTCTTTGCCCTTTCTTCACATGAAAGATGCTAATAAGGCTTAAAGTTCCCTGTATTGGTTGTTTTTATTTATTTATTTATTTTCACAAAGATTCGAATCACTACTCCTTAAATATCTTAATACTCACGTAGATATGAAAGGTGATAGAAAGTGTGGATACCTACTGGAAAGATTTTCCGATTTACTTTACAGCTTTTGCTTCAATATGTTACTAAAACCAGATTTTTTCTTTGGACCAAAACTAATGTTGTCTCACATTTTGATCTACTGTACTGTAAATTGGAGGCAATGCACTTGAAGGAACTGAATGCTGTGTGACTGGCAGGGCCAGCAGCAAATGGACAGGGACGGGGAAAGGAAAAAGATGTAAGTGATGGAGCAATCATTTCTTTCCAAGGCCCATTGATCCAGATCCAGATCCCCCTACGGGGCCTTGCTAACCTCAGGGGTTCACATCTCTGTCCCTGTCCTTTAGGGTTCTAGTTAGGAGATGTGGCTGAATGCACAAAAGCTCACTTCTAACAGTTAAACCTCCCTTCCCTGAGCACCATAGCACAGGAGGTCATGAGTGGAGCAAGGAATTTTAGCTATGGAGCACTGAAACATGATTTTAACAGGAATTGCATGTTCCAGAGTAATAAGATCGTGTACAGCTCACTGAGTGCTGGAAAGCACAGTGAACTCAAAGCACCACTTTTTTGAAGAGGATATTTCTGACACTTTCTCTTTTGTGTTTTCTTTACTTTGTCTTACTCTATCACACCAGAAAATGACATAATAAAGAAATATAGGCAAATCATCTTTCTTTCTCCAATAGGAATTATGTGATTTATAGATGTATGAGATGATTCAAAAAAATTCTGAATATAACCATAAAATAGTTTCCTGACGAAATCTTTCAGGCAGTAGTTCTCTTCTTTGAGTAACAAATGTCTTTAAAAGTTACAAAACCAACACAGAGACACACACATCCATATGTGCGCAAATATAGAGATCTATACAATCCATTATAGTCAAAAGCTCACCTTTATTCCACTATATGGATTAAATTACACTGACTGGATTTGACTGGAAAATTCTAACTAAATTAAATAAGGCTGGTTTTATGTATGTATTTGTATGCAACAGAAGACATGTGCATGCATAAGACAAATTTTTATATAATGTTATAAATGAGCTGAGTAGTGATGGCCCAATCATATTATTTTGTTAAGCCAAAATTATATTTTCAGTCTCTTTTTAGGATAACATTTTATTCTTACTGCCCATTTGTATACTAACTTCACCAAAAGCAAATTCAGTCAGAGGTAATGCACCCACTGATTACATATTTAATCCCTTCTCTTTTTTGCTCTTTTCAAACAGAGATTGAAAGATTTAAAACAAAGGGAATTTGCTCGAAATGTGGCTTCAAAGTCATGGAAAGATGAAAAGAAACAGGAAAAAGCACTCAAGCGGCTCCACCAGCTTGCAGAGTTGCGGAAACAGTCAGAATGGCAAGTATTTAAAATTTATACTACATTTTAATACCCACTTTTCTCAATCCCAGAAGAAATCTTCAAATTTTTACTCCTTTACTCTCTAATGGACAGACATTGCATTTATTGTAACCTGTTTTCAGCTGTCCCCAACTCCTAATGTTCCTGTTCCACAAACCATAAAATTGAAAGTCCCTGAATTAATTACTTGCAATTTGAAGGCTTGTGTTTTACCCTCCTGTAACCAGTTAATCTAATCTCTTGTGAACTGAGTGGTTTGAAGATGATTTTATATCACCATTTTATTTTATTAAAACTGACCTGAGTAGATAAGTATTATTGTCTTATCATTTTATAGTAAGTTAACATGAGAGGAAAAATACTTTTTAGCAAATGTGTGCCTGGTCTGTGAATCATTTTCATTACTTTCAGTATATTGAGATTACTATCACCATTTTTTTTCTGTAGACTAATGGAAGTATCATTATACAAATGAAAAACAAGTAATTAACTTACTTAATTAACCTAATAGTGTTAGTTCTATTGATGAATACCATGATACAGTATGAAGTTTACACTAATAAAGCTTCACATTTGAGAAATCTCCTTTGTTTAATGACACTGAATGCTTCAGTAGAATAGATTTCTACCAGACCAATTACTTATGTTAATCTATGACCGTAATGGGTTAAGTAGATAATTAAACTAGCATCCTTTTAAATTCATATCAAGCTTACAGTACCTCAGAAATAATAAAATTCAGTGTTTATTATACACTCATTTTGGCCAATGTAATTGCTTCTGAAATTTCAGCTGAAATATAACAGTTTATTGCTAATGTATCACTTTTATGGTTACAACTCCATTTTCATACAAATCTACGTAAAGAAAAGTAACAGCCTGAGGGAAGATACCTTTATGTCTGTGTATCTGAAGATGTATTTTCAGATAGACTGATAAGGTCAGTAGTAATAGGAAGGTCTAAATGAGGCAGGAAGGGAACTGAGTCTGCTTATAGAAAGAATTAGGAGTCTAAAATCAATTACAGAGAGACTGAAAGGACAGTGTTTGCTCTTCCTATTGGTTATGACAGATGGGTCGGGGACAGTTGGGATGTGATCTTGGCTGAGGGGTCATACACCTCGCTGCTCAGGCAAGACAGAAGTCAGCCTTCCCAAGAAGTCTGCACATGCAAACAACTGTTATTGTCCCCAAGTAACGTGTCTCACATTCCAACAGAGTTTCTTACAACATGCTAATAAAAACTGACAATAAAATTACTGTTAATCTGGTGCACAGAAAATTTGAAAAAATACCTTTACTTTGCCATTCCAAGGGGACATTGCAAAGGCTCTCTTAATTCACTTTGTACAAGACAGAATTTCTTCTTGATCTAGAAATAGAGATGGATTTGTATTCCCTGATGCTAAATTTGTGGCAAATGTAAATTTATTCTCAGAAACGCATGTATAATCTCATATTCTGAGGTGAACCTACCCCAGGGAGTCTTTATATTGCTCCCGCTGCTGGAGATCAATGCTTTTTTACAGCATGTCTAAAACATGCCAGACTATTTATAACTTCTACGCAGATCTGGCAGTTGCAATTTACTTGCATTTGATTAAAATATTTTCTATTTTTTTAATCAAATTGTTTACTGATGCTGGTTCCAATTATTATTTTTTTTTTTATGAAAGTGAATTGTAGTATGGCTTTGATAGCAAATGTAGATAATGTAACCAATGAAATGTGTGTTTAAATATTAATTGGAATAACATTCATCTGGTGACTATATACATCTCTAATGGAAAAAAAAAAACACTAGTTACTCCAATAACTTCATTCAGCTAGTCTTCTATTAAAAGCAATCAACAATTGCTTTTTTAACCACGTTAAGTTTTCTTAGAATAGGTTGATTTATTTTGTATTAAAGTACAAGAAAAGTAAACCATGGATTTAACATCTGAGGTTTTGGGGAAGAAGGAAAATTAATTGAAAGACAGTACGGGAGGAGAAAATATGACAAAGTCAAATGGTAGTGATAATGAGGTGCTGAATTTGCCATTAATATTAAGGGAACTCCACCTTTTGACCTTTTCCCCACCAATGTTTGGAGATAGTCTTAGCATTACTATTTCCTTGAATATTTCACAAAATCATCTATTGTGGAATAATATAAAGGTAAAATAAAATTTTCTCATCAAAAAGAATTCATACCTACACAGACACACAAATCAAGCAGAATGTTGCCTTTTCTGTTAAAGATTGATTCTGAGATGTTATGAGTGGAAGTGCCTATAAGTAACACTTTTCCTTACCAGCGCCTATAAGTAACACTTTTCCTTACCAGGCAGATATTGTCTGTCAAGTGTGAGTTCTGTTTCAGTTTGGTTACTTAATTAATTCAACCATGTTTTGTTTTCTTACAGCATTGCTGGAAGTGGACCAACACTTAAAGCCCCCAGATTAGTTGAAAAGCAGCAATCACCAGATGCATTTTTCCTCTACAAAGGTGGCAAGGTCACAGCCAAATCTCAAAGCACCACCACAAGTACAGGACAAGGTTTCTCCAGCAGCGTACTAGAAAAACGGCAGCTTATCATAAGCAGGCACCAGTCACCTACTGAAAGACTCCACGTGCTTGGAAATCAAGTTTCACAAGTGTTTCCAGACAGTACCAGTGCTTCTCAAAGAGCAGGAGTGTCTTTCTCATTCTCTAAAAAAGTCCCTTTGAAGCTTGAATCCTCAGCATCAGTCTTCAGTGAGAACTCTGAAGAAGGAAATGATTATAGTGAATCCCCCGATCACAAAACGAAGCAAGTTCTTGAGAGCTGTCATTCTGGTATACATTTGGAAGAAGATGTAAAAGCAAGTCTAGATAAACGGCCACCAATTCCACAAGACCAAACGGATTTGGATAACAGTGCATCAAGTCATGGAGCTGTGAAACTTAAAATGTTGAAAGAAAATGATAAATGTAATGTTAGAGAAATAGAAGAAAAAGTCAGTGCTCATCCTTCACTTTCCAAAGTCAAAACGCAGTTCTCAAATTTGGATTTTTCAGGTTCAGTAAAAGAAACAGAACAAGAGAGCAAACTGAATGTGTCTGAGCAACTGTTGGAAACACTCTTTTCACCTTCATGCCAAGCTAGTGGTTTCTGTATACAATCAGATACCTACAAGCACAGCAATGCACACCTCTCTGAGCTCCCTCAAGAGCTATCACCTGAGCTGACATGTGCAAGCTACATTAATGACTGTCCTAGGATGGCAAAGAGAGAAAGGTCTTTAGAGACTTCAGAAATTAAAAACAGGAATATGGAAAAGCTTCCAAGGGAGACAGTGGTTAAAGAGGCTAAGCTCCAGGCACTGCCTTTCCTCCACGTAGTGAGCAAGGATGGCAGCACTGCTCTGCAGTGGCCAACAGAATTACTTTTGTTTACAAAAACTGAGCCCTGTATTTCATATGGTTGTAATCCACTGTATTTTGACTTCAGACTCTCTTTAAATCACAGAGATGGTAAACAGCATGAAACAAGCAAAGAAGGCTGTAGAGAGCACTCTATAAATAAGACTGCGGATGAAAATGAACCCTCAGGTTTAATAAAACACAAGCAAACGTCAAATGAACAAGATAATCAGTTGTTGAAACCAAAGAAGATGAAAGGTTCCCTAAATCCAAGAAAGGCCAAGCAAAAAGTCGAGTCAGACATAGGGAAAGAGATGAATAAAAATGGTCAAAAATACATTTCGGATTATTTGAATGAAAACATACCCAAAGTGCCTGTCTCACAAAAGGATTCTACGGCAGAAAAAGGTCTTCATACAACAACACTGAAAAGATCTTTAAGGCATCATTTCCATAGCTGTGAAAGAAAAAAACAGAGCATAAGAAATGAAAGCATTTCCTTTTCTGCTTTTATGGCCAGGATTAAAAAATCTAAGGCTGAAAAGCTTGATTTAATTTATTCTGAGGAAAAACATGAAACCCGAAATGGCTGCAGACACATTCAGAATGTTGCTAGCTGCAGCAGTGACATAAGTGACAGTGGAAAAGATTCTGGTGGAAGTTTCCTTAGTTATAAATCTGGTTCAAATAGCAGGCATTCAGAAAATGAAGGATGTGAAAATTACTCAAGATGTTGGAGATTCCCATCTCCTCAAAAATCCTGCTCTGACAGACATTCCAGCTATTCTGATACTTCGGTTAGCAGCACAAGTAGCTACATGAGTAGTTCCTCAAGTCCCACATTGAACAATCACAGCAGAAATAATTTGCTTTTTTGTTGCAAAAGAAAAACCAAGACAGCTGAATGGCACAAATGTAAACACAGAAAGCACAACTGTATTTTCACTTCTGATGATGCAGATAAAGATTATCTTTGCCATACTAGATGTCACAGAAGTAGAAACTGCACACAGAGGGGCACAATTAAATATAAAAAATGTTCAAAACATAAAGTTTCACAGCACAGAGATGGTTGTAAACACAGCAGATGTAGACACTGGCATTTTGGCAAAGTGCACAGTAGAAGTAGAAGCTACAATGACTCCAAAAGTTCTTCCACCACAGATTCAAGAAGCAGCGATCGATCATCTTGCAGCAGAATATCAAGAGAAAGCAGTGCAGGGTCTTTCTCAAAAGAATATGACAATTATGAGAACAAAACAAGAGAGGACACAGAAAGAGATTCTAACATCAACACAGGAAAAGCTGAAATTGCGCATTATGAATCTCTGAATGTAGATAGCCAGTCAAAAGACTTTACTACCTGCTCTTCAGAAACCTCAGCAAAAGATGTATGTGGAAGAAGAAAGTCACTGACAGCCAAGTTACTGTTAGAAAGGGTGCAGTCTAAGAAAATCCAGGAACAACTGCATGATTCAGAGAGATTTTCAAACACGTTTGGTAGAGAAATAAAGGATCTGTCACAAAGTCACTTTGAACTTCAGTTTTCGTCATCAGTAGATGATACGTTACCTTTGCCAGAGAAACTGCTAAACATGGGTGAAAATGACATAGGGAAAAGTGGAAGTTCATTGGAAAGTAATGTGAAAAAAACCAAACATGATACTTCAGAGATAACCCACGTTACTCTTTCAACAGGCACTGATTATGATCATTGTCTTTTTAAAGACATTGTTCAGATAGGAACAGGCTATCAGAACCCTAGCATAAAAAGGAATGCGGCAATAAAGGAACAATCCAATCTCTTCATTAGTGAAGTACAACCCTTTATACAAAGCTGTGACCCAGTACCAAATGATTTCCCTGGTGCTTTTCCCTCTAAAAGATATTCTGTTGTTGCTAATTCAACAGAGACCAAAGAAGAACTACATGATGTGAACATGGACTCAAACCGGGCAGAAGGAAGTTCAGACTCTGTTTGTGATAATGCTATGCAGAAGTACGATGACACAGTAGATGACCAGGAAGTGTACAGTAAATCCATCTCCCCTCCTTTAATGCAGCAGCCTATAATGTTCTCACCAGAGGAAGTAGACAAATACAGGTTGCTGCAGCTGCAAGCCCAGCAGCATATGCAGAAACAACTCCTGGCAAAACACCTGCAAGTTTTGCCTGCCCCAGGACCAGCTGCCTTCTCTGCAACACCAGCAGTTCCTGCCATCCCTGTTCAGCAGCACGCAACAGTCACCACCATACACCATACACTGCTGCAACGCTTTGCTGTCTCAGCATCTGTACACCCCCATAGCAGCCATTTCTCCTTGGCACACCTCCATCCCCTCTCTCAGACACATTTTGCCCCTCTATCACTTTCTCCATTAGCACCAGCCCTCATTCCCACCCACCCTGCTCTGCTGACAGGACACCCATTGCACTTGGTCTCCACTACCCCTATTCACTCTTCTCCACTGAACTTCCCCCTACTGCCACATACTGCGTATATCCCAGCCTTATTTACACCACAACTGAATGCAGCCACACCTCCTGCTATACACCCTAATCCCATTGTTCATCCATTATTCCAAGGGCAAGATCCTCATCACCATTCTTGCTCTAGCCAGACTCAACAGTTACCTACAATAAAAGAAGTTTTTGGTGTTTCTAGCTATTTAAACTAGTCCTAATGATTACACATTGGCTCCAGGGGAAAAAAAAAAAAATTAAAATATATATTAATTGTTCAATCACATATCTGAGGAGAAAATCTACATTTTTGCTGAGAGCTCAATGGTAAATTTGAAGTCCAAATTCTGGCTGACAGCATATGAATGTTGATTTGGTTCTCATATCACAACATAAAAGCAGTTTTGAAGTCTTGTGATACTGTCACCAGAAGAACGGGATCTGCTAATGTCATCCTGCAGGAGGTTTAGAAAGAACATTCTGAAGTGAAGTCTGTGACTGTCAGTAGGAAGAGGACCGCAGGACGTAGGCACAAAAGGACCAAGAATGTCATCAATGTTGGGTGATTTAAAATAACATAATTTAAGGTAGTGCAATCTTAGCGCACCTCAAAGGCTTACTTTTATGAGAGTGTAAATGCAACAGTGTAATAGTTGGTCTGTTTAAGGTATTTCAGAATAAGCCAAAGAGAAAGCATTTGGGACCACAAGTACCTGGTTCTGTCTCCCAGCCAAGATAAGTTTAAGAGCTTCAACAGTGGTGGGTGATAAGTTAATATTGGAAGAAGATGATCATGGGACCATCTCAATGATACATTAATGATTTTATCACAGATATGTTGCTTTAACAGTGTAAAGGGGCTGCAGTCTAGCCAAAAGTACATGACAAAAAATATTCCCTTAGTGTAGGAGGCTCTTTGCTGGCACAAGCAGATTGCTACTTTCGTCCTCCAGCCAGGCATACAAGAAGGCAGTAGAAGTAAAGTGATGAAGCCAAGTTCTTTGACATTGCCTGCTGTGGCTTTAGCATAAGATATGTCAGGGGTGGGGTGCAACATCCCAAAGTTCCAGTGCAGCTAGTGTTGGCCTTGAACCTTGGAGGCCCCTGGCCAACATCACAATATCTTTTTCTTGCCAAGCAAAGCTCTGACATGTGGAAGAATCCTGCCCAAAGTATAAATAACAAACTAACAAACAAACGTTTCACCTCCTTCACAAATATTCTCATGGCCAACTATGCTGTGGTTCTCATCATTTCAAGACATAGTGAATCTAAGAAAACATGCAAAGTTTCTAGCATGACTTCCCAAGCACTGGACTAACAAATTGAAGTCTTGAATCTCTAATGTAGGAATGTGTTTATCTAATCATCAGGGTTAAGTGTGATTGAAATCTTGAGGAATAATTGCATATTTGGAAATAGGTGGGGGCTTCAGCATTATTCGGATGGCACACTTGGAAAATTTTTAAGTTTCTAACTCAACATGGGACACATATCAAGAAATTATTATCATAATTATGGTTAGACTGCAGATCTGCTTCCCAATATAACTGGACAGCGAAGAGTCTGACAAAAAATACTTATTTGGATTTGAAATACTGGAAATAATGTCAATTCCTTTGCAATAATGTAGTGCACAGTTGCTGATGCCTATTTTACAGTTGGTATAAAGCACATTAAAAGCTTTTGGTGGATTTTATTCCATTATACTAGGCTATCTAAAGAAGCTGAAAAATCTAATTGAAATTAGGCTGAGTATTTAAAATACAACTTGAGACCAATATTCTAACTCAATTTTAGTCAAACTGGATTGATCCACTGCAGTAAAATGGAAGTGTTTTAATTTCTAAAATCAGCTCCTTCAGCATGAACTGCTATTTTGTCAAACATTTCAAATGCACTTACAAGCAGTGACTCCTTGTTTTGCAGTTGACTTTTAAAGGTGCATTGGATACTTAATATTTTAGCCATCAAATAAAAACTGTCAGGAAAAAAATTTTGGAGACCAAGTAGAAGTAAAACATTTTGTTATGAAAAAAAGAGGCTGAAGAAACCAGCATCCTCAAATGCCTTTTTCTTTGCATTCCCAGTTGATGTATTCATTTCATTTACAAAATGGGCTCATGGTATTTTTTTAGTTACTTCTCTTCATTAATTTTCCTATTTTATTTGCAGGGTTCTTTTTCAAATGAAATTATTACTTCAGAAGTTAGGAAGTCAGAAATTTCTTTTGAAAATATACTAAAATAAATGTTTCCATAGTTTTAAAATCCTGCCTTTTTTTTCTGGCTGAAAATATTCCCCAAATTAGATTTGAATGTACATATAATTTCCATACTTCCAAAATATCATTTTCTGAAAAACAACCTTATTTCAGTGAATACAACTTTTTGACTCTGAACATGACTACTCGATTCCTCAGACTGAATTCTCTCTCTAGTGGTTCACTTGTAGTCATATCTCTGTAGAAACACTTTGAATTGTACATTTAAAAGGAGCAGGCCAACCTGTGCACTGAGGCTGATTGAACTGCACCCTATCACTGTTTCAGGGCTAATATCAACCTAAAAATATGCATTTCAAGCCCTAGAATTTTTTTTTTTTATTTTTTTTTTTTTGATTTGCAGGCACAGTTTCACTCCCACTCAAGATAAACCAACTCCTCTTATTGTCTATAGTAGTTCTCTTCAATCCTAAGTGGATAACATTGAGAGAAAAAAAGTAGAAAGGAAAAAAGACAAACAAATCTCATCTTACACATACACACTTATTTTTCATCCCTCTTTCTTACAGGCAAAATTGCTACTGCAGAAATTGCTATGGCAAGAAACCTCACCAATTGAAACTTAACAGAATCCTACTTAGTAGACTATTTATGGGAAGCAAATACATTACTCTTACTGTATGTGCAATAAAATGGAAACCAAGTCATAGGATATCCATACATCATTGTATATACCAGCAAGGCTGATCTCACAAGGTGAATGAAAAGACAATAAAAATTTAATTTAATTCATGAAGCAATGGGGATTATGATTTTGGTAGTAGTAGATGGAAAAAAATTGAGAGATTAAGAAGTGACAGAAACAGCACAATAGCAAAACAACAGTCATTGACTACCAACAAAGGGAATGTCCAATATGGTTCTTAGTACACAGAAGAGATTTTCTTGGAGAAATGTAATAAAAAAAAAAAATCAGCACAGCTGAGATGATGTATTTGCTGCCATATTTATTTTTCATCAGTTACATACTTTATATATGTATAATTATTATTAAAAGCATAATTGAGCCTGATGGCTGGAGCCATGCTTCAGTTCTGATTTTATTTATACTAATTTTTAGAAGAGTTGCGGTATTCTGGTGGCAAAGATATATACATTTCAAGTTAATAACCTCTTTTAGCTCGATTGTATAGTCTTCTTGCATAATCCAAGGAAACAGGTCACCCACACTGCAAAAGTCTAATAACAAAAATTTTTGGAGTTTCATAATGAAAGTTCTTAATTTTTATTTTATTTATTTGGTAACTGAGGCACTTCTGGAATACATTTAACATATTTGTTGTTCAAATTTGCATAAAAATGCCTTTGACCACATTGATTTTAAAACTGTTAAGTTTGTATTTAAAACTGGATAATACTCTGGCTAGTATAATATGTAAACTAGTAATTTTGTTTTGTATTCTCTGTATAAAGTGTTTTATATTATACAGTAGCTAAGTTAATTGCACTATTGTACATGCAATGCGGCTTTTTTTTTAGGTTATTCAAGGAATTCCTGGGAATGTAGTTTAATGCAATAATTTTTTTTTTTTTTTCCAATAAAATGGCTTACTGGTATAAAGAGTGTCAGTCATGTATTTTTAATGTAAAGCATACCAAAAGGCAGCAACATAATAAAATGCAGAATGATGCAAACATATTCTGTATTTTAATCTGAGATTTGAAATGCATTTAATTCATCCCTGAAATTTCTTAGAATGTTTCCTAAAGATTTTAGTATGTGTTACAAAAGTGGGTTGTTTAAATGGAACTGAAAATAAATATTCCTTTAAAAAATTATTCTATGTGTTTCTTGCAAGTACTTTTAATTGATCAATATCCTCCTGTATACTTTTATGTACTGATCAAATTATTTAAAATTACACTCATAACTCATTTGTTGGATTCCCCACATAATCTGAGCTATAATTCCCATTGCTCGTGCAGAATATCCTTTGGGAAAAAAACTTACAATAAGATCCAAGAATCAACTATATTTTAAGTCATTTTTTGAGCATTCTTCAAAATTTGTCTTTGATAGAATAATTATCTTCTATCTATGTTATCCATTTTACCTTGTATTTTTCCAGTTTGCTTATTGAATACTTTTCTTCTATCTTTCATTTATATTGTAAGCTTTCTGATCTAAGACTTCAGATTTTCTCATATGTTTACAGAGTTTTAGGGTCCCCAGATACTGTTGTTTTACTAGTAATAATTCTAAGACTCGTAATAGCTATCAGTATATAGTTTTGGAAGTTTTATATTTCCAGGTGAGCATAAAGACTGAGGCAATGGAAAAACATGAGTACTGCATGGATACATGCAATAGATAAAGTTCTGTCTTTTAAGATACGGTGTGGCATATGCCGTATTCCTTCAGGTCTACACGCATAGCCAGAAATAAATTGGCCAATCTCTGGGACAAATTCAGTCTGATGTGAAGCCATCTCATGACTCAGGCATTCAAAAAAAAATCTTGAAATCACAGTAATCAACAGAAACATAATCAGCACTTGTACATAACATGTATCCAATTCAATTGAGATTCTTCATCAAATATAGATTTCCAGTTGACATCAGATCTCATATGTTTATTGTTGAAAAAACTGTCATACTGTTTTTGACTAGGACATGATACGTGAAGAAAAAAAGTTACCTGCATTCTCCTTCTCCTGGTAAAGGTAGCTACATTTCCCAAATGGCAATGTGAGTTCTAGTTCAAATAAGCAGAATCTGTCATTCACTTGAGCACGTTCTTCATCAGGTAAAACTCATTTTACTCTGAAAATCACATAATCTGGGCAAATAAAACTTACCCTTTGTTGAAGTCTGAATCCCTGATCTGTCTAATACTATGAGCTTAACCTGATTTTGTGTGTGCATGTGTATGTCTATAACATGATTAATCTATGCAGGCCAAACCTACATTCAGGAAAGTTACAGCCTTCAGTATGAAAAACTAACATTTTGCCAGACTTTAAATATCTCTAATCACCAGATGGAGAGACTTCATGGAGAAAACAAACACACATTTAACTTAAAAACAGAAGGCCCAACAAAGCAGTTATTTAGAGACACTATAAAAGTAACCAAATCAAAACACAAACAAAAACCATACTTGTAGCTACTTAAGTTTCATTTCAGGATACTTTTTTTTGCTTCTATTAAAATACTGTCAAAACATACTGTCAGTATCCAGCTTTAGCAAGACCCAGGCATTGCTTACATTCCACAGGATCCCAATTAAAGAATGAATTTGCTCCTATAGATCCCACCTCCTCCTGGTGTGGGATGAAACTTTCCTGCCCTCTGAAGGCTTCTTGCAATTCCAAGGTGAGCAATTGGCACTTCCTCCAGCACTGTGCTGAGTACTGTAACTAGAATGCACCCAGTCCTTGGGCAAAGTCTAGGGACTGTTATCAGCTGGTCAGGCAGTATAGAAAATGAAAGGCTGAAAAATCACTTAACTGCTCTGGCTATAAACAACTCACCTAGGGTGCAGACAGACAATACTGATTTTAAAATATTCTATCTCCCCTCAGCCACCAACCACAGGTTTCAAACTGCACATTGCAACATTCATTTTCCTCTCCTCTCCTTTCCCTTCTTTTCTGCTCTATTCTCTCAGGTCTCTCCGGTGTTCTGTTTCATTGCTTAGTCCCATGATCAATCACATCAGCGGAGTTGCACAGGAGAATGAGACTGAGGCAGAAGAGGAGAAGGAAGAGGACGCACAGCATAAGAGGGGAGGGTAGAAAATTATTAGGCTTATTTTCTTCATAGATTTTGTTTGAATGTCTGTGTCTCCATGCAATGTGAGCAAAATCATTTCCACTCTAGTGGGAAAGTCTTCCACTTCAGAAATTAAACCTATTATGCAAATATAAGCAACCTAAAGTAAACTTTATACAGACATAAAGAATCACTGGGAGCACAACTCATTACTTCATTCCTCCTAAAAACACAGCACAATGATGATAACACGTGAGGGGATAACAGGGAAATTGCAAGTCAGTGAATTGCCTTGATGAGACTGGGGAACATTGATGTCATGTTCTTGAATATTTCTCTGTCCCAGGGCTAAGGGGAATTAATTCATGAACATTTCAGGTTAGACATACTCTCCCTGTCTCCAGGACCATCAAGCTCAGCCTTAAGTCAACACTTAATCCATCTATCAATGCATAACAGTTTTACAATACTTTTCATTACCATTAATTAAACACATTATTTTGCTTACCAGAAAACACAGAAGAACACAAATAGCCAATTACAGAAATTACATATAGAAATAAATCTGCAGTTATAGTAATGAGGATTTATTCTAAACATCTACTGCTTAAAAGTGACTAACATGTTTTGTGAATGTGCTTAAAAGAGCTCTTCACTGAGAAATCAAACTGTAAATACATGACTGCATTAGAAGAAGAATCAGGCCAAACTCATTTTTATGACCTAGCAGTAAATCCCTCAAAATAAAGATAAGGAGTAAAAGCTGGATAGACTTACATGAAGCAATGTAAGCAGTTCTGCTGTGTCTATTTAAGTGCACATCTAGAACTTCCACTGCACACAAAAATCAATATTTCATTCTTATGAACCAATAAACTTTTTTGACCAAATACATTTTCCATTTGAAAATCAATAAATTAAACGTATTTATCAATTTTTATATAAAATTGTTCTGTGCACTCCAAGCTGAGTATGTGTGTAAATCAGCAACACTAACAAACAAATCACTGTGAATGAAACAAACCAATTAGTCTCAGACAGCTATAAAACTGGCTATTTCTATGTAAAGTAATGTGTTCTATACAATAATTTCTGAATTATGTTTCGCTTTTTTTTTTTTGCAAGTAATTTATGAATTGATTGCTTTCTACAAGTCCCAGTAAGAAATCCTGCAGAATTTAATAGAAATAATTATGTGTGTTCACATCTGTGTTTGTGTGTCTTCTTAAGAACAATTGGATTTAATAGAAACCTCTATACCTGACAAAGAATTCAGCATGTAAATCAGAAAAGAAAGACATAATTACTCTGCATTCCCACCTTTTCAACCCCCC
>JAOWBP010002978.1:19361757-19383348 GCA_028571105.1 Tragopan temminckii
GGAAGTTGTCCTCTTCCTTGAGTTAGATGCTTAAGTCATTTCATTCTAGCAGTAACCTAAGAAAATACAAGAATTTTTCCCACATAACATGGTGATTAGTATCTTTCCTCATGTAGTAGATTTAGGATGGTATCCTCAGTCTAATTTAGATAATGATTTGATCCCATTTCACATTGACTGTTTTCCTTTTCTGCCCACTTCCTCATCCATGAGATCTATCCTATTCCATACTGGAAATATTTACACAGAAATATTACACAATATTACACTTCCTACTTTTCACCTCTTACTAGCTTGCGTAAATGTTTCCCAGCTCCACAGATGTCTTGCTTTGAGCATAAAGTGGGAGTAATGTATTTAATTTATGGCTGTTAATTATACTGCAGAAGGGCACTGAATTGAAGTTCAGTCCCCAGGTGAACCCAATAATCAGTCCTTGACTCTAACAAGGACTGTGGTGCAAAGGTGTTAAGCTGAGGTCTCAGTGAGAAACATGGAACTCAACAGTAATGGGTTTGATCTAAGCAAATGCCAACTAAAGAGCTTTGCCTGTGGTCAGG
Source organism: Tragopan temminckii (assembly GCA_028571105.1). Classification (NCBI taxonomy): domain Eukaryota; kingdom Metazoa; phylum Chordata; class Aves; order Galliformes; family Phasianidae; genus Tragopan; species Tragopan temminckii. Next base: position 19,362,318 of record JAOWBP010002978.1, read on the forward strand.
TGTGGATTTTCATGGAAGTTGAGATCAAGCTTTTCTTGCTTTTGCCATCTTTCTGACAGACAGTTCTGAAACAGTTCATTTTGTGAGCTGATTTTAAAAAAGGCTGAGTATCTTCTGCTGAAGAACTGAAACTCAACTTAGAAATAAGTAAATAAAATCTAGCTTCCATTACATGCAAATTTATTCAGTTTACAAAGAATTAATAGCTATGGTTAAAATGAGGAAATGATATCCTCCCATGTCTTGAAACAAGACATTTACTGTTTTGCAGCCTTTCATTCTTGTGTTCATTTTGCATGTGTCAGCAAAGACAACTTCTCCTTGCCATTCTTTTGATCGATAGCCATTTTTAAAAATATGACACAGCATGCGAAATAGCATCTAGTTATGACTTTGATAACTAATGCTAGTTTAGGCAATCAAAAGTCAAAGAGTAATTATCTACAACAGTGTTTCAATTAGCCCTTCTCCATAAACGTATACATAATTTTCTTTTTCTCAACCCATATAGTACCAATGTGGGAATGTTCTGAAGAAGTGCTTTCCAGCTTCTGGCAGGCAGATCTCTGAGACTATTTCTAAATATTCTGTGGAAGACGTAAAAAAGAAAAAAATCTATTATTATTAGGCTTAATTTCTCTGTCCAGAAGGTTATTTCTCTACTAGAATATTCTTGGAAATGTATATCAATTGGAAGGCCAGTATCCAGTAATCTCTTTGATGTGTGCCATCACATCTAAAAGACCTTATACCCATTTGCACAGAAACCCTGAGAAATGTAAAACAGACTGGCTGTGTCCATATCAGTAAGATAAATAGTGTCAGGAAACACCCACAGGCACTGAAACAAAATCATCCCTGTTATTAAATTTTAGAATGATTCCTGACACAAATTTGTGCTCAGGCCAATTTTTTATTTATTTATTTATTTTTCCCCCTGTATGGTTCCTGATAATGTATGGGGAGTTATTGGAAAGCAGAGACTTAGATATCCCTGCCTTTGAGAATGAGATAATTATTACTATTAGCATGGATTATTTCAAACCAGTTTCAGAGAATGTTCTTACAACACTGAATGTAAATACATAAGTCATCCTTGGATAGATGTGTCACTCTACTCTGATTTGAAGGAAAGGAAAGGGAAGGGCAGTACTCCAGGAGTATTGGCAGGTCATTCTCTGTATTCTAAATCTTTCATTGAGTTCTTTGGGAAAATGCAGAAAATTTTGGAGCTTTTTAGTTTAGAGATCTTTCTGAATTTATTTCTGTGCAGTATTTCTGAAAGTTATATCACTTCTCAGCTTTTGTTTATTGGTAAAAACTCCATTCTGCAAACCTCCCCCAAAAGTGAAAAACCAGATCCCCTTTGGCCTAAAAAATTCTTTAAAATTTTTGCAGTCCCTAAGAAAGAGTTCCTAGCTGTTCATTCCCATCTGCATACATCAAATGATTACTGCCTTCCTCCTGTCATGTTATGCAAAGTGTTTTGAAAATCCATGTTACGTGCCACACTGATAACAATAGTATCTTTGTATTAGGAGAATTGCTTTGGCTGTCACAATCTCAGAACATAAAGAAAAGGGCATGTATTGTGGGAAATAATCTTTTTAAATGTAAAATTGGAAAAAAACAGATAAGCTTTTGGATCTATGAGACCTTCTTCAGGTATCCTTTATGCTTATACTGATAACATAGTAATAACTCGACTTTCAAGACACAGGGCATGTTATTCCACTTGTATTAGAAAAGTGTTTCATATCTTACACAAGTGCACAAAATATGTGATGATTGGTAACAATGTACTCTGTCATAAATTGTTATTATTTATCACTTCTATAGCACCATAGGTGAGTACAGCATTGTACAGACAAATAAAAACTGACAGTTCCTTACCTCGAGGAGCATACAAACAAAATTGCACATTACAGAGCCACCAGTAACTAAAAACAAAAAGAGCAGGTATAGAAGCCAAAACCTTCGTGATTGGGAGAAGGTGCATTTCGTCTGAAACAAATACTGCTTGCTCCTTTTTTATGTTATTAAAATGAGCGCACAAGACACAGAAAAATACATTAACTGTGTCTGGAATGACAGTACACTGAAGCCGTTTTTGTTTGTGTTGGAGGAGATATGAGATGGTCTACCAATTAAAAAAGAGCAGATAATTTCTGTCCTGGATGATCTGAGCTGCACTGTGAAGAGCAGAGCTCTGCATTAACTTGTACAAATGCAACCCCATTTACACAGGACATCTTATTATATGCTTCAGTTAAGAGCCAAGTTGTTTTGGTGCTGAGGGACAGGTATGGTCTATGAAAGCTCAAGAACAGTCAAGCACAAAGTTAAGCAAAGGGAGTCTGCATGTTTAAGTAATCATAGAATCATAGAACAGCTGAGGTTGGAAGGGACCTTGAAAGTTCATCCAGCCTTACCTTTCATAGGGAAAAAGGAGCCTACATCTTTCACATCTTGAAAACCTCCAGCAATAGGGATTCTACCATGTGTCCGAGGAGGTTGTCCCAGTGATTAATCGTTCCCACTATAAAATATTTCTTTCTTATATTAATACAGAGCCTCTTTTGATGCAGCTTGTACTTATGGACCATGTGGCTTCTTGTGAAAAGAGCCTCTGTCCTCCTTGTAGCTACTTGTTGGGTACTGAAATAGTGTGACTGGGATTCCTCACAGTCTCCTCTTCTTCAAGATGAACAGACCTAATTCCTTTAGGTTTTCTTAACCCCTTACAGGCCCAATTCTCCAGTGTGTATTGGAGCAAGTCTAGTGAAGGGCCACAAAGATGTTTAAGAGAATAGAAGACTTATGAGGAGAGGCCGAGCATTCTGGTACTATTCAGGCTGGAGAAGAGAAGACTCAAAGGAATCTTATCCAGACACACAAAAACCTGGAGGGAAGGTATAAGATAGAACCAGGCTTTTCTCAGTGTTGCTTAGTGTAGTCGATATCTATGGAAAGGTGTTGGTAGTTTGAGAGTACAGGGATAGCTTTTTGAGAAGACAGGTGTTGCCTACGCTAGATACAGCCTGTTTTAGTTGACACCAAAATGGACCCAGTGCAGGATGCAGCTGAGCACATTAGCCAATATGACGGTGACTCTGTGAAAACATATTTATGAAATGGCAGAAAACTCTGAACAATTGGAAAGCACTGGAGAGAAATCGCTCAATTCTGACCACAGCTGCCCCTGTATCTCTCATTGACTCCTTGAAGGGACCAAGTATAACCTGCAACAATATAGAGGGCATGGTAGAGGAGTCTAGAGTTGAGGCCAATCCACTTTGACGAGAGACAGTGGACACAAACTGAAATACATAGAGTTCCATTTAAACATAAGATAAAGCTGTGTTCTTTACTCTAAGGGTGATTAAACACTGGGAGAGGTTGCTTGGAGATATTGTGGAGTTTACATCTCTGCAGATACTGAAAAGCCACCTGGATGCAGTCCTGAGTGTCCTGCTCCAGCTGACCATGCCCACAACAGCATCCTCAACTGGAAGATCTCCAAAGGAACTTCTTGGCATCAGCCATTCTGTTACAGACCAGGCCATTGCAAGGAAGAGCCTGGCTTCTATGCTGGGTTACTCTTTGCACTTAGAAGATTGAATCATAGATTTCAGTAACTTTTTTGTTTTCATGCAGGTAAAATCACAAAGCTTTTACTTGACATCACTTTTGGAAAATATTCACCTGTGTGAAAATAAACCCACAAGTATGATTACTGTTGTAATTATCCACTGAGATAAGATATTATGTAATTTGCATAATTAATTTTATGTACAGATGCATCAAAGGCAATTTAGTATGAAACATTTTATTAAGTTCTGTCAATAGTGATGAAGAGAGTTTTATTTCATTTTGCTGTAGTTCAAAAATACTCCTAAGGGTGCTGTTTCTAATTTCCTGTTTGAGGAACCAATTGTGCTATTAACAAAACAGAGTCCTCTATTGTTTTTAGCAGCAATATTCAGTTTCTATAATGATTATTTCGTGGGAGATATGTGCAGAATTTGAAATGGAAGAGATAAGTCAAGTGACATACAAATCATCGGAATTAAAGCCAGAAAGCACATTCAATATGATGTTTGCTATGACACACAGTTTATTGGTGTTCCTAACCTTATGACACTCTTTCAGTAACATTTATAATTACCTATGATTTCTTCCATCTTTCTAGCAGCATTTTATTTAGAAAGTATGCAATCAAAATAACATTTTCTTGGAAAAACAGCTCTTCTATCAGCATAGTATAGTACTGATTGCATTTACAGAGCAATTGTTTTTGTTAATGAAATGCTGAGGTTGAAAGTCAAAACATGGAGAATGACGAAGTCTTTCTCAAGACTGGTACAATGGCTTGAACCACAAAAAAATGGAGCTCAACCCACCCGTTCATCAAAGTGAAAAGTTTATTCTTCTGTATTTTCTATTGTGTAAATTAAATGAATGCACTAAAATAACATGTTAACATTTGCATGCAAAGTAAACAGGGTATATGTTATATGTATCATGGAGCCAATTTAACAGTGTAGTACACACATACTTGATATCTATCTGATTAGATATTTAAATAATGTTTGTTTTTATTTCTGATATAGTTCTTCTTGGGAGTTAAGTGCACTCAATTGAATTTTATTTGCTGCTTGAATCTCTCTAAAAAGAATAATTTCTCAGAGAGTGCCTATGAGCTACCCATGCAAAACAAAAACATTACTCAGTGTCAGAAAATATTACACAGTGGAGTGTTATTTGCCCAACAACTATGTCGGTGTTTATTTTGGGTGTGTTGTTTCTATTTAGCTTATGTTTTGAGTTTATTATGATTTTTGTCCTCGTGACTGTTTTGCTTTCTAATCTATTCTGGTAAGAACTTTTCAAACACAGTTACAAAGCAATCATTATAAAGCTTTGAGTTTACTGTAGTGCCATTCATTCATTAAAACTTCTCATTCTCTGATGTCACTTGACTGTCTTCTAAATATGCCAAACTTTTTATTGACCTTATGATAATTCAAATTGGGTATACCTTTGATTTTGCCATACTAGCTTGTGAAAATACCCCCTAAAATGAAGAGGCAATGAACAGCTTTTCATTCTCACCTTTCTGTTGCCTTCTTTGTCATTATTCCACCCTTACCTTTCAGGATAGCAAGGAAGCACATAGTCAAACATCAGTATATGCCAGAGATTCCTATAGAATCTGAGAGTTGTGTTTGTATCTGAATGCTTGTCTAAAGCACAGTTAATGTAAGCCAGGTTAACAAAGGACATCTAAAACTAGTTTTACCAAAATTTTTCTTTAAACTGATTGATAAATAGTCAACATTTCCATACTGTCACATATACATCCTCCTAACAGAATGATGGTCTTGATGCACATAGCTGGCTAGCAGATGTGAACTCATGGTACAGAATCATCTCAGAAACAATTTGTTCTGCCCTCAGACAGAACAACTTGCTAAAATGCACAATACTTTGCACAAAAATACTGACAATACTTTCTTCCTTCTTGCATCTATAGTGTTTCTTATTGAAGATATTTTTCCAAAGGAAAAGTTTCCCAAAAAAATGATTGCATTTAAGGCTCATGGAACTGAATCACAAAATACATGTTTGGTACAAGCAGAAGTAAGAAATGCAGCTGTTTTCACATGAAATTAATAAGAACTTTCATAAAAATCATCTGATGTAGCACAACCCTCAGCCTCCAAAAGAGTATGAAAAAGGCAGAGTAGGAATACTCTTCTCAAAGTTTGCTGCGTTCAAAGCTATAGTTTGATAGACATGGAAGATTCCTAGTATCAATACATAAAAACAGTTTCAAAGGGGTGATGATAAGCCTGAAGTCCAAAGATAAGAGACAGGCTAGAAACAATAGTCTTGAGGTAATTATCTTCTGGGAAGATCCTGAGCATGTTCAGTCCTAGAGGAAGTCTACCCAGATGTTCAGATTGTGGATGTTGAAAGATTTTTCCTGGTAGGAGAACTCAGAAAAACAACCCAAATGAACTTTTTATTTCATATCCCAAAATTGGAGCTTACAAATCCTAACTCCCAGGCACACAGGCGCAAGAGAATAGAAGAAAAAGTAGGAGAAATGGGAGTAATTGAGCAAAAGAGATGTGATCTCTCTCGGCTCATTTAGAAAAACGAATTATTTTAATTGCAATTCTGACACGTCTTTATAGAGTGCGTGAAAATATAGGCCTGGAGACTCTTTTTTAACACTGGCCTACAGGGGTTCATTCAAATCTTTACTGAACAGCTCACTGAAGCTCTAATTGAAACATTTAATTTGGCACTCCATAAAAATACCTTGAAATACATTTTATCACTGTACCAGCAAATATTAAATGTTACTTATTACAAGCAGGGAAAAGATGATCCTGTGAAAAATTGATTCTTGCTTCAGAGGCACCAGAAAGAAGCTAATTAACAAAATGCACTGCAAATTGCATGCATGAAATAAGTCAGGTTTGATTATACAGAGATTTTCAGTGTGAAAAGACAGCATATTTTGTCATTGTTTTTTAATGCTCTTTTAAGCATCATGTGAGGGAATCTGTACATATCTACATGTGCATAATACTGTTCACTCTTTTCATAGAGAGTATTCATTTAAAATTCCAACAAAGGAATCAAGGACAACTGCACCATAAATGAAGGACAGATTGAAGAAAAGTGAAGCTATACAATATCTTTCTTTTTCTTCTTTTTATTACAATGGCTTTGAAGAAATTATTGGTTATGTTTGACATTTCTACTGATGAATGCTGATTTTCACTGGAGCATACTAATAGAGAAAACAAGGAACAATTGAATGTCTTGAAGTAAAATGAGGGTCATTTTAAAGATATGCGTAGAGGAGTCTTACCACTAATATATGCATCCTGTGTAACCCAATGTTGATAAGAAGATGAAGTGCCATATGTCTGTGAAAGAAGATTCTGCAGAAGTTAAACTTCGCTCCCTGCATTAAAATTTCTGGTTGCTTTTCCTTCCCCCTAGTTTGCCACAAAGTCAAGCACTGTTCTTTCTGAAAGGGGATTCTGCGCTGCAGTTTGCTATGAGCCCAAGAGAGAAACTAAAACAAGACACGAGTCCTGAAAGGCAGTGGGAGCATAGATCACCATGAAGAAACGGGCCACCTCTTCAAGGTGGCCCACACGACAGTCACCATTAAAGAAGTTGGACTGAAGATGAGTCAGAAATAACAAATACAAGTCATTCAGCAGCTTAATCCACCAAACCACTTTATTGTCAGAGTGATCCTGTTATACTTGATGAAAATAGTTTTTCTTTTTTTTTAATTTTAGCAAATTATTCATTTTCCATTATTTTAGAATTACCAGTTGATCGATGATGTGAAGATAGTTAAATTATGCTGTTGCATTTACAAGGGCTGCCCTGAAAGTAATGCCTCCTATTTTTTCCATGTTGACCCAAGACACCAAACCCAGATGTTGATGGTATGGCAGTGGAGGTTGAACCTTCCCACCAATATTTCATCATATTTTGATGCTGTATGACAGATGGCAGCAGAAGGGCAGTCCAACAAAATGATGTCTGACATGGAAGTGCAGATGAAGCAAAGATGTGGAACTGAATTTCTCCACATGGAAAAAAATGCATCCACTGACATTCTTCAATGCTTGTTGAATGTTTCTGGAGACCAAACAGTGGATGTGAGCACAGTGAGGTAGTGTGTAGTATGTTCCAGCAGTGGTGACAGGAGCAATGGGTTACCTTCACCGGCACAGATTTATTTATTTTTTTATGAGTGCTGCATACAGGCTCTTGTTCATCACTGTTGAAAATACAGGGCTAATGGTGGTGGCTGTGTTGAAAAACTGTGTTTGCAGCTTAGAATTTGCTCCATCAAATAGTGCTATTGTGCTCTTTCTATCTTTTGTAGTTTCCATGGAAATAAAGAGGAGATACTACTTTCAGAGAGTCCCATATACAAAGATTTACTTACTAATTGTGAATTTTGCATTGTTTTAAAAATTAATAGAATAACTAATATTTGATCAACTGATGAGCCAATGCACAAGAAAAACAAGGAAGTACCATGATCCTGAAGTGTCTAATAAAATTCTCATGAAGTTAAGCATATAAGGGAGCTGCAATAATATATTTTATCAGTACTACAAAGCTGTTTGGCTTAAGATAAATCCAGTGCAATTGTTTAAAAAATTAATCTGAAAAAAAAAAATTCCTTTTAAGTTGAAAATGGCAAGTAAAACGTCAGTTCTCCAGAAAGTACTGACTTAAATGGTTTTTTAGAAATCATTGCATAATTTTCGACAAGAATATTCATGAGTCTTCAAAACTCTTGGGATAAATTCTAGTATGGCAATAGTAAGACAGTGGTCATACTAGAATTTATCCCAAGACTTTTCTGATTGGAGCAATGTTCATTCCCTGCTCCAATATAAGAAATAACATAAAACAGAAAGAGGAGATTGTGAACAAGAAACACAATGAATTCATGCATTGAGATTATTTTAACATAAAAATCAAAAATACACAACTTTTTCATATTTTTCAGTAGTTTTGTGTAATCAGCACTAAAGGAATGAAAGTGTTTTTGGGCAAGTAAATCATGGAAGAAGGCTGATAAAGATACTGAAATAAATGAAAGTATGAGGGTTAAGTTCTTTGTTAAATGTGATGCTAATATATGTTACAGTGCTAAGTAACCCAGCCTTGAATAAGTTGAGAGTACTGAAATAAATCCCAAAATTCATGCAGCAAAAGGTAACAGTAAAACCATATTCATATGAGGCAGGAGAAGTAGTAGAAATTGTCTGACTTTTAAGATCTCAAGGATGGGGCTATTTTTAACAAAACAGGTCATTCAGTGTTGAAGAAGCCATGAAGAGAAAGGAAAGGAGTACAACTACCTGACCTTGGTCAGATCAAACCCTGACCCTGGTTAGGCCCTACCATCCAATCTTTTGTGCCCAGTTCACATGGTGATAATAGATCAAGATAAAGGTGCTTGAGTTTTTAAGATAGCCTTTTTAGAAGTATAGTCACCTTTGAAGATCTGCAGTATTAAAGCCATTTCTCTTTACATGGATGGAAATCTTTTACTGTATTATAGAACTGTAAAGTTCCTAAGATGACCATAAATCAAAATGATAGAAAAATATCTACTGTAAATAGAAATATTCATAATTATTTTTATAGTTATCTTAAGAGGCTATTTTTACTAGGAAACACTAACTTAAAAACACCAAAAAACAACAATACAACATTGTACTTGAAATTTGTTAGCACAATAAGTGAGCAATTCTCTAATGAGAATATTTTTTCATTTTAACTTAGCTTAACATTTTAAGTAAAAAACTGATGTGCAAAGGACATCCCAAAGAATGAGAATCTGTGCAAAAAAATAAAAAAGTGTGCCTCAGTAAGTCAATAAAAAAAACTCTGGAAGAAATAATAAGTCAAGATTGCTTAAAGGTTTCTTGAAAAAAACAAGTCTCATGCTCATGATATATTATATGATATAAATAAAACAAAACTCTGTAATATAGAGTTTTGGACTAGAATCCGTCAGAATGATATTGCAGCCCACAGGCAAGGAAATAATTATTAATGTTCATAATTGAATTCTTCAGCTGAATATCCTTGTGCTCTTTAATTTAAAACCAAGTAACTTGCTTTAGCTTTACAGTAAGTTGATGGGCCACTTGGAATGAAATAGTAGTGCTCACATATAATGAGAGTTATGGGAAGTTTGCATGAGTTAAAAACTGAAAAATGTTTTCTTTCTTTTTGTCTGTAGGGGAAAGACTGATAACATTCTTTAAATATTTTAAATAGTTTGAAAACTTTTAAAGGCTGCACTGGAAAGGAAAGTAAACAGCTGTATGTTTGCATTTCTGTGTAAAAAGTAATGAGTTCGTCATGAGTAAAGTATTAGAGAACAGAGTTAAAATAAGTAAGCACAGGAATAAGCTTGTTGAAAGAAGTGGAAGCAGCAACATGGAAGTTTTGAAGTGCATTAGAAAAATATTTCAGATGTTTCTGGCCTTGTCTTGGAAAGCAGAGGTAGATGAGTTCTTCGTTCCAAGTTGGCCTACATCTTCTGACTCCTTTATGGGACATCTAATATATTAAGAAGTCCTGGTGTAATTCAAGTATACTTATACTAATAGCTCCTTTCACCAAAGGCATAGTTTTTCAACAATATTACTGAGTTTTTGTTTTTAAAATCAAGCCTGAAAGTGTACTTCTGCTAACACTAATGTCAAAGCTGTTTGAGATATGAGCACACCTAAAACTTCCATTTCAGCATGTCAAAATATTATATTCTGGTATTGGTTTGCATTACATAATTTCTTATGTTAGACCACTTAAAAGCCATGAACAAGCAGTAGGCCATTTATAATGTTCCAGACAGATTCTAATTGTTCTAATTTTTCTAATTATTCCATTTTTAAAAAAATACAACAAATACTCAAAAAACTTCAAGCTATGAAATTGTTAGCGTGCTAACACAGTTATGTAGATAATACATATATCACCCTATTACTTACTGATTTAAGGATGTGAACTGAATGAACAATCTACCAAGCTGATTTCTTTTTTTTAAAAAAAAAAAAGGAAATATAATTCTATAATTCTTCCAGGAAAACATACAGAAGTATTTATTCTCATCTAAAAACTAGCAAGTGAAGGTGCTCCTGACCAGTGTAACTGTTCCAACTTCATGCTGTTTAACTATTTTATCTAGTGTTAAAGGAAGACTGGCTTAGATCACAGACCTAGTTTTAGATATCCAAAGGAAGGTGAGTTGCATTTTCAATATGCAACATCAAAGTGCTTCAGAATATTAGGCTTGGTTTCAGGCCTTCAGATTTCCTTCAGTAATTTGTTGAGCTACATTCAGTATCTTCACACACTTTAGATTTGGACACCAACCTTTACCCGGGGACCTTAACAGTGTGGTGGGTGAAGGCATCATTACACTTTTATATTTCCACTTCTTCTCTCCTTTCTTAATAGATCTAAAAATGTCTTCAGTGTTGCTCTGACAGCATCTGAAGAAATGCTCATGCGTAGTTGCCCTGTTTGCTTGGATTGGCATAGAACTGGCTAAACCTTCTACAACACTGGGTAATGTCTCTTTCCACAGCCTGTGCTGTTGTTGTGTAACCCAGCCTCTAAAGCATTCCAGCTTGAAAAATAACTGAGTTTTGTTCCTCCCACTGCTGGTTCTTGATTGCTCCGTCATTTTACCATTCTGAAATAAGGTTTCCTAGCCTCAGTGTCTAAATTAATTTTTTTTCACAATCAATTTATGCCTTTTATAGCATTTTTCTAACATTGTCCTTAAGTAGCTCTCGCCTTCTCTGGTGATTTTCTCACAGAATATAAATAGAAAAATGTCATAACGACTGTCAGCTATCACATTGAATGCAGTGATAACTACTTCATTTTCTTCCTCGTCACAACGGAAATGACAAACCTTAATTGTGTCACTTCAGTAAGATGCCTCGAGTCAAGTGTAGCCTGCCTTCAGATCCAGGTGAAATTTGAGTAAGCTTACCAATGTACAGTGATATAGAATTGACTAGGTCAGCTGAAAATGTTTTGCCCCTTCCATTTTTTTTTTTCCATGTTATCACAACTGAGCCAATGACTCAAACATAATTTGGAACTGTTATGAAACTCAGGTCATTTTCTGCACTAATTCCAAACAGCAGGCTTAGAAAAGAGCAACTTTCATTTTTCATCTTGTTTTCAGTCCTTCCATCCTGAGAATGGACGGACTGGAGCATTTGGATACTCTTGGATGCAAATCATAACTTCCAGATTTCCCTAGCACATCATTACCTTTAGTGAAATTGTCTAACAAGATTAGGTATTAGTCACTCCTGTTTCAATGCTGAGGACATGAGTTGGTCTCAATGGTCCCACTTGGTCTCCCCAACATGGCCCAAGAGCCAGGACCCTATTTCAGCTGCTAGGACAGTCATCCCCAGCGAAGCTGAAATTGGGCTGGGATACATATTCCCACAGCCCTCCCCTGCACAGTCTTGGGCCCCAGTTATCTGGTCCATCTAAAGGCTGATAACCCTGCCAGGCCTCAGCTCATCTCCACGCGCATGAATGCCTGATGCCTGGAGTTGGGGTGGTCTCAGTTCCCCCTTGGCTTTTGATCCTGTCTGGGGTTATATGGTGGACTATGGTAGGAGGGCCTGGCATTGCTGCCCACATACAAAGCCCCCAGGACCCCTGGCCCTCAGTGAGCTCCCAGCTCACGTGGCAATCTAACACCTCTCTAGTACACTCAGTTCCCTAATATCCTGAAGCTAGGTCACTGCTTTCAGGACAACCATAATGGCTAGTTTTCTACCCACTTATCTCCTTAGGCAATGAATTCAATCAAAATTTGCAAAGGAATGATTTTTAGAAAGAAGTCTGCTTTGAGGCTTACTTTGGTAGAACACATTGTGCTGCCATTCCCTCCTCAGAGAACAAATCCTAGCCATCATTTTTACCACGGATAGCTATTAACCACAGAGAAGGAGCTGCTGCAAATGAACTTGCAGGAAGAAATCATGTCTAAAGCTTTTTATATCAAAAAGCTGTCAGAATCTTTTCCTGTCAACAAAACAATCAGACAATGTTACATTAGTCAAAAATATGCTCTTAATGCATTTAACTCCTGAGTCTCTTCAGAAGTACTGTTCAAAATTGCTGATGTGATTGGCATTTGACAAGCCATTGCTGAACTTTGTTATTTCTTGTCACCCTTTTCTGGATTGTACTACAGATCCCAGAGAGAGCTGAGAGCACTAAGCACTTCACTATCAAGTAGCATTTGATATTGGATATCCAGGAAGACTATTGAGGATTTGTGCATTCCAGGGACTTCACAGTAATTACATACACACAACTAAAAAAAATGCAAGAAGAGACATAAGTCAGTGTTGGCATATACACACAATAGTGGTTATTCCAGTCAGAAAATATTCATTGTTTTAAAAGTTCGTAATGCCTTTACCGTAAAGTTCATAGACACAGTTCAATAAGCACTGTCAAGTCAGTAGAAAAATGATTTGTGAAAGGCCAGCAAATTGGAGCTACAATAGTATGAATATGTTTTCTGACAGCTTAAAAATGATTTCCTCCTTCCAGTATGTTCTTTTATCAATATACTTGAAGTAATTCATAGGCTATCAGAAAGTGTTAGGCAGCATAATTTTATTGATAGCATTCAAATGTGAGGTGAAAGTGCTTCCAGAGCAAGGTCCATGTCTTGAGATGTTCATATACTCATTTATGGGAGGATTTATTTCGTCCAGCCTTTGCCATCTAAAAATTTGCTTTAAGTGTCTCATCTAGCATAACTATATATAATGATGAGAGAGCACTCAACTGAGTGTTCTTCCCAATCACATTTTAAAAAAAAAAAATCAATCTTATCTCCAACATGGCTGTTTTTTGATAACTGTAAAATGAACCCAAATAAGTCATAGCCTGGGTATCTATTCCTTTCTGGAGTAACATTAAGGCAGAAAAGCTGTGCATCTTGTAAAAGATGTAAAACATGGAGTTTTTCCTTCTTGTCTGTTCTTCATAGACCCTTTTTTAACAATCAAGGTTTATCTGAGATTATAGTGGTGACACTTACTGTGTTTGTTGGAAAGTGACTAAGAAATGTTAAACTACACAAAATGTAGAACAAAGACATGCAGACTTTTAACGGTGTATGACAGAACTGAACGGGGGTTCAAAACATTGAAACATTTCTTGAGAATGAAATATCTTGCAAAAAATTGCACCGTAAGATAGAAAAAAAAGTCGCAGCTCAAACTCTGCAGCATGTAGTTTGGGGTTATCACAGAATGTTTTTGGCCACATAGATGAAACTGTTACTGTGTTTGGGACCTCACTCACCTCAGCCGGCTGTTTGCAGCATTAGGTTTCAGCAAGATACCTAAATGTACTGAAGCATTTTTCTCTCTGCAGCCACGAGGCCAAATTAAGTATGTTTTAACATACGTTACACTGATGCTTTTAGGCAGACAGTGTTTCTATGTGGACAAGAAATAATCAATAGCTGTTTTGTCTGTAATTTCTTGTCTTGCATTTGGGATGTGAGAGGCTGTTTCAGCATTACCTTGCAGTGGGTCCTTACTGCACTGAGAGGGTCATAAGCACTGTAGAAATATTAAGAGTATACAGTAGCAAAGGAAGTAAGAGCAGACCACACTTCAATTTCTCCAAAAAAATTAGGATCATCATCACTCACAGATTTTTGCTCTTCAGCATGAAGTTTAAAACATTTATGCCTCTAATGTGTATACTTAGATGACCCAACTTGATGACATAGATCTGAAGCCTTTAAAGGCACTTTCCTCTCTGTCAGCTATATGTGGAACTTAGGCACTTACTCTAGGAGATCTGAATCATTAAACAAAGAAGTGTTTGCTGCATGTGTAAATCAGGCAGAACAGATCAGTTTGAGGTCTGTTTAGGTTTTTTCTTTGTGTTCTCCCCCTCCCCCCCCCACACACCTATGTCCCAACACTTCCAGTTTTATCCTGGAGATTTACGAGAAAAAAATTAATTTTGGAAAAAAAGGATTAGTTCCTACAGCTTGACAGCATTACAGCAAAAGTACATCTGATTTTCTGTTGTTCAGAGTAACAGGGAGATAAGTGAAATACACTGGGCAGATAATACTGGTAGTTTTAGCTGGGCTTTATAACTGGCAGTCTAACCACTGGAGCACAGAGGGCTCAGAGCAGAGAAATCTAAATGGCTCCACATGAATCAGATCAGGTATAGAAATGTGGCAGAGTTTGTAAGCATTGCTGAACTTCAGTGCAGTACATATCTGATTACTTTGATGCCTATGTAAATGGATTTCCTATTATTTCCCTTACAGAGCGTTCACTGTGTATACACAAAACCACCACCACTCAGACTCCATGCTGCTGAAAAAAATCAGACATACTCTTTCCAAGCCAAAGCTGGATCTAGAAGCAGTATAGCAAACTTCTTGCAATGCTTCACCTGAACTGTGCATGATCTGGCAGATCACATATGAAGCTAGCTCCGGTGTGTCTCTGTGTAGTCAAGTCATGCTTCCAAATGCAAACAGTAGTCGTAACCAGTACTTGAAAGGTGGCTGTGGGAATCTGACATATGCCTGTATTGACTACCTGTATTTTTCCTGTAAAGTAAACAAAAACTATACTAACATTCCTTTCAGACTTACATTCTACTGCTAAGAAAATTGCATTGCTTGTTGTTTTGACAGTGCAACCAATTGAATTCCATTTTAAAGATACTTCCCATCCTGGAGAGATAGGAAGTACAGAAGTTGTTTCAAAGACACCTCAGCCTCTACAAAAAGATTTTAAATTCACAAGTGATTGTTATTTCACTACTGAACATTTAAAAATATGTTTAGTTTAATATGATTCACTTGGAATTAGTGGGAAAACAACAAAAAAATTCTCAAACAAGATTTCTGAAAGACAGGTATAGATTTGCCTTTTCTTCTTTTGTCCAGCAAACTGACTCTTTACTTTTGAGTTGGGACTGTGGGTGACAATTATCTTGTTATCATATTATTTGGCAGAAGGCAAGAGAATTCTCTAAGAGAAGGATCTCAGTCTGACATCCATGCGGTTCAGTCATTCACCAACAGCTTCATTTGTTTAAGGGAATGCTGTCTACAGGGTCTTAGAAAGGGTCTCACTCCACAGCAAATTTGCCTGATCAGGTAGAACCACACAACAGCCTGACTTTCTATCTGTGATTATCGATGATATCCCAACTTCTTTCTAATGGTACATAACTGAAAGCGAGCATTAAGAGATAAACTCCTGTTCTGAGAAGTCCTCCTTTATATGCAAAATATTTCCTACATACATAAACACATAGACCTGATATAATCTGTTTCTTTCTTGTTCAATCAATTTAATCATCTTATTTTAATAGTTTACAGGCAGATTGCTATCCCATGAGTTGGTTTGCTGACTAGAACAAAGTTTGTCTTTGTATCCCAGATACACTGAAACTGCAGAAGCAGGATCATTTGGAGATTTTTCTGTTAGTCTTAAAATCTGTAAGGAATGGACAATCATAAATGGATAAATTATTAATCCTGATTCTCAGTCTAAATGTTTGTTTATATTTACATACAATCAGGTAAATGTTGCATTTTACTTCCTGATGTCACATGCTCTCAGCTTTTCCTGTTTCACACAATGAATATGTGTTGAAATATACCAAGAAAGATGATTCAATAGTGTGTGCAGACATTTGTGTTGCATTTACCCCAGTTGTGTCCTTAAGAGACCAAGTTTTTTGAGGAGTTCACTTAGGGTCAAATAGGTATCTACCTTATCGGATAGCACACAGGCTTAATAAGATAAAACATGGTCTAAAAAAGATCATGTATAAAGAAAACAGTTAATTCTAAAGTAAAACAAAAACAGGGAGTACTTTTTTTTTTTTAAACAGCTTGCACAATAAATCTATAAAGATCTCTTGCTGACACTTGTCAAATCTATGTAGGGGAAAACTTCCACGCAACTCTGTTAGAACAACACAGTTTAGGTGCTCAGAAACTGAAGTTCAAGAAATCCATCTGTATTGGGTGAAGATTATTATGCACCCAAAAGAAAAAAAAACAACAGGAAAAGCTAAAACCACCCAAGGCCTTTCCAGACATGTCCAAATCAATTCGTATTCCTTGAACTCTGCCAGTGCTATCTGAAGTCATTCCCACTTTTTCAGATTTTGAAGGAGAAACAGTTTGTTCATCAACTAGTTCAGCAAGGTGTGATGAATCATCAATAACTATTTCAGAGGTTATGCTTACTATATCTCTATCACTAGCACAAAGTCTGGCTTCTCTTTAAGGAGCAGAACATTCACTAACTTGAATTTTAGTTTTGTTATCTTACTGGGAGTTTTATCTTTCATGCTCTTCATTCAGAACAGTGATAAATATCACCTTCTGAAATGCCCCTCTCTCCAGGCTATAGAGAAAGATTAGAAGATTTCATGCAGCTAAACTCTAGTCATGTGAATGCTACCTCACTTGGCAATGTAAAGCAGCATGACAACTTACTTTCTTAAGTATTAGTACATATTAAATCACTTTACATATTGTACACTATGTCAGCAAGCAATGTCATTGTCACTGGTTCATGTAAGACATTAGATGATGCTGATAATACAATTAAAGCACATTTAATAGTGGCAGCAGAATTAAACCCACAGTTTAGCTTTGAAATCTGAATTACCATATGTAATGCTATAATGTCATGGAAAATACAGTGATAAGAGAAGGGTGGTAAAGTCTTCAGTTGCAGCAAATGACAAACCCAAATGCAGCAGCTGGAGATGCAGAAATGGAAAAAACAAAAGCTGCTTACCTTCGGAAGGCCTCAGATAGACAGGGATCTCCAGCAAGAGAGCATTTTACTGTTTACAAGAGTCCATAGCGATAGGACAAGGAGGAATGGTTTTAAACTGAGACAGGGAAGATTTAGGCTAGATATTATAAGGAAGCTTTTCACTCAGATGGTGGTGACACACTGAAACATCCACAATGCCCAAGTGTGTTGTGGATGCCCCATCCCTGGAGGCATTCAAGACCAGGCTGGATGTGGCCCTGGGCAGCCTACCCCAGTGGTTAGTAACCCTGCCTGTAGCAGATTGTTGAAACTAGACAATCTTCAAAGTCCTCTTCAACTCAGGCCCTTCTATGATTCTATGAAGATACCCTTACCTCCACTGCCAACCCTTAAATGAGGTTTGGGAAGGGGTGGATCCTGGCTCCACCCCTTCCAATCACTTAGGTGCACTGCATGCACCTGAGTTCCCCTGGGTTGGCCCTGCCTTCCCACCAGGTGCTCAATCACTGGTTCAGGCCATGACTTAGCATTTCTGCTAAACCATGACCACAAAAAGTGATGCAAACATATGGCCTTATTTTGCTGTCACATGATCATTGAAAATAAGTCACAGATACGCCACATTATTCTACAGCATATTTGAAATGTCAAGGTTGTCAAGCAAAGTCCCTGGTGACTGGAGAAAGGGAAGCATCATTTTAGAAGAAAGGGAGAAAGGAACATGTGGAGGTACAGGCTGGTGAGCCTCATTTCTGTGTCTGGGAAGATCATGGAGCAGATTCTCCTGAAACAAATGATAAGGCATATGTGAGATGAGGAGGTGATCTGAGACAGCCAGCATGACTTCACCAAGAACAGATCGTGCCTTTCTAGTGGCTTTCTATAATGGAATGATGGCATGGGTGGACTGAGGAAAGGAAACTGATGTCATCTACCTACTGACTTATGCAAGGCCTTTGACATTGTCCTACTCCACAACCTTTTCTCTAAATTGAAGGGAGATGGATTTGAAGGCTGGATTATTCAGTGGATAAATAATTGGTTGGATACCAGGATACCATTGGCCTTCTTGGATACAAGGGTATACTCCTGGCTCATAGCCATGCTATTGTCCGCCAGGACACCTAAATCCTTTTCTGCAGAGCTTCTGTCCAGAAGGTCAGCCCCTAACCTGTACTGATTCATGCAGTTTTTCCTCCCCAGAGGAGGAACTCTATACTTGCCCTTGTTGAACCTCATCAGGCTGCCCAACTTTTCAGCCTCGCTGAATGGCATCATAGCCTTCTTGTGTATCAGCCACTCCTCCCAGATTCATATAATCATCAAACTTGCTGATTCCACTTACTGAGTCTATGACATTTAATATTAGGAGGAATTGCATATTTTAATTCCCAACTCTATCTTACAAGGATATTTTGTAGACTTTCTTTTAGGATGAGAATGGGAAGCTGTAGATGGAAGAATGACACAAAAATATTTTGGGGGCATATTCACATTTCATATTTGCATTATCCACATTCTCACATTATATCCTACAGTTTATTATAAATACACATTATTTTATCACCAATAGCAAACTGCTTAGGCTTGCCATTATTTTGAAAGAAAGTGGGAGATGCTAAAGTTGATATGAGTAAATATCTTCTGTAGATATGAGAGGAAAATGCTACAATAATATCTCATTCTACAAAAGGATCTCCAGAAGTGGCTGGAACACACACACCTTTGATACTATCGTATCTACCTTCTCTCTGTGTTTTGTGGAAAACACACTGTAACATTTGTCTGTGAAATGTCATGTCCCCCAGCAGCTAAGGGACGAGTTTCCTAACAGAACCGCTCTGACTGGGTTTGTCTCTAGAGATTTGAATGCTGATGAACAAGCACTTCTAGGTAGTCTGAAAAAAAAAAACCCGTAAAGGAGCTGTGAGAATAGACTCAAAGGGAAAAAAAAATTTTCCAACATCCATGACACGGTATGGCAGAGTCAGTGAGCCAAAGAAAATAACTGCTATCCAGGCACAGACTGAGCAGAACACTTTGAACAACTTGGGGATGGAGAATTTCTGAGATACAATATGGGAAAACAGAAAAAAACGCATTGCCTACTATTAGACACAGATGATGTGATTAAGGTGAAAATAAAAAATGCAACTCTCTCAGGAATCTTTCTTGAAGATCTACCATTCCTTCATTCCCTTTTCTCCTTAAGTGAAGTGAGAGAAAATAATAGTTCATAAAAATGTTAGTTCTCCTTTTTTCCTTGGGGAGAAGAGATACTTGGTACCTTCTAAAAGTTACTCAAGTATCTCACACTGGAACACGAACATCTCACATTTCAGCATTTTCACATTGGCTGATAAGTTCCCGAGAAAGACTTTGTGAAATAATGATTATTTTTCTAACAGAGAGTCTAGTTAGGGGAGCCCACACATGGAACTCCTGGTGTGATTTCACAGTCAATGGGAAAGAATTGAAGTGATTTCTAGATGAACCTGGAGACTTCTTGTTTGCTTTTTGATGCTGATGGGTGTTTAGTTCCATTTCTATAGGTGTTTAACAGTAAAACTACAATATTAGTTAGTAAACTGGTTTTACTGTGATCAGTGAAGTAAGTAAAAACTAAAAACTAAATATCCGTTTGTCAACCAAACTGGCAACACGCACTCAGTCTTTCATGAATTGCTTTCTATATTTATGCCTTTGATGGCCCGTCCATCTATTTTATGCATTCAGATACCTCAGAAATACATACATTCTTCATGAACATCTAATATTTTAAGAACTAGTGATTGAAACCAAACATCAGAAACATGTCATCTGTGTTCCAGCCAGAGCTGCTGAGACATCTTTCAGATCTGTCTCAATGTATCTTGGAATGGTGTGGATATGAAGATGGTAACAACCAGCAAAACAACATATCCTGATATTTATTTAGGTAGCACAGATATGTTTTTGGGTTATGTTTTGTTCATGATTACTCTTGTTTTACCTGGATAGATTAAAATGGGTGCACTTTACATGTTACTTTTCTGAAATGTCTCTTAGTATCTACATAACAGCATAAAATATTTTTCTGCTTTCAGTAATGCAGTATTAATAGAAGTTTAAGCTCATGTAGTTATATGTGTGATGTTGAGCAAATCTGAATTAATAACTAAATATTTAAATTTGACCAACGGAAGTAATTTGTCGGTGAACAAGACATGGGTTTGTAAGCATGGAGTTATGACACATATTTTCTCAAGTACTTAGAGTAGCTTAGAATCACAAAGTAAAAACAACTTGATAAAGAAAACGGAAATAACACAGATGGTTGGCACATATTAAAAATACAAAAAAAAAAAAAAGCAAAAATGGAAGTGTTTTTACTATAACCTCTTATGCTCTCATCGTGTAGAATTGTTTGTATTGTCTAATATTGACTGTGAACAGCTTTGTAATGCAATGTTCCATTCATGCAAAGCAATCTGTGTTGACATTTTACCCGTTCACTCCAATTTTTCCTTTTGTCAAACAAAGGCACAAGTTTAAGAAGTTTTTCTTTTTCTTTTTCTTTTTCTTTTTCTTTTTCTTTTTCTTTTTCTTTTTCTTTTTCTTTTTCTTTTTCTTTT
>JAOWBP010002978.1:19383448-19395235 GCA_028571105.1 Tragopan temminckii
AGTACAAGCTGCGGGATGTAATGATGGAATACAGCGGTGCCAAAAATGGCTTGGGGCACTGGTGGATGGCAGCTGGATATGAGCCAGCAGTGCACCCTCACAGCCCAGAAAGCCAACCATAACTTGGACTGCATCAAAAGAAGCACAGCCAGCAGGTCAGGGAGGTGCTCCTGCCCCTCTGCTCTGTGCTGTGAGACCTCACCTGAAGTACTCCATCCACTTGTGGAGTGCTCAGTATAAGAGAGATGTGGACCTGTTGATGCGTGTCCAGACGAGGGCCACAAAAACAATGAAAGGTTGGAACACCTCTCATGAAGACAAGCTGAGAGAGCTGGGGCTGTGCAGCCTGGAGAAGACTCCAGGGAAACCTGAGAGCAGCCTTTCAGTACCTAAAGGGGGGCTGTAAGAAAGAAGGCGACAGATTCTTTAGCAGAGTCTGCTGTGACAGGGCAAGGGAAGATGGTTTCAAATTAAAAGAGGAGAAATTTAGGTTGGATGTAAGTGAGAAGATTTTTACAATAACAGTTATGGCACTGGTACAGTTGCCCAGAGAGGTGGTAGATGCCCCATCCCTGGACACAATCAAGGTCAGGCTGGACAGGGTTCTGAGCACCTGATCTAGCTGTAGATGTCTCTGCTCATTGCAGAGGAGTTTGACCAGATGACCTTTGAAAGACCCTTCCAACTCAAACTATTTTATGATTCTATGATATAGAAATTAAACTATGATGTTTAGATGTCACTTTTACTGTGCTGTTTTAGCGCCTCAGAAATTTTACAGTAGCTTCACTTATATGTAGGAAATTGAGAATCCCTTAAATGACTTGTCCAAACTCATGAGTGACTTATCATCTGTGACAGAGTAGTGTTGGACAATCAGGACTCCCACTTTTGTGTTAACTGTCTAACTAAAATCTGTTTCATCTTTTCTCCTGGTGGAAAAGATTACAGCTGCATGCAACCTAAAATTGTAAAGTAACTTGACAGAGAATACCGTAGTGGAGAGAAAAGAATCAGTAAATTCAAAAATCAAGGTTGTATCTGAGCTGAAAATCTTTATGACAGAAGAGAAAATAACTAGTTGCAAGAGGCTAAAGGACATTTTGCAGTTTCAAGTATGTGTACTGCTCCCATCCCTATTTCTAAGATTGTTTACTCTTATGACACCATGGTTTGTGATATCAAGTCATCTCATATAATGCTACTGACATTTCAGTGCATGTCAGATATGTTTTAGTGCTGCATGAAAACATGAGATTTTTAAAGAATGTGTGCCTCAGTATATTCTATTACATTTCAAACATCCAGCAAGAGCAGCACTGCAAATATGTCTTTGATGGCTTTTCAGAAACAGAAGGCTGAATTCCATGGTTGCATCTCTGCATCTGCAGCATTTTCTCTACAACTGAGCAAAACTGGGAACAGAGCATTTTAAAGCATTTCTTCGTAATTGGAATATCGTAAGAGTTTGGTCTTGTTACAGGAGAGTATAGAATCTTGAATGTCTGTAACTGACTTTGAATTCAGCCTCTATCTATTTCTCTGAAAGGAAAAAAATATGTCTGGATAGCAAAAAAGCATATATGTAGCTAGTATTATTAGTTTTTTACTTTTCTTGAGTCTTCATTTACCTGGTTACAATTTCTGTAATACATAACAATGGAGCATGTACAAATGGCCCACAGTCCATCTAACTTTAGATTTTGATAATCAGGTAAAACTAATTGAATTTTCAAATATTCTCCTAGAATCTTTGAAATAAAAATCTGGGTAAGGAGGATGATTTTTCCTTATTTTAAAACTGATATCCAAAGTAATAATTTTAGACAAAAATGTCATCTATTGTTGTAGTAGTGCTGGAAAATCTTTTTGTTTTCAAGCGTCTGAATAGCAGCATTCAGGAAAATGTGCAGAATGCAAAATAACGTTAGGTCCCAAAGTACATGTGGTACATACTTTATTTCAGAACATCAGCTACGCTTCTGAAGTAGGATACTGAAATTGCCAGCTTATCAGACAATTGTGCATAAATCAGAATTTCTGCTGAATTTAGGAGTCTCAGGCTCTCTAGTTGTTCAACGACCACATTTTTAGATCACTGCCCTAACTTTGATTCCTAGTTTTGGAACAAAGTCTCAAGAGGATAAATGTTTACTAAAGATTTGCAAAATGTGCTGAGCTGCTCAAGATAGCTGCTATGAGCTGTTACAGGCAAAGGTAGTCTGAAGCTGTCCTTCAGTACTTACAACTTTCGTCCCAGTGGGACTCATTGCGCTGAGGCTCTGCTCTAAAAGGTGCTATTATTCATTTCTCACAAAAATGCATCTGGAGAAGACAATGATGATCCTTCCATAACCTTTTATCCAATAACTCATGATTAAAGTACTCACCCAGGCTGCAGGAGAGGCAGATTCAATTGTCTCCTGTACGTAATGGGATTCAAACCCCCCACATGTCCCAGAAGAGCGCCATAATGACCAGACTATAGGCTATTCTGAGTAAAGGCTTTCTTGGTCCCATGAAAGCTGTTTCATGCTGTCTGAAATAATTGAAACTAGTGGTAGTGCTCTTGTAGCTGTGATGGTCTAAGAATAATAAGAGAAGAAAAACTTGGTGGGAAAAGGTAATGTCTTCTATAAGAACATCTGATGTAGCTGAAAGAAAAGGACAAGCTCAGGGTCATCTAAGACATTCTCCAGATCTACAGTGGAAATTTAATTTGGCAATAATACATTTAATGTAAAAGATGTAGGGCCAAAGAAAGAATGATGATGGCACTTGGGAATGCAGACTTCATCCCTACTCGGATGAGTAGTTAATATATATTACTTATTCATAAGATGAGGAAATGGCATTTAAGTAACTAAGTTAGATAGCTCTAGCTCTCTTGTTGTTTCAACCATATACCATGTAAGAATACAGGATATGCAGCTGGAAGTTGTAAACCACTGTATTTTTAATAGGACAGTTTTTAAATGCCATTCGTCCTTGTCAGTGCACATCACTTAATGGGCTGCTACCTTAGGAAAGATGTCCTTGTCAAAGGCAATATCTAATGTTTTACACATGTGTATAATGAATTACAAGATCATTCCACCTCATTTTTATGTGAAACACTGATTCTTTCATGAAATTTCTCACATCAAGTGCCCACTTCCCACAGAAAGACTATTTTTTTCATCACAGCTGCAAGAAAATTTTCTTCTTCTCTGGTAACTGTCTATAAATCCTTCCTTCTGCAGTGGGTGCCCACAGGGCTCTGCACAGGGATACACACAGGCTGGGAACGTGCAGGGTCTGCCAACATGCCACAGGTAGTGCTCACAGCCCCATCCAACAGTTTGGCTCTGACTTCAAAGTGGCAGCTCTTACCTTGCCTTCATCTTACCCTTTTTCTCCATTATTAGTTTTCACATGAATATTATATAACCTTTCCTTTAAAGTCAGGTGCCTTATACAGTTTTCAAGAAAGAAAAAGCCAGGAGGTATTCGATGCAGCTTGGAGAATGAATTTTTGTTGTTTTTCATAGTTACATAGAGAATGCCAGTTAGAAGGTGTCCACCAGCCAGGATAGTGTCCCAGTGGTCTAAGAATACAGCTGTACTATTTTCCAGACCACCAATCCCTCAGTTACTGTTAACAATATTGTCAACCTTTGTTTTAAAAGTATGAACATTTTCTTTTTATTTATCTTTCAGAACTGAGTACTGGCAGCTGTACTTAAATGATAGGGTAAAACATAAAACCAGAGAGATAATTCATTTCTTATTTATTTTTTCTAGGATTCTTTTTCATTTCAACCCTCAGTTTTAATTTGACAATTTGAGTTACAGGTGAATAATAATTTTCCTTCCATTCCTGACCTTTTTTTCCTGGCTAGACACAGCCATACTGTAGGAAAAAACATGAGGTGAAGGGAATAAAACAGGATAAAGGAACAAGACAAAAGATAAAGATACTAATTCAGACTCTTTGGGTTAATCAGGCACAAAAAATCAAACATTAGGTTCATATATCGAGTCTTTGACAGGAAATTTCATATTGTAAACCTTTAATAATACATAATAAGTATAATAATCACTTCAAAACTTTGATCTAATTTGAAGAAGTGTAAACATTGAGGTTCTCAATTTTCTCATTATTTATGAAATAATATTTATTAAACAAATATTTGTCATTAATGGGAAGCATTAAAATCAGAAGAGAATCTCCATAGTTGGTTATAAGGTCAGGTTAGACAAGATGTGGTCACATCAAGTTGAAAAAGAGCAGAGAGTGCATTTCCTTTTGCACTTCCAATGTCATTAACAAAGTCAAAATTTTGCAGAGCCCTGTTACTGCTTCTACAGCTGTAAAGGAAGGACTTGAACGGCATTTAGCACTCTATTTCTCAAACTATAAACAGTTTTAGAGCATTGAGAGACTTGTACTCCCTTCACAAAATAATGATGTTTCATACGCAGAGTGTAATCTTCTTACAGGGATGGCAGATACTAATGTACTGGAGCGGCTTGTGGAAGCTGGTAGAGTTGAAACACACACCAAGTCAGAGTTTCATTGAGATAGCACCACTCCCAAAGACTGGGTGGGAAGACAGGACAACAGCTGCAACCCTCGTAACAAAGGGGCCTTCTCTGAGTAGAAACAAGAAGGAAAATGAAGAAGCCTTGAATGTAAAAATGCAGTTTGTTTTCAGGATTTTTTTTTATTTTCATAAAATTTTCAAGGAAGTGTTGAAATAATAATCTCTGCTCTTCTTTAGAACATATAATAATGAAAAACATTTTGCTGTGACAAGATTCTTTTACTTAACAATATTATTCTAGTTGCTACATCAGGAATGCTACTTACTTCACTGGAACTGTTTTCACATTGTCATGTTATATTGTTCATGACTAATAATTTATATTATTTTAATATTTTATATTTTTCAAAATGTATAAAAATGAAGTGCTTTTAACTTCTCGAGACAACATATTTTGACATTAGCGCAGCATGAATATTTGACATTATCCAAACAAACAATTCAATATTTCTGAATCTACGTTTATTGGAGGTTCCATTCTGGAGGAACTGATGACATTTTGACATTTCTTTCTGATTTAGAATGAAAACACATTTTGATTTGCAATATTTTTCCCTCAAAAGGAATCTTCGTTTACTAACTAAATTCTGTTGTGAATCTGATACTATAGAGAGGCAGGTAGCCATAATTTAGGAGCAACAAGCAACTCTGGATTCACCCAGTTCTATAAAAGGTGTTTCAGAGAGCTGCAATAAACCATCCTCTAGAGATGTCCATTTCCCTGCACTGAGTGTGAAATGTGTTTAGGCATCCAGTTTAGACTTAGGCAGACATTTTAGATGTCTCATGTGGGACAGGAGTGTCATCTAGAAGGGACCCAATTCTAGAGATTCTAGAGATAATTTACCTTTTAACACTGCAAATGAAAGACTAAATAATTACAAAGAAAGCAATACCCAGGGCATAAATTTAGGAATGAGTGAATGGTGGGATGGAAAGGCTATTTTAATTTATACTGTCTCGCAGCTTCTCACTAGTTATGTTTGTGTTTGTGCTTTTTTTTCTTTTTCTTTTTTCTTTTCTTGCTGTATTCTGCTGATTTCGTCTTGGCCCAAAGGTATAGAATCATAGAATCACAAGGTTGGAAAGGACCTCCCATCACCATTGCTACCACAAGCTACTATACCATATCTCATAGCTTCTCATCCAGATGCCTCTTGAACACTGCCAGGGACAGCAACTCCACCACCTCCCTGGGCAGCCATTTCAGTGCCTGACCACTCTCTGAAAGAAGAAGTTTATCCTTATATCTAACCTAAATCTCCCCGGTGCAACTTGTGGCCATTTCCTCAGGTTCTATTTGTTGCCTGGGAGAAGAGGCCAAACTCCTCCTCATCAGAAAGTTGTAGAGTGCAATGAGGTCTCCTCTGAGCTTCCTCTTCTCCAGACTAAACAATCCCAGCTCCCTCGGCCGCTCCTCATAAGACTTGTTTCGTTGCCCTTCACTGGACACGTTCCAGGACCTTGATGTCTTTTTTATAGTGAGGGGCCCAAAACTGAATGCAGTACTTGAGATGCAGCCTCACCAGGGCTGAGTACAGGGGGATGATCACCTCCCTGCTCCTGCTGGCCATGCTATTTCTAATGAAGGCCAGGATGGCATTGGCCCTCTTGGCCACCTGGGTTTGCAGGTTTTAAAATCTGCAAACTCTTGCTCCCTTGAATCCATTTTTGCATAACTTCTGAGTTTGGCCTAATAACTTTAGTCAGAAGAGTCAGCTAATTCCTTAAATACATTCAAGTGCATGCCCTATAGAAGACATGGAGTAGACACTCCTGATTACCTGGCAAGGATGTTGGTTTTCTTGCCTACTGGACACTCTCTAAGAGTAGATTATGTTCTGAAAAATAAAGAAAGTTATGGAGAGATTAATGTTTAGAAAAATGTTCTTTCTAATCAGTTACTCACTTTCCAAGACCTATATGTGATAGATATTTTTTCTTGAATTCTGAAAACTAAACACCCACCGCCTTTTTCTGTGGTTTCCTCTGACTCCGTTAAGGAAACTGCACTCTCAGAGATTGCCATGTTATACTCCAAAGAATTACAACAAGAAGCTCTTAAGTGATTTGAACTCTTCTGCACACTGACTGCACACCATGCAGTGGTGTGGTCACTAAGACGGCAAATGCTGGGACTCTTACCAGTTGCTTTTTCCCCCTGTTAAAGCTCTTGAGTTTGATTTGAGCTTCACTAAGTTAAATATTTCTGCTGGTGAGGATGACTCAGTTTGTGGACAACAGTCTCTCCTACCTTCTTCACATGAGTGAAAGAGCACCACTCCACACATCAGAGATATCTGCACACCTACTTGAGGACACTCCTATGACACTCAGCCGTACCATCAGCTGTCTGTGCCCCATCCCAAGAATGTATCCAAGATTTCAGATATTTTGCTTCAGAACACTCTGGGAAGTGGAGAACGTCTTTTACATAAAGTTTCATCTGTGCAAACAGGAACCTAGAAAAGCTCAAGGTCTGTAGGGTGAAAAGAGAAGTACAGCCACCTTGCTGCAAACCCAGCCCTGAGCCAGCCAAGGTTTCAAAGTCATACAGCTGCTTTCAAGCAGCCTGAAGCCAGCAGCAGGGACCAGCTGAGAGGTGCATGTGTCTGAAAAGTGGCTGATGTCTTTGCTTCCAGGCTGCATCCACATCATGGCTTTCAAGCTTTGTGCACAGAGATGTATGCCTTTACTGCCTGCCCCTGGGTCTGTGGTATTCCCACCTGGGATTTCCCAGTCACCTAGGCAGCCTGTGTACAGTTGAGGACTCAAACACAGAGCCTACAAAAGCCTTGTGCTTTGCAAGATAATGTGTCTATACAAGTCCACTGAAAGCCAAGAGATTACATCATTTTTTTCAATTTTTAATTTTTCTTCATCACGTATTTCTGAAAAATATCCCATAGAACAGATATTCTGTAAATGTTCTGATTAATTATGTAAAGTAATGAAGGATCAGTAATGTCAGAAATGAGGCAAAACTTGCAGGAATTATACCGTCCACTAGGGGAATACTGAGGTCACAGTGGTTATCACATGAAATACGTGGTACTTGAGCAATTCCATATGGACTAGTGGAAACAAATTTAGCACCCCTCATTAGTGGGCTCATTTGGTGTGAAGACAGTTGTGATGTTTCTTCTTCAGTTTGCCTGCTCATTTACTGTTCCCATAAAAATATGTAAACTTTTTAGCTTAAGAAACAAATTTACTTACTTTGCTTCCCAAGATACATTTCTAAGCTTGAGGGTGCACCTGCGGAACGCTTTACTACTACTACGCTCCTACTGCAGAGAGCATGAGTTTCAGTGTGGCACCAGATACTGTGTTGATCTGAAGAGCTGCAGTGCTTTGCCTTCGCTTGTTTTTACCTCAGAGGTTTGCATTATGTGGGTCTGTAATTGAGCTTTTCGTTGCAGTAGATCAGTGTCTTGGGATGGTGTTTGTGTAACCATGGCTACTGCCATTTTCAGTTCACTTTTTCTTGTATGTAGCTGCAGTCACACTTTCGGGGTTACTTTATTTTTGAACAGCAGCTTTTGGAGTAGAAGCGTTCCCTGATACAGAGTTGCTCACTGGCACCAGTCTTTCAGACTTTGTGAAAAGAGGCTGGAGTGAAATTCTGTGACTTACATGTTACAATTTGACTGATTCTAATTTGACAGTTTAAAGCTGATCGCTTCTAGACAAGCCTGCAAGTTCACCTTCGCTATTGACAGAGAGAGCTCGTGCTTGTGACACCCTTCAGGAAAAGCATCTTTCCTTGATATATCACCCAACAAAGCAAACTGCACACCTTTCATAGTACACCATAGGAGCCAAAGTCTACTGCCATCAGTTGAAGCCTTCCATTTACTTCAGTGTTATTGTTCGGGCCCTATGGTAAAGGGAATGTTTTCCATTGCTGAGCAGTAAGCAGGAGGATCTGAGATGTGTCAGTGTTGGGGTCGTGGGGGCACAATGAGTACACTGATGTTCATCTGAACTTTCAGAGGGGAGGTCCCTTAAAACCTCTTTTTCTTTAGATGTAAAAGACTATGTTACTTCTCAAAAAAAAAAAAAAAAAAAAAAAAAAAAAAGAATTTTAAGCAAACTCAGTTTTTGCTGCTCAGCCAAACAGCAACATTCTCTAACGTCTGACAGAAAAATACCGAAAACATGAAGGGAAGCTCTGCCTGTATGATGACTGCCGTGATTCCCTTCAGATCATTTAAATCAGTGTGAGACTGCATATAAACACAATTGCAAAACAGTAGAAGTCTATAGAAGTCAGTAGAACTTGTCCCACTGAAAATCTGGCCCCTAAGGCACACTTTGAAACAAAGTGATAGCTAATTTTGTTCAGGCTGGCTATTAAGAACAATCCATGACAACAGTGGTTAATGGAAACAGCCAACTCCAAAAGTGGAGCTAATGCATTGCCTTCAAAACAAACAGAGTTAATCAGTTATTACCACTATCTGCCCTGCTTGGGCAGAGCTTCTAATGGAATGTGCTGTCTGTTTGGATTCATATAATGTATCCTGTTGGCCAGAGCGCTAAGTAGATTTTAGCACCAGTTTTCATCCTGTTGTTGGAGGGAGATTTACTTTTTAATTTATATATATACTCACATATATATTTTGTTGCTCCTTGCCTTTCCCGCAGCTGACAGTTAAAAAAAGAAGAGCATTAAAATATTAGACCAGAATTTGAGGTGAGGTGATAATGTAGCTTATATTGCCTGGCTGCTATACCAGCTTCCTGGAGAAGGAATTGCAAGGATTTGTTGAAGAATAATAATTCTAGATTTGCCGTACTCATGAGTGCAATTAACTGAGAACAGACTTCAGGGAATAAGAAGCCTGCTGCTGCTGGCTAAGAAGTGATTAGTAACTGGCATAAAACTTCACTGTTAGGGTAAATACAAAAATGAGACATTAAATATGCTAGAACTATCTAAGCTCTCCTTATCACTGGTTATGACTGCTGACAACAGGAATGTTTGTGATATGACATGGAGTCAGAATTAACTTTACGTATAGAATTTTCTATTCTCCTCACTCTGTGGAGGAGAGTATTGCTGTCTGAGTGATTGGCTATGAGTACAGTTCTTTGCTTTGATGCGCTCTTCTCAAGTCACATTTGCTTTTCACAGTCTGTTTTCTCACTGTTTGTGCTACCCTCATTAGTATTTTAATCAGTGCTACAAAGAAGTTTGGAAGAAGTTTCTGTCTAAGCTAATATTCAAAACCCCAAACCCTGGAGCCATGGTGGATCTTTTCCTGCTCACTCCTGAGAGTTGCCCCCAGACCTGACTCCCAGCTGTGCAGAGAGTAGCCCAGCTGCTGGGCCCCACAGAGCAGCACCCCAGTGTGCCTGATGCTCCATTAGTACACGTACACCCTGCACCTCACCAACCATGCCCCAGGGGTCCTGTGATGCAGTCTGTGATGCAGCTGTGAAGATGGAGGTGAAGGAGCATGCTAAGCCCATCCTTCTTCTCCAGTCTACTTTTTAGCAATGGTGCAGATATAGACAGTTAATCTACCCTACTGATCTGACGCTCTCATCAACCACAGCCAAACCAATCCTTCCTTTTATGCCTAATTTCAGCGGCAGAATGCTGTTGTATCTGTTGTTTTTTATGCATATTGCTTAGCATCTTGTTCCAGTTCCAGCTTTCATTCATTTCTAGTTGTGTACCTTTGAACCGTAATCCTTGCTTATGTCTGTCTCTCTGAGTTTCCCATCCTTGATTGTTGTTGTGTTTAATATATATGCATATTTCTATTAAATTTCTCTCACACTCTTCTGTCAAGATATTCTTGACTTTCCAGGCCTGACAGCAAAATTAGCGCCGGACCTTCTCGTATCATAGTGATCCCTCGTGTCCACTAGGCTGCAGACAGCAGTTCTCCATTAGTGGCACAGTGCAGATCTCTGACTTCAAGCTTCCTGCTTCTCTAGTTTGTTTCCCTCTGGTGTACAATTCTCTCTGACAAGGAGGATAAACATCTAACAAACTATGAGTAAGGAGTGTAACTGTTAGGAATCACGGTCCTTGGCAGCTGCTAAGCACAGAGGTCCTCTGCAGCCACAGTGAGTGTCATTCCTTGCCAGCATCAACCCTTGCTGGACCAGAAGGAAGCTAACACATTATGCTTGGGACCCAGGAAAAAACATGATCTGGAAGAATGACCAGAATCATGGAGCAGATGCGTGCTCATCCCTGTCACTGACAGAGCACCACAGGTACCTCACAGGTTTAAAAATACTTAAGACTTTCCTCTTCCTAGAGTATTTCTCAGTGTTTGGAACTGCTCCAGCACCTCAGTGTCCTTCCTGTACTGAGGTGCCCAAAACTGAACACAGTGCTCGAAGTCACGCCTCACCAGTGCCGAGTACAGGAGCAGGATTACTTCCCTAGTCCTGCTCACCACACCATTCCTGATGCCATTGGCCTTCTTGGCCACCTGGGCACACTGCTGGCTCATATTCAGCCGACTGTCCATCAATACACCAAGGTCCCTTTCCATCAGACAGCTTTCCAGCCACTCCTCCCCAAGCCTGTAGGGTTTTCTGGGGTTGTTGTGACCAAAATGCAGGACCCAACACTTGGCCTTATTGAAACTCATACAGTTAACCTTGGCCCATTGATCCAGTCTATCCAGATCTCTCTGTAGTGCCCTTCTGATACACTGACGCAATTTCTGCTGTAGAATAGGAATAAGCAATGATTTTTGGAGCAACCTCATATCTCAGGACTAAGTCCACCTACCAAACTAAGTAGAATTGACTGGGATGTCACTGGCGCACAGGGTTTCATCACAGTACCTAGAAAGAACTGGATGAGTGGAGAGCAGATTTGTAAAAGTGAGTGAGTTTAGCTCACCGACAAAAAATGCTGTTGAGAGGGGGGTGATCTCTGTCCTATCCTCTTTAAGGAGGTTGAGCTGTACGTGGCAGATATTATGGAAGTTGTCCTCTTCCTTGAGTTAGATGCTTAAGTCATTTCATTCTAGCAGTAAACTAAGAAAATACAAGATTTTTTTCCACATAACATGGTGATTAGTATCTTTCCTCATGTAGTAGATTTAGGATGGTATCCTCAGTTTAATTTAGATAATGATTTGATCCCAGGTATCTCATTTCACATTGACTGTTTTCCTTTTCTGCCCACTTCCTCATCCATGAGATCTATCCTATTCCATACTGG
>JAOWBP010002978.1:19402461-19437936 GCA_028571105.1 Tragopan temminckii
TGAGAACTGTTGATGATAGGTGGATGGTTGGACTGGATGATCTTGTAGGTCTTTTCCAACCTTGGTGATTCTGTGAATTTGTATGCTACCTTGCATGAAGAAAATGTATGCAATTAACAAAACTCGGACTCTAGTTCAGAAACTTATGTAGGTCCATGTTTATCTTTAATAGGTACTTAAATTCCTAGTTTAGCAGAGCATCTGAGTACTTTGAGGTATGTTTATGTATAACATTTCCTGTGAAGACTAAAATACCATCCTGAAGTACAGCTTCTACTAGAGTAACAGTGGATATATAGGAGCAAAATAAGATAGCAAAAACTGTCATTGTGTGTAATTATAATTATAAATTTATCTTGAAAAAATCATGTTAAAAATTTTTACTGAAATTTGTTTTAGGGCTCTCAGTTAGAAGAAAGTGATCTCTCACTATTCCATATTTTTAGCAAAGGAAATGGTACAAACTGTGCCATCTCCTTCCCCATGCTTCCCAGTACTGCTTTGTGTGTGCAATGAGTGTCAGACCAAGGTGTGTGCTTTCCAGGTAATGTGGGGTGTGCAGGCTGGGAGGCTTGGCTGGATCCACTGGGGATGGAATGGGGATTAGGCACTACATAGTCATAGCTGTCACTAGGATAAGGCTAGAGGTGAAGTGCTGAGCTGCATCATTGAGGCTGGGGAAATGAGGACATCCTCATAGTCTCCTGGAGCTGTGGTTCCCATGCAGTATTGCCTGAGCTTGCCACATGGCCGCATCTCTCTTGCTGGTTTACTTACTTCCCCTTCAGGGTAGTCTTAAACAGGATTCTGTAGGCATTATTAAAATGGGTTAAATTCAAACTAGGAAAAAATATACATATATTAGGACAAAATGTTTTCATAATAAGATCTATACACATAGGTACTATTTATTGTATCATGGCATAGAAAAATTTTCAAGTTTCCAGTTAGCACTGAAAACTACAAAATATTAAACAAAAATAGTTCCTGATCCCTAGTATTTGCATCTATTGATTTCCAAAGTGTTTCAGCAGTCATTATTTCAGGCAGCTGATGATCTCTATATTGTGGCTCTCTGGTTGTTAAACTGCTTGTGGGAATGTAGCAATACTGTGTGTATATATATATATATATATATATATAAAAAAAATTGTGTGTATATACATTTGTAACTGTGTTTCTGGTGGCTGAAAGGGAAGAATGCTTTTTGAAGAAAACAGAAAATAGAGTAAAAGGAGAGCATGAGATGGAATAATCTGAAACAGAATGAAATTAAGTGGAGGTATTGGTTAGTACTTAAAACACTACAAATTTTACTCAGATGTGAATTTTATTTGATACTGATAGTTTTGGTGCAAATCAATTCACCTTGTGTCTATTTGACAGTTTGGACATTGGAAAGACTTAGTGACTTCCTTGGTACAGTCCTTTGAGATATAATGATTTAGAAAAAAAATAAGTCCATAATGACTTTTTAATAATAAATAAATAGACTTCTTTTTTTTTTTTTTTAATTGTATCATGAATATAAAGTAAATGGCAGGGCATAGAGCCTATAGGAGGAAAAAGGGTAGGAACAGAGAATTGATGTGTGATATACATGGAGAGCAGGATCATAAAAGAGGCAAAAGAAGGGGGAATATGATGAAAATTAAGTGAGATAAGAAAACCAGGAAAGTACAAACAGGTGAAAGATGCAGAAGAGGCTGAATAGGGATAACAAAAAAGGAAGGAACAGGAAAAGGGCATACTGCATCTTCCTGCTCAGTATATGTTACATAGGCTACTCACAGTTGTTTCAGTATCTTCCTAGGCTGCTTCCAGGGAGTGACTTCTTGTAGTCTAGTTTTTCCAGCAGCTTTTCCTTTCATTCTTTCAGTAGAAAAGTGTCTAAAAATGTCTCACCTCAATGATCGAGTGCTCTGAGAGCTGTCCTTGTCTCTGAAACATGCTATGAGATCACGATTGAGTAATGCTGTAGAGATCAGTGCTCACCCCTGTGGACTGCTTAAGGTGTTTTAGCCTGTAAAATTTGCATATAACACTGAATCTGTAAGAATTTAATGTTTTTTTCTATCACAGAAGGATTTTCTAGAAGAGAAAGAATCATTAGATTATGTGAAAATCACAGTGTTTTCTCCAAGGACATTAGTAGGTCTGTCAAAAAATATTCCCCACTAATAAAAATATCTCCTCATGTTTTCACTAATTGAAACTTCATATCTGTTGATGGGTTTCACCAGCTTTACCCTGTGGCATTTACACTTTTAAATATGTAGAGATGTCTCACCCTCCGTAACCTCTCACTGATGCTGTTGCTTACCCTTTGTACAGTCAGCACTTTCAGTCTGTCTTTGTAAATAAATCCTGCCAGCTCTGTCAGGTCTTTTGCATGTCCATGTTTATCAACAGCTTTCTTGTAAAGTTATGTTAGTTCCCAGTCCCGTAGCTTCATCTTCTCTGTTTTCATATTTTATCCTCTAAGTTTAATGCATTTTAGATTTAAATCTGAATCAGCTGAATACATTTTGATCTGAGTATTGCATAATTGCCTTTGTCACTGTCCCCTCTACTTGTCACTTTTCATTTCCTTCAAGACTTTCTGGAATCACTACATTTGTTTTGTTGTTTTTGGTGGTTTTTTTTTTCCCCCCTGCTGTTGTTGTTTGTTTGTTTTTCCAGTAGTACTGCTATTTTGCTTCCCCTGTTTGGCCCCTCTAGATGTTTTTTTCCCTGAATCATAATTTTTGTTTGTCAGTCACAAGGCTAGCAAGGCTACCCTCTTTGTGTCACATGTATCATGCACCTTGTATCTGGGCACTGAAATTTCAGTAAACTGCAGTTTCATACTTAGTTCAATTTATTGCTTTTAATTTGTGTGTTGGAAGACACGCTAGCATATAGTGAGTTAAGTAGTGTTTCATCCACTGTGTAATTCATTAAGGCTCTCCCCATGTCTTTTAAATATGCCACTGCTTTTCATTGGGCACAAATATCAAATATCTCTCCCTCTTGAATCCTCAGTGTGTCTTCAGTGCAGTTTTCAAATCCAAGGAGTTTCTTTTATGTTTTAAGCAGCCAGGCCAGTCAGCTAACAGCTGCAAGTCTCTTACAAAGGTAAAGAAACTGAGCACAATTACACTGTACTGCAGTTACTGGGAACTATGGTTCTCAGGACCTCTGGGCATAAATCGACATCCTGCAAGATCATTTGAATATTTCTAGATAAGATGTCAGCTTTGTCAGATTTAGCTTTGTTGAGGTTTAATTTTTAGCAAGGCATTTGGAAAGAAGTGTCAGGGATAGATGAAGACTACTGTGGTATAGAAAGACAGCTCAGTGGCTTTTCCACATATGATGGGGCTGGTATTAAAAAAGCCCATGGTACATGCCCACAGCACAATGTCATGCCTCATGGAGGGAGGAGGACAGTAGCCCTCAAGGAACTGAGTGCTGGAACAATCTCACTGCTGTATGTGGCTATTGCTGTTCTTTTCAGCACTCAGGTGGCCCTTCTGCCTCTGCTACAGGGCCAGATGTGCATCTCCAGAGCATTGTATTGCTGCCACCCCACACAGCCGTGCATGTATGAACATAGAAGTGGGCCAAGGGGTAGCTCAAAAGAAGAAAAGTAGACTAATCACCATTGCCTCCTGCTGTATGTGTGTCCAAGTGAACAATCACACATGAATCTCTCAGGCAAGTGAAAACAACCTGGACTATTTTGGGCTACATGGTGCTTCTTCATAAAGGCTGACACTGGGCAAAAAACAAACTTGTTTACTTATACATAATCAGCGTCTATCTGTAAAGCTGCAGTCACTCACAGTTGCATACAGGGGATGAAAATCCTACAGGAAGGACAGAATTCAAATACATGAAAGAGAAATTGTTTCAAGTAAACTGCTGAATTTTATTCAGGCGAAGTGCTTTTGAAGGATACTTGATGCAAATAAGTTACAACTCTATCATATTATTAAAGAAGGTTTTGCTGCTAAAAGACCATGAAAACAGATATGTCATAAAGCTACATTAGGACCTTGCTGGTTTACTAGGCTGGAAGAAATGGTTTTCTTATATCTCTTCAAGATATGTTACCTCTAGATGTGAGGATGTGTATGCATTGCCACACATGTAAAAATATGTGCCTGATGTTCTTACGTACCAACGTCTTGGCAGTCAGTTGAATATTACCCAATCATATAACCACCACTGGCCTTCATAAGTGCTTCAGGAAATTGCATCTTTTTTCTCTGATTCACCTACAAATTTAATTTTGTGCCTGAAACCTGTAATCAGTTATGGCTTTCTATTAACAAATGTTTCAAATTGGGGGGGGGAGGGGGGTGAAAGATCTGAGATTCTGAGATTTGTATTGTTAAGAGCACTTTTTTGTTCCATATATGTAATTGTTTGTCATTCCTAATTACAGGTTGTAAGTTATATGAATAACTGTCCATTTTATTCACAAAACCACATGTTCTATTCAACTAAAATGAATATTTTTGGGAGAGTAACCCCACATCTATAGTTGAATGTTAATTTTGCATACCAAATAAGCTGGTTTTCTTGTTGGACTTTTGGTTCTCCTCACAAAATACTTAGGTAGTATATGCTGAAGCTTTTAGTAGAGTGCAAGACATCTTTCATTAACTATGTAGAAGATTTGGAAAATATATTCCTTGAAAGAGGAGCTGTACTTTAAATTTCTACATTTTGAGTTACAAATAGGAGCTAGAAAAGATTTTTTCCTAAACCTTCATCTAACGTTGTTGCAGCTTTCTGAGATTTCCATTGGCTCTTCAGATCAACAAGGTTCAGGTTTTTAAAAAATTATTTCAGAGCAACAAGATTAGCCTGAAAATTTGCTTTAGCTTTAGAGCAGTAGTTTTTTCTTTGATCTTCTGTAAGTATCTGAGACTCAGCGTATGAGGGAACACAGACACTCCTTGCATATTTTTGAAGTGAAATACCTACTGGATTAGAAAGGGGACCAAGTTGCAGCATCAAAATTACCAATGTAATATACATTTAAGTAAATTGTGAGCTAAATTCAACAAAGAGAGACAACATTTATGAAGTTACTTTTTTCTTAAATTAGGCTAGTTTAGAAAAATGAAACATCACACAGTTTTCATGAAAAAGCAGTGAAGGAAAAAGCACTTGTATTTCCCAGGAAAATAGCTGCTCATTATTTCATTTGTTTGTGATATATTTTTATAACACACTCTGGACAAATTCAGGCTCTCTTTGATTTGACCTGAAGTTGTACAGTTGTCAAGATTACTCTAATAACTAATGTCAGAAGAGTTTAT
Organism: Tragopan temminckii; assembly: GCA_028571105.1. Taxonomy (NCBI): domain Eukaryota; kingdom Metazoa; phylum Chordata; class Aves; order Galliformes; family Phasianidae; genus Tragopan; species Tragopan temminckii. Next base: position 19,407,777 of record JAOWBP010002978.1, read on the forward strand.
CACAGTTTTTTAGATTGGGTTTGGGGTTGCACCATACTATTTGCTCTCAGTTTTCATTTTTATTATTATTTTTAATTAGGAAAAATTCATAAATGGTAGTGACCCCCACAGTGAATAATGATGTCAGATGTTCGGACTTGACAGTGCACATTTGCATCAAGAAACATTTTAAATTTTTATCATATTCACATGTTCTGCAGGAAAACAGGGTAAACTGTCATTACTAGCATGCCTGAATGCTGCATTTATGTGATTCTAATGTTAAAGCATGCACAATCAGGTGAACATATAATATCATAAAAGAACTTGATCATAAATCATAGAATCATAGAATTACTCAGGTTAGAAAAGACCTTAAAGATCATCTAGTCCAACCACAACCTGACCATCTTGCCCTAATTCTAACCCTCTGCTAAATCATGTGCCTGAATACCACATCCACCACACCACGGTTTTTAGCACATTCAGGGATGGTGACTCAACCATCTCCCTGGGGAGCCTATTCCAGTGCTTAAAAACCCTTTCTGTAAAGACTTTTTTCCTGATATCCAACCTACATTTCCCCTGGTGCAACTTGAGGTCGTTTCCCCTCATCCTGTCACCTGTCACCAGTGAGAAGAGACCAAGCCCGCTCTTGCTGTAAGCACCTGTCAGAGATTGAAAGAGAGCAATAAGGTCTCCCCTCAGCCTCCTTTTCTCTAGACTAAACAGCCCCAGTTCCTTCAGTCTCCCCTCGTAAGGCATATTCTCCAAGCCCTTCACAAGCCTTGTTGCCCTTCTTTGGACCTGCTCCAGGACCTCAGTGTCCTTTCTGTACTAAGGTGCCCAAAACTGAACACAATATTTGAGGTGAGTAAATAAATGCAGTCTCCCTTCCTTTTTCACGGATGTTAGATATCACTACAGGCCTCTACTTGAGCCCTGAATCTTTGTCAGTCCAGAACTCAGCACTGCCTTTGTGGCAGCAGTAGAGATACCTACTTTGCGAAGTATAGCAATACCCTTGTATTAATTATTATTATATCACTCTAATTTGTAAACGTCTTGTTAAAAGTATGTTTTGATCAAATATTATAAACCTCAGCTTTTAAGAAGTACTGATCAGAAGAGGCTTAGGTCAAAGTTTTCTAAAGGTCATAAGGAAAAGCATCACAATTCTCCAAATGACAGCTAATAAAAATTTCTATCTGATTTTTCCATATTTATTGTTGCATATGAGGTTGGTAGAATTAATAGGTTTGGGTAATAAATGTTATAAAAATATTACACTAATTGTACTAGCAATTGGTGCTTATTTAGTTATTAAATAAATGCAGCAACATAATAGGAAAAAATGAAAAATAATTATGATAGTTTTCATTCATGTGATCTCATTTATTTTCTTTCATGCTGGGCACTTGAGGCAAAGATAGTGAGGCGCACTATAAACCCAAGTCAGAAATTTTGTTAGAATTTTCTCTGCTTCTAATTTACCTTAGTTAGACCCTTTTTTTAAGACTTGAGGCCACCACCACTGAGGGTATAATATAATATGTCGCATTGCATTTTGCCATTGTTTGTTATGGTTTTTCTCTCAGCCAGAGTTCCAGGTTCATGTGTCTGCAGTGCTGACATGTCAGGTTAGATGTATTTTTCTTCTACATTATGTCATATGAATAATAAAAATATTCGTGCTAATGTACTGCCCTCACTAATTGTCTCTTTCTGCAGACTAAAATGAGTCACTAACTTTTATATACTGGACATCATATAGCTGTAGAAGTCAGTTGGTATGATTAATTAGCTGTCTTTCAAGTAAAAATCAATCTTGCCAGAAGTACAGTCCATGCTCTTATCCATATTGACAAATAATATGACAGAAATGGCAAATAATGTGAGTTCCCATTAGATTTTGATGATGTAGTTGTATCTTATCTTTAGACTTTCTTGCATAGTTTTATCTTGTATTCAAATCACGTTTTACTGTCTACTAAATATCTTCACCTGTCTAGCTTCAGTCCCTAAAGTCCAAGAGTAGATGCCAGAATTACAGACAAATTAAGCAAAATCCTAAAGTTTATGGTAAAATTGCATCTGCCTTTTCCAAGGCATAGAACATCAGCTCCTGTGGGTGGAAGTGCTACCTAGCGCATGAAGATCACAAATGAACGGTACTGCTCTTTATAAAAGAAATGCTGAGGTGTGCCTACAGCTGCCCTGAAGCTTCAAGGTTTTGTCCAAGCTTTGCTTGCCATCCTTGTCTAGGTTGTATTTCTCTCTTTATAGCGAATTTCACTCAACAGTGTCTCAGTATGAGAGCACGGAAAATAGATATGTGCTTTAGCATTCAGAAATCTCTGGTCAGATGGTGAGACACCCTGTCACAGTGGTATAGAAGCAGCAGGGAACAGACCTGCATTTAGCAGTGGTGGAAAAACTAATGTCAGGTGTTGTTTTATGATAACAGAATTGGGGTATAGACAGGGATCTCTTAAGCCTGACTTCGATCTACATATTTTACCTTGGTTGTGGGGTGGATGGCCAGCACTCAATTTCAAGTTTAAGTAGTTGTCTAGAAGTAAGGTGGAACAGAACATCAATAGCAAGAACTATTTATCCTTAAGACAGAGGAATAAAAAAAGTAAACCCTGTAAGGTAAAGGCCAAAAGAAGTTAAAGTACTGGAACAAACAATGAGGTGGACGGTCTGAAACTTTTTCAGTGAGATTAATACAGAAAGGTGGTAAGGATTCATAAAAGTAAATCATGTCAAGCGATCTTAGTTTCTGCCTTTGATGAGATAACAAGCTTCATAGAGAAAGGAAATAAAGGGAACATATCTCTTGACTTCAGCAAAGCATTTGACAATACTCTACATCAGAAAAAAAAAGTGGTGCGGTTAATGCTTTTGAAATTGTTAGACAGATGGCTGACTAACTACAATTGAAGAGTAATTATTAATGCAGCTCAGGCAAACTGCAAAGTGCATTCACATCATAGAAGGAATGGTGCTTTATCTAGCATTAAGCAGACACAGATATTCACCATAATCCCACAGAAATCCCTATGGAGATTGTTACATTTTATGTCCAGTCCACTCTGTACCACACCAAGCTGCTTGACATGACTGAATATAGCAGAGGCAGTGGAGGGCAGGTTAGTGAAAAAGAACTAATTAATTGCTAACATAATTAGTGATTAAGCCTTCATAAATTGCGAGAGATTCTGGCACAATTACTATAGGTTCCCTTAGAAGCAGTCATAAATCAGCCTTCCAATTGCCTATCAACATCCTTTAGTCTGCTATTTTGCTGTATCCTTTATCTCAGATGCACAATGAGTTCCTATGAGTTCCTCTCATTTTTCTTGCTGTGCCATTATATATTGTATGTTCCTTCCTAGTCTTTCCATAACCTACCATTTTATTCTGTGCTGACTTAACACTTTGTCCACCCAAAATTCTCCTGTCCTAAGAATTCATGCCATCAGCAGGTTGCAAGCCTTCCTGCTGCTCCAGCTTGCCCTTACGCTCATATCTTCCCATCCCATCCCCCTTTCACTTCATCATCTTTAGCACTCATTAAGCTCATTCAGGGAGTCCATAAAGCTTTTTGTAAAGCTCCAGGAAGAACCAGGAGACAGCTCTACCAGCATACTCTGCTGTGCTTCAGTTAGACAGGCAGTTGCCGGAATGTGCTATTCTGCTTGTTTTCTTGTATCTCCTCCAAAACTGGTCCATGGTTTTGAGAATGTTTTTGTCAAGTAAAGCAAATGGAAAAAGAATGGATACTTTGTTTATAATACTACCTTATACTTAAGAGTATGTCAATGGTTACAAAAATTCTTTAGTATGACTAGAATATGGGTCAGTGCCTTAGACTTTCCAGTAGTGCTTCTTTCACCTGCCTATTTAATCACTTTAGAAGATGATCCTCAAGCTGTAAGTTTTAGGAACAAGTCAGCTGTTCTTATTGTACCCCATGAACTCATTACACGCTCTTTAAACTACAACCCCCCTGCAAAAGTAGGTTCTCTGAAATAAGTTACACTGGAATGTGTCCAGGCAGGCTTTGAATATCTCCAGAGAGGGAGAATCCAAAACCTCTCTGGGCATCTTGTTTCAGTGCTCTGTCACCCTCAGAGTAAAGTTGTTTTCCTGTGTGTTCCTGTGACCACATACAAACCTCTAATTCTTCCTGTTTATTCCCCATGCTGCATGCATTGGTATACAGGCACTTCAGAGAAGAAAAAGGAGCAAAGGATGCAGTTTTCCCTAGGGAGGATACAAGAGGATTCCCCGTAGGTACAGACACCATTGAGGTGGCTGGTTTTCTGGCTCATGTCATGGGAGGCAGCTAAGGAACATTTGTCACTGTTCTGATTGGCCTGCCTTATTGGTCATTCAGTTGCAATGGTGTGAGCATTGCCATTTTGGACTCCACTCCCCAAGTCCTTTAGTTGAAATCCCGCCTCACCAGGTTGGCTGATCTGCTCTGTCCTTCATCCATCCCTAACAGGTAATAATCTTTGTAGAAAGTCCCATTGTGATAAAAACCAAAGCCTTCACACCAGCCACATAGCCAGGAAATTGTATCCATTATACACCTATTTCTGGCATCCCACTTTTATCCAACTGGCAAAATTATAATTAAATATATTTTTCCTTATTAATAAAGCACTACAATAATGTTATACTTTTTATATTGCCCCTCACCTCTTGGCATTTCCTTCATTAAATGACTGGATATACAGTGATATAAATTTTTGCTTTTTTCCCCTCAAGGAGTCTCTTTCATCTCATTGCCCTCCTGAAGATCTAATTTACATACTTATGCTACAGAATTTGATTTTGATTGAAATGATTGATTCACATATATTCCAAGATAGCAAAAAGTGTAAGAGTTGAAGGGAAAGACACTGTAGAAGTCAACTTTAATTAAATTCTTTGTACCTTTGTAACATATGCAGATAATAGAAAATGAGATGTGTGCAGAAACAATGTGATGTTCACCAGATACAGCTCTTCTGCAGCCAAGAAAGGAGGCAAATAGTTTCTATGTGTCTATGAAAAAAAACTCACTGGAAGTTAAGAGAAAATGTAATCTATGCACTTAAGAGAGTCCTTTGGGCCCGATAGTTCTGTGCTACAGCACCAAGGGTTACTTACATTCCTATAATACTTTGAGTACAGACCCTGTATTCCTGGTGCCATTGAAAGCTGACTACATTTATCTCTTGGATCAGATTCAGGTAGAATATATTTTTATATATTTTCTAAAATAAAAGCCTATCTGCTTTCTGGTCAAACATTATCATCAGTAAGATGAAGAAATTTAACTAAAGAATTCTTTAATGGCTTTTGTTTGATGATTATTTGTAAGTATTCCCAGTATCCTGTTTTCAATGTATTTAAGGTTTCAATGTGATTTATCTATATCCTTCAATTTTTTTTAAGTCAACTTGTTGACTGTTCTACCTAAAATACCTTTGAGATTTAGCCATCTGTAAAGGATTTATGATATTATATGAAATTATATGAAATAAATTATAGAGCTTGGTCTCTATGTTAGCTAGTTTAACCTAGTTTAGGATGAACTGCAGGATTAGGAAAGGGCTGGAGTTTCATGGAATATTATGTCAATTCTATTCTTACCCATTTTTCCACAGCTCATGAGCCTGTATTCTCTTGTCTGAAGTATGCTTATTCTTTCTGATCTATCTTAAATATGAGGCATTTAGTGTATCACATTTTATTGGAATACTCTTAAAAAATACTTAGAGAAGAGCACTTTATAGAGTTCCTAACAGTTTTTGTCTTCAGTGAAGAAGTTTTCCCCAAATAAGGAAATTGTTTTAAAGGTGAGTGCATAATATTCAACCAGCTGTGTTCAAGAAGGGCTTTTGTTGTCTGAACAAAATTCAGCTTTCTAGATGAAGCACTGTAGTAAATTATTGCTACTTGGTATATTAGTTGATTGCCACTTTGAGAATTTGTCACTTGTCATCTATCTTGTATCTTGATTGACAGACCAAATATTTGAACAGCACTTACATATCCTATGTCCGAAGTTGCATAATGCTCACATATCCAGCTGTCATACCCCAAAGTAAAAATTTGTTTTCACTTTGTACTTAGGATAATATTATTGATTTATGTTCAATATCTCTCTGACCATCTAGCTGAAAATGACATATGGGAATTTCATAGAATAATAGACTTAGAATAACCAAGATTAGAAAAGACCTCCAAGATGATCCAGTCCAACCATCCATTGACCACCAATACTTGCCCACTAAATCACGTCATTTAGTACCACATGTAGACCTTTCTTGAACACCTCCAGGGATAGTGTCTCAACCACCTCCCTGGGCAGCCTATTCTAGTGCCTGACCACGCTTTCAGAGAAGAATTTTTTCCTAAGATTTAATCTGAATCTCCCCTGGCACAATTTGAGGCTATTCTCTCTAGTCCTATTGTTAGTTATGCAGGATAAGAGGCCCACCTTTCCGCAACCTCCTTTCGGGTATTTGCAGCAAATGATAAGGGCTCTCCTGAGCCTTCTCTTCTCCAGACTGAACAAACCCAGTTCCCTTAGCAGCTCCTCATAAGACTTGTGCTCCAGACCCCTCACCAGCTTCATTGTTGTTCTCTGGACATGCTCCAGGCCTCAGTGTCTTTTGTGTAGAGAGAGAACCATTTCAGTGTAGTAAAATCTGCATTTTAAAGCTCTCTGAATTCACCTGAACTCAAATATACTATGGAAATTCTGAAAATGCTCAGATCTTTTAAATAGACTGAACTGCCATTCAGTCAATGCCATGTGATGCTATATGTCTCCAAACGGATTTCTCATTTTCTGCCCTGAAACAAGCAGCCACTGCCATGAACAACATTATTTTGTGAGAAAACCATCATTTCAGAATTATCAAGACAAGTAAAATATATTTCTTAAATTGTAACATATAATTTCAAATATGCAGGACAGAAGTAACAGTAAAAGTCAGTCTCTTTTCCCATGACTATAAACTACACTCTGTATCATCCAGTCAGTACTGTTCAATGCTGGCTAGTGACTGCTGCTTTTTCAACTTAGTCCCAGTACCTGTACTATCATTGGTTTTTGCACTTACTGTTTTTTCATAGAATGATGTATGTGGATGATCTTGTTTTTATATGGAGTCAGAACATTGCACTCCCTGTTCAACCAACAAGCAGGTTATTCCCCTTTATTTGAAGAAATGTAAGAGACTGAATGCAGACAGAAGTGTTTGATAACATATTTTCAGTCTGTAAAAACCATTGAAAAAATCTTCTCTTTACAATTGTTGGTTTCTTTAATATAAGTGTAGCTATTCATTTCTAGAAGCATGTATTGTGATCACAGCCAGAGATGGACCCATTTTCATTTAATCTTTCTCTTAACCATGCATTGTCTTAGACAGGAAAAGAGTAGATTAATACAGTTCTTCATAAAACCATGCAGAAATGAGACACTCATTTTCTACTTTTGGGTTCTGTGCTTGCTTTACAGCATAGGGAGAAGAGTGTTACAGTTATAACTGTAGTCAGAACTATGAAAATAAGGAATTAGGGGCAAATGGCTTTTTTTTTCCCTCTTTTTTTTTCTGTAACGTATGGTTGAGCATATATATATATATAGCATATTTTGGGAAAGAAGCTGAAAATACATTATCTTATAACTTACATCCCAGTCTGAATATCTCCTTTCACAGAAACATTAAATTCTAGTTTCCAGAAATGTCTCTTGTTATGGCCATTTATACTCTTTGTAGAATGCAGCTACCATTGGAGAAAAAGCACAGAAATTGAGAATATTACATCTTGAAGGTTTGAGAACCAAATCAAACTGCCCAAGGGCAGATCTTGCTTGAGGCTGCCTTCATTTTTATACGTGAAGATGAAACCTGTTTTCCAACAGTTCCTTAGTTTTATTTGGGAGTTAAGGGCCTAAGCTAATCTTTGCACAGCTGTATGCTGTGTCCATGTTAGCACGTAGTAAAACCCAGTGGGAGTGGAATCATAGAGTAAAACTGTTGGTACAAAGAACACAATCACCAAGTTTTACGTATTTCAGGTATTTTACTGAAAACAAGTCTCCTAGTCTTGTCCAGTAGACTGCTGTTTATCCACTAAAGGTTTGAATACTATAGAGGCATTCCTGGAGAATATCTTCAGGTCTATTTGCTTTGAGGCTAAGACCAAATATCATTAAGTAACCAGGAGATTTCTTTGAAAAGTACACTCCTGATCAGAATGAAAGTACTAATGCAGATGCACAGTATGAATTATTCTACCAGGTTCTGAGCCTCCTAAAGCTGAAGGACTAGTTAAATCTCAGGATTTGGTGTTGAAAGTGTAGTCTACAATGTAGAAGAAACTGAGAGTATACCTTAAATGAAGCCACCTGTTGGGTTTCAAGAGAACTTTAAAAGCTGTAAGTTCATAAAATGTATTTTGTATTGTGCTATATTTCAAGGCCTCATCCATTTCTCCATGGGCAGTTTTTACGCAGGCAGGATAATTATGCTAAAGTGCTAGTAGTATTTGAATCACACAGTCGACACTTTCATGTTTTTATGCAAATACAGATCACTGCTTATCTCTATAATTTAGAAAACTGTTTTCTTTGCCAAAGCGGTTTGGAAATCTGTGACTCCTAATGGTACACTTTGTTTGTAATTTGCACTAGGTGTACATTACATTTTTGAGATGAAGAAGGAAACAAGCACAATACTGAGGGCCATCTGAAAAAGAGCTTATTTGTGCGTTTATTCACGTGAGAAGCATGCCCACCTCCTTTCTCCTGGTAGGTGAAGGCATACAGCTCATTCCTCTAATATGGGAACTAACACCTTTATGGCTCTCATACTTTCTTGCTTAAAGTATAAATGGTCTATATTTAGAGAAAATCTCTCCCCAGCAGTTTGAACCAGTTTCTGTTTCTAATGTCCTCTGGGCCAACTGGCAGGCAGCTACTTCTCCTTCCCTTACACTCTCACAGTCAGCGTTTGGATTTTTTCTTATCCATGGGATAGGGACTGTGGGAGCTCTATCAGCAAACTCTGTCATAGTATGATCTGTGAAATTCATACTGAAAGGCAGAAGCAAGATGTGGGGGCTCATTGCTTTCCAAATCTATAAGGTATATAGAGAGGATGTGTTGGTTCACACTTTTACGAGCTGCAGTTTTGAGATTAGTTTCAGTGTTGGATGGGATTAGAAGAGTTGGTAGCATTATTCTCTGTTTCCTCTTTTCTTTGTCCAAAGCTCTTTAGCCCCTGTTTGAGCAGGAAAAGAGGGGGAGGGCATGTTATAGCCCATTCCACATTTCGTATTTGATTTTGGGCATTTGCCCTTAGGATGAAATTTGAGGTATGATCCTTTATATTTAAGCCTCTATGTCTTTGATGAAAATGCATTCTGCTTTACAGTTAGGATTCTTGTCTATCCTGACACTCCTACGCAATGCTGTGCTAATTTCCTTGCCTTACCTTGCCTTACCTTGGCTTGTTTTGCCTTGCTTTGCCATTTTCCATGCTTTGCCTCATCTCCCCTCCCCACCCTTCCACTCTTTTTCTTTCCCCTTCCCTCCCCAACTCCTTCCCTTCTCCTCCCACCTTCTTCTGCTCTTCTCCTTTGTTTTTTCCTTCTTTAAAAAAATAAAAATAAAAATAAAAAATAATAAAATGAGGGTTTTTTTTTAAGAAATATTACTACTGCACAATTCAATCCAGTAACATTAAATTAGACATCATGGATTCTGGGCGCTTCAATAAATTGATCGTTTTAAAAATTCAGATCTTCAGACCTCCAAAGTTATGTTTTATTTTGTTTTGTTCTGTTTTGTTCTGTTTTTCTTTCCAACCATGACTTTGAGGTTCTAAAGGATGTTGTATTTTTTCTTGCAGTTAGAAGAAGGTTATTTGGAAAGTATCGGTTTTGAAGTTTTTCTTGCCCTGCTACTATCTTGTATTTGAAATACTGTCCACATTGATCAGTGTGGCAGTTTATTTCCAGTGTTGCTTTGTTATAGTAGTGGATGCAAGCTTGTTTGATACATCTTTTCTTGCTTTGTGTATGTGTGAGATGTCATGTGAGTTTCTCATATAGCTTTAATTTCTTATTTTCCAACTGATGTCCCAGTCTCCTGTATTATATTGATTGATTTCATGTAGCTTGACTAGTATATATCTTTTCAAACCACTTCAGGAACAGAATGAATGAAACCAGACTTGGTAATTTTTCACGTCTTTACTGAAATTATTTTGATTTTCTGTGGTGGTACTCTCTGGATTGTGTGCACTAATTTTTATGTTGCTCAACTATGGCAAGCAAATTAAGACTTCAAAAGATGTATATAAACATGTCACACACTTTTGAATTCCTGTGATAACGCCTTTGGTCTGTAAGGCAAAACTTTGGTTCTAAAAGTGGCTGCTGAAGTAATGCCGTGTTCTCTTCCAAGGTGGTATTGCCAAACATGATTTTCAGCTTCTAAGGTTATTAAAAACTGTTGTTCATAAGAAAATTTTCTCAGAATTTCCTCTTCTATGGCCACATTATGCAATGAAGAGATAACATTGCAATGTATTTGGGGGAAATAATAATGATATTTGATGATATCTAATTGTGGTCACTTTATTCTGCAGTGTAGCTTGGAAAAAAACAAAACCACTTTTATGGCTCACTTGATTTATAGCCTTTTAACATTCAACCCTGAAGAAAATGAAAGGGACACCATAGTGAACTGTATTGTATAGAGTGAGCATAACTAGACTATTTCTTATTTGAGTATTCAGATTAAAGATGGGTCAAGTATTTTGGAAAAGTATGGTTTGGAAAATTGTTTAGATTTAAACAGCCCAAACATTTGGTTAAATATTTTTCTCAATGAAATACTTGAATTTGACTGTTTAAAAAGTTTATAATTTAAAAGTAATTCCTGAATAACCCTGATGTAAATAAAAGAGTAAAAACCAAAAATGTGTTGTATGGGTTAAATTAAAATGTTTCCTTTGACTTGCTTGGGTTTTAAAATTGTCACCTAATTAAGGTAATATTAATTGCTCAACCAGAAACATATTTTTGGTTGTACCCTAATTCCTGGTTAAAAAACAGAAAGGAAAGGTTTTCGATTTTTTTCCCCAAAATAGATTTTCAAGGACTTTCTTTCCTAGCCAGTACAGGACTTGATTTTACTCTTATTTGAACTATTTTTATTAGAGAAGGTTGATGTGATACAGATAATTGAGAAAATCTCGAGTTGTTGTCTGTTGTTTGTCATTCTTTCGTGGTTACACTGTCATCTCTCTGGCCGTTTCTCCCCCTTACCAGGTGGAATCACTAAAAAGGTGACAGAAATACCAATCGTGGTGAGAATCATCCTGGAGTTTGCCACACATCCATAGTTACATCTACATACATAGATACTTCAGCACCATGCCCAACGATTTTCTTTGCCTACTGTATAAAATTGGTATAGTTCCAAAGAGCCTCTTTTACCCACGAAATGCACATGACAAATCTTCCTTGAAGAGGATTTTTCTTTTGCTTTTAGTTGTGTCAAACATTAAAATCAACCAAAATCAATGAATGCTGGCCCTTGTGCTTTGTGAGATCCCAATGTGAGTGCTGGTATTGATGCCCTTATGACTCTCTGAGCTCTTCCGGCAGTCTATTGACTGCCCCATATGAATGGCAGAACTTTCTAATTAGAACTGGAAACTTGTTCTGTTCTGTTTATTCAAAATATACACACGCGCGCGCACACACACACACATATATATTTTTTTACTGAAAACTTCTGCAAACACTTTCATCACACCCTCCCTCTAGAATTTTCCCTTGAAAGTAACATTTTTACCTTTAAAGCTTTCATTAAATAAAGCAGAATTCATATATTTGAAGTAGAGATTTCAGTTTCATAATCACTTCTTTTCTTCTTTTTATCTTCGTCCTTCTCCTTTATTTAAACAAATTTTATTTTACATGCTATTATTCCTGAAATTCTCAGAACAGAGTACCTCTTAAAAGTTGATAATACAGCACAGGAAGGAATTAGCTGGGTCAGTAAGTCCATTCCCTGTCAGTCATAGGCAACTAACTGTGCAAGAAGAATCTGCAGGGCATCATATAACACCACCTACACTGTGATCCCTGCACACTATAATGAAAGGAAAAGGAAGGAATGATGGTGAAATTATCCTGTAAGCACTGGACTGTCAAACTGTTTAGGGCAGTCATTAACAGGGAATGTTAGGAAAGAGCAGGGTTTCAATGAAAGAAAGGAAAAATGAATTTGAGATATATTTTGAGTAAATGTAAAAGACTGGGTTTTTTTTTGTTTGTTTGTTTGTTTTTTTTCCTCTTGGTTTTAAACTTAAAAGTTAGAAAGAAGTTCAATATTTGCTACAATTTCTTTCAGCTTGGTGTTCCTTCCCATCTGGCTTTAGTAAAAGAGAGCTGTGCAATATGGGCAGGGTTAAAGTACTTTGAGACTCATGTATGAGGCTTTTCCATGTTTATCATAGTGACATGAGGTCTGGATAATGGATTAATTGGACAGTGAGGACTGCACAGCACTTCCAATCCTCCCATGGCTGAGTAATAATAGCAGGAAAGAAAATAAGGATCGTGTCCCATTAGTCAGAAGTCTTGAGGTGAACTAAGACTGCAAAGAAAAAGCGTATGCTTGTAATGTGAAGTATGAAGCTTGTAACCCACTGGGAAATGTGAATGCTATTACATATTACCCTCTGTACATAGTACATAAATTAATGGATTAGGTTAATAATCTTTCACCTTTTTTTTTTTTTTCACCTGGCAGAATGGAAATGTGGTCAAAAAGTTGAGAAGCACAACAAAATCTGTGCTAAGCTTTTTTCGTTAAATACTTTTGGTCACTGATAAACTTCAGAACATTGAATATACAAATTTCTCTTAATATCAATCAAGAGAAAAACAAATGATAAGTGATGTTGTTATCCATTTCTTGATTTAGTCCAAGAGTCTCCTACGAAGTTACTGCTAATATTTTTTGATCTTGCTAGGACTGTTGCTATGATTTCTCCACTATTTTGGTAAAGGTACAAGGTGTAAGACGCAGTCAGTAACAGAATAAAAAAATAAAAATACTTATTTGTTTCTTGTTCATTTACTGAAAATTTTGATTGCTGTTGTTCATTTGCCCGTTATCCCTCTGCAGAGACCAAATTACTCAGTCAGTCCTTCGTTGACTTCCAGTAAGATAGTGGAGAACCTGTAATTTTTGGACTCAAACTAACAGATGGTGATCTGTAGCATATGTGGTCAAATTGTATCAAATTAATAATGGCTCTGCTATTTAATATGAAGGTTTCAACCAGAGTTATAATCTAGAGGCTATTTTTTGTTCATGACCATGACTTAGCTAATATACACTGTGGTATGCAATATCCTATAACTGTCTTGGATTGTATAAATAATGGAAGGCATTTGCATGCTGACCTGCAGTTATGTCTGTTTAGAGCAGACAGTGAACTTGCTTGGCTTGTTAATATTCTATCTCCTTAGCAATCAATCTGCTTTGATATTTATGTGACTCAGTAATGTGTATTTTTCTTGAGTTTTAAATTATGTTGTTTCATCTCCCTTTATATATCTAAAAGTCAGTCTGGCTTGATTGCCATTTGCATCATGATAAGTGGACAGCATTCACCTAGCCTCGCTAGTGGCTTGACTGTGCAGGCAGGAAGGGTTACCCTGCCTTCCCAGGCACTGCAGAGCTGCCTAGTCATTCAGAAAAGCATTCTATGATCCTCTGTGCATCCTTTGGAAATCTTAATCTCAGAACACTTTTCTCTTACTGGTATTTATATAGTTTAAAGCTGAATTCCTACATACAGAAATTAATGTTATGATGTAAAAATACTACTGTTATATACAAATATCACAGCCACTATAAAACAAAGAGATAAAAAGAATAAACATATTCAGTCAATGGAAGCTGATGAAGTGCAGACACTGCCTTGGGCCATCTCTGCAGAGTGCAGACTTAACATACACATCAGCTTTATCTCCCTTTTCTTTCATTTTGTTTTGTTTTAACGAGGTCACTAAAAACATTCTCTATTTCTAAAAGTAATTTTTGGTCAACAGTGATAAGCAGAATAATCTTTTCCAGTATTTCTGGTAGCTTGGGACTTGAACTTCCAAGTTGATTGCTGTGGTAGTGTGAAGGGAAGAGACTACTGATGATGAACAGCCACCTGCATAAAAAGGAGATGAGGAGGATCCTTTTCCAGAGCTTGTACTTTTAATAGTTCTGGGAGATGCTTGAAAAAATGTCTTCCTATCTTTAGATGAGTTAAACACTATGTTTATCTCACTGTAATGTCAGATTATAATAAATATTTAAATGTGTCAACAGCTCCAAAGAGTAGTCAGAAATATGTACTACTGTGATGTAAAAAGCATTTCTGTCAGGCACCAGAGTATCCTATTAGGTGTTTCAAAACAAGACAATGGGTTGTACAACCTCCCCCTGGCCAGTCTGAGGCCTGTATAATGCTTCTGCTGTACTTCCTCTGTAGCCGTGATCCCAGAAATTCCTGCGATGCTGAGTGTCATTCCTGGGCTTTGAATGGAATCCTGGGATTGATCCAGTTTCAGCCTTTACACCTTTCCTCACTTCAGTGTCCTCCCAGTCTCTGCTGTGCCACCCTCTATCAGTCCAGCTGCGTATCTTCAGCAGGAAAACAATTCACAGCTGACTTTCTGGGTCTCACTTCCCACTTTCCTGGGCTTGTAATATGGCTAGTAGAAAAGACATTGGTGGAGTATGTTACTGACTTAATTTGTAAACCAGAATTTCCTAAATGTTGTTCTGAGCTCCTTGGGACAACTTCAGGAGGATTTATTTTTCCTTTCATACACATCCAGTCATAGTTTTTAAAGAATTTCTGCTTCCCATTTTTTTAAAAAACTTTTTTTAGCTCTTAACTGCTTGAATTTCAGTTTGCTGGAGCAGGGTACAGTCCGTAGTGTATACTCAAAACAGAAACCATTGAAGTCAGTAAGAAGTCTCCTACTGGTATGGCTTAGCCCCTAAACTTTTGCAGAGGAGTAACAGGACTCTCAGTTAATGTGTGTATGTACATAGCTTGTGAGGAAAGAAAATGCCACTGTATTACAGTTTCCCTCTTTTTTATGCAGACTCATTAATTTGCTAAACCAGATGTTTTTGAGCTTGTCAGATATATTAATCTGTATATTTTCCAGTTTGCCAAACAGTAAATTAGCAGAAAAGTAAATGGAAACTCTCATTTACTTCTGGTGCTTACAATCTCCTAACGCAATCTAAAAGTGCTTCAAGCAAGACAGAACAGGAAATAACCAAAACCTACATCATCTCTGCATTTCTGTTCGTCTCCCCATATGGCAGCAGCCTTTCTCTTCTGGAGAAGCCTTGTGCACACACATTAGAGTAATTTCCTCTGACAGTTCTCCTGATAGAGTGTACCTCCAGTCGTTGTAACTACAGATGCAGCCCTGCCTAGAAGAATCATGTTAATGAGCTTAAAATACTTCAGTCAAGGAACTGAAAATTGTAGTGAGAATATTACAGTGCAGAATTATTTCACTGCTGGGATGTGTCCTCATGTAGGCTATTGACTCATCAGTGTTTAACTTCTCGCAGCCTTTGACTTGACCTTTCACTTGACTCCCTCCCTTGTCATTTTTCTGCAATGAAGAATTTTAGCCTTTCATTTGACCTGTGTGAACTCGTACATTCTAGTTGTTCACATGTAGTCACAGAGCAAACAAAGTGGCTGAAAAAAGCTCCTGCCAAAGGAAACTAAGCAAGGGTGTTATGATGCAGCCAGAAGAGACCAAGCAGCATCCTGCTCCTCTGAGGCCAACTGCTGCTTCTCTCCCCAAAATCATTCAATGCATAGCTTCAAGTAGGCATTAGTTCCAAGTCAATATGTATGTCCTCGTTTAGTCATTTTATACTGAAGTATCTCTGAAGAACTGCTGGGAATTCAGTCATTCTTGTGGGTCCTGATCGACACCCATAACCCAGAAAAACCCAGGAATGTCAATATTTAAGAAGATAACTAATGCTTAGTTCTGTCTTAATATTAAAAATAGTAGACTATCCTGTTATTCTGAAGTCACGATTTCTTCCTAGTGACATTTTATACATCAGGAGTATTATTTTTACATCAAGGGTTCCCAAAGGTTCATACACCACTGTTAGAAAAGCTGTTTGGATCTTTTCTGGTCAGAAAATTCAGCTTGGCTATAGTGGAAAGCGCTGTTCAGTCATGTTGTCAGGAAAGTATTTCTGTGTTCCAAATACAGATTTATAGAGAAATGTGTCATTCTCATGGTGTAATACACTCCTAAGTACCATTTTATGTTGTAAGTAGCCTTACTACTGATATTTCCTCTAAAATAAACTAGTAGATTCTCAGTCTTCCAGATTCTTCAGCTATATCTCAAAATAATCCCCGCAATTAACATTTTTAAATATCAGCAGAAGATTGCTTTCTCCTCTTAAAGGTGACATATTCTCCTCATGGTGATAATGTGCCCTATTTCTGTATTGCATTTCTACATTGCTTTTATGTAAGCATTGCACGTCTTCAAACATGTAGGGAGGTCTAAAAGTCAAGACTGTCACTGCAATACTTTTATGACCGCTGAATTTATTGGAAATGTACAGGTGAAAAGAGGTTTGAAGAAGTATTTGTGGCTATCTGTTTAACTTATAGCATTTTTATGACCCCTTAGTTGACAGTCTGAAACTTTTGTTATTTCTGCACCTACGAAATTGATTTTCCTTGAAAGTATTACTTCAGATGTATAAATGGAAGGGCTGGTATTCAGACCATAAAAAATTCCTTATCGTAAATTAAAAGTCTTTACTGTTAAAACAGAAATGAAAAAAAACTTGCTGACTAAAGTGCTCTTCATTCTTGTATTCCCCCTGCCCAAAGTAATGACTAAAATTAGACCAAGCTTTGTTTATCCTGGACACGGTTGATAAAGATGAAAACTTTGGACTCATGTAACAAGAAAACTGAATCTCGGTCTATCTTTTGAATTATGTAGTTGATGTTCATTCTATAAAATCACCAGGATCGTGAACAGTGTGCTGTTGGTCTGAAAAATTATGGCTGGACTGCCTTGACCACCTAGTGGAAGTGAAGTGCAGATACTGAGAAATTGAGTTCAGTATACACCATGCTCCTTTTCTGAATTAGACTACTAGTAAGCACAAGAACATTAATTTTTCAGCTGTTGCTCTACGAAGTATATGGATGCAAAAGCCTAAATTTCTGATGTGCTTTACTGGTTAATTAAGGTGTTTCATTGATTTGTTCTTAGCAAAGGACGGTTAGCCAATGCTCAGTGCTAAGGAACTATTGAATTCAGATAGAGTATAGAATAGCTGAGAAGAAATATTTTTGTTCCTTGGAATAAGTTTCCTGCCTGATTCTCAAAATAGAAGTTATATCTCTTCCATTTTTAAATTATTATAATTACTAAATTATTGTAATCTTTAAATAAGTGGCTGCAATTTTATAGCAAAAATATTAATTAACTTATTTAATAAAGTATTTATCATTACATAAAGTACTGAAATTTGGGACTGAAAGTGAGAAGTTCAAAGATGAGAGTTTGATAGATTTGGATCTTGCCTGAGGAATTATTTTTAAAGCAAATCTTGGCACATATTTGACATTACCATTAAATTTATGCTTACGAACGAGCTACTGGTGGCTCAGATTTCCACTTCTCATTGTAAGAGTGCAAGTCTTGGAACCCTGATCCCCACAATGTAATTATTCAAAAATAGAAACTGTGCTATTTATACTACCTATTTGGATATGCATGAAAAGATATTGAACAAAAGGCTTGTGTAGAAATCTCCTCCACATTTTCTTTGCAAATAATGAGCATACATTAAGAACAAATTACATGTATCTGAACTTAATGAGTGAGGTGTTCCAGGTTTCTGCAAATGAATACTAATGCAATGAAGCTCTAATATATATTGAGCATTTAATTAACTTTTGGAGCAAGACTGTCAATGCATTACACGGAGGCAGCACATGTAAGGAAAGAAAACAAACAAGGAAACCTTCAACCTGTATTAACAAGTACCATTCCAGAATGGAAGTACTTTAGCAGTAATTTTTCTGTTGAAGAATCCTAATGCTTCCATGCTGTAAGTGCTGATACTTTCAAAGTCTTTTCTCTCTCCTGAAAAAATTCCAAATGGGAGAGATCTAATTCAGCTATCAGAGTCTATTTTTGGTCCCGGCTTGTGTGGCTCTCTGTTTTATTGTTCTTTTTGATTGGACTGTGATTGAAGTGCCCATGTGTGGTGTTGTCAGGAACAAGAGCGAAGCGTCTGTGATGTGCCAGAGGATTTACCTTCATTCGGTTATCTGTGTGCATGCATGTATGAGTGCACGTAGGACTGAAGTAAACCTTCTCACAGTGGTCTGAAGCTGTATAAATCTACACTGACTGTTGATATGTGGCTGGTATTTTCATCCTGCACAAGATGGTATCCCTGTTAAGCAGTAGAGAACAGGAATTCTGTATTTGTAGTTCTTTAAAACTCTAAATCACCCTGAATACGTTATATCATCATTTATAATGCATATGAAATTCAACTCTAGAAGAAACATATATTTGTATCTAAAAGAAAACAGAGTAACAGCAGCAAGTAATCAGCAAGTGTATTTCTCATTAACTAGGGTACTTCCTCATCATACAGGCAGTTCCTAGCAATATAAACTGTAACAGCCTATGACAATTCAATATAATAAATATCATTGTGCTGTCAACAGCACGAGAAGATGTAGTATATAACTAGTGACACTAGTAAGCCTTGTAGTTTCTACTAGGATGCTGATAAAACAGTTTTTAATTGGTTAAGTACAAAGTAGAGAAGGTACTGCTAGTGTGTTTTTACTAACAGGATATCTGTAACACTCTGTGCTGTGTTTGTCTTAACTACCACTTCTAGGGTTCATTGGTGCTGTCCTGAAATAATATCACGAGTTGCTAAGGAAATCTGAAGAGATGAAACCGCTTTGAGACTCAATAGGCTGATTACTATCAGTTTCAAAGCTAAGTTAATCCTCTGATATTTAGTGGTTTAGAGCTGTGAGATGATCAACTGTGGAACTGCAAACACATGATAAATAGCAGCAATTTCTGGGAGTTACATTTCCTCTCCACAGTCCTTGTGAAGAGGACTGCATTTGCCATGAGTGACTGTCAATCCCATCTTGGTTCATTTTGTTACATTTGGGAACTCTGATTTGTGTTTTGGGAGGGCAGTTCCGTTTTGTCAAGCAGTTGTGAGTGTATGGATTTCTGATACGCAGTTTGACCTTTGAATGTAGGATATAGTTGCACTGAACCGTTAATGCAGCGTTTGTCCATAATATACATTTTTGCTCAAAGAGATTTTTGGCAAAGACTCAGTTCCATCATTTGTGTTCAGAATAACACACCTCTGGGCTGTGGTGACTCTGATTTACTGCTAATTCATCAGGAAGCCTACGTCTTGTCCAGCCACATCCAGCTCCACGCCTCGCCACCTGGCCCCACTCAGTGCTGTGAAATAACTGTGGTGTTGTGTAACAGGGAGGCATAGCAAAGCTCCCTGGCCTCAGGGATACTCTGTGCTCTGATGCCCTTCAGTACTTCAAGTAGCTGCAGATTTGGGGCGTCCATCCCTTTTCTCTGCTTGGGCTGAGGAGAGGCAATTTCAGCTTCCTGCATTACTCCCACTTTGCAAACGGAAGCACAAAAGCAGATAGACTTGATCAGACACCACTGCTGTTTCCAGTTGCTGCATAAGGAATAATTTCATAAAGGAAAAATTGCATATAACAATCAACTTTTAAATCTCTATATAACATATGTAGCCCTCTTTCTTGCCCAGAGTGGAGTTATCTGGATTCATTTTGTTATATCTGGAGCTCAGGCAGGGTTCGTCTTTGCCATTTCCATACTCCAGATGTAGTAGGTTCTACACTGTAGGAAGCAAGCTTCTCAACTAGATTCAGAGAAAGCAAAGGGAATGTTGCAGTCAAAGACGATTACAGCCTCATCACCCAGAATGTAAATTAAATCTCATCAAACTGGCAGACAAGACAGCAGGTAATAAGTTGCATCCTATTTTATTTAGCTGGCAGGCAATAACCAGTGGTCAACCTGCTGCCTCTTATCACTCACGTTCTGCAGGATCTGTAGCTTGACTGCCTTTTATTACCTGCTGGTTTTTCTGCTGATTTCATAAAATGTGATTTTAAAAGCTTGCGCGACCTCTTTAATTCATCTTGCAGTGTCTGTGTGTTTCAGGGACTTCACTATGTATATGTGATCTAACTTGATCAAATACAATGAGCCGTAGATGCTGTGGCACTTGTGAAGTGTGTAGAAAAACAAATATTGAATGGAAAAAAGAAAGTAAATCAAGAAGTCTCTGCTAAAGTGACAAGTGAGTGCAGAAAGAATAAAGTAAAAAAGCAGTAAAAGGTCACTTAAAGTTCAAAACCAGCATTTATAATGTCACGGAGGCTAAGAGGGTGATCATATTGATGTTCTAAAATACATACAAAATTATAGCAAATGACAGAATGACAGAATGGTTTGACCCATGGGCAGGGACACCTTCCACTATTCAGCTTTTCCCATTCAACCTGGCCTTGGAAACTTCTAGGGAGATGACATCAACAATTATATATCTTAGATGACCTCGTAAGTGTTCCATTGGCCATATACTGTTGGAAAATGCTTTCTCTAATAGTGAATCTTTCACTGTACCTGGCAGAGCCTAGAAGCTGAGAGAGGCTGGACCTGCAAAGCTGCTGAAAATGCCACTGAAAATGCTGAAGAGTGGAGGCTAAAAATAAGAGAGACTGAAATAGGCCCAGGGTTACATTGAGGCTACTCTCATTGTCTTCACTGTGAATTAAGTTTTGCTGCTAGATTTGATTTAGTAAAGGCTGGATTTTTTGTCTAAAAAAAAATTAATATTTTCCACCTGCAGACATGCAAGATATTGACTTACAAATGCTTTCACTCAGAAAAAACACAGAATAGATTAGTGGAGAAAGTATAACAGTACTGAAAGAGAAGAAAGATGAAATAAATGTGTGGGTTTTTTTTCTGTGTTTCAAAAGCTATTTTTTCCTCCAATTTAACTAAGTTGTTCTACGATTGTGTGTTTTTTGTTTTCTCACTCACTCTGAATGTAGAATTCAGTCATTTTTCTTGTTCAGGCAAAAAGCATCCGTTCAGATAAATTTCACTGTGGCTTGTGACTATCGTGGGACATCCCTAATTACATTAATGTCGTCAAGATTTTTTTTTTTCACAAAGCATTTGCCTAAAACAGTTATGCCAGAGATATTAAGAAATTTTCTTATCATTACAGTTGAAATACAAAAACAAAACTGATAATATAAAATCCAGCTTCTTGTGTCAAATCGTTTGATGCAATATAATTTTTGTTGATTTTCCATAATCAGTACATGCTGATAGCTAACCTATGTATGAACAAAAAGGAACACATACAAACTACTCTTTGTCCTTTCAATTAGTCCCTTAATTCTCATCAATTTGTTTTTGCTGAGTGTTATTTTAATCTGTGAAAGCTTGGCCTCAAATGGCTGGAAATCATAGCATTGGTCAGGTTTCATTTTACATATTTGAAGCCTATTTTCAACTGTGCTAATAAAATGTCATAGCCACTCAGAGCTCTGCTGTGTAATGAACAGTCTCAGGAAACAAGTATCTATTTCCAGACATAGATTGGGGTAGAAGCCTGGCTAAATGAAAGCTTTTCCATGCAGAACAGTCAGGAGGAAACCAGTGCTCTCTCTGATGAGATCCTGTCCATGGTATAGAGTTTTTAATAGCACACTACTCGTGCCACTGACAGTCACTTATAAATCACAGAAATAATGATTGATGGGACATCACTGAAACGGGCTCCACAACAGTGAACCACAGGTTGGAAGTTATGAGCATTACTCAGAAGGGCTGCAAATCACCAGCAGTGGGGTGGCTTTGTACTCTGAACCTAAGGGGTCCCACAGGGTCCAAAGCACTGCCCTTTCAGTGGCTCACAGTCAACCTAAGTTTATGAGGGCAGTCGTCTGCCCTTTGGTGCACATACACCTCATCCCTGTGTACACTCTGTAAGTTTCTGATAGTCGATTTGAAAATAAGTTGTGTATTTCCAACCTTAGCACTTCCGTAAGAAGTTTTGTTCTCTGTTTCAATATTGTAAATAGTGTAAGAGTTGCAGTCTATAACCAATGAAGACAGGGTTCTCAAAAGTGCTTGTTTCTCTGTAACTGTAGAAATCAATATGCATTTAATGTTTTCAGTAAACTCTGGGCATGGAGTTAAACTAAATCTGATCACTTTTGACAGTCTTAGGCATGGTTTGTGAGGCCATATATCCAGAACTTACACCTGTGGTTAGACTCAGGAGTAACTATTGGAAAACTAAACAAATCTTGCTTGACTTTTCTGAGGCATTTCAAACCCATTATATTTATTCAGTGTAAGGGTTTTGAACCCCTAGAAGGCAGAGGTATGTAAAAATAGAACCCCGATTTTATACAACTGAGTCTCAAGACTTTTGTCTCATATTTGTGCAATAAAACATAAAAAACTTTTCTACCAGTAATCTCTGAAAAATGGCAGCTTTGATATAGAACAGACAATCTTTCAAGAATATGGCAATAATATAATGGCAAATAACTTTGTCCTATAGGTTAAATTCTACACACTACATAAAACTGAGTGGACTATAATTCAATATAACGGTGCAGAAGGGAGAGAATTTCTTCTTTCTGAATTAACAGAGGCTATAATTTGGAAAGAGAGGCTAATTTTCTGGCTATGTAAATGTAATGTCCAAATCTTTCTGCAGATCGTGTCTTTCTGTGTTGCATTTTTAACAGAGCAAGTTGATACTGGACAATTAATGAAATAGGAAGGAGCAGACAAGATACTCTGTGGTACTGCTAAGGTTTTCATTTGTTCAGAAAATCATTCTTACATTCAAAATGCTGATCTGTAATGTTGTACATCTGTCACAGTGTACCAAATTTGGAGTCTACTGCATAAAAAACACTCAGCTCTCTAACAAACTCCCCTTGTTTTGATGAATGCACTTGTACTTGCTTCTATTTCTGTGTGAAGAGGAAGGTGCCAAAATACTTCAAGTTAGATGGCAAAAATATCTTTCCTACTGCTCAGTAACCTCCATTCACCTGGTCTCCATGGTGCTGTAGGATGCAGAGGCCAAGAGGCAGGAAACTTTAGTTATTCTCTTCAGCATGCTTCTCTGTGTGGAGATGGCACAGGCAGAGGTTAACAAGAAAAATTTTTCCTGTAAACTAACATCGTCTCCTCTAATATGACTGTATGCTCAGGTAGAACTGAAGGAAAATAGGGAAAAAAAAACATCAGCAAAAACTCCAGAGGCTTGCTGTTCACTTGCAAAGAAGGGAAAAGAATCTGTGCATTTCACTTCGTAAAACTTTCATTAAAATAATCAAGTCTTAGAAATTTCCTCTGTTTTTGTAGATTACCTGGAGGAAAAAGAACAGAGGTTCCTGGGTATTTTTCTCATATTGCATATAACACACTGAGTGCACTGCACTTAACACGTTGAGTGCATGCTTCTGCATCACATACACAGAGCCTTTCCGCTCATACACATCTCTTTTGTCTCAGGGTCCAATGCAGTATTTCAGGAGCTGCTGGAAAAGCAAGTGAAGCCAGTGCACTCCTTGGAGAAATGTATCTCTATCGGATTTGTGTTACATGGCAGTAAACACTCAAAACATAGCTGTCATCTTGCCATACATCAGACTCCCCCACTTTCATCCCCTACATTTACTCAAAATGCCCACGTGAAGGTAAGGCTTGCAAGAGGTCTCCTTCAATGAGCAGAAACCCTTTCATGGGTCAGGGCCAGTGTGGGTCCCACGCAACATTGCTGCGTTCAACAGCTGCTTTCCTTAATGGCTTGCTCATGTGACAGCTTGAACATGACATTTCTTTGTCTCCCAGCCTACTCTTACTTTGTTCAATTGTACTTTATTCTTCGGCTCAGAATTATTTATATTTTTAAGAGCCTATTAACCTGTTGTCAATCTAAAACAAAAAGGCTAGTATTTACAGTTCTAGGGGGGAGCAGCCAGGGGATGCATGGAAGTCATTATTATCCAGAGATGCTGGTGTTGGTGGCTTATGCTGTATTCCTGGTTCTCTAGCACTATGGGCCAAATGGTGCTGCAGAAACATCTGTCCTGCGCTACGACTATCTCCACATTCCTCCATCAGACTTTCCTCACCTGCTCAGAAGACATTCTGGGTTGAGTGAAATATGTATTTTCTTCTCAAAGCATTTAAGTTTAGGGCATTTTAATAAAAGTTCAGGAAGTGCCAACACATTCTTCAAAGTTATGAGAAAAAGGCTGATGAATTTTAAAGTGGCAGTACTTTGTTTTAGGTGGATGTTGATTGTTTTTCAAATGAGAAGCAGCCTTGTTCCTGTCATGAACTGAACACATGAGAAGACACCAGCAGACATAATTCAAATCTGCTGTCAGTGCATGACTGTATTTCTATGTCCTGAAAAGAAAAAAAAAAGCCAAAACCGACTAGATTTCCTTCTCTCAAAAAAGGGCTAAGGAGTTGTTGAGAGATATGCAGAGAAATACTGATGATTGTGTCAGCATTATCTCCAGTGCAGAACTGCAGGAACTAAAGAAGTGGCCCTGAAGTAGGATGCGGGGCAGTGAAGAATATCCCTGCTCTCCATGCAAGAAAATCTGATCTCTGCCTGTGCAGATGGCTTTTATACACAGCGTCCCAACTGCCAGCAGGACATTTACCACAACATGTTATTGCTACAGGTTAAAGCATTGCTTGTTTTGCATCCACATCCTGTCTTTTGTTGTATTTGCACAAATCTCAAACCACCAGGGTAACTAAGGAAAAAATACAGGATGAGTTCATTAAGCTAGGTGCTAACCACTGATTTACTTCCCAGATATGGTCAGTGGTTGGGAACTCAACCGTGACATTCGTAATTCAGTAGAGTCTCTACTCTTGTCTATTTAGTCAGGGCACAAGCCAGCTTTAACTTGCGTGTTTTTAGTAACAGCTACCTTTATTCTGTAAACTACATGTACAGTATAAAGAATTCCCAACTAAAGCTGTTTTCTTTATTACATAGATTATGCTTCAAAGTTATTTCTGTTTTCTCAAATTAAACAGTAGGGTTGTATGGCCTTTTAAAGAAGAGTAGAACAAACATAATTCTGTTTTGCGTGGGTGAATTTCCATGGAAGTCAGCTAACTCTGCATCGACCTGTGTTTGGCAGCATGTCAAAGTCTGTGTAGAGAAATTGGCATATATTACCTTTTTATTCACCAGATCTCATTTATAAAAGAAAAAGACAAGTCAAAAACGTCCCTGAAAATATCAGACTAGTCAGTAGACTGGAGCGTAGACACAGTATGTTTTATTTTAGAGAAGATTCTGCTAGAAACTCACATTCCAGTTTGGGTTGACATAATATTGTTATATGTTTGTGCCATATGTTCTCATGTTAAGCAGCTTAGGGGAAAACAAACAACAACTTTGCATCCAGCTAAGAGGAAACTATTGGCAATATATTCCTGGGCCAAAAATTCAGATGGTGAATTGTGTCTCTCAAATAATCAAGAAAGCCTTGTCAGCAAAAAAAAAAAAAAAAAAAAAAAAAAAAAATAAAATTTTTAATTAAATTGGATATAGCTACAGATAGTGTGTGCTGTTTCTAAAGGAGACTAACCCATTTGAAGAGCAGGTCGACAGATAAAATACTTTTTTTAATCCCCATCTAATAGCGAACATTGAAATTATGCTTTACATCTTTACTAAGGGCTTTTTTGTTTTTTTGTTTTTTTTGTTTATTTAACACATCATATTACAGATAATCAAAAATTGGGAAAAACAACATGGTATATCTCACCTGCCAAAGTAAATAATTTGCATCAATATTCAGTAATGGAACTATAATGACAAAAAGAAGATTTATTCAATCCTACTGTTGTAATAAATCTCAGTGATTTATGAGAAAAGTAATGCTTTGGGCTTGACTTCTGCCCCTCCTTCCACAATGCAACACTGTCATTGCTTCCGCAGGGAAAGATTATCTGAGAACACAGAGTCATGAAAATGCGAGAATGTTTCTTATTTCCATTTTCATACGGCTTTTAGAAGGATGCAAAAATCACTGAAACTCCTGGTCTTTTAGTTAGATTCAGGCAAAGGAGCAGGAAACATAATCCTTCTGCTGATCCTCAGGCTACTTTGTGCAGAAAGCACTGCCACTGGGTGCTACTTCTCCCCCTGTGCAATCCACACCTGGCAGAACTGCCAGCAGTGCAGTGAAGAACAGGGAAGGCACGGTCTAAGCCCCCTACCTGGACAAGATACCACTGCATGGTTAATTGAATAATTTACTCCTAAAACTTTAAATCCTTGGGATTTGCCTTTGTTCCTGTCTGACTTTTACCCCTTTTCTGGTCAGCAGGGAGACATAGAAGAAAACCTACATACCTTGAGCAAGCCATAGAGTCATAGAATGACAGAATGGCTTAGGTTGGAGGGAACATTAAAGCCCACCCAGTCCTGCCCCTCACCAGCTCGGGATGCCCAGGGCCCATCCAACCCGGCCTTGAGCACCTCCTGGGATGGGGCACCCACAGCTCTGGGCAGCAGTACCAGTGCCTCATTGCCCTCGGAGTAAAGAATTTCTTCCTAGCATCTAACCTATATCTTCCCTCTTTTAGTTTGAAGCCATTCCCCCTTGTCCTGTCACTATCAGACCATAAAATGTTGGTCCAATGGGAGGCTGCAGTGCCTTGCACTGGCTCTGGAAAACAGTCAGTGGAGGAAGCTGATCTGTTTAAGTCGATACTCATTGTACTCATGTTAACTTATGAATGGTACACTTGACAAATCTGAGGGAAAACATCACTCTGATTAATTTTCTTCAGAAATAAGAAATAAGAAGAGACTTCACCTGCAAACTGTAAACTTTCCTGCAAAAACTTTCAGTTGAGAAACGTCCTGAGAAACACAGGGATTTTGCTGCTACACCCACCTTTTATCTGCGGGTGGGACTCCTGGCCATACCATCATATCCCATGTGTCACGCTCTTTCGCTTGGTGAGCTGCTGAGGCCGTTCCTTGTAGAAGTCATTCTGCTAGCCCATAACAGGATCACAAGGCAGCTAAACATCTCTTCGTTAGAGCAAAGCTACATATCCAACATGAAGCTTTTGCATTTTTATTCTGATACTTTTCATGAAAAACACACCTGTAATTTTGCATCAGCTCAGACCAATCCTGATAAATTGCACCGATCTACAGAACCCATCCTTGTGAAGGTGTGCAGTGCTATCAAGGACGCTGTGAACAAAAACAAAAAAAAAAAACCAAAAGCACAAGAGCTTTTAGACATTTTTTATTTTTTTATTTTATTTTTTTAATATCACTTAGATCTTGCCTTGCTACTGGGTAAGTAATGGAAATAGCATCTCAGTTTGCTAGTCAGGCTGCTGACAGATGTTTTTTGAGAGCAGGAAAATAGAGCAGTGTTGGTGCAGTGGGATTTGAGGCTGTGGAAACAGAGGACAGCTTCTTTCAGAAGGACTTCTGCTGAACTCAGATTAGCTTTTCAGTCAGAGCAGTTTTACCACCAACTTCTCAGCATCCCACTTTAACGTTATTCACATTGCATTAGCATCAAGAAGCTGCATCTGTAGAAATACAGAGAATTAGGTTTTAGCTGGAAAAACACCAGACTTCAAAGCAGGTGCTTAAATGCTTTGCAGAATTGGATCCACAAAGGGAAACCTATACATATATATATGTACATATGTATAGGTGGAATGTATATATGTATATATTTATATGGAAGGTGTATACATATTTATGGACTGTTTTTTATATTTACATGGAATTGTATAATCAATGAATATAAAGATGTTATAATTACAAAATAAACAAGAGTTTGGCTAAGCTGGTTATAATAACAAAAAGAGGATAGAACGCTTACCCGCATTCTGGGCTCACTGCAAAACTCCAGAGGAGGGATCTCCAGAAGAGATCCTTTCCCACTGGTAGTCAGCTCTTAAATGGGTCTAGGAGAGGTGGAGCCAGGCCTTCACCTGTGCTCCCGTGGCTGACTCATTGCTCGCCTCAGGTGATCAATCAGAGGTTCAGGCTGCGATTCAGCAGTTCCCACACAGGAATATATATATATTTAGAGCTGAAAGCTTAGTCTGGTTTGTTCTTGGCACTCTCACTAATTAACTACAGTTATATACACCTTTATTTCAGAAACACATACAAATATAAGCCACAAAAAATTAGATGATCTACCCTCTTGTCAGACTGTTTCAGGTAGTATTAGCTGTTCATATTAATGGAAAACAAATGTAATAATTAGTGACTCAGAGAAAATCATGAGAAAAAATCAGAGTTACTCAGAACATTAGTAGGGAAAGAATAAAGCTGTAAGATGGGCAAATTGGATTTGATGAATGTGACAGGTGCAGTACTTTTCAATACACCATCACTGGGCTAATAGCCATAAATGAGGCTCTAAGCTCAGTGAGGGGTGACAGGCCCTCTTCTAATAACAGTAATTCCTAAGTAGTAGGTGAGTATGAGCTTAGAAATGAAAAAAGAAATTCAAAATACTGTCTCTGTTTCTGTCTTGTTGAAAGAAGCTTTCAACTTCTTGTAATTTCTAAAAAAATACCATCTTGAATTATATGGCTTTTTGCTGTTTAATTTTACCATCCCCTAGAAATGTACTGTATTTAGAAACAAGTTTTGGAGGACCGTTAACTTTGACCAAAATATGACAGAGGTGTTAAGTGTCATGTATTACCAAAGGAGGTCAAAAGTATGGGAGACAGATGAAGATCTACAGTTCCTTAGTGAGAAGTAGACAGGCTTTGGTTGTTTGTGTCCCTGTAACATGTCTGTCATCTCCTCGAACCTGTTTCCAACTTTCCATTTGTATGAGCCTGCAGAAGTGTTTTGGTGGAGAGGCTGGGAGGATGACCAAGGTACCAGCCCTGTGAGTTGTGGAAGTGATTAAAAGCATCAGCATTTAGCAGTCATCAGCAGTGATCTGTCTCTTGGGAGTGCTTACCCAGCTAGTTATATGGCATGTGCTATCTATGCAGTTTCTTAAATAGTTCTTGAGGGAGTGGCTACCACATATAGGAGGAATTGCAACCACATTCTTGTAATTTCATCAAATTTTACCTAGCAATATGATAAATAGCTTGGCTGCTTTTAAATATTGTGTATGAACACATCTCTTGTTAAAATGCATAGTTATTTAAATTGATGAGTGTAAAATCTATTCTACTAATGAAGATAAACTTTAATCTAGCTGAATATTCTTAGTTGGCATTGTCACATTTATGAAATAGAAAACATGATTAATAGCTGGGGGTTGATGCAGTGGGAACTACTTACAAGTGCAGCACAGGGCTGCCCAGACTCACCTTGCCAGAAAACAAGAGAGTTGTTATTTAGATCATCTGCTCTGACTTTCTGACTACTCCAGATTAGAGTCGTTAAATCATAGAAGTAGCTAGGGTAGGAATGGACCTTTAAGATCATCTAGTTCCAACCCTACCTGCCATGGGCAGGATTGCCAACCACTAAATCGGGCACTAGATCAGGATGCCCAGGGCCTCATGAACTCTTCCTGCAATATCTCTGAGCAGCCAGTTCCAACACCTAACCAGCCTCAGAATAAAGATTCCCCTTAACATCTAATCTAAAGCTCTTCTCTTCTAGTTTAAAACCATTCCCCCTTATCTTGTAACTACCTACCCAAGTAAAAAAGTTTATTTCCCTCCTGCTTATAAGTTTCCTTTAAGTATTGGAAGGCCACTATGGTGTCTCCCTAGAGCCTTCTTTTCTCCAAGCTGAACAATCAAAGAATCATAGAATCACAAGGTTGGAAAGGACCTACAAGATCGTCTAGTCCAACTGTCCTCCCATCACCATTGCTACCACAAGCTACTAAACCATATC
>JAOWBP010002978.1:19438036-19448913 GCA_028571105.1 Tragopan temminckii
TCTCCCTCTAAAAGAAGGAGAAAAAAGTCAGAATTCCATAGAGGTATTTCTGAAGTGTTAGCAAAATACCAAAGTAGCTGTTTTCAGTCTAACTACATCACTACTTGATTTTTATCTGTAAGAATGACTGTCATAGCTTTTTTCTTTTTATGTAGAAAGTACACAACAATATAAAATAAATACATATAACACAACAAAGTATGAGTTCTATTTAAGATGCGGAGGAAGGCACACAAAATATTAACTTTAAAAAAAATATCTCTTCCAGTGCACACAATTTTATTTTTTTTCGTATCACCATAATTATTGAGCAATACCAAAGATTTCTGTTTCACTGAAGAGCAAGCAAGATGTGATTCCAGCAATTCTGAGGAAAATGATGAAGATAAATTAGACAACTTTAAAAATCGTTTTCATTCATTTACCAATTCTGCAATTCATTCTTTGAAGTTTATTCTAGCAAATGAACACTTTCATATCTCAGTTTGGCTCCATCTTCTTAATCTTTTTAAATATTATTCCAGTGGCAATATATGGAAGAAATAATTACATGAAAACAGATTCTGCAGTAGTATTATAAAATGCCACGTTAAAATTTTATTAATACAAAGCAATACAGCAATACGGCTAAGAAATAAAAAACACTGGATATACATAAAAACGTATATTTTTGAGAGGTAAGAATATTAACATATCTTTAAAAGTCATTTAGTTTCTTCACATTCCAGCCAGTGCTAACTTGCTAATTTTTAAGACTGGATAGCGAAGAAATTTAGTTCTTTCCATCACTTTTCATGCAGATCTATTTAAATATTAGGTAGATACTTCATGTAGGGATCTTTAATGTAAAAAAAAAAATGAAATAGTTTCTAAGTAGAAAACTAAGGGTGAAAAATTAATGGTCTTAAGTGTTTAGAATTAATTATTTTGTAGAACAGCTGCAATTTTTTCTTAGTACAAGAAGAAATTCTGTGAAGAAATAAGACACCCATTTAAGCTTCTAAGACATAAGGCTAAACCTCAGTAAGTTTAAATAAACTTCACTTTAAAAATCATGACTAAATGTAAATGATACCAAAGCCATAGTTCATGAAAACATACTTGAGATCTTTGTGTTCATTTTACTGATTTCTTTTTGAGATATTCCAACTCTGAAAACAGCGTCATGGTTAGGATTTTTATCTGCTACTATAATGTGATGGAACAGGTTGCCCGAAGAGGCTGTGGATGCCCCATCCCTGGAGGCATTCAAGGCCAGGCTGGATGTGGCTCTGGGCAGCCTGGTCTGGGGGTTGGTGACCTGCATATAGCAGGGGGGTTGAAACTGGATGATCATTGTGGTCCTTTTCAACCCAGGCCATTCTATGATTCTATGAAAAAAATATTCAACAAAAAGCTTTTGAGCACATAGGAAAAGACGTATGCTTATAAACACATCACACGCATTTACTTGTATTCAGGTACCACATGTGCCAAAAGCAATATTGATTTCAGTAAGTCTGAAGGACAATTCTTGTAGCACGATAGAGGAACCAGCTCAGTTTGATTTAATGCTTTTACTTTTATGGCTGTAGGGACACCTGCCTTTTCTGTGTAGTTCTCAGTGTAGTGTTTGGTTAAAAATAAAATAAAATAAATCCTTCAGGGCAGAGTTGGACACAGCATTGTGCAGAGGAGAATTTCAAAGGCAGATCCAGGTTTTGTGACTGTCGCTTTTGTATCCTTTGGTGGCAACATCACACCTCTGGTGGCAAGTTAATTCTATTTTTGGCTTGTATATTGTTCTTGCACATCATCTATATTTGCGTGGCGGTGTGCACTGTGATCCTGTTAGTAATTCTGTGGGTAATATGGCTTCTGCTATGGCAGCACCTGTGTACCCTCACCATGGGTCCTGTCTGTACTAGATGTTATATAAATGCTGCTCTGATTTAGCCATTAGTTTGACACCATTGCTAATGCTCATGTAAGTTGAAGTATATAAGGTAGAAATTAGGAGAAGGATAAGAATATTGTACTTCTCTTGTTAAATTGGGGCAATTAAGGACAAAGAATATAACCTTTGTGGTTTTTTTTTATTCTACCCTTTAAGAGATAAGAGTGAAAAAAACATGTGCCTTGTTCTTTTGTGCCTGTTGTGCATAGGTATGCTTGTGGGTACTTCAGTGATATTTTTTCCAGGACTATGTAAGTAAGTGAAATTTTGCCTTTTTTGGACTTAGCTCTGTCAGCACGGCTGTACTTGATATTATGTAAATTAAACACCAGGTGTAAATGATTTTTTTTTTTTTTTTTTTTTGCATGAATGGCATGAAATTATACAAGATCTCTTAGGATACAAGAAGCTCAGTGTTAAAAGGCCAAATGAATAGGATAAAACATTGGCCTCTGGCAAATGTGGAATTATTTAGTATACTCTGCTGCATAAGAAATTTGTCAAAGACTATAATTTTTATCATTGGCAAAACACACAGAATCTTAAGTCCTTACTAGTGAGTCAGAATTATACTATTAGTCAAAATCTTTGAAGCAAAACAAATAATCTGGAAGTTCAAGCTATATAAAAAGCTAAAATTTGTTACTAAACATCTCAAAATGGTGATACAGTTCATTGGAATACAGATGCATTGGAATAAAAGTCTGCAGAAAACCTTTTTCTTTGAACACTTAGGTATTAATAATGTTTTCACAGCTATTTGGCCACTGGTTCAGGACATGTAGACACTAACATTTATTCTCTTTAGAAAAAGTACCAGCATAAAATCTAGCCTCCTGCTGACTTCATTCAGCAGAACTTCAGTAGTTGTTTTTGGTTTCCAGTTTATAAGAAGCAGGTAGTAGGGAGTTCTCTTGTGTATTTTATCTTGCTCATAGTATAGAAACATTCACTTGAAATTTGCATCAATACAGTGTCTGTAAAATATGGAGAAAATATAAAAAACCAATGTTTCTTCGCTTATTATTAAGCTTCTGAGGCCATGTGCACTTTCAGTTCAAATTTAAGTGTAGGCATGATAACAGGTTTCTCTTCAGAGATGCTGAAATAGCACTGTCTTGGTTTTTAATTTTTTTGTCATCATTAACATGTGTTTAAATTCTGAATGATACTTTTCCTGTTCCTTACTCCCTGTCTGTTAGACTTTGTCCTTGGTTTAGTTTGTCCCCCTGTCCATACGTGGTAAAAAATAATAATAATAATAATAAAATAATAATAATAATAAAAAAATCAACAGTCAGTTGAAGAATTTGAAAAGAATTTGAAAGCGAATTCTTTAGATTTGTTTGTGCAGGTGGGATAAAAACTTTTTGTGCCTTCATGATTAGCCCTCATCCTTAGTCTAAGAACTGTTTTGCTGGTATTGAAACCGACTATGTTCATTCAGATGTCTGAATATCATTTATTCATGTTATAACTTCTCATACACTGTAATGCCAATAGATTGTGACACCATTTTACAGAATAATATTTCTCTCTCTCATGGCAGAAATTCATATTTCATTAGCAGCCTTTCCACAATGATTGTTGTTCCAGACAGGCTTTCTATTTCAGTTATGCTTATATAAGCTGCCTTTGGTTCTGTATCAGTAATTTTTATACCTCCATTTTGTTGCCTTGACATTTCAGCAGTTCAGTTACTTCCTTTAGGAACTTGTGGATCTAGTCTTCTCTTAAACTATGTAGGCTAGATTGGCATATTCCTTTCATTAACTGTGTTGATTGCATACTTAACAGTTTTCATTAACGTTAATATTTTCATTCTCCTTATTGTACTTTTGAATTTCCTCTGCTAACCATTCTTCTACTGTCAGTCTTACCTACTTATTTTCCTCTTCCTGTGTGCTATAGCCATGTGCAACCAGTGATATGTTTCAAGACCTTCATCTGTTTTCATTTTTTATCTTCACACTGATGAATCGAGTTAGTTTTTATTGCTTCCAAATGGAATAGATGAACAAATAGTAAATGCCTTTTTTTTTTTTTCTGTAGCTAATTCTTAAGTATAGTGAATTACAGAAATCTAAGCCCTTTCTTGGCATTTACCTAACAAAATGGATTTTAGTTTAATGGGAGATGTTCTTATATCACACTCATAGGAAGACTGGGTTCACTGAGTGAAGAATTGTTAAAACTCAGTAAGAAACTAAAGATATTTCAATTATCAATCCTAACATCTTCAATCAGTTTATTTGTAGCAATGTGGCAGACAGTGCAAAAATGCAAAAAGAGAATAGTATTTATAATATAATATTGCTGTCAGTAAAAAATTTGGAAGGTGAACTTTTCTCTTTTTTTTTTTAATAGAAGTCATTGACTTGCAGATGGTTTTTTTTTTTTTTTTCCTTTTAATTTGGTTGCTTGGTATATTTATATGGAACTTGTGGCTATAGTACGTAAGAATATACTATACTAAGAACTAGCTACAGAAAAAAAAAAAGAAAAAAAGAAAAAAAGAAAAAAATGGCAACAAATGCCATTATTCATTATGTTGTTGGCTGAGGCTTTTAAATTTCACTTCTCAAGAAAAATCTTATGTTTGATGACCAATTTGAGGTGCTGATTTAGAGGAGGAACTACAGCTAATGTAATATGAGTATGATGAAGAAATTTTTGAGGGAGATTTTAAGGTGGTTGGCCAAGTGAAGTGAAACGGATTGCAAGAATGGTGCTCCCTGATTCCCAATTGTCAGGAAAATTTGCTTCCTTTAAGGTACGGAGAATCTCTGCCATTTCATGCTTGAAATGTTGCTTTGGGCTTGTTCTTCTGAAGTGCAATTTTTTTGGTCATTTTTATTTGGTTGTCTAGGCAGATAGTGTAACAATCCAATTTTAAATGGATGAGAATAATGCCTTTTGAGTGGAAAGTTCCATCTGTTTCATTAGCAGAGTAAGAACTAAAACTGTTATTTTCATCCTTTGGGAGTCACACAGTGTGTGCTTCTGTCTCTTGTTTCGGGTCCTGTTCTTGTTCAAGGCTCCATCCATACTCCATGGAGAGAGATGTCATTCAGAATGAAGGGAATGAGTGTTTCTACGGATATGACTGTCTGCTTTCAGCAATGCTTAAACTTCTCAAGATCTAGACTTCAGAGAGATGAATCTCAGGGTCATTGCTCAACGTAATGGTTATCCATAAACACCCAAATTACTCTAGAGCATGACAGCTCTGTGTTTTCTGCTGTAGACTTCAAAAGGACTTTTGGTGCCTGGATATTACTGGAAATGTGAAGTCGACTAATACAATTTCATGCAAACATTCCAAGGTGAAGGAGCCAAAGAAATGGCATGATTCATAGATAGACACATAGATGGGAGGGTGGGTTTTATTCACTTGTACATCAAGCAAGAACATAGTAGAAACACAATTATATTGTTATTTACTTACCTCATCTACATTATCAGCAAACCATCAAATTTGCTAAGAATTGGCAAAACATTTTTTTCACCCCACAAAAAGTGACTGTCATCTGCTTAGAGAAGGTATCAGACCCTGAAGCTTCTATAATACGGTGGCGAGAAAACTGTTGAAATGTATTTGAGTTCCTCATTATCTGCAAATTAATATTCTTAGAGTGGTGGACAGGCAGAGCTGAAAGAGAAAAAGAACTACAAGTGTATGGCTAATGAATGAGTAATGGCAATTTGATAGCTTTTTGCAGAGATTGGAATGATGTGAGTACTTGGGAGATAGCAAAAATGTGGTTAGATTCTTCTCATTGACTTGGTTAAGACTGTCTTTGGGTAAGACTGTATTTAAAATATGTGAATAAGAATGTAAGTGGATGTAATGGGATATAATTAAATAAAGAGACAGGTTAGGTCGGTAACAAGAGCAACTAACTGCCTGACACTGAGATTTGTACAATTGCAGAAGAACTTTCTTACAGAAATTCTAAAAGTGCCATCCTTGAATTTAAAATTAGAGTAGGAAACATCAGGGAAAAAATCTGTTTTGACAGGCAGTGCCTCTCTTTTGCTTTCTTTTCTAAAGCACCCGCAAGTATTACTATAATATTTAGGTGCTTCAAGAAGGACTAATGGGATTTTTATCTGTAATTCATATGATTTTCTAATATTTTCAGACCTCAGAGTAGCCTGAACGCTTTTGTGATATGGCCCCTTTATAAGGGGTTTTCTTCATCTGGATAAACACTTCCCGAAAGAACTCTGTCTTGGGAACTGTAACAGCGTGTTCTCATCAGTGTATTTTCTTGATAAAATTTATAGTTTGTCTGTTTTAACTTGTTGCCAAATTTATTTTTGTAGACATGTCAATTTTGCACTTAAAAGTCCTGTCAAAAACAGTTCATCTTCCTTTTTTTTTTTTTTTTCCCTTCCCTGTATGTGTCTAGCGCATGTAAGTTAGAAATGTTTACATATCAGCGTGAACTACCATTACTGAATGGTAATCATTGACAGTAGGACTACTACTGTAGTTCTATCTTGAGAAGAAAAGAAACATTCTGAGAAATGGAATAGTATGAAGAGAGACAAATTCTGCTTATTTGCATTGGGTTTATGAAAATGAATAAACCAGTTTATATCCTGAGACTAATTGGTGTTACCTTGTTTTCATACACCTCAGACACCTTACCTTTCTTTGAGAGTACTGGCAATTGAAAATAAAATAAAAAATATTATCTCCAGAAAACATGAAGAAAACCATCAGCAGATGTAAGGAGGACTTGA
Organism: Tragopan temminckii; assembly: GCA_028571105.1. Classification (NCBI taxonomy): domain Eukaryota; kingdom Metazoa; phylum Chordata; class Aves; order Galliformes; family Phasianidae; genus Tragopan; species Tragopan temminckii. The sequence goes on from JAOWBP010002978.1 coordinate 19,444,725, forward strand.
TGTAAAGGAATTGATGATACAGAGGAGGACAATAGCAACATGAAATGAGGGACTGAGAGAGGAACTAATGAAGCTTTTGGGCAAATTTCCCTTCTATTAATGATACATGCTCGCAGTCCAGACTGCTTAACCCAAGGATGTTTTTATTGCAAATGAAAGTGTGGTGGAGATGTGATTTCTGTAAACACTGGAAACTTTAGAATATTTAAGACTAGGTTGGACTACTCCATCTGAGAAAATAAGCATTCACCCCTGGGCCAGCTCCACCGCTGGGTGTCAGTATGTGATGGCGTAAGCTCCTCCTTCCTGGCTCTGAGCTGGCTGCCTGAGCCACCTGCTTGCCCTCCAGCCATGCTCACAGCCTCCTCATGCTGTTCATGAGTTGAGAAATGTTTCCTTCAAGTCACTCCTGCTCCTTGACCAAGTGGTTTATAAATTGTCTCTCTGTTTGGTCACTGTCTGGCCTGTCTGTTCAATCCCTTGAGCCTGCTGAAAGGGTGATGGAAGTTTTGATCTCCTTTTTCTAAGATGCATAATGGCACTCCTCCCTTGTTTCTTAAATCTCATCTGAATATTATTGCAAGAATTATTTATATGGTAGTGAGCCAGTGTGCTTTTTCAAATGTTCCTTGGAAGATTAGATTTCATTATTTAAAATTTTAATACCTTTTATTAAATCTCTGAAGAAAGGTGGAGGTAGCTTACCAGTTCATGTACTGATTATAACAAACTCACAGTTTAGAAAAATGGAGATTAACAACATTCAGTTTATTAGTTTCACTTTCTGCCTTTGTTGTCGATTTTCATTCTTCTTTCTCTCATTTTTTCTCTTTTCCCCCAAAGAATACTGATTTTAACTCTTTATTTTCTTTCTTTCCTATCTTTCATAGTTTTTCTTCCAGCATAGACTTCTTCTAGTTTACTGCTATCTAAGGAGTAAAAGAGAAAAATCTGTAATTTCTGAGTCTTAACCTTGAGTCCTAATATTGTTCTGCCTGCTCTGAGCAGCATTATTTCTAATGCTGCAATAATCTTGCTATGATTAGGTAATCAATGGAATGGAGTATACTTGACATACTATGCTATTACTTTATGCACTAACACTGCCGTATCTTCTGATTCAGTCCTGCTTGTAGAATCCTATTCTACATTATTTATTTTTTGATTTTGTATGATGATCTGAAGGTCTTAAAATGTTCTTGTAGCTTTGTTTCTGTGCATCTTCTTGCACTTACCATACTTAATTTCCTACTGTGTGTTTGTTGTGTTTCATTTACTTGACTTAGGTTTTGTGTTCTGTCTCCCTTCATTAAACTCTCTGCTATGGATTCCTTGTAGGTTGCCTTAGATCTAAATGTATTTTTGTGTCATACCTTTCATTTTGATGCTACTGAAATTTACTGTGGATTTTTTCTTCAGAATGTTTAATGTGCTGGCCAGGAGGCTAATCTTTGGTCTGGAGGCTTCATTGCATCCTAGAGTGGGATGTACAGAGAAAATCAGGATCTCTTAATTGCTAGCTTTGGCACTATTAAGGCAGAACATTGTTTATCTGGTGTTAATATGGCATGTTTATTTTTTGATTGATAGTGAAGTATTGATCAAATTAGAAGCACAAACTGAAAGAACAAAGTTGGAACTTTAAGACCTTTAATTACAGTTCAGCAAATATTGGCACTATAATCAGACATGAACAGGTTTCTAACTCATGGTTATATATATATCAGATCCTGGGTTTGCATGTTAGCTCTATATGCTTTTAGAAAAGTTGTGTCTAAGTGTACTTTGTTAATTCCCAAATTTCTCTTCATTTAAAACCAAGAATGTACCAACCCAAGGGGGGTTGGTATATACTAATGTTTCACTATTTTCACCTATTCATGAAATTTAAGCTCATCTGTGTTTAATCATAAGGAGATCTTGTTTTTTGTTTGTTTGCTTTTTTGTTTTCCTGGTTTATTGTTTTTTTGAAAAGTAACCTTAGTAAATTGCCACTGTAACTGGGCACCACTGCTCTTGATTGTAAAACGTTTCACAGCATTGTCAAGATTGGAGATGTCTATTGATTTTACAAGTTTCAGAGTTTGTTAGTAAAAATGTTTAAAAAAAGCTTTTTTGATCTTTTCAAATTCATTCGTTTTAAAGATTAAGACATTTTAAAGTTCAGGTCTTCAAAACTATGTAGAATAATTTATAACTGTTCTTCAGTTGATGTCATTTTCAGCTTTTTAATTGAAAGATGCATGACTACTGGATGTGGCTTTCTGTGCTGTCACAGTTTATAGTTACTTCAGCACTAGCACCTGAGAGGATTAAACAATAGATTCAGGTTTTTAAAACAGAGGCGCTATCTGCATGTGGGTAACTGTGGTGTTGCTAGCTGGGCTGAGTTGCATGGAGGTTAGCAACAGTAACCATCTAAGTACATTTTCTACCTATATGATCTAGCCTGTGGTTAACAGGTGCCAGAAAGCAGAGAGAAGTTTTATAGAGAAGCTGACAGCCCATGACATGGACAGATACACTCTTTGCTGAGTAAAGAACTAAATGGAGGGCCAGGCCCAGAGAGTTGTGATGAATGGAGTTAAACACAGCTGGTGACTGGTTGTGAGTTACCTTCTCCAGGCATCGGTGCTGAGGCCTGTCCTGTTCCATATGATGACCTGGATAAGGGGATTGAGTGCACCATCAGTAAGTTTGCAGATGGCACCAGGTTGGGCAGAAGCATCAACCTGCCTGGAGGTAGGAATGCCCTTCAGAAGGATCTGGACAGACTTGATTGCTGGGCTAAGGCCAGCAGGATGAAGTTTAACAAGACCAAGTGCCGGGTCCTGCACTTTGGCCACAACAACCCTAGGCAACACTACAAACTTGGGGCAGAGTGGTTGGATGACTGTGGAAGAAACAGACCTGGGGTTTTTGGTCAGCACTCAGCTGAACATGAGCCAGCAGTGTGCCTAGGGGGATCCAAAAAGGCCAATGGCATCCTGGCTTTTATCAGAAATAGTGAACCCAGCAGGAGCAGGGAAGTACTCATCCCTCTGTGCTCAGCACTGGTGAGACAGTTTTGGGCCCCTCACTACAACAAGGACATCAAGGCCCTGGAGTGTGTCAAGAAAAGAGCAGTGAAGCTGGTGAGGGGTTTGGACAACAAGTCTCACGAGGAATGGCTGAGGGAACTGGGTTTGTTTAGTCTCATGATGAGGCGGTTCAGGGGAGAACTTACTGCTCTCTATAACTAGCTGAAAGGGAGTTGTGGCAAGGTGGGAATCTACCTCTTGTCCCATGTAACTAATGAAAGAACTAGAGGGAAGTGCCTCAAGTTATGTGAGGGGAGATTCAGGTTGGATGTTAGGAAAAATTTATTCTCTGAAAGAGTGCCTGGACAATGGAGTAGACTGGCTGGAGAGGTGGTTGCACGGTCCCTGGAGCCGTCCAAGAAATGCTTAATGTTGTACTGAGGGATATGGTTTAGTGGGGAGATGCTGGTAGTAGGTGAATGATTAGACGATGATCTTAGAGGTCTTTCCCAACCTTGATGATTCTATGATAGTCATGTAGTCATATGAAGATAAAACAGATATTCATTACTAAATCTTCTCTGAGTAGATGTAAAGTCAGATAGAATTAAAAATCGCTTGAGTTTTTTATTGGTACACGAAAGCTGGCACCTACAGTATGAGGAAGATCTGATCATCATATAGATGCTATCCCTTTTGTCCATCCAAAAAGAGCAAACTACGTTGTAAACTTCATAGAGCTGAAGGACAGAATACACACAGGAAAATTGGGATTTCCAGTGAGCTATCTTTTCCTATTTGGATTCAAGTGTAAAAGTTTTATAAGTTTGAATGCAGTGATTTCCAAAATTTTGTTTCTCTTATAGTCTTTTCCTGCATAATTCTTGGCTATATTTCAAAGAGCCTTCATCTGTGTGTTATGTGCACAGATTCTATAATTGCACTGGTATGCAAATAGAGCTTCAGTCCTTTTTTTCAGCAAAGCTGGACCTGTGAATATTTCTGAAAAATGGTCCTAACTTCAGTGGCTGTATTTTACTGCAAATAGAAAACGCAGAATGTGGGCTAAAACAACAATTGGGATTGAAATGTAAAAAAACATTTTACTGCAGCGCGATAGAAAGGATGTCCCACTGGATTTTTCTTTTATAAATTTGCATGAAAGCACT
>JAOWBP010002978.1:19449013-19462694 GCA_028571105.1 Tragopan temminckii
AAAAAAACATTTTACTGCAGCGCGATAGAAAGGATGTCCCACTGGATTTTTCTTTTATAAATTTGCATGAAAGCACTTCAAAAATATAAATGCAGGTAACTCAAATAAAAGTACTTAATTTTATACAATATAAACTTTTAAATTGTAAAATTCTAAGAAGGATTAGTAGAAATAAACTTTCTAGAAGTATCCACAACTGAGGGGAAAAAAAGATTAAAACAATTCAAAATGTGATATAGGGTTCAGTGCAGCTTATCACTGATGTAGATATTTACTAGCTAAGCTTGTCATCTTGGGTTGTCTTTTTGGCTGATGAGAAGGAAGAACAGCTTGAAGGGCCTAAATCTACCTAATTTGTTTAAACTCTTACACAAAATGAACTTCCTCAAGATTGTATCTATTCGGTCTTTGATGATTGCAAAGGATTCCTTGAGGTCACAGTATACAACAGATATCTGGGTTGTATATGCCTACACTTGGATGGATTCCACCACAATCATCTCTCTGTGTCTCATATCTATTTAATGCTTCTCCAGGCTGTCTCATTACTTGGGCTTGCAGAATCCTGATTTTTCACTGACCCTCTGTGCTTTCCATATTATATATAGGATTTGTTCAAGCCAATGTAAAGTGCTACTGTTATTACTTGGGCACAGTCTTACCAACTCTAAATTTGAGCAGTATTTGTCTGGGGATCTTTGAAAGCTGGCTGAGGGAGTTGTAAGGTTTGAACTTTTTATCTAGTATGTCTATTCAGAAGGTATACTTGTAAAACAGAAATACATAATAGCCCACATTTGTAGGAACATTTTTCCCTCAAGCCAATAATCTCCTGTCTTGAGTTCAGATCTTTTTGATAGCTCAGGACTTCTATCCCTAGACTGACCCTTACTTCTGACTTCTCTATCAATATGGTTTTTTTTGTTTTTGTTTTTTCCAGAACTGCTTTTCTGCCAACATACCTTGTTCTGGAGGAGAAACAGCCATTTCAAAACCTAAGAAAAAAAACCTTCCTTTGAAAATTAGTTTAATGAAATGAAAGGGAACAGAAATCACATTTCTGTAATTTTGTAGTAAGAAAATATATTAACATTACTATGCATATATATTATTTATTGGTCTTGTATTAAGCTTCTAAGTCATTTGCTTCATATATGGTAATTTCTATGCAAAATATAAACACTTAATTCAGCATATTTTTAATATTTTCCCAGAAAATTGTCTTGCCTTAGAATTAACAATTATAATTTGCATGTGCTTTTTCATTTGTGAGAAACAACCTACTTTGTCATGCTGAAAACTTTAGAAATTACATTTCCATGCAATTCCAGTTAGATCTGCTTTTCCTTCTAGAAACAGAGAATATTTTGAAATACTGATATTTAATATAAACAGCACACTGTGATGGATCCAAAACAGGTTTCCATCGATCTGATTTATCACTCACCTGTAACTGAAAAGTTACTGTTAAAGTGCAAAGGGAAACAGGCATGTAGAAGAAGAATTCATAGGCAGAGACTCGTGCATTAATGAAATCACATCATTTTGAGTTCTGGTGTTTGTGGATAAAGGTGTAGGTTTTTGATCGTACATTTCCTGAAAAAAGTCAACCAAGTCAAATGTGAACACAATAAAAAGTACCTCAAATAGTTACCAGTTTACACAGTCAGTGATAAAGATTGAAAGCTTATATTTGGGCTGTTAATTTGTCATTAATACTGTCATACTGAAACCTCTCATTTCTCCTGCAGCATGTTTCTAGTACTGTTAATAAGGACAGTATAAATGTTGCCTTTCATATTTTTTTTTGTCATATTACGTGGTACAACACTGAAGTAGAATTAAAAGGTAGAAATCTGTTTGCAGGTGTAATTGTTCTCTAGCATTAGTGATACCATAGCCGTTTCCTGTACTAAACTGTTGAAAAGAACATGATTTCATTTAGTGTCACCATTTCAGTTAAAAAGCTTGTGTTTTCATTTTCTTTATGTTTGAAGATCTACACATACATATGTGTGAAATTGTTTAAATATGCTTTTAAAATTCTTTTAGTAGAGCTTATTAGGTCCCCAGTTTAAGAAGTGCTTTATATATCTTTTTATTATTATTATTATTATTATTTTTTTTAATAAGTCCATGAATACCAGGTTTCAGCTAAAGGTAGGTTTTTATGGTTAGGTTATAATCTGCTGAAATGGGTAGTTGTAATGGAAATGCATATACATGCTTATCAGCTGTGGCCAGAAGATGTGCACACAATTAGTTATAAATGAACTGAGAAAAAAAAGATAACTAAGTAAACTATGTCTGATTTGTCTGAGTCCTGCTGTGTACTGCCAGCTGATGGTCATTTGCTAAACTGACTATCGTGTTCCTTTGGTGGTAAATTGTATATATCTGCTGGGGTTGGTCAAAAAATGTCTGAAAATGTTGTCTTGTGCACAGTGCAGATCTGTCTAGTTCAGGGACATTAATCCTGAATGTTTCAAAGAGGGCTGGAAGGTAGTTAAGTAAATTAAATATATACCTGTATAAATTTTTAATAAAAGATGAGTGATATATGGTTTGAAAATTACTCTTTTCTAAGTAAAATTTTCTACACATTTATTTAAATATCTTACAATGTTTGTATTTCAAATAACTTACATAAAATCCCAGACTACCTCCTTCATGCAAAGTAATGAATAATATACAACAAGTACTCTTACGAAAAAACAAACAATAGATCTGTGTAAGAGTTGCAAATCCACCTCAAATTTGAAGTGCTATAAGAGGAGAGATGTCAAGATGCCTTTCCTTGAGATGTCTTTCCCAGTAGGCAGAATTCCTTCCCTCCATTCTTGTCCTTCCTTTGTCCCATCGCCCCTTCACTGTGTACTTATCCTGGATATGAAGTGTGCAAATCGACAGATCCTCCAAAAGACGTGAACTCATGAGTAGTATTTCTGCTTGCTGTTTCTTTTTTAAAAGTAATTTCCCTCTTGAGCTCTCAGAAGTAATGCCTTGAAGACAGGAGTTAGTCTGCATGTGACATTCTGATTCCTGTGGTCTTGTCCTAGATCACTCTACACCAACATCTATTATACTTGCTAGTACTGCATCCTGAGTGCATTCAGAGGTATTTCCTAAAAGACATGCTAGTCATTACAGTTTCTTCTTTAACACTATGTTTTGAGGTCATGTATCACAATGAAATGATGCAGGAAAGGTATTGTGGGCAGCATTTTTTCTTGAAGTAGACTGTCTGTTTATATCTTTGAGGAAGTGCTTCATGTAAGTGACAGGCAAAAAAAATCTAGATATATACCGTATTTTGTATTCCCAATTCTTGCAATATTATATATATCAGTATTCAGTGTTTCTTTTACAGATACAGCTATGAGAAAGGTTATACAGTTGAACTTCATAGAAAAAAATTCTAATGCTTGCTGTTGTGGAAAAAGCTTGAAATTAGGATCTGTAAGCTCTTTCTTTAGAAGGTAAAGTTGATTATTATCTTTAGATCATGTGGTTTCAGGTCCATTTTTTTTAAGAGCCAGCAGGACTTCACAGTTTTGTTGTATATTGTTGTGTTATTGTACAAGAGTTATTCTGTGAAGCCCACTTTATTCTTGTCTAATACATTGTACAAAATACAGTTAATTTGAATGGCAAAACTTATATGTGGGTGGGCTAAGAGTATTCAACAGCATACAGTATTATTTATTTTATTAATCACAGCATAAATAAGAAACACTGCTTTCTAAAGTAACAGAACTTTTTGAAGAAAGCTAGACTGCTGTCAGTGGTGGTTTTAGTGATGAGATTTTTCTCTGAGGTTATTGTTTTATCAGCTGTAGAGAAATAAGAAAGAACATTTAGTGTTTTTCCTTTCAAGTGTTTGTAATCCTTTTTTTATTGTTTTCTGTCTGTATTGACAGAAGAAAAAGTACTTTCTACTAAAGGCTAATGCACCAGAAAAGAAATGGTCTGACTGTTTTTTTTGAACAGTTCAGATGTCACAAAAGAGCCAACTCTTCTGTGTGTGCTAGGTAGATACAGATTGTGAAATGTACGGTTCATGTCTTTTTACTCTGGGATAAAAATAGCTTTGAAGTCAACTTAATTGTACTTAGAAAAGATGAAACACTGAGCAGTTTTATGTTTTATGATGAAATTGCTAATAGTGCTGATAACATAAGGTGCAGGTTAGGCGTAAATTAGCAAATTATAGTGTATAATTGTTAATTTCTTACTGTGCTAACAAATTTTAAATTTACTTGTATTACCCAAAGAAGGAAATTTGGGAATAGAGTTGTACAGGAAGTTTCACTAAAACAGTGGTGAAACTTAAATCAGCATGATACTGACTTTTTACACCAGTCTCACTGAAGAGTCTGCAGTGGGCACTAACAGCTTTTTAAAATGGAATGTCTCATCTTTGTATTATAGCTAAATATATTTATCTTCACAACATGTATACAGATAGGCTGCAGTGATTTGCTGTTTAGGATTTACTGTAACATATTCCAGTATCTCGCTTCACCAAGATCTACAGCAGAAGAGTTCTTAGATATGTTCATAAGACTTTATTTGGACTTCTTATGTTATTTCTCTCAAGCTGGAAGGGGAACATAATTTTCGTGAAAGGGTTGTGGAGTTTTGTCTGAGTCTGTAAGCAGAGTTTCAGTGATAGCTCTCTCTCTCCCCCATCTGTTGTAGACTTACGTTGCCAGCCCGCCCTAAACTCAGATCCACCAGCTTTCTTTTTGTGGGCTGAAACTTTCACTGCTCTTAATTTTTTTCTTTCCTCATCCCTCTGATCTCCTTCAGCTCTTCTGAGGGATTTATACAAGCTTCATGCTTAGGTCATGGGAGAGGCAGAGAAACTTATTCTACCTTGAGAGTTCTCTTGTGTCTTAAAGAGTAGTCATTGCAGTGGTATGGCCATTTCCAAGTTGAAGTTTTTCATTCTGCTCAGTGTGCTACGGCAAAAGGCCAACATATCCCCCTAATGTTTTTGACTGCTGTTGAAGTCAAATTTGTGTTTCTAGAAACCTTGTGACTAACTTCCACAGACTTACTCAATTTTTATGCTGCTGCTTCCCAGGCAAGGTTGCACAGTCCCTAAAATATTGATTTTTTTCAAGGTTCTTACACCTTCCTAGAGAACAGGAGTGGAATGAAGATTGTATTGGACCTAGCTGTGAGTAACTCTTATAGCAGTGTCGGGTGTCTGTGCATTAATTTTCCTGCCTAGGTAGATTTGAACTCACGCAAGTCAGCTGTATGTTTTGGAAATTATTCCAAGATTATTATTGTTATGTGGTCTACTGGATATTTGAATGCGTATGGTTCATGTGCAGTTCTGTAGCTTATTGAATCCCTTTGCCCTGATCCTTTTCTGAATCTGTCAAAATGCACATCTATTTGGGCAAAATCCTTCTCAGGTGAGCAGTTAATGTATATAAACTAGCCTGTAGCAAGCTTCGGTCTTTGAGATTCTGCCCCAGTACAAAATGGTCATCTACATGATACGTAAATCACAGTAAAAATAGGGTCTGATATTTAAGAGGTCAGGCATTAAAATAGACATGCAAAGTTGTATGTGAATTTGCATTTGTAACTTCATAATAATCCGCTGTGGATCTGCTGCATCAGTGATCCATTTGATAAAATAATGGTCCTTGCACTGCAATCTTAGTCATTTTCAATGCATAGTAAGTTGTAAATATGTGTACAATTTGTCCATGTGTTTTCTGCCAAACCTCATGGAAACCAGCATTTTTTATTTCTCTCGGATTTGGATTTCTCTTTTTGGCCTTCAAGCATTTTCTCCCTTGCAATTCAAGACACTTACAAAAGTGGTTATAAAATTTTAAAGAACATAAAAAAACTGCTATAATGGCATGAAATAGAACAATTGATTGAGAAAGTTATTTTCTTATGTCTTTTACTTCACAATTAACAGCATTGATTGTATGATCTGTTAAAAGTGGACGAAGTTTCTTATGCATCTTTAAACAGTGGAAAAGAGGTTCTGCATCTTACTTGTTTTTACTTTCAAGAAGGTAAAGTTTGACTTCAGATCCATGTATGGGTTTCAGTTAACTAGCTTTCTTCCTCTCTTGTCAGTGCAGGTAATTAAATAAAAGAAGGCTCTAAGAGACGAGAAGCATTTCATATTCTTCAGGATGTGATAGGCTTCTTTATACTTAAAAGTTGTATTTAAAAGTGCCAACTAACATTGAACCCTCAGCAATGGAATTTAAACTACAAGTTTTTCTTATTTCTCCCCTTCTGTATTTTGTTATCAGTTGGATATTACTTGTATCAGATGCAAATTGTCGTTTTTAGAGTCACTTAGAATGAACTCTAGACACTTTGTTCTGATATTTCTCTTGGAGAACAAATCGGATCTGCCTATCAACTCAATTGTTGTTTCCAGTAGTTACATTTAAATGCATTTGTGTACTGCCAAGGCACATTGTGTCATGCAGTCTGGCATGATCACTCGTTTACAGGAGTGTAAGCTGACATTGGTAAGAAGAAAAGTGCGTAGTCTTTGCTTCCTATGTCTGTACTTTCGTTTTGTTTTTTAAAGTGTGATTAGAATTTTAGAGTTTTTTTTTCTCAGTGTCTATATGAAATTTAAAGAAACAGTAGTTACATAGTAAATTAGATTGGAATTAAATAATCTAAAGGCTAAGCAAGCCAGTTTATTCATATCAAATAAAATGATTAATTCAGTTTTGTGGGGTGTACAGTTTTGTAGCTAAAAACGTTGAGAAATATGTATTTTGATTCAACAGAAACTGCATTTATTTTTCCCATTTGTTTTCTTGATTTCAAATGTGAACCAGGAAAAGCATTGTTTGCCAAGTTCTAATTTGATCCTCTTCTGCTTATTGCAGATAACGCAGACTTGAAATCCCTCTACAACTACTTAATTAGCTACATTTTATAAACTGGAATCTTTTTTCACTTTTTTGCTTTGTCAAGATGTGCTGCTCTATGTGAATGGACCCATGCTAGCTTTATGATTTTTTACATTGCAACAGTGATCAGATGTAATTTAAATAAATAGACCTGTAAGGGTCAGATATGTGAAAAATGTTAATGGTCCACAACACAAAAATTTGGACAATTTACTACAGAGTATCACATGAATCATGTCCTTGTTTTGTTTGTCCATCCAAAGCAAACCGAGTAATATAAATTTGTGTACTCAAATGCAGAATTTAAATTGGATACGATTTATGTGATACTATGAACTGATTCATTAATTCTAAGAAACGAAAATAAAACAGACACAGTTTATTTTAGACCTCTTAAGTTACTGAATTTCATCGGTCTACTTGCGGCTGTCCATTTTATCGGTAAATATGTCTTGTGTGTGCAGTTTGTCTTAACTATATTCTTAACTATATTCTATATTGGTGACTGCCCTTATATGAAACCCATAGGAAATAACAAAACAAATCTAGTAAATGCGTTCTTGGTTTTACACTGTGCTTGCAGGTTGCTTAGTAAGCAGATTTCAGATAAGTGAAGTTACGTGTTTTGAGTAGAATAAGATTGCCAAAGTAGCTGGCTTGTTTTCAGATATTGGTGTTCACTCATGACTTAAAACTAATCTCCTGCTGTAATCAGTTGCTTTATCAAGCTGTAAATCCTGTAATTACACACTCTAATCTAGGTTTAATTTTCTAGGACACTTTCTTGTCTTTAATTTGTTGTTTGCTCCTCCTTGTTCAGATATTCCTCTGTTTTATTTCTCTAAATCTTTTTACTTTGTCCACTTTGTCAGCACCTTTATTCTTTCGCCAAGTCTTCATGAGTACCTTCATCTAGGAGGCCTAGTTCTCGCTATTCGTTCATCCAATCCTTTTTTACTTACATTGTATATATTAAATGCAAAAGTAAATGCAGTATTGTCATTCTTTGTTAAAGTTTCTAGACTATATTTCTTACCTGTTTAATACTCAGCAGATTAGCTGGTTGCAGACATAAATATTTAAGTGTATTTTCTCACCCTTTGCAGACCACTGTAATATTTTTCCTACATCAGTTCGTATTACCAACCAAACTTTTTGGTTTATTGAAAATATATACATAAAACAGTAGTCACAATTAAAATATTCTCACAAAGTCCACCAAGGAAAAACTAATATATATTAGAATTTTGTCAAAGTTTTCTATTACTGTAAAATGTACGAAAGAACTTTATTATCCTTGCAAGGTGATAGTATAAATATTAGAGAATTGTCCTTTCAGAGTTAAGGAAAAGGATTTATCAGTTCATAAGCTGTGAAATACTAAGTGTTCCTTCTTCAGTGTGAGTGAATAAAGAAAGCTATCAACTGTCAGGCCTGAGTCTACCTTCTTTGCTTTCAAGTTTTAGTATCTTGTGAAAGAATGCTCTCAGTCCTTTGGTCTGAAAGCCAGCTATGAAGGGACAGAGCAACCCTTTCGCCTTGTGTTTCCATTCCTTCAAATTAAAGTAGCTCAAAATGTCAATGTCTCTGAAACAAGTCAGTCTTTTCCTGCATTTTAAAATAGCATCCCGTCCAAAGCATGATCAGTTCACATGAATCGTGAAGATAAGAAAATGTTTCAGCAATTTTAAATTTAGCATTTAAGGTTTGCACAAAAGCTAGCCTTAGCAAGCCCCAGAAAATCAGTAATAACATTAGAAAATTATGCAATAACCAAATAGGTTTGTTTAATATATTTTAATTCCAGATTACATAAAATAAACCGTTACATACTTGCATCAGTGCTAGACTGAGTTATGATTGTTTGCTATCTGAACGACAGTTTTTTCATTAAAAAAATTTGATTTTTATTTATTTATTTTGTATATGTGTATGTATTAGATTTCCCTGAGTGTATAGTACCTGAGCCTGAAATGATTTGTTCTACTTCCCCTCCTGAATGGCAAAACAGTTTCTGAAAGAAAACTTACATTGACACAGAGTTAGGAAAGTGATTCTGATATATAATATACTAAAACTGAAAGCAGAATGATATTTTGCGATGTCAAGGGAGTTGATGGAGGAAAATTGGTCTTTAACTCCAGATACCTCAGTCCTCTGCGGACTGGTTTTACTATCTGTGATGTGGGCTGTGCCAGTGAGGGTGGTCCTGAGAGAGCAGAATCTTGCTCCTGCTTTCCTCCCGGACTTTGCAGCTGGGAAGTACCCGCAGGGCAGCAGCACTTGTGCCTCAAATCTTCTAAAAACTTTTCACATGAAATATAAGACATTTTCAAATTGTTAATGTACTAAAACTGAGTGTCACTGTAGGAACACTTCACTAGGAGAGAAGTGATGAATTCACCTCTGATGAGCTGTGTTTGTACTTTGTTTACTTGAACTATTGACTTGAATTTCTGTAGTGCATCTGGTCAAGGCAGACACAGTCATTTTGAATAGCTTCATTGAAATGAGGTCTAGTTTGTTCATATGCAGTCTCCAAGATTTCAGTGTGCAGCTATTAAGTTATAGCTGCTTTAGAATGATAATTAGACTCTGCTGATATATGCTGTTTTGAAATGTATGCACTTCAATACATTATCCTTACACAGTTTGTCTTTTTTTTTTTTTTTAACCTCTTTGTCTCTTTTCATGACACTTAAAGGAAGTTAATAGCTTTGGCAACTCTACTACTGCATCAATTTTGTTGAAAATGGCCACTCTTTTAAAATTAGTTTTTAACAGACCAAAGGTGATATTGAATATCACAGTGTAAGTCTGCCTTCTATAGGAAGCCAAGGTAAAAACCTGTACTGAAAAAATATTCCAGTTGTAAAAAGAGGCTCTCAGAGTGTGTCTGAGATACCTGTGCACTGAATGGAGTGTGCACTTTGGTAGTGAGGTTGTTCTGGAGCCCAGAGGAGGAGCTAGATATTTCCTCCAAACATTCAAATCTAATCTCTGTATAGGAAGAAGAGACATGGTTGATGATAACCAAAAGCAAGACTTTCAGAGGGTTAAAATTATGAGGAAACCCATAGTGTGAGTGACCCATAGTTCTGGGTCATTTCTGTTGATACCTTTTCATAAATTTTTCAAATGTGTAGAAATATGATTGTTTTCCTGTAATTATTATCTACCTGACTGATATTAATATTTTAATAAAACACACTCTTATTTGAGGAAGAAAACATACGTGCAATATGTTTGTGGTATATATTTTTTATACTTTGTTGTATTAATTCCATGTACATTTTAACAAAATACAAAACATCAACTGTATAGTCAGACATCACATCTTTGGTCTTTGATATTCAGTAGATTTCACTACTTTTGCTAAGTCTTAAGTGAAAATGGTGAAGTATAAACTGAAGATCATTGCTTTCTTTTCACTTTTACCTTGTGTGGATTTCACCTCCATTAAAGAACCTCCAGGGAGCATTTGAGAGTAGCATGAGAAATACTATTTATTAGCTGAGCCTTCTGTCTTTTACATGTGTTGTAAATTGTATTTCTATTTATAATAGTTTTAGGAAAGATTTAAACTTGAAATTAACTTATCTCCAGAGTGGACTTTCATTAGCGTTGCTCACAGCAGTCCTGTTGGGGATGCAATGAACTCAATCAGTTTAAGCACTTAGCACAGAAACTTCAGTTTAACTTGGAAATGCTACGGTTAGCTTGTTTCTCTGTCTGTCACCACTGGAAGTTGAAAATTACACAGTGATGTGGTAACGAATTACAAAAATGGATTAAAAATTACAAAATGCATTTCTTTTTTGGTCTAGTGTTGGTCCTTTAAATGAAGCCATCACTAGAAGCTCATGCTTCTGCAGTGCCACTGCAGTGAAAGATGGTGTAGTCCAAGAGGAAAGTTTCACCTTCCATTCATTGCTTTGTAATTCAATTGTAATTCAGTCTCCACCCTCTGTATATGGTCTCTGTCAAGTTTAATGCATGAATGCTTCATACACTACATTGGTATTCTAGAAATTAAACAGTCCTTGTTAGGTTTTTAAGCTAAGCTCTTGCCATAGTGCTCTTTTTATGTCAACGGGGCAGTAGATTTAATATGAAATTCTCACACTTTGACTAATTCAGGTTTTTATCATTTCTTTCTGCTAGTTTAATGAAGGCAACCATCACAGCCTTCTAGGAATCATGTTCAGCCTTAGTTGACCTTAAAGGTATGAATGCATTGTCAAATATAAAACCAGAAAGAGAGAAAGACTTTGTATGCTTGACTTGCAAATCTTAAAGGCTGGATAGTGACAGTGCTTTGAATAAATATCCAGAATATCTGCACAACAAAGAAGTGGGTGGGCAGGAAAAAAGGTAAGCGTCTGCTCAAAGTTGTGTCCATCTTTCATGATTAAAAGTAGAAGACAGCTAGGATAGCAAAGATGTCAAACACAGCTGGAGAAGATTTCCTTTTGAGGCAGGCACGGAAGAGCCCAGTTTCCTACTCAACACCTACAGTAATGGGTGTTGATTACAGTTCATTTGGTTCCTTTGAATCTCAAAAGCCCTTTCTCTACATGTGACCTATTTCCTATCAAAAACCTGTTCACAAGGACATAGGGTAAGGGTAGGATTACACTGCCATTTAGAAGAAAAACATGCTGTAGAGCAGAGCGCCATCTCAGAATGGAGAGCTGTGCTAATGCCCACGCAGTGGTGAATAATATTCATAATATTCATAATATTCTGGAATTAATATTAAATTACAAGCCTTTTTTTTTTTTTTTTTAAGAAGTCCAGTTTCCTCTCAAGTTGTGGCCTGGATGGCGAGACAATAGTTTTGTATTTTGCTATGAGAGAAAAATCACAGAGAAATGTAATTACTAAACTAAACAGATTAAAATAGATTCCAAATAGCAAAGGAATTTGTTATCTTGATATCACTTCTAACATTGGCTGCCTGCTGCGTGTTAGTATGTTCTATATGAAAGCATACCCTTTCTCTTTCTTTGTATTATGTAGACTGTTGCTCAGAGAAAATGCTGCCTTCTGGGGCTACTGTTGAATTACTCACACTTTAATAATGTAGTTCCAGGAACTTGTCCATACACTGTAGCCTGCACATTACCATCCGTCCTCTACTTCCAGCTCATGTCTGTCCATTTCTTTGTGTGCGCACAAATGTTTGTGTGTCCAAGGGATCAAGATGTTGGTTCATGTTAAAAGTAACAGTTCTTTGGCCAGATCAAACTTAACCAAGATCTATTCCTAGATCCTTCTCACAGCATAGCTTCACAAATAATTGCACCAACAGAAAAGGAAAGGAGATCTAATATGTGAGAGCCTTGGGAGAGCTATTGCTGCCGTGTCCCTTGTGGAGGTACTGCAGCCCTCATACCCTCTCAACATCTCTTGTAAATCTTAAGCCACAAATTACTGCAGCAGCTGCTTGCTTGTTGTCTTGTGACAGTGACCATAGATTTGTCCAGGTCTTATGTAGGAATGGAAATATTTTTTCTGCCATTTCAAGGGATTTCTTAGACCTTCATGAAGGTGATCCATATTCTCTTGTTTTGTGAAATCAACTGAGGAAATTCATACTGCCCAGCTCTGAAAGCTCTGAATACCACCTAACTGCCTACTTCAGCCTAGAGGGTATGATTATCTCTCAAAGCATCATTCATAGAGGGCCAACAGCGTTGCAAACATCATAAAACAAGTGGTCACAAAATTATTGTTACTGTAATGCATCCATACATCAGAACAGAATTAAGATTGTATTAAACTTCAATCTAAGCATTTTTCTGACTATGGGATTTAACTGTTTATTCAGTTGTGGAATGCTCTGCAATACTTGGTATGTTCTCATATGACTCTACTATGTAGAATAATACTGAGGAGAAAGGATCAAGCAGGTTTTTATTTTAATATCTATTCAAATTTTTCTGGAATGGAAATGAGTACATGAGGCTTCGCTACTTTTATTTTAATAAACCATTTTTCATTACAATTTATACTGTCAAGAAATAAGCGTTATAGATTCCTGGGTATTGTTTCCAACACCAGGTAATATGAAATGTGTTCAGAATAATAGATTTTCCTTTATTTATCTCTGGAAAAGTAAAGCTAATATTCAACATCATTATGCTAATTCGTGTCATTAAAATCTTTCCCTTTTTAATTGTATAACTGTAGAGTAGAAATGGAGAAACAGTCAATATAAAACTTTTTTTTGGAGCTCCTGTTATGCAATAACAGTACAGTAGCTTTTATACTGAATTATTGCTTATACCTTTCAGATAACTGGGTATCAGGAGTATCTATTTGTAACTTGGCTTCTTATATTGCTCTGAAGTTTTGACTTCATAAAAGTTCTTTTCATAGAATCATTAAAATTGGAAAAGTACACTAAGATCACAATCAATCCATCCCCATCACGACCACTAACCATGTTCCTCAGTACCACATCTACATGACAGCTATACAGACTTTTTCTTTCCTGATTAAAATATCTGTTTAAAGAGTAATGATCTTAATTGATAGATCATCATAGGTAGGTTAATTTGATTATCTAAGATATTTTAAAACACTGCTTTTTTTTTCTGCTACAACCAGAAATCCTTAGTAGAACTTAAATTTTGCAGCACAGAAGTGCGTAAGCTATTCTTGAAGTATCAAAAGGGAAAAAAAAAAAAAAAAAAAAAAAAAAAATTGGGGTTGTTTGGTGTAGTTTATAATTGTTTAAACTTTTAAAACATAAAAAT
>JAOWBP010002978.1:19462785-19495993 GCA_028571105.1 Tragopan temminckii
GACTCCTACTTCTTCCACACACTAGTAGAAAACCCACGCTCTCATCTGAAATAATCAGTGCTGCCTAAGCAGCTCCAAGGACCAGACAATGGTTAAAGGGTTTTGACAATGCTAAATACATGGTTTTTTGAACTAGTAGATGACTCATGTGCGTCTGCTTCTGTGCAACTACACTGCAGTTTAGGAGCTGAAATGGAGGAAATGGAATGATAATTGTGTCACTTGAGGAGATACCTCCAATCCAAAGGTAGTATGTGTTCTGTTTATTCTAAGAGTATATCATCTCTGGTAATTGTGTTACCTTTAGGTCAAAAGTAAGCTAGAATATCTCTGACTTGGTTTTCAAGGGGACAAAAATATTTCAGACTAGGAGGATGACCAATTCTATTCTGGAACTAAATAATGTTTTTGACTTTTAACAAAGAAACTTCTTTTACTTAGCGAGCCCTTATAGATGTGAAAACCCATGCACTGAGGTTCTAACATGAGCTTGCCAGACTTCTCAAAATTCCTTTTGTTTCACTAGGCCTTGGTTCTGCCCAGTTCTCCTGGTCTACGTTGATGCTAGTGATCTACAAAATCAAACAACAAAGTGATGAAACAATAACCCATACAATTCATTGTTGGCACATTCTTTACCACAGTTCTGATCTAGGCCAATGAGAACTAGCCCATCAACTGAAACTTGAACCTTATTTCAAGTGCATTGGTACAGTCTTGGGTCGTGTCCAATAGGAAAATGAAAACAAGTCAGGCTAATGGAAACATCAGCAAAGTCTGTTCCATGCCATTTATTTTCAAAGCTAAAGAATTGGTAGATCATAGATTTCTTTTTTAATATAAAAAAGTCCCAAGACATCTTTCTCTGCTACTTCAGCTCTCAAATTCTCCACAGGGGTTCACACAACTGGTATGTGGGCAACAGCTGTCACAGCAAGACTACAGGTGATTTTAAGACAAGAATGAAGCAATGGACTCTGTTCCCCAGCAGCATCCCCTGAGAGAACAATCAGACTACAACACTCTGCCTAAACATAGTGAAGATTCTGTAGTTCTGTTGTACAATTTCATTCAACAAAATTTCTGTATTGAAATGAAAACAGTTTAGAGCAGAAATAAACTTGTAATTTTTAAGTTGCTGGATAGGGTTTATTCATCTTTGGATTAACCCTTGTTTGCGCAGAAGAAAGATAAAATATCAGGAGTGGTTGAATTTATATTAGACAAAAATGCAGGTTTATTTGCAAGAAAAGAAATTTGATTAATTGTATTTGTCATGTTTTGCAAAAGTAAACAACTCTCCTTTATTTTAATTCATCTCTGCACGGATGGACAATTAGTTTCATTGACAATACCTTCTACTTCCAGCAGAAGCCCCCGTGTATATGCAGAATAACTATGTGGTGATGGTTTTGAACCATCACACAGAATACGTACATCTTGCAAATTCTGCAGAACGTTAGATTAAATTGTCAGTTGTATTGTGAGTGAGCAAGTAATGATGTTACTTTGCTTATATCAATAAATTTAAACAGTCTTGGAAATTGACCTGTTTACTCAAGGTGTTGAGAGAAAATATTACTCAAGGGTTTTCCTCTCTCTCTTCCAGCTATGGTTACATATTAACTACTTCATAGTCAGCAATGAGAAATGAAAGAACACTTCCTGAAAATTAATCTCTTCAAAGCAGTAGCTTTTAATTAATCTCTTAAAAGCAATAGCTTTTAACAGAGCTGACTGATCCTGGGAGTAGTTTGAGGAGTCTCAGGAACAGTATGTAAACATCAGCTTTGGCAATGCAGATGCATTTATGGGCATCGGTGGGAGTTTTCTTAGAAAGGTGCCCCAATGATTCACTTTAGCAGAGCTTGTCCACAAGAGCAGATTGTAGAATCATAGAATGGTTTAGGTTGGAGGGGACCTTAAGGATCATGTAGTCCCAACCCTCTTGCCATGGGTAGAGTCAGCCACTACATCAAGCTGCCCAGGGTCCAATATAGCCAGGCCTTGTGGCCATCAGAATATGATTCATCAGAGTATGAACCTGTCTGCAGCCAAAATGAGATGTTTATGGGCTTGTCCGCTTGTGTCCATAATATTCTAGATGCTAATGAGAAAAACATATTTTCTGTATTCTAGTACAAAATTACCAATTATGTATATAGATATTTTTGTAGACAGACAGACTAAATTTTTAGGTAAATTGAAGTTGTGACTAAATAATTCCAGTTCTGTCTATCTGCTTATTAGTGAGATGACTCCAAATTCAGAGCCCTGAAATCTAGGTTCCATCTAAAAATGCAAACGGAAAAAATCTCCTTCTGATGGTACATATGCCTCTCCATTTTAAGAAGCCTAAGTGATTTAATTTATACAGCTAATGCACATAAGATGAATCTCATTCTGTCCTATATTAGCCCTTTGAAAGATAGTCAGACTTACTTACTTTTCTTACTGTTGAGTAGTGTTTTACTCTAACATTTTTTACAAATTAGAGTCTTACATAATTAACCTTCTGATCCAGAGATTACAAAAAATGGATTTGTGCATACAAAAGCAGATGAGATCCTTGAAATAATGAAAATTCGCTAAAATACTTAGTAGAAGTTGTTGCTACTTCTGCAGATGTCCCAAGAATGAGAATGCTACAATTGGAGAGCTGCTGCCTGCTGCATGTTGTAAGGCACTTTTGCTATTTAAGTAGCTGCTTTAACACCAAGGGAAAACAGGCCCTTGCAAAAGAGGTTCTTCCAAAGAAGTGCATTGCATTTGGTTCACATCATGGTGAAACGAAGCCAAGAAGCTAGGTTATGAGAGCTACCAAATGAGCAAACACCTTATTCTCCTATAAAGACACTTTTTATTCTGCATTGTTAGACTCTAGGCAAAACTCTGATATGTTGGTCAATCTGCAGAGGTCTGTTTTCTGATTAAAGCAAAAGCTGCATGGATACTTTGTAATATGCAAAGATAACTTGTTTAAAAACTATGTATTGATTCCCAGTATTTAATATTACATAATTTGTAGATTGAAATTACTGATATCAAAGTTTTATTTAAAGCACCAGGAAAGAAAAAACACACCAACCTGATGTTATCTTTTGGTTAAGTTATGTATTCACAGTAATAAAAAGGGATCCTGCTTTCCCAATGTGAAATTATACTGCATCGTGAATCATTCAGCATTAAAACAAATCAGGCATTGGATAAAAGTTAAGCTTCATGCTGGGCTCTAATGGAGGAGGAGTACTCAAGACCAATTCCCCTTAAATTGCCCTTCTGTTAGACACATTAAAGTAATTCCCACACTTGTGCAGACTTGATAGATCATGTTGCCTGCAAATGTTTGATTTTTTTGTTGTTGTTTAGTAGAATGTATGAAGTTTAAAGCTTTTCATCCTTAGTTCTCAATATGATATAACACTTTTTAGAAAGTTAAGAAACGTTATTTTATTTTTAATCTAATCAGGTGCAGAACTCTATAGAAAACTGTCAGTATTATTCCAAAAGTTTTATGGTATTCAACCTTCAAGCAAGTGTAATTTAAGCAAATATTTATTGGTAGCGATTTATCTTTGTTGTGATAACACACTCAGGAGTCCTTGCCTGAAGGCATTTCCTGAAGTCTCTGCCCCAGTGAGCTCACAGTCTTTAAATGCTACAGGAAGGAGTGAATACATAGTCAAGCTGGAGGATGGTTAGAGCACATTAAATGTGTCTACAGTAGGTAAACTTGTAAAAATACTGGTCTCAATGGTCACAAGCTTATTCTGTAGAAGAAACCAAATAGGATTTTGTCAGGAAAAATATGCTGGAAGAGTTGCTACTAAATTGTTGAAAAACTTCAGGGGAAAAATAAACTCCAAGGCAAGGTGATTTATTTGTAAGTCACTTTTGGCTGCAGAGAAACAAAAGGCAAAGATTGCAACCATGAGAGTTAACAAATTTCTTTCTCTCCACTGAAGCTGGTAGCAAACTCCCTTGATCTAGTAGGAAAGCGACTCAGTTCTTGGGTACTGGGTTGGTTGGTTTTTTTGTGCCTAAATTTGGTTTGCTTCACAAAACACTGCTAGTGATTGTATAAATACCCAGGTTGTCTGTGGATCCGAAGCCAAGCTAATTGCTGGCAGTCATACTGACAACGTGATTTTCTTCAGCAGAGTTTATGGACGAAGCCTTCTGATCACATATTTCCTTTTTTCTAGTGATTTAAGTGCAGACTGTAGCCAAGTGAGGTCTTTGTATAAAGTGATCTCCCATGTGCCACACTTTGAGGGAATTGGCAGCGCCTCTTACTGCTGCTTCGTGAGCTGTATCATTGGCACATTCTTCCGTGTAATAGTCACAAGAAAGAACAAAGCTTTATTAGCAAAATATAATTGCAGCTCACTGTATCTTAGGCTCTGGTTTGGATTCTTGGCTATATCTCAGAAATACAGAGGAAGCTGAGGAAGTGGCTCTGGCCTGTTTTAATTTGCTCCTGAGCAGGCAAGCACTAGCCTTGCCCATTTTATCTGGCCACGGGCATTACTCTTCCCATATGCAGCTTCCCAGTTAAATTATCTTCTTGGATATCAGCACACAGAGGAGCAAATACGGTTCCAGGCTTCCAAATCTTCTTTCTTTGTGGAAAAATACAGCAAAATAGACAATATTCACCAGTATGTGCATGTGCAGAGCCAGGGTAAAGAAACAGTGCTCCAACTGAGCCTTGGTATGACAAAGAAATACATGCAGCAGGAAAGGCTGGAGTTTCTCCTTTGGACTAGTGATTGTCAGCTGCCTGGTGTAATCAAGGTTTACAAGCAGTAATCTGGACTGCAGCCACTCAGTAGGCCTTTTGAAGAACTAAGGGTGAGATAAACCTGGCTCACTGGCCAGCTGGGTGAGTTCTCCCATCTTGGTTGCTCACTGTGCTTCTGCTCTGGGGCTTGCTGTTGCCTTGTCCTGTCCCAGATCCCATTTCTTCCTTCTGGTGACTCTGCTTGGCGTCATTCCTAATGCCACGGTACAGTCTAGAGTGAGCATCAGGCATCAGAAACAATCAGCCACCTGTTGTTGGGCTCATCTGTAACATTATGAGCACTGAAATAGCATTAGCGACTTGATACCTGAACAGAAATGGGAAAATAGCTTTAGAGAAACTCAAGATTACTCAGATTTAAAAAAATAATAATATTGTTCTCATTAATACACCAGAGAGATATTTTAGCTTTTCACTGACCTGATAATTTCTCAAATCTCCAAATAGTATTGTCAACTATTTTGAGGGTAAATGAAAAAAATCTATGCTTTTATATATGAATTCTCTTACATATGCATTATTGTACTAAAAGATGTTATCTTCCCATTTAAAATGTATCAGTAAGAATTCTTGTGTTTTGATAAACCTTAACATTCACTCAAATGGAATTTAGGAACTCTAAAAGGAATGTTTTCCATACATTTTAATTTGAAGGGTTGACTCTACTAGAGACAGAAAGTCATCTCAGAATGGGTAAGCAAGTGCTTATAGAGATGTCATTTTTCTGCACTTGTCTGTTATATTAACATGTGTCATTAAAATTCTCCTGGCATTCCATAGCAAAGGAGTTGAATAAATGTAGCATTATTAGCATGGTTGTATTAAATTACAATCATTTCCCCTTTTGGTTTTATTTAATGTTTTATTAATTACAATGATATCATTAATATTTTGTGTTGAGACCAGTCTATGCAGCATGTTTTTCTCCATCAGCTGAACTTGGCAGTGCTGTTCTATATTGTCTGACATGAGCAAAGCTGTAAAAGCATAAATGTTTGATATTGCTCTGCTGGGAAATATATTTCTACTTAGATGTTTTTTCCAAGTTATAATGGAAGAGCAATTCCCTGTTATTCTTTTTTTTTTTTCTTTTTTTTTTTTTCTTTGTGACAAATGGCAAACATAAGCTTGCCTTGCCTTACTATTCCATTAGTGGCATAGTTAAAATGGTTAGCCAAGTTGCTCTTCCTTTTTCTAATATAACCTATTCTCCTGCTTGACCAACCTGATCTTTGACAGGTGCACTGATCAATGGGTAAAAAACTGGCCAGAGGACTGGGCCCAGAGGGTAGTGGTGAATGAAGTTAAACCAAGCTGGTGGCTGGTCACAAGTGGTGTTCTCCAGGGTTTGGTACTGGGGCCCAGCCTGTTTAATATCTTCGTTGATTATCTAGGTGAGGGCATTGATTGCGCCCTCAGTAAGTTTGCAGATGACACCAAGTTGAGGGGAAATATTAATCTATCTGAGGATAGGAAGGCCCTATAGAGGTGTCTGTACAGGTTGGATCAATGGGTTGAGGCCAGTGGGATGAAGTTTAAGAAGACCAATTGCTGGCTCTTGCATTTTGATCACAGTGACCCCATGCAGTGCTACAGGCTCAGGGAAGAGTGGCTGGAAGGCTGTGCAGAGGAAAAGAATATGGAGGTGTTGGTTGATGCTTGGTGGCCAAGAAGGCCAACAGTGTCCTTACTTGTATCAGAAATAGTATAGCCAGCAGGAGCAGAGAGGCAATTGTCCCCCTGTATTCAGCACTAGTGAGGTCACACCTTGTGTACAGTGTTCAGTTTTGGGCCCGTCACTACAAGAATGATATTGAGGCCCTGGAGCATGTTCAGAGAAGGGCAGCAAAGCTTGTGAAGGATCTGGAACACGAGACTTTTAAGGAGTGGCTGAAGGAACTGGGATTGTATAGTCTGGAGAAGAGCAGACTCAGGGGAGATTTTATTGCTCTGTATAACTACCTGAAAAGAGGTTGTGGTGAGGTGGGGGTTGGCCTCTTCTTCCAGGTAGGGAGATAGGATGAGATTGGCTCAAGTTGCACCAGAGAAAATTCAGGTTGGATATAAGGAAAAAAATTTATTCTCTGAAAGAATGGTCAGGCACTGGAGCAGGCTGCCCAGGGAGGTGGTGGGGTCACCATCCCTGGAGATGTTCAAGAACCGTGTAGATGTGGTACTTAGGGACATGGTTTACAGCCAGTGTTGGAGGTAGGTGAACGGTTAGACTAGGTGATCTTAGAATTCTTTTCCAATCTTAATGATTCTATGATTCTTGGGGTCCAAAGTTCCAAGTTAGAGTCCAGAGAACCCTTTCCCAGGTTCTAAAACCAAACTTTTGTGGCCACTCTCTTGATTTTAGGTTCCAAACCCCTTTTCCAGGGCATAGGGCCTCAGTTTGGGGTTCAGAAAATTATTCTCAGAGTCCAAATGCTCTCTGTAGGGTCCAGACTCTCATTTTAAGGAACAGGCCTTCCTTTTCAGGGCACAAATACTTCCTAAAGCTCTAAACTCTCTTGACAGCTAGAAAGTGTAAAAATAGGCTTCATTTTACAGGTCACAGCCTAGTTATTAAGCACTAAACCCTTATTTTCAGAGCCCAGAGCGTATGCTTGGGCTCCAAATCCCCCATTTTTATCACCATTTGTCGCATGGCACTGTGGCACTATTGCCATGGCAATGGGCAGGAAATCCACATTAGTTGCAACATGTGTTAGCTTGGCAATGGGGCCATATAAACCCTGTCCTTTCCATTCAGTGGGCCTGGAAAGAAGAACAACCACATAAAATAACATGTAACATGATGATGCTGAAAGTGGAGCAGTCAGTATGAAGAAGCACCGCAATGTATAAAAAGTAAATCTACTAAGTAGATGTCTTTGTCCCTTTGCTATGACTTTGTGGCCAACAAATTATCTGGTGCAGTATTTTTCTAAAAGATAATGTGATTGAAACACATTCAAAATCTTCCAGAAATGTTGACAGTGGAAGATATCCTTCTTATTTTTTAATGGAGAACATTGGAGTAAAACATTTGATATTTGGTGGACCGTGTTCAAATTGGAAGGTACTGATGAACTGATCTGAGGTGTTAACTTGGAGGTACTGCTCTCTAAAGATGCATTATTCTCTGAAAACTTTATTGTACAACTCTATTATCCCTCATCGGCAAGGTTCCTCAAACAATTAAATTTCCCAAAAGCTCTACAAGCTTCCTTCTGCTCAGGATCCAGAATTGGCCATGGTAAATCTACCCAACACACAGAGCCTTGGGCTCCTGGACACACAACAGTGCCATTTGGGAAGTGACTTGAAATGAAACATTGAGATGAATTCAGAGCATGCCAAATCATCTAATCTGGGATTTCCAGAGGAAACCTCACTTTTCCATGAAGAGCTCCCAAAAATCTAAGCTCACAGACCAACATGGGATGGCAACAAAATTTGAAGTTCCTTATGTGCTGTAAGCAGGTTAAGCTTTGAAGGCCTTGGCAGGTGATATCACAGGCTGAAGGTTTGTTGGTAGGGAAGAAAACAAATTGATCTCACCACCGCATTGAGAAGAGCATCAGAGGAAAACAAAGCACCCTCTTTCTAAGCAAGGAATTGGACAGCCAAGAATCAGCAGCTTGTGTGACAGCTGGTGCTACTAGTTGACCTGGAGGGCAACGCTGGTCTCCTTCCCACTGCTCTGGACTAAGCTCCAATTAACTGCACAATAAAATGCTCTGAGCAACAGTCCGGAAAACATCCCAAGATCCAAGTGTTGAGGCAATTTTATTATAAGTGGTTAAACTAAAACTGAAGCAGAGGGACAATATTATTACAGTTTGGGATCTCTGGTTCCAATTGGCCTTTGCTGG
This sequence comes from Tragopan temminckii, assembly GCA_028571105.1. Taxonomy (NCBI): domain Eukaryota; kingdom Metazoa; phylum Chordata; class Aves; order Galliformes; family Phasianidae; genus Tragopan; species Tragopan temminckii. The sequence goes on from JAOWBP010002978.1 coordinate 19,471,450, forward strand.
AAGCAGTGATGATGTATTTTCTGTGAACAGTTGAAATAAGAAACAGTAATGTTCTCTCCTTGTCACTCTCTATGGTTAACTTATTTGTTTGCTTTCACTTTTTTTCCACTAGGGAGTTAGGCAGATCTTGGTATAATTATTTTTTTTTTCCAGTTAATCTAACTGCCCATATAAAATTAAAACTGCAAGTAAAAACAAAAATATTAACTACATGCTGCAAAAATGGAAAAAGAAAAAAACACTGGTACTGTTTGATACTCTCATTTTAACAGTATATACTATTTTCTCAAGAAGTAATTAGTCAAAGTGAAAAAAAGGACTTTAATTATAACTTTCACTTTTGCTCCTTTAATAGGTCCAGAATATTCCTAAAAGTCAACTTTTTAAAATATAAAATACCAAGGCTTATACTTCACATGATTGTGTTCATAGCACAAATAGGGCACAAATGTGGGGTAAAAAGGCAGTAGATTGAATACATTGTTGATGTTGTAAAAATATGGAAAAAAAATCTCTTCTACTGAGCATAATATGGGTGAAATTGTTTTGCTTTAGAATGACTTACTCTTCCCAAGGGGAAACACAAAACTGCAGATGTTAAAACTCAAGGAAACAGAGTGCTCTTAACTCTATTAAACTCAAGTTGGTTGTGGTTTCATCATTATGACAAACGCTTCCCACAGACACAAAGGAAACAAAGTGAGACAAGGCATCTTGCCTGCTGCTGAATCGGTTAATTGGGGCCCATAATAATCACAGAATTGTAGGAGTTGGAAGAGATCTCTGGAGATTATCCAGTCCAATCCCTCTGCTGAGGCAGGTTCTCTAGAGTAGTTTGAACAGGAAATTGTCCAGGTGGGTCTTGAATATCTTCAGAGGAGACTCCACAGTAGCTCCAGGAAGCCTGTTCCAGTGCTCTGTTACTCTCAAAGTAATAGTATTTTTTTATGCTGGGCTTTAAAATTAGGACTGGAATTTAACTCTAATCTCTCCTACTTTCCTCTCCTACCCCAAGCAAAACAAAACAAAACAATGAAAAATGAAAGACACTTACTTCATCATCACTGAAAGAATCTATTTGCTAGGACAGGAGAAAATACCTTAGAGACTTAATGGAAGACTTCTGAGGGCTTTTGAAGAAATCCTTTTGTTAGTCAGATGACCTGGGTATCTGCAGGCCTATCAGCCTGACCTTGGTATTAGATAAGGTCGTTGAGCAGATAAACTTGGATGAGATAATACTGCATGTGTGGAACAACCAGAGCATCAGGCTTAACCAGCATGGGTTCATGAAAAGTAGGTCACAAGTTTGAGTTCAGCAAGCCAAAGTGCCAGGACATACACTTTCACAGAATCACAGAATGGCCAGGGTTGGAAGGGACCTCAAGGATCATGAATCTCCAACCCCCCTGCCACCACCTGCAGGGCCACCAACCTCCCCATTTAATACTAGACCAGACTGCCCAAGGACCCATCCAATCTGGCCTTGAACACCTCTAGGGATGGGGTATCCACAGCCTCTCTGGGCAGCTTGTTTCAGCACCTCACCACTCTCATAGTAAAGAACTTCCCCCTGACATCCAACCTAAATCTTCCCTCCCTCAACTTAAAACCATTTCCTCTTCCTGCACTTTGATCACAACAATCCAATCCCATTCAATGTTACAGGTTTAGGGCAGAGTGGATGGAAGGCTGTGTGATGGAAAAGGATCTGCAGGTGGTAGTTGACACTCAGCTGAAAGTAAAGTCAGTAGTGTACCTAGGTGGTCAAGAAGGCCAGTGGCATCCTGGCTTGTATCAGAAATAGCATAGTCAGCAGGAGCAGGGAAGTGGTCATTCCCCTGTACTCAGCACTGGTGAGGCCACAAGTTGAGTACAGTGTTCAGTTTTGGGCCCCTCACTACAAGAATGATATTGAGGCCCTGGAACGTGTCCAGAAAAGAACAATGAAGCTGGGAAGGGTTCTGGAATGCAAGTCTTACCGGGAACAGCTTAGGGAACTGGGACTGTATAGTCTGGAGCAGAGAAGGTTCAGGGGAGACCTTAACTACTCTCTGCAACTGCCTGACAGGAGTTTGTAGTGATGTGGGGATCAATCTCTTCTCCCAAGTGACTAGTGACATGATAAGAAGTAACGGCCTTAAGTTGTGCTAGGGGAGATTCAGATTGAATATTAAGAAAAATTTCTTCCCCAGAAGAGTGGCCAGGCCCTGGAATGGGCAGCCCAGGAAGGCTGTTGAGTCACCATCCCTGGAGGTGTTCAAGAAATGTGTAGGTATGGTACTTAGGGACATCATTTAGTGAGCAATTTGGTGGTAGGTGGATGGTTGGACTAGATAATCTTAGTGATCTTTTCCAACCTTAATGATTCTGTGATTCTTTGACCATTCCTAAAAGAAGAGACATTTCCAGAAAAGACTTTGGGTGAAGAAATTTTGACTCTATCAGCAGAAAATCTATAATGAAACCTGAAGCAGCTCAGCAAATTGGAGAGACCTAATCAAAAGATGGCAAAATTTCACGACGGTACTTATTTTTATTTTTTTTCCCCAAAGAATGGAAGTAGAAATATTAGCTTACTATTCCATTATGTTCAGCAACATTTTTTACTGTCTTTACTGTTAGTCAAGCATTTGTCATCCCTTGTAGTTCTGGTGCATCTACAAACCATAAAACAGAATGACTCTGTTTCCCTTGGCTCAAATGAGAGCAGCTTTTGCAATGGTTCTTAGGGGTGAATCTGCTGATCATACATATTTGTCAGTATGAGGCTACATGCTGGATTTAGTCATACGCAGGTTACAGGCTTGTGTATGCATGACTACAAGAAGCTGCAACTGCCTTTACAGAGCTGTTCTTGCAAATTCTGTCTGCTAACTTTATAGTATAGGTGATCATGATGGAGACATTTTGAGTTTTTTGTTTGTTTATTCTGTTTGTTAAAAGCAAAACTCACTGTCTTCCTCATTTTGTCTGGCTTGTATAGATTTGCATTTAAAAACAGTGAATGTCTCAAGTTTAACATTTTGATCAAAACAAATGGAAAGTCAGAACTATTTTGTGTCGGGAAAAAATCATTCCAAATTAAATTTGGAATGATTAAATTTGGAATGATTTTTTCCAAAAATCCAAAGCTGTGGAAAAGAGAATTAGCCAACAAAATGCGGTGATTGAAAAGTTCTTCAGGAAGACTGATGATCTCTAACGTGGGAGAGCCCTGAGCAATTTAGTTCTGTCCGCCTGAGAGGATCCAATGTATCCCCTACTGTATTGTAGTTAAGTGCTTTAACCACTAGCTAAGTAGTGTCAGGTTGAAGAAATTCTTAAATGTTTCTTAAGTGGAATGTAAATAATTGATTCTTGCTGACATGTATGTATACCTCCAACAGTGTGATTTAAGCCTTATTCCTTGTTTTTTTTCCAGTCTCCTTCACTGTAGGAACACCAGGATGCAAGAAAGATATCTACTTGTGTTCATTTCGTATTATTGATAAATAATTAATTATAAATAAAAATAGTGTGGCTAAATATTAAACTTAAATATTAATTTATCTCATCAAGGCTCTCAGCAGGACTTAGAGAGAAACTTCATGAAAAGTTACAGCTTCAGTCTGAGAGGAAAGAAAGATCTCAGTTATCAGAAAGAGCATGTAGAGAGCAAATTGGCACTTGAAGAAGGGTGAAAAAAGGATGAAAAAAAATAAAAAGAAGCTCTGAACACTTCTACATGCAAAATTAATTTATTTGACACAGATGCATGAAATTCAGGTTTAAAGTTTTGCTCCATAAGTTTTGCCACTGCTTGCTACTGCTTATAATCTGTTTACAGGAGTGCGGTTTTATTCATTATTGAAGAAAAATAATCCCATAAATTCTTACTAAAAAAGTGCAAAGCCAAAAAATCTCTATAAATCTGTGAAGCCAAATAATCACCCCTGTTGTTAACTCCAGGCTGATTGATCATTTTGATTGCAGTCTTAGAACTACTTCTCTAACTTCATGAGATTGCATGAAACTTAGGTGTGCCCTGGAAAGACTTGTTTTGGAGTCTTTGCTATCTTACATGAAACAACAACAGTATACATCCGGAAACCGTTCTATTATTTTTCAAAAAGGCAGCATGAAGTCTCACACTCTTCTGAAGATATTTTAAAAGAAACTTCTGCATACAAATAATGTATTACTTATATTATCTACTATCACTTATAATAAAGGTCAATTCATTCCTGATGGATTTTTCTACGTTTAATACTACACTAGGACTTTACTAAGGAAGTAGTGTTGATTTTTTTTTTCCTAAAAAACTCAGTGTAAAACTAAATAAATATAGAAAGCTTTTGCTGTCTTGAATTAATTTATTTCATTCTGAGTCATCTACCAATCGTTAATCTCTGCTGGTGTCTGGATCATAGGCTGGAACTGAATAACCTGTTGACGGTCTAATTTCTTTGTGAAACTACCAGTACAGCAAGCTTCTGAGAGGTTTAATTTAGCTCTGGATCCAGATTTTGACTTTATAATTTGCATCACTGCTAATAGCAAAAGATTCCAAATTAAATCAGAGCAGTTCTGAATGTCATTCAAAGATTACCTTTATAAAATATTTTTAGAATAAGACCCTCCCCAGCCCAAACACACACACACACGACCTTGTATAAACTTTGTATAGTTACTTCAAAACCAGTCACTTGATCTATTAAAGCAGGAGGCCTTAGGTTTTCTGAGGTGTTTTGATCCTCCCCCCTGCCATTTTTTTTCCTTTTATAATCTCCCAAGAAACATTATAAGGAATTTTGAAAGAGCTTCTATAGAGTAATTACTTTTTTGAGGGACTCAACTGAGCAAGAGAAAAGGTCTCTTCCATTTCAAACACATCAGTTCTACACATGTAAATACACATATACGTGTTTGTGCTAAAATCTGTGATATACAAAAAAACACATAAGGTCAAATTTTTTCACTTTTAGAATAATCAGAATATTTGTATAACATTTCTTTCTTTTTAATGTGCATTACATTCAATAATTTATCATTTACATCATCAGTAATAGTTATTTCTGTCTTTATTAAAACACATATGTTTAATAAGTGTTTGTCTTTACAAAGGTCTCATAATGGAAGTAACAATTTTTAACTTCCTATAGGTAATAAGCAATAAATAGTGCCTTAAAATACGACCTGACAATTTCACTGACTTTTTTCCCCTCTGAGACCTATAGAAAATTAAATGTCATTTTCATTCTTTCAGCTGATTTCCCCATACATGCACAGAGTTATGTTTCTTTTAAATTATACTAACAAAGTTCTCACTAGAAACTGGAAAAATTTTATCTAAAACACAATTCAGATTAATGATTTAAACACTCTAATTTCTTAAAGATTTTGACTGTAATATCTGCCTTCAGAAAGAAAAGTATTAAGTAGGCTTAATCTTAGACTTGACAAAGTCTAATCCCTCTGGCTGTTATAATCTGATGATCTATTTAGCTGGCTGAGTGATAGTCCATTGAAACCCATTGCCATTCACATAATTGCTCTGGCTTTTGCTCTTCAGTTATGGTCAGGTCAGAAGTTTCCTGGGTCATACTTCCCAGTGGCAAATTTGTATTTCTTCTGTGTATAAAGAGAAAAATGCCCATCTTGTAACAGCATTATTACCTAAATGTTTGTTCAGCTAAAGTGTTGGTACTGTGTTGATGTCAATTGTTAATTGAGGTGTAGATACTACAAAGATATCACTTTAACACCATTTTTGTCTCAGTCCTGATTTAGTGTTTCAGCTTGACTTAGACACCAACCTGTTACTGAAATAGCTCAGTCTTTAAATATAAACTGACAAATTTTGAGAAAAAGTGACAATCTAATGAAGCATGCCATTGTGTATATGTTCATACATATGTATGTGTTCAGGTATTTGTGTATATACACACAAATAATACATCATTTCTGCATATACTGTACATGAAAAGGAGGTTTTTTTCTTTCTTTTTTTTTCTTTTTCACTTTTGACAAAGTAATGTTATAACTGTTAATGTAGTTTGACAAACTGCTCTTTTGGATGAGAGTAGACGTCCAAGAAGTCTGTGTATAAGACACTGCAATTGCAGGTAGCCTAATGTTTTTTGATTATGTTCTCTTAAACAGCAAATCCAGTGCAGAAAACTGTTTTACAAGCCATGCAAATTTTTTTGGTCTTAACAAATAAGATGTGTTAATTATATGCATACTTATGCTTTGTCACAGTAAATATCAGTAGAAGGAAATAAATAATTTAAGAACAAATTTAAGCAAAAAACATTTTTAGTAGGACTGCCCTGTCAATTTCCATCCTTCATTTACATAACACGATGAACATGTTAGCAAAGAGGCTGATCAACCACAGGGCCATAAAATCTGCTGGGAAGTCTGAGTATGTTTTAGCTTGCGGCTACTTCTACTGATACTGCTGGATTGCTGCTGGTACCTTAGTTATTTGAATATTTCCCTGCTGTCCTCTAATAGATGTATCTGTACTCTTTTGCACAGAGAATAGTATGCACATTTTCAGGGATTCCCAGTTAAAGCTGACGCAGAAGAGTCCCTGTTAGCTTCCGCATATAATTATCCCAAAGGCTGGAAAAAGAAAGCATCAAGCTCCACAAGAAGAAGGAACTCTCCAGCATAGAAATTAGTCCTTGTTGACAATGATAGTGGGAAGAGACAAATTATAGCTTGTCAGAGAATGGTGCAAATGATATGTTGCTGTCTGGTTTTGTTTGCATAATGAGTTTCTTTCCCAGCTGACTTTTTCTTCATCAGCTTGAGAAAGGAAAGGAAGGTTTTGATGTATGGTCTGGTTTTCCACAGCCCTATTAAAGGACTAAATGTCAAAGCAGCAAAACAGTAGGGAACTGGAAACAATTAACAATGGTACCAATGCATTTTAATTAAGAATATATTTTGGGGTTTCTGCGTTGTATTTATTTTCTTCCTGAAGCAATTAGTTGACCAGCATTCACCTAACACGTTATGTTCCTTAAGCTTAATAATTCATTCTAGTGTGTATGATAAATGGCTCATCTGATCACTCATGTTGTTTCTTACCGAAGAACAGAAGTAGTATGCTGCCCTAGGTTAATAGGCAACAACCAGTCCTGCTGGTTTAGACAGTGAATGCTACTTAACAAATGCTTTAGGCTGGTGGCATTAGCATGTGGTCTGCATTTCTCTCAACATTCACATATGTATTTAAAATTCATAATGCTAGTGAGGTAAAGACTATAAATCTTAAAACAGGAGAAATATGAATGTCTTAAAAATGTTGGGCAAGTGCTGGGATTGTATTTCAACATATGTTCACAGAGCCACAGTGTTTACTCTAATATGTTTAATCAACTGAATTTAATTTCAAGTGTATTCTCTTCTTTTCACAATGGTACGCATAATTGCTTAGACAAGATCTCTAAGAGGGTAGAGAAGGAAAACCTGATAAAAAGATCTCCCTTTCCCACAAGTAACAGATTTTGTTCCCTAGACTCCTGCAGCTATAGAGGTAACTTTGCTGTTGGATAAGATCCTACTTAGGTTGAGATTTGTTTAGCAGAATAAGAGCTTGGCAAGTGGAAGTGTCTTCCAGAAATTTTTCACATGGGCACAAGCTCTATAGATGCACAACAGCTTTCCAGGTCTTGATAATACCACCTTGCAGGAGTCTGCGTTCTTTCACTATCAGCAGTGATGGAAACATCTACAACAAACAGCTTCACTGCACTTTTCACTTGTCCTTTTTTTCATGATTAACTTTTGGGTAAGATTGTGTGAAAACGTAGTAAGTTGTTATTCATTACACTGATCATTACTGAACTGCTGTTGAGAAGTCACATACAGACCCTGTCTTCTAGTGCTGCCTTTGGAAAAGTAATGCTTTTATTCCTCATCAAGAGAAATGTAGTAATTAAAGGTGCAAGTGCTCTAATTCAGCCTTTATTTTCCACTGCCAACAAGAGATAAAGGGTTGGAGCAGAGTAGTGAAGACTGCTAACATAGTTAATCTTATCTTCAGTTTGGGGAGTGTAATTATCACAGCTAGTCTTACTTCCACTACTTTTAAACACAATTTTTGTTCAAATCAAAGCGTCTTTTTCTTCATCACATAGGTCCTTCCCTTCAACTTTTTCACATTTTAGTGGTTCTACCTGGGATGCAGTTAGTTTTCTCCATAGCATACTGAGTTTGGGATTTATGACTAAGAATTATTGAAACACAGCAGTATTCTGGGGGACAGCGCTGGCACTGCATTGAGGCTTTCTTTTTTCCACTCTTCCACTCCCAGCAAGTTGGCTACTGTATACACAAATTTGGGAAGGGATAAAGCCAGGAGTGCTGGCCTGAGCTTACCAAGGGGATCTGAAATGAACATCCCATATATACTCAGCAAGAAAAGCTCAAAGCAAAGCGGAAGAACAAGGGGACATTTGTTGTTAAAGCATTTTCTTCCCAGGCAACCCTTATAAGTGTTGATCTGCTTTCCATGAAGTAACTGGACATCCGCCTGCTGATGGGAAGTAATGAATAAATTCCTCCTTCCAATTTCTTGTAGAAACAGCTGTTGCTTCAGCTATTAAGTTGACTTTATGTCAATTTCTGAACCTTCCTTCTGTTTTCTCCCTGTCCGATGGGAGGGTGAAGTGAGTGAGCATCTGGATGAATGCCTGGATGCTGCCCAGCATCAACCAACCCCCAACCCTCCTACAACCAACCACAGCTCTCCTGACCCCTCTTCCTTTCTGTGTATCATCCTCCCTGCTATCAGCAGAGTTCTTGTTTCTCTTAACCATCACCATATGCTAAGGTCAATAAAGATCTTTGCTCATAAAAAACAGATAAGGACCACTTGAGTTTTTTAAGGCTACTTCCAGATAGTGAAAAGTGAAAGTTTACTCTTTAAGAGATTGTTTATCTCACTATCAATGGGACTTTGGCGTGTTCTCAAGTGCTTTTCTGAGCCAAGGCTCGTATTCATAATTAAATTTGAAGATATCTGTTATTTGAAGTTGTTTTAACTTTGAGATCACCTTGACACTTAGGGACAAGCCTGACCTCCAGAAAAATATATTAAAGCACACACTTAATGTAATTAAGCTAAAAGAGCCTTTATATTTGCAAGTAGACAAAAGGCATTTTAGGTCACCTAATTGCACTTCTGCATGAGCAGAATGAAGTTGCCTGCTGTAATGCAGGCAGGTAGATTGAATGATCTTAATGAAAACAGTCATTGAAAGGGAGATATCTTTGAGACTGTTACAAATAATTTTACTGACTGTCTACAGCAGTTAAGCTGCAGTTTGATGACACTTTCAATTTATGTTTAGAAACATGCATTTCTCTGACTGAAACAACATGACCTTGTGGCTTTCAGGATTCAGTGGGAATATATTGAGGAATGTGTCTTTTACTTCAGGCCAATCAGCAAGGCCACTGCAGCCGTATCCCTCTGGGTATGTGTATTTAAAATGACTTGTAGGGCACTCCTTGAGCTGGCTTTGGACCCCAGACCAAGCTCTTCCACAGCTTGCTCCAAATTTGGTGCAAAGAGCATCTGTTTGACATGGCTTTCAGAGGATGTTTGGGATGAAGGCACTGGAAAGACTTTTCTGGATGTGGCTGACTGGATTCACGATGAATTGATCACTTAATTCTGCTGAGATTCCATTTCACTGTTAATTGTGTTACAGAACTTCAAGATAAGCATCTTCAGATTTCTTTTCCTTCCTTCCTTTTTTTTTTTTTTTTAATTTAAAGTGGCTGGGATTAGCTTGAGTATTTTGATGAATCTGAATGAAGATAAACACTGTATCATCTATTACTGTAATGTTATTTTGGTCCTAAATAGAAGAAATTACAGAATTAATTCAGCTCTCTTTTTGACATGCCCCAGAAAACCTGATTGTTTTACAAACTTTGAACTTTGAACAAAGGAACGTGAAAGGAACTTTGTTGTTTATAAAACTGTTGAAGAAATAGGAAAACTTAAAATTCAAAGCAGAGACATTCAAGACATTTGCAATTCAGATGAAAGAAAACAATCAGTACACCATTAAAATGAGAAAAATTAAGAAAGAGAAATCAATACTTTAGGCTTATTAAAAAGGCAGAATACTTGTACCTCGTCTTTATAGCTAAATATCTGTTAATATAAAAACACTGGGGCAATAAATTTTTCTATTTTTAATTAATGTTCTGCAGTTTTTCTGTGTATTGTAATATCAGTTCTCATAGACTGTCCTTGACTCAGAGCTCACACTGTTTCGTAATTATATAGAGCTCTGCACATTCATGATTTAACAATGTCAATTATGATTTTATTTTTTTAAATTTATTATATTAGCTTTCTGGATAAAACCTGAAAACCTTGTAAACACTGTGAGAGGTTTGTTCCCATCCAAGCGATATCTTGAGGAGCGTTTGGAGCAGTTGCAAGTCAAAGCTCTGCATCCCATCATATTTTGGAGGTTTTGGCATTGGAATCCACACTGACACCTAGACTGCAAATCCTAGTTTGTGATACACTTCAAAAGATCATGTTCTGACAGAAAACTTGGTGGAGAAGCGATTTCTTTTTTGGTTCTTTTTCACTCTTTATGAAGTGTACAAACAAGGCAAAAGGGGTGAAGAAAGAGCTGTGAGACAGTGAAAGCTCAGGAGCTATGAAGTGCTGCTGTTTTAAGAAATCCTTATACCACTTGTATGTGGGACTGAAAGGCTGCAGGGGAAATGTTGTTATATCCTACCTCTCTTTTTATTTTGTGGTCGTTCTCTATCAACCATTGCCAGAGATAGGATACGATGAGATGAATCTCTGATCAGACAAGGTATTGCCCTTTTTATTCAGTGGCATTGTGCAGACAGGGGCTGGGTATTGCTCTAATACCAGTGAACACAGAAGCATCTGTGTAGATTTTGGTCCAGTAACCTTGTTTTGTCATTCCCTATATTGTCATAAACTTTTATGTGTTGCTTGAGTATGTAGTTGAGCTCATCATATCACTGGGTGTATATTTTTCTTCTCTATAGGCTGTGACAGTTCCAGGCAAGAATAGTATTTTTAGTGGATGCTTTCTTTTAACCTGTATTGTAATGTACCAAGGTCATCTTTATTACAAACACCACATAATGTTCCTACGAGAGTCTGTGTACATTTGTGCACTCACCTAGATTTATTTATTTATTTACTTTGTAGAAAGATTGCTTTATATAAGTCTGCAAAGCATCAGCAAGCAACAATTTTTTACTAGAGAAATTGCCTTTCCCTTTGCTAGTCATTCTTTTGACACATAAATGATCATTTTAGATTTTTTAATAATTGTGCTGCACCATTTACTTCAGCTCAAACTATTTCACCAAATAACAGTCAAGTTTTACCAGTCTTCAAAAAGAATTTATGAAATAGCAGTTTGAACATTCTTTGCATTTTACAATTTACCCTTTAATTCAGAGTACTTTTTCTCGTTTGTCATATTTTTATTTTATTTAGTTTTGATGCTTTAATCCACTCTTCTTCCATTTTAGTACACTACAAGCTCTTGTTCTTTGTCAAGAAAGTCACTATGAGCTCCACATTTTCTAAATGAGTATCAGGTTCTAGAAACACACGTGTGGCCACCGCTTACTGCTATGGTCACGTGCCTCAGCATCACAGAGCAGAAGATCTTGCAACTTTGCAAGGGAGTAACGAAGACCTCTGGGGTTAGCAAATGCCAAAAAGACAGAATATGAATTTACTCACATTTGGAAAGGTGTGGTCCAAATTCTGGCCTCACATTGTCCTAAGTTATATTATAAACTGTAAAACAATCACTTTTCTTTTAGCTGTTAATTTTTTCAAATTCAAACTTCCATGATGGAAGTGAACACCGTGGCTAGGCTCACAGCTTGGGTTCTGAGTAAAATGAACATCTGTCTTACGTAGTATTTCAGAATAAACAAACAAACAAAAAATATCTAAACAACTCCTTGTTTTTGAAAAATAGTGGAAAGGTGGGTAGAATTGTGTTAATCAGTGTTTCACTGAGATTTCACTCAGGGGGTGGAGACGCACTGGAACAGGCTGCCCAGAGAGGCTGTGGATGCCCCATCCCTGGAGGCATTCAAGGCCGGGCTGGAGGTGGCTCTGGGCATCCTGGTCTAGTGGTTGGCAACCCTGCCCACGCAGAGGGGTTGAAATTAGATGATGTTTGAGGGCCTTTTCAACCCAGACCATTCTATGATTCTGTGATTCACTGAAAGCCTGAATGTTCTCACGGGTGAGAAGGCAGTCCTCAGACCTCCTCCTGTGTTTGGATTTATTTGCATGGTTTTCTCTGTGATGGTGCAACCTGCTTTGAGACAGAAAGAGACTGGAACATACAACTTGTTTCACAGTGCTGAGTCACAGTGCTGTATTGCCTTTGAGACTTTCATTGCTTTTATTATTATTTTTTTTCATCTGTAGCAGTTTTCATGAATAAATTACTTATTAAAAAAAAAAAAAAAGAATTTGTGGAAAGGTCTTTTTGTGCCCTGTAATTATCTCAGAATTTAATCTGAGAAGCTGCTGACTAAAATGCTTAATGCAATGGAGTAGAAAATATTTAACTTCTACTCATTTTTAAAACAATCTGTTTTCTGATATGATAATGATGAGGGGAAGTTTTAATATATCATGCTTGAATATCCTTTTTCTGACGAGACCATTATTCAACTCCAAATCAGCAGAATGTGTTTTTTTCACTTGGGGAAAAAAAAAAAAAAAAAGACAGTTGTTACTTCTGGCTCCTATACCAAAGAAAAACGCCTGAGAATTTATCATTTTCAAACAATAGACTTCTGTCTGAATTGAAATTAAAAATAAACAAACTACCTATGTGAATGTCTGTCATGTAAATTTTAGTTCAGCATTTGAAAAAGCTAGCTACATAACTTTTATACTATGAAAATTGCCTAATTAAAATATATCTACTTGTACTATAATTAAACTGTAACAAAGTGTTTTCAGTTAGTTTTAAAATGCTTTCTGTATCTTTGAGTTTCTGTATGCAAACTGTAATATTCATAATTAATGTATTTTAAAAACTCGTATCTTTTCCTCCCTTCCTCCCTTCCTCCCTTCCTTCCTTCTCTAGAATAATCACTGAAATCTTCTTCAGATGCTGTTATATCGTACCTTCATACTGAATTTTACCACATAACTCTGGAACGTGACATCATCCATCAACATTTTTTGGAAGATAAATTCTTTATTTGTTGTCGTGGTGATGGTTGATTTCTTTTTCCCTCCAGACAAAAATGATTACAACTACTTTCTCTAAGCTCCTTCATTCCAGGAAGGCTTTTGCATTGAGCAAGAATCCATAGAAAGCTGTAATTAAGTTACTGCTTCTGTAATCACATGATTACATGCTGTTTCATGTGATGTTTAACTGGCAGTATCAGAAGGCAGTCCAACTTAGAGCTGGGATTTAGTCCATCCAATCTACATTTTTTTATTTTTATTTTTTAACAGCAGTCTAATTCTGAAGATTGAAAGCTGAAAGCAGGATAAGACAAACAGGAAAAAATTTCCTATCATATAGACACCACTTGTGTGACCTGAAGATGAAAAGTGAGAATTGTTCAACATCATCAAAGTTTGATTATGTAAGAAGGGATTTCACTGTCTCATTCACTTTCTTGATGACCAATTCACTGACTATCTTGAAAGAAGAGGACATTGGACATTAATATCCAAAGAGCATTAAACAAGAAAGCTTTATGGGATCAGTGGTAGAACTTCACTCGCGCATGCACAGTTCTGTCCATTAAATCACCACTGTGCAGTTGTTATCTCTAGTCTGTTTTTATGCAAGCAGTGCAAAACTGTGTACAAGGCTTGCGTGCACCAGTGACTGCATCAGCCACAGACTGAGTGGTGAAGCTGTGGAAGTCAAAGACATGAAATAACTGCTTCAGCCTCATTTTAAGTGATAACTACACGAAGATTGGGTTAGCGTTGTCACCAAATATTAGCAATTATATTTGAGCTTTAATAAAGCTACAATGCAGTTCACAGAATAGTTGCACATATTTTATGGGATTTTTTGTAGTGAGGTGTAATGTACAATGACTGAATATCACCTGTCAGACTCGTTATTGTTGATTATTCCATTATTGCCTAGTCCTAAGCATGTCTACACAATGTGAGGTGGTGTGAAGGTACAGAATAAATACAATTTCCATTTGTCTATCTCTGTATAACAGCCACACAGAGAAAGTGCAAGGGAACAAGGCCATGATCTGGGCACACAAGCAATCCAATCTAAATGAATTATTTTCCTGTGCATTGTGACCGGTTTTAGACAAAAGACTGAGACATACTCAGCTGAAGATCTCCAGAAATTTATAGGTGTTGCTCAGAACCAAGACATTTAAGTAGGCATAATTTTGACTCCAATAACATCAAAAGAAAAATTCCTGTTGACCTCGGCTGAAGCAGGTTCAGGACATACCTATATTAAATACATGTACTAGAAAAGCTATTTTCCCAATATGTGTATGTCATAGTTTTCTACTTCTATTCTACCTTATAATATTGTACAATTGTAGATATGGCAAATTCCATCTAGAAAAACTTCAGCTTAGTGGTAACATAAATAAAAACACAAATGTCTTTTCTGGAAATGCAAGTCAACACGGTGATTTTTCTTTGGATGTAAAGTTTATTGATTTAAAAAGATAAGACTTCATTATATATTAAAGACAGAAAGGAAAAAGAGAAAGAGATTAAAGGTTGGATTCCAATATACAATCTTTCCTCTATTCACACTGTAGGTAAATACTCAAGGAGTCATTCCTTTTATTTTATTTTTTTCCTCTTCTGTCTGAAAGAGCATTTAATTCTTCCATCAAAATGCAACTGAGGAACTGGAAGACCTCACACTCTGAATATTGCATACACTAATAATAGTAAAATCTTGTTTCAGCATTGTATTATGGAAAGATGAAAATGATTTTCTGCATGCAGTGGTGTAGTGGAAATGCTAAATCACAGCTTGAACCAGTGATTGAGCACCTGGTGAAAAGGCAGGGCCAACTCAGGGGAGCTCAAGTGTATGCAATGCAACTGAATGACCACAAGGAGTGCAGCCAGGATCTACCCCTTCCCAGACCTTATTTAAGGGTTGGCAGCGGAGGCAAGGCTATCTTGTTTGAGATTCCTGTGTACTTGAGGCCTTCTGAAGGTATTTTCTTTCCTTTGTGTTTTAGGTTGTTGGTTTTGAGTAAATCCTCACTTGCTGCAGCTTAGAACCTTGCTGCTCTGGTGTCATTGTTACGCTTTCTATTGTGTTACATATGGATTCTTATATGATGGTGAAAATTCATAATCATGGATGTGTAGAGCCTGCTTTCATTCTAAATGCTGCTTAAATTGCCTTGTCAGCTCATCCTTTTGCTTTATTAAAAGGCTTAGATGAGCATGTTTTCTTCAATTCAAAATTATTTCCCTCAACTTAAATGCGTGGGCTTTGTTTCAGCTGCTTTATGTCAACCTTAAACTGAAACTAGTAGCCTTCTTTTTGTTTCTCTCCATGAACAGAACAACCAGCTCTTCTAAGAAGTCAATATCTGTATGGACTTCTCAAGTTTCTCAACTGTATGAGAAATGAGGTAGTGACAACTTGAATGCATTCAGAAAACAGTTTTAACCTACTTATGTATGAGCAAGGAGGGGGAGCAGTGGAGAGAAACCAAAAGCTAAAGCTTAGCAAGAGAAGTGGCCTTAGTACAAGTATCCTCTGAGGACATGAGTAAGTCAAATGAAAAGCCAGAGGAAAGCAGTAGTGGACGCTGCGTGAGACATGAGCTTTATGGGTGAATAAGGAAGGTTGAATTTAGTGATTATAGCTTTCCCTTTTCCATGTTTGTAGGCTGCCCTTGCATGTTTCTTAGTTCAATTGTACAGAAAAGTATCAATGAGTGGGGATTTACAGAAGCTGCTCTGACAGTTTCTGGCCCCAGTTACTCTCTTTCTGTGAGGTTGTGAGTGGTTTTGGTTAGAGTCGTGAGAGATGCTTAAATGTTCAAAGCTCTGCAAAGTAAACATATAGCTGGTAGCAGCATTTGTAAATTAAAGATTACTCTAATCTTCAGTGACAGATTTATAAAATATTGCTTTAAATTCTGTTCATGCTGTTAAGACAACTGAGTTTATTTTGGAGACAAAAGCAATTTAAGAAAACCCATAGATTGCTTCGGCCACCAAAGGGTATCAATCATCCCTAACTAATTTCTGTCAGTAGAGTATGTTGAGCTATTTAGATAAAACATGCTTTTTGACATTTATCACAGAATGATACTTTCTTACGGACTGTTAGTCACAGAAGGGGGACATGAGATGAATCATTGAGGGGTTGGTAATCTTTTTGCTGACATAAATGATATTGGTTATGGATGAAGAAATTAGCGCACTTTTTTCCCCCTCTAGTATAGTATAGAAGTATGTAATCAAACAGAAATGCATTCAAATTCTAATGGTAAAAATACTGTAAACACATAAAAGTGTATCTGGATGTGGCAGATGCTGTTACTAAATATATATTTACTAGGATACAGAAAAAATCCTTCTGAGGTAGAAGCAAGAAATCTGTTGCTTAAGTTAAATGCTTAGCAATGTATCTTGCCCCAAATTCTTCACAAGTCAACAGTTTTTGAACCCACATTCTCAGCATAATGCACTTGATACATTTTTGAGGGCAGAATTGCAATTTACACAATTATATTTTTCTTTCTCATACAGATACCATTATCCTAAAGTCTAACTGCATGAATACAGGGAATGAAGTATATATATCACCAAGTAATATACTGCTGATACCTGCCAGAGCTGTGTATAGTGCTGTGCGTATGTCAAGAAATCTGTGAGTGAATCCGTCCTGGAGATGTGCACTGTGGGCTTTCCATGAACCCTCACATTTCACACCCCACTACTGGGACTGCCTGCCAGGAACATGTCCCTTGCCCTGGCTGCAGGAGAGAATCTGCTTGCAGATTCATCCCTCTCACCCCAGATCATCTGGAACAGCTTTCTGGAACAGGTGCATGCCATCAGCATCCTATAGGGCCCATCTGTATCTGTCCAAATGTTCCGGATGAAGACAATAGCCAATGCTGATTTGCTGCTGTTTGGGCTGAGGAAAGAAAACTGATGCGGTTAGCAAATTGTTAACAAGCTGTTAGCAAACTGATCTTTTTTTCTTTATTAAATGTAATCATACACCATATTCTTGCTCTTAAACTGCGTTCTTTTAGGTTTGAAATGGAAAAAGGAAAAAAAAGTAAAAACTCATTTAAAACTGTATGTTCCCTTGAGATTGCTCTCAACAGACGTCTGTGCAAATTGCCAGACGTGAGAGGAGCAAGTAGGTGCTGCTTATGAGCCTTACCTTACTTTTTTTTTTTATGGAAATGAATAGATAAATAAAGATGATCTGCAAGTGAGAAAGGAGAACAGACTTCCAAAGCCCATCTTGTTCTCTAAAGTAAATCTGAATCCATATCTTCTCTTACAATGAGAACTGAACTGCACTGCCCACTCAGTTGTAACTTTCAGTTTTCCTATTTTGAAAGCATAGATTGGGTATGCTACTTGCTCTCCAGTTAGAAGAGCATTTCCATAGTTTCATTCAAGAGTGCCCTCTTGCTTTCTAATTTGACAGCTTTCTTTATTCTTACCATGAGTTTTTGAGATCTGCACTTCTCTTTGGTTGCTATCATAGAGCTTTCTTGATTGGAAGGCCTCTGTTCTTCATAATGGCAGTGTACCTGAGTATGTACTCCTGTCTCTGCACCTGCCATTGCATATCCACTACCTGAAATAAATATAGCCTAGGGTGCTAGTAATGCCTGTGTGTATGGGGGAGATGAGGGTGCTAGTATCTTGGACACTAGCGTTGGACATCAAATTACTTTTTGTTCCATTATGTTGCTATAATTCTCTTTTTTGCTTTGTCACTGGGGCAGATGCTTTCTGCCTGGAATTAAACAGGGCATAGGTAACAGACACATCAGAATTTGTCCCTTTAGGATGCCCTCCAAACCCTTTATGTAAGTCCTAGCATGATTTGTTTGAGAAGCTGCAGTATGAGTGGAAAGTTATAACTGACCACATTTACTATAGAGTATTATCTAGTAATCTTCATATTACTAACAAAAAATACCAACAATTACCTAACACAGTGCTTCAGGACAACCCATCTAGGCAATTCTAATGCAGTGTTCACTGGGAATTTCAGTCCTTTTCTACTGCAGACTATTCTGCTAAATTTATTTCTTCATTCTATAGCTTTTATCTTTAATGTCACTCTTTGCCTTGCTTTTCCAGTTCTGCATACTGCATACAAAAGCCATATTAATCCCATTAATATTCATGTTCGTATTTTATACCTGACAGAATTGAAGAAAACAGGCTAAAGAGTTGCTTAGTTAGCTCTGAGGTTTCTTATTCTTCAGTTTATAAAAATGTTTCCAGTTACTGAGTATGTGGAGAAAGTTGTCATAATTAGGATTAAAAAAAAGGATAAAAAAGGATTTAAAAAGTTTCAGTAATACTACTAGATTTGTGTGATTTGTTCGTGCAGGAGACTTCCCTGAGACTGTTCCTTAACTTAAACAAAGATGGTGTCTCACCATTCAATAAGGCAGAACTACTTTTGCAACAGAACTGGTTCCATTTCAGTTAAAAGAAAAGAAACCAAATGGAAACCACCAACCTTCTACTGCTCTCATCTTTGAGTGTACTCTTTGAAATCAGCCAAATGCTCCTGCATACTGTAAAAACTGAATTTTAGAAGCTCATTATGAAGTGTAAATAAATCCATATCCCCTGCATAATGATACTTTATTATCAATTTGAGCAAAGCGTAAATCTAATCTTAACAATCAAACAGTTTTTGGGCTTCCTATCACAGTGGCATCTGGTTCTTGGCAAGGGATTTGATCATCGTGGTAGTAAAAATGATAAAATTAAGGCTTAGCATGTGTGCCAAGAAAAAGCTGTATTAATACACACTTTTGTGCAAAAATATTTCTTCAGTGAACACTGAAATTACATAAGCTTTTTAAACAATTGTTCCCTATGTTCTTGGGTTGGTATTTAACATATTTTTGTCAAAATTTGTTCATGAACTCTAATCATAGGACTGTCAAGAATCTGTTTTCAGATGGTCTCCTGGGATTTGTTTTTTTTGCAGTACTTGAGCTGGGGAGGTCCTTGGCACTTCTCTTAGGAGTGTATGTGCCATTGTCAGCACTGCCATCCACATGTAATGTATTTGCATGGTGACAGTCTCGCGGGGGACTGCATGCTACTCTTCGAGCTACTGCCAGGAGAGCTGAAACACAGAAGTCTTTAAACAGGTTCAACATCTTTCCTTTCTAGCCTCGTGCTCTTAGAGTGTTATTGTGCCTTGTGTTCATCTTGCACAATAAATAATTTTTAATGTGAGGCTTTAGATTTCAGACCTAGAATTCTAAGTAACAAACTTTCATAGAATTTATTGAATCAAAGTCCTTCCTAAACTACCTCCCAACTAACTTCACACTGAATTAGTTCCCAACTTCAATTCAAAACTCTCTGAAGATGAAGACACAAATTTCTTGACCCCTAAAAATAGATGAAAGCACCACTGACACAGTATTGTGGATTGTCTCAACTTCATACAATTGTATAATTATAATAAATCTACAGAATCTATACTTCAGTCTTGGGTTACAGCTGGTGAAATAAGTTGAGTTGCCCAACAGCAAAATTTTTTGTGCTGAACATTACTGATGTTTTTTGCTCAAAAGGGGATGTATTTTTTTCAAAGTTAAACCAAACCATTTCATTTTGACCATTTTCAAACTAAATGGCTTGCTTTTTTCTTTGGACAAAACTTAGCTTAAAAAGATAATGTCCTCAAAGAAATGAAATACTTGGTTCAGTTCACAATTGATGCTTCAGTATCACATCAAAAATCACTTTATATATAGGTAGCTGCTGTAATTTGCTACCATCACACACGTTACTGAAAGTGGGCCATATTTACTTCCTGTGCCTTGCTCTTCCTCAGGCCCTTTTAGGATAAAACTTGTGAGAACTTCTGCTGAGAACTGCATAAAAATGAGAGGAGAGCATTAGGACTGATCTTACTTTTCAGTTGTCAAAAGTAGTGTTGTGTAACTTTTGCTATTTGATGCTCACTTGTGGTTGCCAGGAGGTGTGGGTTTTCTTGGTGGTAGAGGGGTAGCTGAGTATTGTTTTTCAGAGATGATCAACCTGTGTAACTCACTGTCACAAGAAACTGCTGATGCACAGCTTAGCAAGTTTCAAGGAAGTAATTGCATATTTATGTGGCATAGAAGAACATTCACATTTGCATTAGGTAGGATATAAATAAACCTGTAGGGCTTGTCTTCCCCTAACTGTATGGCATTTTAACTTTATCACTAAAAGTTAAGTAATATATCACTCACTTTAAAAAGCATGAAATTCTTAGTGTAAGAAATAGAGTGTTTATTACATGGAATAATCCAATCCATAGTATTCTCAGCTATATAGCTTTGTCCAGGCATATGTTTATATAATTTATAATTCCCATGTGACTGTGGCTTAAAAAGGTACTTGCCATCACTGTAACTGATTACAAGTATTGTCATTGAGCTCTCAATTGCAGACACAATTATTATATTACTTCAGGTAACAAAACTGAGTTTCACATGAGAACAAGATTGGACTCCAAATCACCAGAATCTTTTCTAAGAATCTAATATTAGTAGAAGAAGCTGTTACTTCTTCCCAGGAGGAATGAAGCTGCTCAGAGCTGAGTTTCTGGGCCTGCCCAGCAGCTCAGTGATGAGGAGCAGCTGTATAAAACACGAAAGCACAGAGGGGAAGCACAGAGAATAGTTGTACTTATCATCTGGATGACTTTTCCACAGGTTTCCTCTGGCACAAAACATGAAACATGTCCCACGTCACCAATATTAATTCAGTTCCTTTGCCATCGGTTTCAGGTGAGCAATCATCACAAGCATCTGCATGCACATCAAACATCAGTTTTGTGTTGTGCTTTTTTCTAAGCAACATAAAGTGTTTTACCAATTATCTTCTGAAATACAAGCATCACATTGAAAATGTGTAAAGTGAAAGTGTGTAAAAACCATTTATGATGAATGATGGCCTGTTCTTAATTAGACAACTTTATAGCCTACAATGTTCATCTATTTTTAGTATATATTATCTTTTCTCTCACTGTGGCTTGTAATTTTAAAGAGATTAAAAGCAGTTGGATGTAAACTTTTCTGACTTAATTGTAGTTGGTTATTATTTGGAAATATTTTAAAAATCAGTAATGCAGATTCAGCCTCACTGAGTTGAGTATTTCTAGATTGTAAATCTAATCAACTAAATATTTTAGCGATAAGTCAGAACGCATTTTAATGTGAAATATTTTGCCATGAAAGCAATGAAGTCTAATAAGATTTTGTTTAGAAACTCATGCAAAATAAAGAATCTGTGCTGGTTTTTTATCTTTTCTAGGATTTTGTGGAATTACAGAGGAGAAATTAAACCAAATTACTGATGGTATTTGGTATGTTCCAAGTTTGCAAGTAAAGCCTGTGATTGTGAATACCAGGTGCATTACAATTGAGATCTCTGATACATTTTACTTCTTTATTCCCTATCCATGTGGATTTTGTCTGCTATACATGTCTAGCAACTTACCACATGCTTTTAAGAATGAGCTGAAAATGAAAGATAACATGGAAAACATAGAAGCTTCATAATAAAATATCAAATGATTTCAATCTATTATACATTCTTGTTTTCTAGATATCTTCAAGATCCACTCAAATGTACAATGAAAATTATTTTAAGAGCTTCACATTTAATTCATTCTTGTGAAGACATATAGTAACTCTTCTGCCTTCAGTTATTGTATGCCATTGTTACAGAGCGCTTACTCACATCCTTACTGTTCTTTTGGCTTTTCTTGCTATGCAAATATAATTTATCCTAGTGGAATATCTATGAGTTTTTAGAGCTTGAATTTTAATCTGCTTAAATTAATCTGCCTAAAACCAACGATACTGTAGTCATGCACTGTGCAATTAGTAGACGATAGATTATGGCTGCTTCTTCAAGAGCAGTGAGGGGGTGATGTGCAGGTGGAGGCAGTATGTGTGCATCAGGGCCTAAATAGAGTGTTCGTCCATGGCTTCAGAGCATATGCAGAAGGGTTCACTTCCCAGTATTGTTGTAGTCTTTTAATGTAAACGTAGCATCAATGAAAACCAAAAATTTCCAAGTGCTGTAAAACTATGTACATATCTTGCTCCAAATGTAATGCCTCCTATTTGTTTCTATGAAAACCACAGCAGGTATGTAGAGCACAATAACACTATTTGATAGAGAAAATTCTTGGTTACAAGTCATTACTGTTCAACATAGTCACCACAATTATTTCTGCATTTTTACCAGTGCTGAACAAGAGCCTGCATGCTCTGCTTGTAAAAATCTGAACCAGAGGTTGTGAACTACTGTTAAAGTTGTCACTGCTGAAAAGTACCACCATCTCACTGTGCTCATATCCAGTGTTTGATATCCAGAAATATTCAGCAAGCATTAATGAAAGTCAGTGAGGTGCAATTGTATTCCACGTGGAGGAATTTAATTGCACACCTTTGTTTCATCTTCACTCCCATGTCAGATCCCATTCTGTCAGATTGCCCCGCTGCTGCAATTTGTCACATGGCAAAAAATTGAATGGAATATTGGCAGGAAGGTTCAACTTCTATGCTGTACTGCCAACATCTGGCTCTGACATTTTGGGTCAGCATAAGAAAGTAGGAGGCATTACTTTTTGAAGCCTTTGAAAATCTTCATGGAGCTCCCCTTTTTGATGGTTTCAATTTCTGTGTTATTGTAATGTAACTAGGACCAACTAATTTTTCTTACCACCTTAAAATGGCCGAATAATAACTGGAGGTAAACAAGATATGAAGAAAAAAATGGAACAGTAGAGAAAATGTTTAATGTTTTTCCTTAGAAGAAAGCTTCGAAGAAGACCCTATCTCTGAAGACTAAGAAGCAAGAGCTTTTGGGGGAAGAGAGTTTGTCTCCACTGCCTTCTGGGCTTGCACAGGAACCCTGAATGAGGGACTCCCTTACTTGTCTCTGCTCCAGCAGCATTTATCATCAGCAACTGTACCATACTATATCTATGACATAAGAAGCAGTTTTAAAGATTTCTGATGGCAGACACCATCCTGGATCTTCTGGGAAAGATCAGAGCCAATGCTTGTGAGAACAATTAGACCTACATATTTTATAGACAAAAACATCCTTTATTGTCTCCTTTGGCTGGCACGAGGCATTGTTCAAGAAAAAAGGATCTTGATTTCGGGTTGATATGTCCAAGAAGATGGTATGCATCTGACTCTGGCAACCACTTCGGATGCTTTTGAGAATTTACATTATCAGACATCTCCACCTCCAGTGGATATGTGATTCAGAATAGTATCTGCGGCATTCCGTAATTCAAATGCAAATAGAAAGCTGCTGCATCTTGAAATAATGCTGGCTCAGAGATAGTTTGCTATGTCATTATACAGTTTGCTTAAAATAATTTAGTGAAATAATATCTCACGGTTGCATGCAATTATTTTTGATTGCTTTCTTAAATGTGTTCATAAAATTTTATAGTGCCCTTTCTACAACACCTACCATTTTCCTGACCGGTTAATGAATGATTCTGAGTTACAGCACCTCCATCTTGTGGTAAACTTGAGAAATAAATCTTTCTTAATGCTATCTGCCAAAAAGTCTCTCTTAAAAAAATATGGTAATAAAGATTTGTCCAGGTTTTAACTTGGTTCCAGGTGCTCCAGGGAGTTTACATTAGTGTGATTTTCTCCCTGCCTCCATCTTGCAGCAGTCTGCTGGGACAGTCTTCTTAGGCCAAGCTGAAATCCTCATCCTTCCAGCCTGGTGGCAGGAGGACCTCGTCTTCCCCCAAGGAGTGAGGGAGGTTCTGTGCTTCTTAAGAAGTGCTATCAGTTACTAGCAGTGTTTAGGTATTGAGAATTTTAGATGTGTATAAATACCTGCTGCAGCAGAAGCTTTCAATTATCATTAATTCTATTGCAATTATAAAGATGTTTTTCAAAGGTTAAACATCAGTTTTCCATTGCTGCTGTTGACTAGGAGCATGAATGCATCTGTATTTTGAGTTTAAAATAAAATTTTGTAATATAAAGACAATTAATCTGAAAAGTGAAGCTGTTTCAAGCTCTAGAAATGCCCTTCAAGAATGGTAGTCTGAATGCTTGGCAGTTGGGACCCACACACTGGGCCTTCTGGTTTTCTGTCATTGAGATGCTGCGTGCTGTGAATGCAAAAAGTTAAGTATTTAGCAGAGGAGCCAGCTAGATGTTAAGTAAGAAGCTGGTTCCAATTTCTACCCTGATACTTTACTGAGATTTTGATTATTTTGAAGAGCTCAAAACGGCT
>JAOWBP010002978.1:19496093-19507086 GCA_028571105.1 Tragopan temminckii
TAAGTAAGAAGCTGGTTCCAATTTCTACCCTGATACTTTACTGAGATTTTGATTATTTTGAAGAGCTCAAAACGGCTTGCTACTCAAATATGATCTTGCAAGTGAAGAGGAGAGGGGAATAGATCCCATCCATTGATCTCTTGGCTACAGTTGTGCTATATGTATGGTGTTAGCCTTTGCTGTCACAGGGGTATACACTACTGGTTCAGTTCAGCCTTCTCTGCTAGGACTTCTCGGTCTTTTTTGGAGTTACAGTTTCCTTACTGCAGGAAGTTGATTTTGTCACTGTTGAACTTCACAGAACTCTTGTCGCCTGATTTCCCTGGTCTATCAAAGCCACTGTGAATGGCAGCTCTACCCAGTGTTTGAATAAGAAGTAGCACTTCATCTGGAACAAAAATTATAACTGCGCACAGTTTAAGCATATACAAGCTTCTGTAACAAGCTGTCCAACATCATTTCTCTGACAGTGGTCAGCAGAGAAAATTAACATAAACCGAGCAAATTCTCACTTATTCTTGCTCTCTTATGAGCTACTAACTCTGTGAAACATGCTGTGGAGACTCTTAACTTTGAATGTGTGTTTGGACTTTTCCATAGCAAAAAGGGAAACCAGCCCATTTGTATTTCCCTGACAATCCTCCCATAGCAATAAAGTCACAATCCAATGATGGATTATACAGAGGAACTGTTTGTTTATTTGATTTAAGCTTGCATCCTCACAGTGTTTTTGTTATACTTATATTGGGAAGAATATGGAAAACTGGGAAAAATAATTCCCTTCTCAGCTTGCAAGCCATTCTGCTTCTCTAGTACCAGTTTATTTCACCTTTGCTTTTAGAGCAGAGGTGTTGTATGATTTTCTGTTTTGCTCTTCAGTGCTTTCTAGCACTAATATTTGACAGGAGTTTTTGGCTGTTGCTGTGCAATACATTGGCATTTTTAGATAATCCTGCCCAGGAACTTCAAAATGTCTTCTGAGAGTGGCAATAGGTAATTAACCATCATCGAGGATTTATAGTTTGAGTTATTTTTCTCAAATGTGGTATTTTGTGTTTATTGACATTGAGTTTCTTCTGTCACTTTACTGCCATGTCACCTACAAGATCATTCTGCAGTGTTATGCAGTCTGCCTGACTTTGGACTACTCTGAGTAATCCTGTATGGGGAATGGTATGTCATAGTAAAGCCTTTATCGGCAGCAACGGATTTGGCAAAAATCCCTTCCTTCAAAATCATAGGCTTGAAAGATGCTATCCTTAAACATAGCCTCTTACCTACAGCTGTATACCACGGTCTTATTTCTGCAGTTCCTTCTGACTCTAGGGACCTGGGGTTTTTAGAAAGCAAACTGTTGGCATGAACACAGTATTTCTGACAGCTGGGTCTTTCTTGCTTACCTGAATTCAGCATAGTTCCAACTACTGCTGCTGGCTTTGGGCTGCTCCTGTGTCAGCTCTCTTGACATGGCAGCAACTTCCAAAACTACCCTGAAGGGCACAGACCTGTGGCTCGTGTAATGTACATCCATGTACCCATGGCTGCTCCCACATTCATGGGTGGTTGCTGCCCACTTCCTCTTCCACAGTTCTGCATTCTCTGTGTTGCAGCACTGTTATGCAAAGTCCAGGTCAATTGAACTGGCTTGAAATCCAAACTGTGCTCCTGGAGTGACCCCTAAAGAACCACCAGAGTATCTCAAGAAGGCTGGTAATGTTTATGAAGAATGAAGTGATGTGAGATTCAGAAAAAGAAGAATATTCCACAAGGAATTTAAAATTCCTAGAATATTCCAAGATGCAAGGGTTTTCATTCAACAACAGAAACTGATAATACACTTGATGTACATCTTGCTGTCAGTGGGTGTCTTGTATGTCAGCCATGCTGATGGCTTTTTATAGATTTTTATATTCAGGCTCTGGGGAAAATGGATTCAGTATTGTAGCTGGATCAGGATTTTCTGTCTTTCTAAACTCATGGCAGCACGAGGACCCTTTGGACAGGGACTCTCCTCGAGCACGTAGAGACGTGAAAAGAAGATGAGAAGGAATTATGTTTGTTTGTTTTTGGAATTAATGTTTACAGGTTTGCAGAGTGTATTGACACAGCTTTCAGAATACACTTTAGCTCTATGCTGAAAGCAAAAGGGAATCATTGTACAAACCTACTGCTTATTGCTGGATTGTCTACCAGCTGCAGAGCTGCTTTCCTCTAGGAACTCCAGTTCTGTAAATGGCTATATACACACATACATGTAAAATGTTTTATATATATAAAATGTGATAGGCACACATGTATATGTGAACAATCCCTCTCAAAAAAATAAAAAAAAGTTCAAAGAAAATATGAAAATGTATGTGTGTGGAATTAGACACAAGGACTTAATTTAGCATTTCATTTCAGCAGGGTGTACAGAAAAACAGAAAGTATGAAACATTGACCACAAAAGTTGATGGTGATACTGTGATGCATTCATTGTATGTTGTATAAGGATCCCTTTTGCATTAATACTTCAGATTAGCATTTAAAGGATAAAATATATACTGCTAATATCTGTAGCTCATTTTATGCCTGTGTTAGTTTTGAAAATAATTTGATTAATTGAAAATCATAATAAAGAAAATTGCGTATTTTCCTGTAAACACCGAGTGGACTCCAATTACTGGATCCTAATCTCTGTCCATCTGCTTTTACCTATACATTAGGTGTGAAAAAGCTCTGTCAATGTTGGGGCAAAACAGAGACTTTAATAGTAAAATAAGCAATAATTTCCTTGTCATATTTGCCCTCTTTTTAAAAGTCAGTTTCTCTAAAATCAATTTGTTGAATACCTGAATGCTTACAGAATTTTGCAGTATTTCAATAAATGGTAACAATTAAAAAAAAAAAAAGGATATCTCATTCAAAACAAATAAATTGTTGCCCATCTGCATTAGTTTGACAAAATGTTTGTTTCCCTTGCTTTTTCACCTCAGGTTCAATGCTTCCTGCATGTTTAATTAAAAAATAAATAAATACCAATATCAGCATTTTAAGAATTACTTAATCTAACACTCTGCATATAAATCGTTTTCTCTTACAGAAGTTAGATTTTACCATGAGGCATTAAAACGTAGCACACAATTTCATGTCTTGAATTAATTCATGCTTAAGCTCTGGGTTTGCATAAATTAAATATAGAAATGATACAACATCAAATCTTGTGAGTGTTAAATATCTGGAATTTATCTGGAGATCAATTAATGTTCTAACATTTCTATCTCCCCAAGAGAAGCATCAGGCGATCAGTCTGGAAAACTATTATCTGTTTCTACCCTTTAAATCATATTTCATATTTTAATTCTAGATTTACATATGTATTTGTATCATACTCTGCTCTTTAAATCAGAAGATATAAAGGGAAGTATACTGGTGGGGATTTAGGGAGGAAAAGCAAAAATATTGATTGTTTACTCTTAATCTTTTCTTAAACAATTTTGTCTCCTAATAGGCAATGCTTTCGGTATTATTCAGCAGTCTTTGGCTCACTTTCCCCTTATAATTATATCTGTTTCCTATTTTAAAAGAATTCCTCATCCCAAGCCAGTCCATTATTTCTAGAATTTGTAGAAAGGTTAGTGAGTCTCTAGAGTTGTGATTACTTTTTCTAGCTGACATTTATTGATCTCATTACCTTCATACTCATATTTCAAAAACTTTTTTTTACATTTTGTTACCATTTCAAAGATGACAGAAATGCTGCAGTGCTCACTGTATCAGAACTGCATGTAATTAAAATTTGTACTCCGTGTTTCATCAGAACTTCACTGTCAAAACCTCAGCATGTGTTGTTTACAAATTAGATTGTTATAATTAGAACATAAAATGACTGCAAAAATGGAGGCTAAATTTAAATTTGAAACAAACATCTATTTTATTTCTGCACAGAAAACAGTGACATTTTTGGCTATAAGCAAGTTGTTACAATGACATACCTCAGATGAAATCAGATGAAATATACACCTATGCACATGTCAGCAAACCTGTGAACAACTTCAGCACACTTTAGGAGATACCGTGGAGTGAAGGGGCTATGTGTTCTGTGCTAACCTTTTCTTTGAGAGCAAATTTCACCTTTTTCTTTTATTGCATGTTTCCTTTTCCTGTTGTTAATTACTGGAATTTAAGTAGTTAAAAGGGCATTCACATTTTTTTCTTATGGTTTAAGTATATTTTGCAAACATCTGTAACAAAAAAAAAGATACTGTATGGTGCGGTTGATACAAGTAGGAGATGGCATCCAGAGGGACCTTCACAAACTTGAAGAGTGGCCCGTGTAAACCTAATGAGGTTCAGCAAAGCCAAATGCATGGAGTTGGACTTGTTTTGGGCAATCCTAAATATGTATTCAGACTGGGAGAAGAACTCCTTGAGAGTAGCCCTGCAGAGAAAGATTTAGGTAGGAGTCCTGGTAGATGAACAACTTAACATGAGCCAGCCACGTCCACTTGCAGCCCAGAAGGTCAACGGTATCCTGGGCTCCATCAGAAGAGGGGTGAAAAGCAGGGAAAGGGAGGCGATTGTCCCTCTCTACCCTGCCCCTATGAAGCCCCATTTAGAGTAGAGGCTCCAGGCCTGGGGCCCCTAGCACAAAGAAAGATGTGGAAGTGTTGGAACAGGTGCAGAGGAAGGCCATGACAATACTTGGAGAGCTAGGGCACCTCTCTTATGAAGACAGGCTGAGGGAGCTGGGCTTTTTCAGTCTGGAAAACATAAGGTTCTGGAGAGACCTCCAACAGGGGTTGGAACTGGATGATCTTTGAGACCCCTTCCAACCCATTCTGTGACTCTATGATTACTATGATTACTATGATTCTAAAATACACTGAAAAAACTCTCAGCATGCTTGTCTGCAGCAGAGGAAGTATGTTGGTGCTTGCCTTAAAAGCACTATTATTTCATTATTATTTCATAGACAACTAATAATGGAAAGGAGTGTTTGCTCAGTAAACAGCTGAACTCCAAAGGATATCAGCTGACAAATGCTGCTGTCGGTTTGAAATTTTTCCTATGCCTCTCATATCTTTCTTTGTAAAGTCTTTTTAAAGGTTTTCTGCTGAAGTGTTACCATGGACAGATGATGAAATGTTGACAACAGCATACATACAGAGCTAACAGGGTGATCTTGTTGTGGTGCATAATAAATACTTCCATGGAAACATGTAGATCTGAGATAGTACAGCGGTTTAATGGATGTGAATGTCTCGGACTTGAGTTCTATAAACTACTTTGCTGAAGAGTGCAAAATTACCTCCCTCTCATTGTTTCCTAACAAAAAATAAAAATTGTCATTTCACTGGAGTGGGAAAAACAGAGAACAAGATGGACAGGAAATAAATCAGGTGCTAACATATAGCATATATATGTACACATATATATTTCTGCATCATTCATGTATCTGCTCTAATATGTAGACAACAGATACATATTTATGCATACATTTAAAAATAGTATCTCTGTAATAGGTTTATGTGTGTATATAGATAATATACACAAAACAAATTACGTTTTATCCCCAGCATTTCAGCAGGCTTTACATTCAATTATTTTTTTTTCTGTTCATTCTGAAGGGTTACTTTCTCCTAGCCATTCTGTATCTAGAAGGGTTCAGTGAACTGCCATCCTAAGTGGTCCTCTCCATCAGAAGATGTCTGTAGTTACTTGCTGCTTCCTTATCACCCACATGCACAAAGTTCCCAGCTCAGTGATCTTTATCCAACTTGTGTGACATCTCAAGCATTCCTCAGCCCTCTCTTTTCCCAAGCTGAATTCTCTTTACTTTTCTCTTTACTACTTTTTACAAAGTAGTGTGAAATCTTCTAGTGCTAACTTGGCTTGAGAGTCCATTAGCCAGAGAAAAAATGATAATAATGTGCTGACGATATATGGATATCTTATGGCAAAGCTAGTGCAAGACAAAGAGTGTGACATTGACTTGTCAAGCTGAATTTGTCCATGGAATTCCTGTAGGTGTTACATGTATTGGTGCACAACTAGTACAGACATGTAAGTGTGTTCCTCGAGGCAATCCAAATAAATGACCCCTGGAGATCACACTAGGGGGAAGGAAACACCTTATACTGCCAATGGTTAAATATATGCAATGAAATTGTTTTTGCTCTTCCTTTGCAAGAGGGATCCTCTCCTGTTGCCGGTCTGTTTCACTATAGCCTTTGAATCACTTCTCAAGGAAAACAAGTATTAGTAAGAAAAATGATTCACAGATGTGGTTATTTTGGTTATTGAAGTTAATGATTCTGTGGATGAAATATACTCCCACAGCCTCACTGTCTGTCTGTAGATAACATGGCTATTGATGGAGAGATTAAACAATATTTTCCTTCTCTTTACATCCTTTTAAAGTCACTTGGGAATAGTAGTTTTCTATTTAACATTCAGCTCTAGTTCCTAATAATAAAAAGCAATAACTTTATTCAACTTCTGGATATTAAGGCCACTAGCACATACAGTGCTCAGCCCAGGAGATCAGCCTGATGACCATCAATGAGCAATGGAAAATGTGTGTAAACACTCCAGTGAATGCCCATCAAGTAATTAAAATTTTGGTGAGATTTACCAAGTAAGTACATGTAATAAAATGATATGACTTGGAATGCAAACCATGTTCTTCCTTTAGAAAGAGATTGATGTATTAAATATTTATGCAAGCATAATAAATTGCCAAGTGTATGAAAACACTGTAACGCCTTCATCTCTTTCAAGTATCACCTTTCTTGAAAAAAGGATTTGTTACAAAAATAGAATTGGAGTTCTGCTATGTAATTTTCATATCAGCGGCTACTTGACATCATTCTTTCTATGTCCGTCCTTAATTATGTAGAGAATGCAGCTAACAGTAGGGAGAAACCACATAATAATACTTTTGAATAGAAAATGAAAGACGTCTTTACATTATTGTTCATACTCTGAAACTATTGAGCCTCGGTTAATACAGAATTAAAGTCTTATTAATTCAATTAATTTATTAACTTAAGTGAATGACGTGTCCAGAAACCTCCTAAAACAACAGATTTCTAGCATATTTTTAACTGATTATGAAATCATAAATCTTCCTTAACATCTCCTAGTAGGAATTAACATTCATCAAGTAGCTCTCCCAATAACTCTGAGGTAAACATTATATTGCCTCTTTTTAGCAATAGAGAAAGTAATGCAGAGAGGTTGCTGAATGTCACATGAGAGATATACCACAGAAATGTTAGAGTAAAGATGAATTATTTGAATGAGATTCTTGTTCAACTATATGACTTTCTTAAAGTCAGTGGAGCGTGGGCTCATACAAAAAGTAGGGCATGATTTACCACTCTTCACTGATGTATACACATGCACTTTGGTCTGCTCATCATGAAGACTGCTTTAGTTGCTGGCTATTCAGTTATCAGCAAGATGCAATATATAAAGTGATTATTCAGCACTGAGACATTCCAAAAAGCTCCATCCAAAATAAAATGATGCCATTGATTCTACATGAACTAGAGAGTAGAGTAACTTAGCCATCAGTGCTTCAAGCGTATAAAACTCAACAGATTCAAGTTTCGTGTAATAGAAAGCTGCTTACATAAGTGATTCATAAGATGAACATAGCTACTATTTAGATAAAAAGAGGGAGACTGGGATTAAAAATGTCGGGATAAGCAGTATCAGTTTACTTCAAGTCAAATAAAATAAGGAGGGACTAAAAGAATCTAAATTAATTCAA
This sequence comes from Tragopan temminckii, assembly GCA_028571105.1. NCBI lineage: Eukaryota > Metazoa > Chordata > Aves > Galliformes > Phasianidae > Tragopan > Tragopan temminckii. Next base: position 19,503,853 of record JAOWBP010002978.1, read on the forward strand.
GAAATAAAGGCAGATATAATGAAGAATTTAGCAAACCTTACTTCAGGAAAAGTGCAATTGGTACCATTAAAGATGCAGGAAGAAGAAACAAGAGCAGACATTTGAAGATGCCATTTCACTGAAAGCAAAACAGAGAAGTTTTACACAAGATAGCTCACCTTTTGTTTTTGTATTTGCCTGAAACTCTGAATAAGAATCAAACTTTACAAAATGTTCCCCAAACATGAGCTGCAGTGAGAAAAAGAAATCAAACTTTCAACAGTGATGAGCATCATTCTAATTTACAAAGAATTAAGACATACTATATTAGATTATGTCTTTAGGTGGAATAATAAGAAATTTAATGTAACAGTGTTCTCTAGGTTTTTGTAAGAGTTTATGGCTGTATTCAGACACATTTAACTAAATGTTTCCAGAGAAACTGATTTTTGACTTCAAGAACTGTTATCAGTCAGCAAGGCAGGAGTTTGTTTCTTGCCTGAAAGAATCATATATAGTTTTGGACCACTAGAATGGAGATAATAGAATCACAGAATGATAGTATGCATGGAATCATAGAGTCATGGAATGGTTTGGGTTGGAAGAGACCTTAAAGTTCACCCAGTCCCAACCAACCCCTGGTATGGACAAGGTTGCTGCCCACCAGATCAGGCTGCCCAGGCCCCATCCAGCCCGGTGTTGAGTGCCTCTGGATCTATCTGAAGACTGACCATTGCAGCTCTGTTTCTGGCATGCTGTGTTCACATTGCAGCATGGGATAGGAGAACTGGAGACAGACAATTATGTAGTTTAAGCAATTATAATCCAAAGATCTTCCTGTATTGCCAGGAGTTGATCTATAGCTTTAAAATCTCCATTACATCTGAAGAGAATATATGCTGTAAAGCTGTGCTAAGACATTGCTGCTAAATGTCAGGAACCTCATTGTGTATTCTTATACCCAGACTGTCTTGCCAAGAAGTTCTCACTTACTCAGGAAGTCCGCTTGAAGAAAACACATCAGTATCAGGGGGTGTTCTTCCTTTAGGTTCATTTGGGTTCTGTTTAACTACCTCAGCAAGAACAACCAGACTGTGAAGCAGCATTCAAGCTGTGCGTCTATACACCCTCTGTTCTTGTTTGATTGCTATAGTACAATTTGCAGAGGTGTGGTGCCAAGAGATATTCTTTGTGCTCTTTGAGTTTTCTCGTGTTTGAAGGCATGAGGAAGGATGTCTTTGTTCTTTCTAAGCACAATTAGGGATTGAGAAAAAACGTTTTAGGACTGGGGCTCTCAGGCCTGAGGAGCAATCATGTTGGCATCCAGCAAATCATGATAACTGCAGGTTTTACCTGTACAGGAGATAATATCAGAATGATGGAATTTGTGCACAAGTGGAACTCGTATCAGAAGCAATCCTTGAAATAAAATTTAAATGAAATTCACAGTGTAGACAGAGTTTTAAGTCCATATCTACAATGTACTATCTGAAGCCAAAAAGAAACACGTGAATTAGCTCAACCACTAAAAGTAATGTGATTATATTAATATCATTCTCTGCTGCCTGATTTTCAGATTATATTTGTATGTCAGAAGCAGTGGCTCTAGAGCTAGACTGGGTATTTCAATTTGACACCACATTGTGCAATGAGGACAATCCCTACAGAGAATAATAAGAAAAAGCTCACAGATTTTCTTGGGGCAATAAATGCTAAGTAGTCTTCATTAATGGCAAAAACATGTGTAAACTGAGGGGATAGATGAACTGGAGAACATTTAATTAGTCTAATCATCATTTGTAAGTGACAGCTGACCTGCTTCTCTACTTACTGGCATCTTGAAAAGTCACTAACACTTCTGCAAAGAAATTGTCATTTTCTAAGTGGTAGTATTTTACATCCACTGTGCTCAGATGAAAATTGCCTTATGAGATCTGAGGCAGGATTGAATCCAGCTGAAACTAGAAACAGTTCATTCATATTTCCACATGACCTATGGTGAGAGAGAAGAAGGTGCAGCATCTCCAGAGACTTGGGGAGATACTCAGGGAGTGTTATAATTATTTCATCGTTCCATTTGACAACTCTTAATCTCATTTTCTGAGGCTTGTGTTCTACAGATTGTTTATAAATTAAATTGATGGTCATAGTAGCTATTCCCCTGAGTTGGCAAAATGACATGAGCCTAAAATAACTTCTACTTTTCACAGCAGAGTCAATTGAGCACATCATCCTTCTCAGCAGGATAAAATGGGTACTGTGCAGTTTATTCTGGGGCAAATCATTTCCCTTTCACACAGTCTTAGTAAATGAACTATGCAAGACTCTATGAGTTTAAGGAGTAAAGTACTATCCTTAGACTACAGTGAAGCTCTTGCAGAGTTTTGGCTTCAGTTGCAGCTTCTCTGCAGGTGACACATGCTGGCCAGCCACACTGTGGTGTGGATGCTCTGTAGAAGATCTAGGACAAAAGAAGTTCCATGGAATAGAGGAATCTCCGTGTCTCTTCATGACAGAAGAGGAATTGAGGCTTCTTTGCATGTTGTTTGGGTGGGATGTAAACTCTCTTTCTGTTCTGCAGCATATGAAAGCAAAGTTTCAGAAAGTTTGTGGTGCTGTCAGAGAGTAAAGACGTTGGTGTTCATTTCCAGAACTGCATGTTCACTATGGAGTCTGAAAAACAAGATGCAGGCCCAAAGCAATCTGAAGTTAATCTTTAACAGGATCATGGAGGAGGAATTTCAGAAAGAAAGTCCTTGTAGTTAGCAAAATCTGTAAATTATATGCCAACAAAGCTAAATTTCAAGCCATTCCCTTGCAGGACTTGTGGGAGGAAATAATCATAACAGCTCATCTCTGCCCCCAAATTAACAGCTGTGAACTTTTTTCAGTATGGTGGTGTAATTTCTAAGAAGTCACTTTTCATCATGACTTACTTCAGAAAAGCCCTGCACATATCGGCTATGGCAGGGCACTGTTTCTGGGCCACAGAGCCTGACTACGCTGAGCCATGTGACTGCTGTCTTCTATCCTCTACCATGGCCTTCAGCAATGAGTCCACAGCACAGCTACACATTACTTCCTGTTTATTTTGCACCCATTTTCTCAATTTAACCCCTTCACAAAGTTGTGGGTCCTCTCCTCTCCTCTCCTCTCCTCTCCTCTCCTCTCCTCTCCTCTCCTCTCCTCTCCTCTCCTCTCCTCTTTTTTTGGGTCATTCAGACAAAAATAATGGTATTCTCATCTGTTTTGTTC
>JAOWBP010002978.1:19508176-19540672 GCA_028571105.1 Tragopan temminckii
TCCAGGTGTCCAGATGTCTCTATGCAGTAGGATTTGGGGGGGGGGAAGGGGGGGGTTTAAGAGGGGAGGAGGTGGAGTGGGAAACTGTGTGTAACTCCCTCAGGATAACCTTTCTGCTTCTATGTAGTATTTTGCTCTTGGAATTTTTTTCAGAAGACTTTTCATGGACCCCATTAAAGTCATCTTTGATTTGTTTGAGTCTCAGGGCATTTCAGCCTGATATCACTCAGTCTAGTTTTCATTGCAGGCAGCCAAACAAAATTTAGTAACATTAGAAGGATGTTTGCCTTTTTTTTTTTTTTTTTTTTTGGCTCATAAGGAGCCCTGGTGACACATTTTGTTTGCCTTGAACTACATTGAATGTCAGTAGTGGAAGATCGCTGACCTGAGCACTAGATCCAGGATAAGGCATCTCCATCAGCAGAAGGACAGATGTGGATCTGGCTTTATGGTGCTGAAGTGTGAAGGCCAACAAAGTAATTATTCTGATGTATCCATGGGCAAAACTGCCCCCCAGCGAAGAACCATTCCTATGAATGTTGGGCCTGCTCTGCATCTTGCTGTCAGCCCAAACTGCCTGCTGATCCCTGGGGAAGTTTAAAAGGGGAAAGTTTTTCCTGCAGCCAAGTAAGTTTATGGTGTTTTTCTGCATGGATCAGGATTGTGGTTATTTCATCCCTTCTTCCATGTTTTACTGCTTTTTCCTCCTCTTTTTAAAAAAAAAAAAAAAAAAAAATTCTTTTTTTTAATTTTTTTTTTTCCCCAACTGCCTTTCACCCAAATCCCTCTTTTCTATTTATGTGCCTCACTTCCATCTTTTCAGATCTGCTCCTGTTGCATGTTGAGCTGTTTTCTTTTAACTGGTGGGAGGTTCCTCAGCAAGACCTCCCCAGTTCCTAGAGCCCACTGGGATCAGACAGATACCTCTGACCTTAGCTAAAACCCACCACTCTCCTCTCATAAGACAAGAAGAGAGGAGGCAGAGAGAGGAATCCCCCAGGCTGGTGGGCTTTCTGACCACCGCTGCTCTTTGGGTAAACCTTCCTCAAAAACAATGCAACCACCTCTCTGCTCCCACAGCTCCCATTGCTCTTGCTTTAAACCAAGATTGCCGTGCTTTTTTTCACTAGAGATTACAAGATTAGGTTCCAATAAGTTTGGAGAAATGAGGTTTCAGCTAGAACAGAGAGACCCTATTAATAACTAGAGAAAAGTAAAAATGTAAGATCCATGACTTGAATAGCTGCTGTGGCATTTTATAACACCAGAGCACAGGGAAAGAGGCACTGAGAACAAGTGAGATCAAAAACCACAAGAACAGACAAGCCGGCATCAGCACTGCACTGAGTACAGTGTCATCAGCATCTCTTCATGGTCCAGCTTCTAAAAATTGTTTGTTACTAAAAAGTCATTAAATTTAAATATTTTTAAAAATATTATTTTATTTTATTTTATTTTATTTATTTTATTTTATTTTATTTTATTTTATTTTCCTTTCACTGTATAATGATGGTTACTGTTTTAGTCATTAAGATGATCTTTGTCTTCTCTGAACAGCTGATAGTTATGCAGTGTACATGGATGTAGCTTGTACAAAGCAGAATAAATTCCAGAACAGCACACTATATTGCTGTTTTTCACACCTGGGGAGTTACTCTGCCATGCACAAGATAACTGTAGTGTAGAATAATGCATACAAATGTATGCCTGTGCATTTCTCAGCCTGTGCACTGAATTTCTCATGATCATGGGAATAACTCTCATCCAACTTCAGGCAACATCTTCCACGGACTTATTCAGGTTAGGATTATAGGACTGAGGAGTTATGGTATATTTGTAGTCAAAGACATAATATTTGAGTTGTGTTATTTTGGTTGCAATAATGATGATTTCTTAAATCATGCAGAAGGAACTCTGCATTCATAAGCTGATTTTGCTACATGATCTGAAAATTTCATCTTTTTTTTTTTTTTTTTTTTTAACTGTAGTGGAAAATTTAAAATGTTGAGATCCATATAATGCTGTTTTATTTTATTACCTTTAAAAGGCTACTTTGGGTTACTTAGTCTTTAGGTAGTTTATGCTGTGGTAATAATCACGTGCATCAGTGCAAGTTAGAGGATGACCTGCTGAAAAGGAGCTCTGCAGAGAAGGACCTGGGTGTCCTGGTGGACAACAGGTTGGCCATGAGCCAGCAGCGTGCCCTTGTGGCCAAGAAGACCAATGGTATCCCGGGGTGCATTAAAAATAGCATGGCCAGCAGGGCGAGGGAGGTGATCCTCCCCATCTACTCTGCCCTGGTAAGGCCACATTTAGAATACTGTGTCCAGCTCTGTGCTCCCCAGTTCAAAATAGGCTGGGATCTCCTAGAAGGAGTCCAGCGAAGGGCCACAAAGATGATGAGGGTCCTGGAGCATCTCCCGTATGAGGAAAGGCTGAGTAACCTGGGTCTGTTCCCAGGTTAGAAAAGAAGACTGAGGGGAGATCTGATCAATGTTTATAAATTTCTAAAGGGAGGTGAGAGGAAAATAGATGAGGCCAGGCTCTTCTCAGTGGTGTTTAGCAAAAGGACAATCTGAACATAGGAAGTTCCATACTAACATGCAGAAGAACTTCTTTATGTTATGGATGATGGAGCACTGGAACTGTTTGCCTAGAGAGGTTGTGGAGCCTCCTACTATGACGATATTCAAGACCCATCTGAACACCTACCTGTGTGATGTATTGTGGGGTAACTGCTTTAGCAGGGCCTTGGACTTGATGATCTCTTGAGGTCCCTTCCAAACCCTGTGATTCTATATGATTCTGTAGTGATGTCTTCTTATTTCAGTGCACGATTTTTATAATTGCTGCACTCTATGATGATCACAACCTGGGGAAAAAAAAGGTGTTTTTTTTTTTTTTTTTTTTTAAGTGACGTTATAGATTCTCAATCTGTTTTAAGGAGACACAGAACTGTGATAATCTATCATAATTTTCTGCGATGTTTAGAATTATTTAAAAATCAATAAAAGATGCAGAGAATTCACATCAGATTTTCTATGTATCTAGGCTTCATTATGAACTTCAGCAAACATTTTGCAGGAAAGAGATGAGCCAAGTGCAGCTCTTCTACTAAGACTGACTTTAGCCAACTGAATTAATGTTATGCCCTGTTTTTCTATCCCACCATCTTTCCTTTTTCTCTTTATCTCCTATATCTCTCTTCTCTCTCACATGCTTTTCTACTTTTCCAGCATTGTTTCCCTTATCTTACTTTTTCTGTAATTTCTTTCTATCTATCTTCTCTTTAAGATTTATTCCCTTCATTCTGTTCTTTCCTCTCTCTATTTTAGATAGTTACTTAAGCTCCATAAAGATAAAAATTTAATATTTATATCTATTTTTTTTGTAAACTTTCAATGACATTTCCAGTTTTCAGTCTGACTCAAAACCCCAGGACAGGTGGCCGGCCTTTAGTTCTCCAGATCTGATATTTGTCTATTTCTGGGCATGGAGAATAGCTTCTCTGCTCAGGACTGTAAAATTGTGTGAATATATTGCTAAATTAAAATGTTGCTGAATCACCTGTCTATTCACACAGAGAACAGTCTGGCTGAGTAAAACTGCCTCATGTTACAGCCATACCCAAGTCAGTGTAGGCATAGCTAAGAGCAGCTTTCTCCTCATTGTCGTAGTCCCCCCCAAACTTACACTTGTTAATTGGTATTACACACAAGTCTAAAATGGGCATCTTTCACCTCCAAAATAACTCATAGGAATAATCTGAGATTATCTGATGAACAGATACAAATGATGAGCTAGAGCAAGCAAGAAGATATTTCTGTAAAGGAAAGGAGTGCTGGAGTGGCTGTCAGAAAGAGGTGATCTCCCTTGCAAGAGAGGTTAAAGGCTTCTCCAGGTTTGGACTTCAGCTGTGGTTTTGTTTCTCAGCCCTGGCAAAGAAAACAAGTGGCTTTTGTTAAGATTTTGGCCCATGAACTTGGAAAACTGGCTTTTGTTTCTGGTGGTGCTGTAGACATTTACCCCGTTCTTGGATCACAGTTATCTAACTGAATTTCCTGTCTATAAAAAAAAATACCTCAATATATACCAAGTTGTCTCCAGATTAATAAAAATTCTTGGTGCTTAGATGGAGGACTCATTATGAGTATTTGAAGGTCTTGACAAAATAAAACTAAAAATCCTCTTTGTATCAGCGCAGAGAGAAGTACTGTAGTAACATTTCTTATACAAGATTTGGAAAAAATAAACCAGATAGGTTGTCATTTGAAACTCTGTGGGAATCATGAGGTCATGGCCTGGACCAATGATTGAGCCCCTGGTGAAGGGGCATGGCCAACCCCCATGGCACAGCTGGAAGCAATTCACTTGTATGACCAGAAGAGGTGGATCCAGGGTCCAGGCTCCCAAACTTCATTTAAGGGCTGGCAACCAAATGGGAGGAATCTCTTCTTGGAAGTCGTCTCCTTGGGAGTGGTTGGTGAGCCCTGACGCTCAGAAACAGGTAAGTAGTTCCTTCTTTGTTACTGGAATGCGACCATTGCCTTTCTCGGGTGATCCAGAACTAGTTTACAACATCTATATCTGCTGTCTCCTATCTGTTCAAAGAAAACAAACAAACAAAAAAAAACAGGTAAGTACAATAGTTGTATTTTAAATTTACCCATCGTTATTTTTGTTGTAAAATATATATTTGGGAAGTGTGTGTTTAATGCAGTTGAGGATTATTTATGTGAGGGGGAAAGTAGAATGAAAAGATGTCTGGATATTACTTCTATTGACAGCTTAACTCTTTCCTTAATGACTTAATTAAGGAAAGGTGTTCTAGGAAGTGCTGGTTTTGATCTGTCTTCCTCCGTTCTATCTCTGATCAGGGAAAAGAGAGTTGGCAAAATAATCACTGTGAGGCAGTGAAATAGAAAAAACCATAAGGTAAGTTGTGATGGTGTTCCACGTTTGAAATCTTACTGGATTATCTTATAATGATAGAAATTATAGAAGTCTGTTTCAGGAAGTATTCCTCCAATGGTTTATTACTAACATGACTGAACACTCAGAACTGGATCACCTTCATAATAAGGTGTTTAACATAAGGTTTTAACAAGTGTTCATAAAAGTTTAAAGCTTCTGATTTGTCACATTGAGCAAGGTGACTATCAAGAATTAAAGTAACCGGTGTTTGTTTTTCTGTACTGCATCCGTGTTAACAGACACTTCGGTGCGCTGTGAACAGTTTTGTAGATGGCCTGTTGATGTCAAGATTCCACTTGCTCTGGTATATGTATTTTGTAGGTTTTAGTTTCGACTAGCTCTCATTCAGCTCATTCAGTTGTGTGGACTGAACACCCATTAGCAGCTGGAATACGTCAGGTGCAATTGTGAAGTTCAGCTTCTCATATTGGTTTATACTAAGAAAAGGAGTTTGTATGTATGTAGTTAACTCTGAGGTGTGAACTGAACTGTGGTAGATGGAAATGCTTGGGAGATTCAATTCAGAAATGCGTTCCTGCTTCATTCTATAGCTTTAATGTAGGCATGCAGATAACTTATTATTAAGAAGTAATGTATCAAATGGACTGATAGGACAGAGACTGTATCATGACTATAATGAATTATCCTATGTTATGTGAATTATTTCATAGTATTTTTTCTTTATCATTGTACAGCACTTAGTTTCTAGTACAGTCTTAATTCTGTAAAACTGAATGCAACAGGGAAATATCATCCAACTGTATTTTGTAAGTGCTTTTGATTCTTCAGTAAGATTTTCTTTCACGTCTAAGAACAGCATCAGTACTCTTTGTAACCTCTCCTTAATGTATCTTTATCAGCTCTTAAAATATCACAAGTAAAAGGTCCAGAAAGTAAACTGGAGGTCATAAATATCTTCTGATCACCCATCATCTTAATTGAAGTGGATCAGACTGACTTCAAAATGAACTAGGTTCTTTGAAATTGTCATTTCTGTCATTTTTCTAGTCCCCCTGACATTTCCTACTCTTTTCTTTCCCCTATAGTTTGTTTGAGTCATGGAGTTATTTGGATCTACTGGAGAATTCCCCACAGTCCGTATTTACTTTCCAGAGGGAGCATACTGTAAGGCTGTAACCAGATCAGCTGCATGTACTTTTATGCTCTCCCTTTTCAGAACTCAGAGGCTGCGTTTTTTGATGCTATTCTCTGTATTATCTTCACCATGCAGTTGACTGAGCCATACTGAGTACCAAAGGCATGTTACTTTCCATGGGAGATATGGGACTGTACATCTGAGCTGGGGTTATTTGCTTGGATAAACTTAAATATAACCACAGAAAAGCACAAAACTGAAGCATCCTTGTGAAAGGAGTACGTTAGTGCTTTCGAAGCTTTTAATTTTGTATTTGTGTAACAAATTTGAAAGAAACAACGTATGTATGGAATATAATGAACTTAAGGGAAGCAAAGTAAGCTGTTAAAATCCAGGTGTGTGCTTACCAGGAAGACAGTGGCTTCTTAAGGTTGTGCATTCTCCCCTGTTGTATCTCTGGTGGCATTTCTGGAGTTGTCCCCACACACCAGCTGTAATGCAGTCTGCAGGACTACCTTGTTCAGGACAGCAGAGAGGATGCTGTACTGAGCAGCACTCAGGGACTTCTTTGTGGTTGGACCCTTTCAGTTTTCTTCTGTTATACCAAGAAAACTGTTTTTAAATTCGTTAAACACCATCGAGAATGTTGTCAGCACGAGAGGAGCACTGTCAGTCATGTCCTCATGGGCTCTTACGCATATACAGTTTGCCACACTCTTAAATTTCTTTTTTTCAATTGGAAAAAAAAAGAAATCTGGTACATTTATATGGGTTCATCATGATCCACGTAAATCTACCTCTGTGCCCAACCATATGGATGTGCAGCATTTTACCGAACTGCAAAGGAATTCTGCAAATTAGATTCACTATCCTATCTCCAGGGAAGACTGCAATTGTCAGTTCTCTGTCAGCTAATTGAAAATAATGAAATGTAAGTTACAAACAGCAGCAAAATTGTATGAGTCATTCTATTTATACTTGTAATTATGTCTAAAGGTCTGAGTGTCTTGAAATTGAAAGAAGATTGGTTTTGTCAGGTGCTTTAACAAGGTTTTCTTGGAAAGGGTCTTCCTAGAGAAAGCATTGTAGAAACCATCTTTGTCAGCAAAGCGTAAACAGCTTGACACCATATGCCAAAACTCAAGTAAGATAATGCCGCAGTGCACTTGTGCACATTGTTTCAACAAGCAGATCTATGTGTCCGAGATAGAGAATGACTGCCTCGTGATGCTAATTCCCTCTACTTCTGTTACTGTGTATTAGCTCAAAGTGAAGATGGAAAATTCTGTGGGCGGGTGGGATCTTCTCTTTTCTCCTTTCTCTGAATCTCTCAGAAGGCCTCAGGGCTCTGGAAGCTTGTAAGTGGGATGCATTACATATCAATAATGCATAAAGCACAATTAGTACATGTGGTTCTTTGCAGGCATGTATCTCATTCTCAGCTCCACGTTTCAGCACAGTGCTATGCAAGGGACAGGGAGGAACTGCATCATAAACACAAAAAAATGTATTGATGCATTATTGAACAATTTAGTTCAGCAAGTCTACTCAAGTACAGATTTGAAAACAAAAAATGCTCTGTGAATATTCATCCAAATAACGTAATGGGACTATGAGAATGGAAACATAGCAGCTTAGGAACTTAGTTTTGGTTTTGTTGATTGATTATTTAAAGTTAAGAGTTATAGGAAAGAGATTGTGTATTGTTGGAGAAACAAATCTGTTAAGACCAGTACTAAAGCAGGGCTAAGACACTGTTAGCTCTTGGCAGAGACAGACAGGATCTCTGCCCCTAAGTACATATATTGTCCTTCTTTCTCTATTCTCTGGAGCATCTCAGTGTGCCACTCTTCTATGCAGTAAGCTGTTGATTACATATTCTGGAAAGAGTGCAGGATTGCAGTGAATCCAGAAGGGAAAAATCAAAAAAGAAACAAACAAGAAAACCCCATAAAAACAGGGGAAATACAAAGAAATAGAAAGATGGAAAGAATGCTGTGGTGGCTATAATGTCAAGTACAAAAACAGTATAAATTGACCCTTCCACATGAAGGAGTATAACACTGAATAACCTGTGTTATGCAACTAGAATCCATTACTTCCTAGAAGTCCTGAGTTTTACAGACATACAGTAATAGTGAGTGTCAGGAGGCTGATGTATGACTTATTTTGGGTGTCCATTATATTATGGTGATTTTACTAACATCCAAAGTGCTTTAAAGCTCTGCTAGTTGGCAATGTAATTCATGGTGCATCTTAAATATTCACTTGTGGAGGTCTAGTATTAGATGTTCCTGTTCATATGACATGAATTCTTAATGCTTTTCAAATAGCTGAAATGTGGTACTTTATTATGGCAGTTTATATAATAGATGTAATAGATATGTTGTGGAGCATGCTTTTAATGTCCATTATTGTGCTTAGGAGTATATATGTTACATTACCAAAGTAATTTGTCAGTTTTAGCACAGTGTTGCTCTAAAAAGGTGCTGAAGGAGTGTCAAGACCACAGTTACCAACTGTAGCCCTTACATTATTTCTGTTAAACAGATAGATAAGCAAATTCATTAGTAAAAAGTACACAGTGACAGGCTGTCATATGAAGCTGTCATATGAATATTTGTACTATTCTGTTAACTAGATTTTTTTTTTTTTTCCTAAGAAACATCCAGCTGCTTAAATGTCTGTTTGGAATGTGGATTTTTTTTCAGTGTGAGAGAAATATGATGCATGTTACTTTTCACCTACAAAATATGGACTAGCTACATACTATTATGAACCACTTACATACTATAAGGGTATCTGTGCAAGGTCATTTGTGCATTGATCATTATTTTACCCATAAGATTTTGAAGCAAAATCTCAATTCCCTAAATGTAGTAGTCTGCCAGACTGACTCCAGATTTCTAAGACTTTTACTTATTTATTGGTGATGAAAAAGAATTGCATTTGAAAGGTCACGGTGTCCTTGCAATGCTGAGTAGAATTCAGCAGGTTAATTCACCTGAGGGCGTGCATGACCTTGGTTGGATGTAGATGGTCAATATCAGGAACACTATCCCGAAATATATCTGCAAATCCTGTCACTTGAATATACTAGGCCTAGCTGATTATTTCAGAAACTTGCTTTATTTCTATGTGATTCCTAAACTTTTGTGGGGAAAAAAATGTTACTTTTTATCAGAACTGATTATGGTTGGTCTACCTGTAAAAAGTATCTCAAAGCCTCAGAAAACAGTCAATGTGTATTTGCTATCAGTTGTAATTAAGTGTACAGTGAATGTTCTGTCAGGATTTTAGAATGCTTCTTTTAGAACCAAATTTCCACCATCTCAGTTGGGGCCTCACTTTTGGGCTTTGATACAACAAAAGCAGTAAAAATTTCAAACCTTATTTGAGGAAAAGTTTACCTTGGTGAGCCACAGTGTTTTTGATGGTGAAGCAGTGAATTTGCTTGCATTTGTGGCTCACTTAAGTACTCTGAGTTGATATGTTTGTCCAAACTCTTGGTGCCTTCTGAGTTTTGATTTGGTGTTTTTTGGGTTTTGCTAGTTTGTTTTGGTTTTTTTTCCCCTCTGGGATTATGAAATACCATGATTGTTGGGAGTCTCTATTACATACCAGGTGTTCTTGCTTTCAAGTATCTTTTTAATTCAATTTACTTTTGTCTTGCTGGATAAATGGGATATATGTAGTTTTATATTAAAAATATAAATGCTAGGGAAGATCAAAATTGTTTTTGAAGGATTAGAAAATATTCTGGCTGTTGAAATTATTTTGGCAATAATAAACATGACATTAGAGCAAGCGTTTATGTAGAGGCTTTTGGTTAACATCCAGGTAAATTTTTATCTCCCTGCTTAGGATTTGTTGGACCTACTTGTTCTGAGAAACCACACAAAAATGAATTAGTGCTTACACTGTGGGATTGCTGCACAAGGTTTATGTTAGAAGCAATCTCAGGAATGACAGAAAATCATATCTGTCAAACAAGGTTCAGTACCGAAAGGGATCTGAGCTTCTGAATTAATTCAGTACCTGTCTTTAACATACTTTAATGCTTACCATTGGATTGTATCAAGCAGGCCAAGTGCCCTTTTACGTTTTAGACAGGTAGATATCTGCAGCACTTGACAGCCTCAGCGAAGCCAAGCTATTGCTGATTTGGACAGCAACATTTTGCAATTACTGATGTTGAGAGCTTTCTGTAAAAGAAAAAACTTCTCCACATTTTTCTCTTCAATCAAAATTCTGGGAGCCCACTAACACTCTGCAGGATAAGTGCAGGTGTTTAACGCAGGCTGTCTGTAGGTGAAAGGTTTTTCACTTCAGCAACGTGTACATAGGCTATGGAATTTTCTATCATACTGAAATATTACAAACTCAATCACAGAATGGTTGAGGTTAGAAATGAACTCTGGAAGTCTTATCCAACTTCTCTGCTCAATCAGGGCAACCTAGATCTGGTTGTCCATGACTGTGTCCAGATGACTTTTGTGTATGTCCAAGGAGGGAGAAAACTCAGAGGAAACCTGCAATATTGTCACTATCCTTTGTTGGGGGAAGGGGTGTTCTTGTCTGGCTAAAAAGAAGTTATCACCTTCAAACCCATGCTACACTGGCTGCTGTAGTTTACTGAAAATTCCTGGTCATGTGGGAGTATACTAATCTCTGTATACAGATCTATATTCCTGGTGAATGGTAATGCCAGTGTGCTGCCAGCCATCCTGAAATCCATTTCAGCATAAACATCTTCTAAGGTAAAAGAACAAATGCTTGTATAACAGTCCAAGTACTACTAATAAAGCTATTTTCTGTGTATGGTCTTGTATGATCTTTAATTTATGTGCATGTTAGAAAATACTACATTGCAGGTCAGACAAGTTTTTTTTCCCCCTGGGTGAATAGCTGCAAGGATCTTAGACATATATTCTGGGATCCAACTAACTGCTCGTCTGCTGTACCACTTTCACTGGGTTCTTGGACAAAAGCAGCAATGTGTGCTCATATTCTCTCTGTGAATCTACCCAAATTCAGAGTACTTTACCTTTGGGACTTGATAGGCTTTGTACTTAGTTCTTAAAATCTTGCAGTTAATCGAGACTTCAAGTAAGCTGCAGGTAATTTGGAAGTGAAAGGAAACAACATAAACTGCCTTTGAGGAATAGATAGAATAAATCCCTATTGACGGATATCATTGTTCGGAGGTAGTATTAAAGGTACTTTCACACTTACTGGAAATCTATCACTTTGGGTGTCTATTTTTTTTGTAGAAGTAAACTGATTAAAAGCATATGTAGTGGAAGAAGTTGACAGATAAGTAACAAGTATCTGGGCTTATGTAGGAAGTGTGCAAAGCTATAAATATTCAGATAATGCAAGTTGCCAGAGTACAAATGTATCTAAGAGAAGTCATACAGATTTCTTCCTGTCAAATTTTTATCTTAGTGGTTATGGTATTCTTCTATTGCATATTCAAACACATAGCATCAAGTGATATGATAAATAAAGGAAGAATTCTAGTATTTCTGTATAGGCATTTTCCTTTGCAGCTTCTCAACAAATCCTTTAAGTGCATTTCAGTAAACTGAATAGACTCTACAACAGTGTGAGATGCTGCAGGTTGCCTGAAATTCAAAATGCTGTTTCCTGGGTTTTGTTCTTCCCAAGGTGTATCAAGAACAGAGTTTTCAGATACTTATCCCATCCATCAAGAGATCCTTTACCTGAGTCCTATTTTTAAGTACTCCTAGCCTCACTCAAGGTAATGGCAAAATTGCCATTGACTTCAAAGCAAACAATGTCACTTGAAGTGTTGCCCAAAAGTATGAATCTCAGAGTCCAGAAGTATCACCCAAGAGTGAAACACAGAAGGACTGAAAAAAGGATCCTCTACATCAGCCAGACTGCTAAGAGCTGTGCTGTACTTCCTCAGTTGGTAGTTAATGAATGCATATTTTAAAAACTTGATTCTGATTCAAAGGAACTTCCATCTCAAAGTTGTATGCTAGAAACACTAAAACTATTATTTTGGTTCAGTTACTGGGGATTTGCTGCATAAATGAAGCATCTCAAGGACTATTTACAGCATTTGTGTAATAACCCTGTGCATGTGCACCACAAACATGCTTGTACATCTCAGGTAAGAGTCCAGCAGTTGATTTTACACCTAACAGCTTTTTCTACTTCAGCCTCTGGTCTCCTGAGACTGAGATATCTAGGTAGTCCTTATGAAGTGGTTGTCTTGTTTTGACAAATGCATTATGTACACCCACACCTTTTGGTATTCTTTCTAAGGGATAAATTTCCATCAACAACTTCAAAGTGGGCACTTGATAGCAACAAATTCTGATACAATGGTAAGAAGAGAACTCGCAAGAGTTCTTTGAAAATTGGTTGTACTCTAACTGGTTTTCTTACTTTTATCTGTTCCTGAGGCTTTATGTCATTTTATCCCAGTACTTTTATACTTTAGAGTACCTCAACAATTTCTCTGCTCAGGAAATGCTCAAATTTTCAAGGCTGTCAGTTCTTTCAGATGACAAGTGCATGGCATTCACCTATTATGGATTTAGACAAATACAACTAATAAGAATAAATAGTTCTGGGATGTTCAGGATGACCTACAGCTGGAGGGGAATTTCATATGCTTTCAGATATTTGTCTGTCCCTGGCTGATTTCCCAGATATTCATTGTGACACAGATTAATTTTTATTCTCGTGCTAAAGATTCTGTGCATTTTCTGATTATCAGTATGTTCATGTAGACTACAGCTGCTGAAAAATAAGTGTTTATGGTTTACATAGCCAGCCAATGGTTTGCTTCATATATATGCATCTTTTCTGTAGGAAAATGTAAACCTGGGTACTGGGAAGCATTTATGGGGCATTACAGCATGTGACATTCAAGTTAACCAGTTTTAGAAAAAAAAAAAAAATTGAGTAAAAAAAATGAACCAGCAGAATAGCCTTGCATGGACACCATGGTATATCACTGAAACTTTCAAGAACAGACTTAATACACATTTACTGGGGAAATAAAACTGCGTAATGTATCCCACCAGATAGTCAGGGAAAAGACAAGGTGATCTCCTGAGGTCCTTTACAGCCCTATAATCTGATGTGTGGGATTTCAGTCCACACAAATATAATTCCTCATTTGAAAGTTTTAATATGGATACAGTTAATAAATCTGTGACTTAAAAAAAAAAAAAATAACTGAAAGGATATAGACCGTTGAATGGAATCGAGACACTGAAAATATACTTTAAAAATAAAGATAACTTCAGTTATTTTGGTCATATAAAGTGATTGTTGTTAGTCAGGAGAGCTACAGAGCTTTGCACATCTGTGATTTGCTGAAGTGACTACACTTCAAGGAATGTAATCTTGTCTATATTTAAATAATAGTAAAAATACATATAGAACTCCTGGATAAAGAAACAGCAAGCAATTAAAAATAACTATAAAGTTTCTTTTTAAGTGAAAAATTAACTATTAATGGATTTTTGCCAGTTTCAGGCTCTGAACATAGAATCATAGTATTGTAGAATCATTGAGTTGGAAGGGATCCATAAAGGTCATCTGGTCCAACCTCCCTGCAGTGAGCAGAGATACTTGCTGCCAGATCAGGTTGCCTATAGCCCAGTCCGGGCTGACCTTGAATATCTCCAGAGATGGGACATCCACCACATCTCTGAGCAACTTGTTTCAGTTCCTCATCACCATTATTGTCTCAAAACAAACAAAAAAAAAACCAACCAAACTTCCTTATATCCAATCTAAATCTTTCCTCTACTAATTTGAATCCATTTCCCCTTTTCTTGTTGCAGCAGACCTTGCTAAAGAGTCTGTCCCCTTCTTTCTTACAGCCCCCCTTTAGGCACTGAAAGGCTGCTCTCAGATCTCCCTGGAGCCTAGCCCAGGGTACAGTTGGCTTTCAGGCCTGTGAGGGCACAGTGCTGGCTCATGTCCAGGTGCCATATGCCGGTACCCTCAAGTTGTTCTCTGTAGGGCTGTGCTCTGTCCTTGCATCCCTCAGCTTGTACTGATAGTGGAGTTTGCCATGACCCAGGTGCAAGATCTTGCACTTGGATTTATTGAACCTCATGAGGTTCATGTGGGACCACTGCTCAGGCTTGTCGGGATATCTCTGAATGGCATTCCATCTGTCAGGCATTTTTACAGCATCGCTCAGCTTGATGTTATCTGCAAACTTGCTGAGGATACGCTTGATCCCATTGTCATTGATGAAGATAATAAAGAGCACAGGTCCCAGTACTGACTCCTGAGGGATACCACTCATCACTGATCTCCATGTGGATGCTGAGCCATTGGCTGTTACTCTCTGATTATCTCATAACCAGTTCCTTATCAATTGAACATCAAATCCACATCTCTTCAATTTGGAGAGAAGGATGTTATAGGATGCTGCGTGAAGGGCCTTACTGAAGGCCAAATGATGGCATCATCCCCTGTCCATTGATGCAGTTATGCCATCTTAAAAAGTTGCTAGGTTGGTCAGGGAGGATCTGCCCTTGGTGAAACTACAAGAACCGCAGAATGTCTGATAATGTGAGGCTATCCAATATCACTTCTTTTAAAGAAGATAAGGGGACTAAGAAATCTGCAAGAGTGGAGTTGGCACTGAGGCACGAACAAAACTGAAACACTGCGGCCATTTCAAAGCTCATCTCTCAAACTCAGCTAGAGTCTGACTTCAACAATTTCACTCAACTATTTGGTCTGGTGTTTCCATAGGAACCAAAACTGAATTGGTTAAAACAAAATATGTATCTTAAGATCTTCTACACCTTATATTGTTTGTTTTGTTTTGATTTTTTATATGGTTTCTCTATTGGTTAAAAAAAAAAAAAGTAGGGAGCAAGTAAAGCAATTAGTGATCTTTTTTTTTTTTTTTTTCTGTTTAACTAAACTTAAGCTATAATCATATGCAGTGAGTGAAAACTCTTCCCCCACTTGTAAAAGAGATTAACTGGTTGAGAATCACAACTTACAGACTGAACTTGCTTTAACTGTGTCAGCATGTTTAAGCACATAGAATGGCTTCTTGAAGTTTTCCTCATGCTAGTACGTGATCCTACCAAGTGAATATAAAAGATGATCCTCAGTTGTATATTTAAATGTAAGAATGGAAAGTAAAGACAAGAACAAAGCTTTGAAAGAAATCACATTAAATAAAATATCAGAAGATTCTCTGTTTCTAAGGGATCTCCGATTTTGGGTGTCAACCACTTCAGCTCATGCATGTTAATGCTCAGCAGCCAGGGATCTTCCATAGTCCAGAAGTCAGTTGAAAGCATTAAGCTGACAGGGAGTAGGCTGCTGTAAACACAAGCCTATTTGTATTTCTTTACATCATTTTAGAGGCTGTGGCTGACAAAGTGGTCACATTTCTTGTCTTCTCTGCATTTGTATTATCTCTGGATAGTTATGCAGTGACATCAGTGAACTGAATTTAGCTCTGAATTCATCTCACTGATCAGAATATGACCCACAGTGTACACAGGTATTTTGAAAAATTACACTGTCATATATTTGATTTTCCCAGCATTCAGGGATTTGTTCAGTAACCCTTACATAAATGATACAACAGTCCTACAAGAGCTTGTAGTAAATCAGTTCTGACATACTGAAAACTGGCTTAGGCTTAATACAGGCTTTATAGCTCTTTCTCTGTTGTCAAACTGGGAGGTGGCTTGCTAAACAACAACAGCTCCAATATTCAGGATGCAGAAGTAGCTGTAAATGAGTGAAATGCTTTCTGCAGGGCTGACAGCGAATGAGGCTGGGATGGGGATGATCCTGCACCCCATCCCTCGGTACAGCTCCCACCTCTCAGTTCCTTCCTTTCCTACGTGGTCTCTGATAGATAGAGCGCTCCTTAAGGGGATTCATGGGATATTAACAAAAACTCAATGGAATTTACATTTAAAGCAGTCTGTTTGTTGTTTTTTTTTCAAGCATTCAAAGAAACTTTCTTTTTTCTGTCTTTGACAAGGTAACTATATCCAAAGAGAATGTATTAGAATGTATTATTACTGTTATTATTTATGGTCAGTATACTAGTTTTAAGTAGAAATGATGCATCCAGAAGGAGATTTCTTTAATGACAACTCAGCCTCTCCTGCAGTCATCCCTGTTCCTTGTGACTGTGAGGCTGTTTCTCTGGATGAGATTCCAGCGTGGGTGTGCACTGGTGCCATTTTATGTGTTGAGAGCAAAGAGCCCCAGTGGTCTGAGTGCTATGACTGGATGCCACGCACAATCCTTACCCTCAAAAGCTTTCAGAGTGTACTGCCACTCTTCAGTATACACATTGTAAATGCACTAACAGCACAGAGGGAAAGTAAAACTGCTCTATGTACCCAAATTACCCTGTGGGTAATCTCTCTTTTTAGTTGCTTAAAGTCTGGGGGAACAATTAGAATCCTAACTAACATGAAGGGAAAAGAAGTTAGAAAAGTTTAAGGATAGATGCCTTCTTTGAGGGCTTAGAAGATGTACAAAAATATTACTTGGAATTCTTGTTAAGATTTCTGCAAGGTTAATTAAAAAAAAAAAAGGCATTTCATAATTATGCTGAAAGTGTCATAACGATCTTGGTTTTCTGGAGAGATGTGAAGAGGAAACAAGTCTTTACATGATTCAGAAATAAGTGTAATAGCCTCCTTAGGTCACAAAATCATTATTGCGTCTTAACCGGTGAGACTTTGTGACTCCCATTGAAGTGACCACTTTGATAAGGGGAACGAAGAGAAAGAGAGGACACTTGCTTGTTTTTATCAGTGGTCACAACAGGTCTGGGAGGCCCTCTGCCATGTCTCTCTGTCTGTAATACAGGCACAGACCTGGCTAAACTAGCTAAAAGGTTACATGTCTATTCAGAAGGGCCAACTGCTGCCCTGAATGCACGCTGGATGTGCAACTATATACCATAATAAGTATTCCTGCCTGCAATGCAACTATTTGCACCAGGCTGCTGTCCACAGTCCATGCTGAGAGATCTTTTGATGCAAAACAACAGGAGATGTGTGTAGTAGAGAGGGAAAGAGAGTCCAAAACATACAGATGTGACAGATATACAAGAAATAAAAGAAACTTACAATACTGATTTTCTTCTGTGGGAGAAAAAGAGGCGGAGGGGTCTAAAGAGTGCTATAGCTGTCTGTTGCTGTAGCTAAGTGTGGGACTCTCAGACAAAATCTGACAGCTCCTACATGCTGCCCTGCTCTTATTCCTCCTATTTGCTGAAAACCATAGAAATGCCTTCAGAAGGATGGCATGTTCTCTGCTGCTGCTCTCCCTGCAATGTCCACTGACAGGTCAAGCTGAGTTTTTCTGGTAGAGGTGAGGCAAGGAAGTAATATTGTCCCTCAAGGCCAAGAGAAGTAGAAATGTGCGTGTGTGTGCTTCCAAAACGCTGCCGATCTTGGGATGCTTGTGTCCTCCATAAGAAGGATGACAAATATCTGCAAAATAAAAGGTACAGCTTGTTTTTCATTGTAATACTTTTGAGGTTGTGGAATTCTCTAGGGCTTTATTTAGTATTTTGATATTTTCTTTTGTCTTTCTTCTGTCCCATTAACCTTACCAGAAAAGTGGCCTTTACTAGGATTTTCTGGATGACAAGAGGTTGTTGATCAGTACGTTTTTTTAAGGTAGTGTTATCTGCTCCTTAACAGACTGTTTCTTTCTGTTTTTCTTTGTCTGCTGTTACACATCTATCATCTGAAATTTACTCTGACTTCTTTATCAGGTATTATCTCATTCTGTTAATTGCTTTATACATGTACATATACACCACTACAAATTAGGTTTTGTCATCTAACACAACATATTAAGTAACGACCTGAAAAATGTCTAATTTTTTACGATATACTTCATATACTTTATTCATGTTCTCTCAGTATAGGATCACGCTGATTTATCAGAAGATTTAACCTCCAGGATGGGATGTAACCTTGTTCTTCCCATCAGTTCACCTCCTCTTCCTCCTTTATATGCTGTCACTCTCAATTCCTCTCTTACAGATGTAGTATTTCATTCATGCTTCTAACTCCTCTGCTTTCTTCACTGACCTATTTATTCCTTTCCTTGTGCTTTGATTTTTCTCTTTAAATTCTCTTTCTCCTATGGCTTTTTGCCCTTGCATCTTGCTTTATCCATCCACTTTCCATATGCTTCTCTTTCTCTACTGCAACAAAATGCCCCTTTTTTATTTTCCTCAAGAACTTTGATAGCAGACCCTGCTACCTCACCTTATAGATAGACACTTTCTTCATTCTGACTCTCACACTTTGGAAGAAGAGTGCAGCATGCACAATTGCTAAGCTACTACACTATTCTGATTGAGTTCTTATTGGAAAAAATATTTTTTTTATTCTTCCACCCACAATTTATTAATGGATGGGCTAATAATCTACTGATTCTTGCCAACGTACTGATCAGTGCTGATTACCTTGTCCTTTCTGATGCTACTCCATCAGATTTTGTTCCTTGCTTATTTGTGGTCTTATGCTGATGATTTATCTGTGTAGCATGTTGCAGTGGGAAGGCATTCAAGCAAGCTGTGAATGAGCTTCCTTGGCTACAAGAAAATGGAGAGTTCTGTCAGAGCAGTGACTTCCCTCTCATTTTCCTTCCTGTGAAGTTTATACATGTGAGAAAGAGGTTATATTAGGTAGGGTAGCGCCCTTGGCATATGGAGCTTGCATAGTACTTGGGTTAGTTAGCATGGATATACCTGCAGGGGAAAGCATTGTGCAGTGTTATTACACCCGTAGGTGATATGCTTTTGGGATAAGTTATTATGCACTCATCACCACCACATACTACTGGTCCAGACCTACAAGAAATTTGCAGACATAAAGCAAAAAATAATTGGATATTGCTTTGGGGAGAGAAGAATATTCTTATTTCAAATTTGGAGTTAAAGTGTTTTAATTTCTGGCTTAAATATTGAAACTTTCCTCAGTATATATTTTTTTCTATCAAGGGCATTTAAAAAAAAAACAACACAAATTGAGGGCTTTTGGAGATATCCTGTTTGTAATAATTTGTGATTATTTCTAGAGATGTGTGTGTGTATATATATTTAAATGTACATATCTGGGGATAGCAATTTGTGCCCTCTTAACAGAAAATCAGTCTTCAAAAAGAAAGAAATCTTCATTGGAATTCTCTGCCCCAAGTAGCTTATTATTTTTTATGTGAGTTCGAGGGAACAGCAATCTGAAAGTTCTCTTTCTTCAGAGATCTTTGATTTAAAAAAAAAAAAAAAAAAAAAAAAAAAAAAAAAAAAAAAAAAAAAAAAACCAACAAAAAACCTCACTCTATTAGTGGTTGAGCTCACAAGCAAATTGAAGTGGCTGTTTTATCTCCGTTGCCATGGTATTTTTGGCTCAGAACCCTCACAGTCCAGTGTAACTAATGTGGATACCACCATGGTGATGGATTTTGGTCTTACCTCAGTGAATGTCAGCAATACAGTCATTTCTGTATTACTCATAGAGGTTTTTGTTGTTCATTACTTGAAAGTTTTAAAACACCCATGACGATGAAATAAAAAGAGAGTTCATATACTTAATCTCTTGGAAACTGAGCAAATATGTGAATCTCATGCACATAGCTGCACTCAAAATAACTTTTATAACTTTTTTATTTTTATTTTTTGAAGTAGATTCTTCCAGTACTTGAAGGGAGCTTATGAGTAGGAGGAAGACTGAGTTTTTACGCTATCTGATAGTGATAGTACAAGGGGGAATGGCTTTAAAAGAGGGGAGATTTAGGTTAGATGCTAGGTAGAAATTCTTTACTCAGAGGGTGGTGAAGCACTGATGATGCTGAAATATGCAGAAGATTATACCAGGATAAGTACCTGTGAGGTTGCAGGTTGATTTGCCTTATTCTAACATCATTTCCAGGCTGGTAATTTTCTAAGAGATGAAAAACTGGGACATTGAGTTAAGCAATGTCAACACATTTTTTGGGTGGATAATAAAGGAAGCTTAGGAGAAGGGAGAAGAAAAGTGCCATCTTTCTTCTCAGGCAGAAAAAAACACTCCAGCCTTGAGGCAAACTACCCAACAGTAACAATACCTTTGTGACCTCTTCGCTTTTTTGTAGTGTTCTTTGTAGCTCCCTTATACTTTCTCATGTGAGCTGTCTGTGAGACACATATGCATTCCCAGGTAGCTGTCTTCATTCCACACTGTCAAACTGATCATTCTTATTGAATCTCAGAGCCACTTCTAGATCCTATGGCTTTTCTTAACCTGTGCAGCACTGAGACGCCCACACCGTAGGATCTGACACCCCCACACCACATACTCTCTTCTCAGGTCCAAAGTGATCCCCTTTAGCACCCAACACTGTGGAAGGTCTTCCTGAAATGGAAAATCCATGTTCTAAAGCACAGAGCTCATTCTTTTTCCTTTGCCGCTCCCCATTGCATGCACCTCTAGATGTGAGATAGAGTAAGCAGAAACATGCAGTATTCTTCTGTTCCTTTCAGCTTGTTGGTGTTTTAGAAAAACAAAGCAGATTTAAGAAGGCGTTAGGGAGCAGGGACTTGTAGTGGACAAGTCTGTCTGCAAACATCCCTCCATGTGCTGTCTGACAGACGATGTGCTTACATGTTTGCTTTGAAATTTCTTCTGGATTACGGTGTCAGTACTTCTTGGCTGGTAGAAAGGGAGAGAAGGACAATGAATAAGATTTACGTTAAGATATACTGGAGGAGGTCATACTTTTCTTAAGTAAAACACGCATTTTTCTTTGGCTGGACTTACAGCCGCTCTCCAATATGCAATTCTGTCAGTCTCAGTTCAAATGCATTATTACAAATGGTATTTATGAGCAGCTTAACTACATACCAATGCTTCTAAAAAAAATTATACATATGTTTTTGCAAATATAATTCAGAATTGTTATTTCATAGCTCACTTCTCTATTTTTTATTCCATCTGTCAACATATTTACACAGAAAACAAATCTTTCCACTGCTGCATTTGAGTTAGCAGTAGGCATAATGCATTCTACAAGCATTAAGAAAGCAAGAGATGCAGGATTTGAAAATGGAAAGAACGATACGTCCTCATCTTCTTTTCCAAATACTGGATTGCTAAAGCACAAACACAAGGTAATGACTCTTCAATACACATATTCACTAAAAGAGATGTATCCAGTCTTTTGTTAAGCCTTAATTGCTCAGCATCACTTATTATTTCTTTATGATACTTTGTAGGCAAAGTGGCAAAATCAAGCTAAGGACATTTTATTTGCTGAAATAAAAAATGTGAGAGCTAAAGTACCAAACCTCATTTTGTTTTATTCTCTGAAACCATCTTTTAGATAACACTCTGGATAACTCTAAAAGATCATTTTGAAAGTGCCTGAGCAGTTACCTTTTCTCTTTCTGTACTTTTGTGCTTAAAAATCTAAAAATGGGGTTAAGAGTTTTTTACTGAAATGCCGTGCTATTATTATTTCTACACTTGTTTCATTCACCTGTCATATAGTATCTGACAGTCCATCATAGGCAGTTTTCTCAGTGCATTATAATGAGTGTGCTCAATGGCTTTTTGCACACATGCACTACGTAATTCCATGGACAGTGTCAGATAGCATGGCCATGGGGCTCTTGTTGCCATCTTCACTGATCCACGTGAAGTCACTCCTGGTCTAGAAAGCATGAAGACTCCTCTTTTATCTTAGGTGGGTAATGGGGAAAACAGTGGTAATTGTAACAGCTAGCTATAGAAGCTGTGATCTGTGTAGGGCTATAACTCCACTGGCAAAAACCACAAAAAATATTTTTAATATTGTTTAATATTGGATTCTGAATCACAATAATCTTGCATGAGCTTTATTGTCCAGGACTGAAATAAAGGTCAGGCAGGAATAAAATGAAGAAAATTTTGCCCTGTATTTCATGCATTTGCTGTCAGATACTGAGAGCAGAGGAGTAGGGCTTACTCTATAGCAAGAAATATTTGTGGTAGGTGGATGGTTGGTCTTAATGATCTTGGAGGTCTTTTCCAATCTTAATAGTTCTGTGATTCTCTAAGGAGAGAGATCGCATTATTTTTAGTAAGAGAGTTTACTACACACTCAGCGGTGCTTCTTTCGTGCTAAGAATATCCCAGAGATAACACAGGGACCTATATCCTGTAGCATAATTAAATTATACAAAATAACTGATAAGGCCCCAATCCTTTAGAGTAGCTGCCTCAGCAGAACCTTACATGCAACCACAGCTAGACCTTCTATCACCCTTCTCAACTCTTCTCTCAGCAGAAGGCTTCTTCTTAACCAGCAAATTTACCTCTAGAAATGAATTCTCTTTTTCAGATTTCCTAGTTCAGGGCTGGAAAGAAAAGATCTGATCTCTTCTAGGGCACAATATATTATATATATAGGGATATATATATAAATATATAGGGACAATATATTAGGAAAGTTTCTCTGTGATGCATTGATGACAGTTCTACAAAACTTTCTGTCCATAGAAAGCTTTTCTTTTAACCTAATTATTCTGATTTCTTAGTTGTATCCCAGGAAGTTTGACATTTGATATTTTCAATGTATAGATAAGAGAATAGTACATTCTTTCTCTATTAAATAATCTTAGCTAATGGTGCATGAATTCTATGTGCATGGTCCGCATTGGCAAATTGTTAACATATTAATTAACCATGACTATTACAGAGTAACAAGGAAGAGCACAAATAAGAATAATCTTAATTGGACTTGATGTCACTAGGAATGAAATACTGGCTGTGTGTTTGAAAATAGTGTGTACTGTGCCAATTTTAATAAATAGGAAACATGCAAAAGGCCCATTATAACACCTTACATGCAAAGAACTAAGGAAATATAGGAAGACATATATTCCTCTGTATTACATAAAACCAGGGGATTCTTTACTGTTTCTTAAACGTATATATAATATATTAGACATGATCTGATGATCCTTGTGGGTCCCTGCCAACTTGGGTTGTTCTATGAATAAGTTGTTCCCATGCTAAATGCGAGAGAAGTCTGGATTTGCTTTTGAAAATAATTGTTGCTTGGATGAACTGTAGGATGAATAGATTTAGCTGAAAATGAATAGAAATGTTCCAGAATGTAGACAACTGAAATCCTATTAATTTTCTACTAAATGGAAAAAATGGCTAGCTAATCTTCCACTTAATATTTATTAGAACATAATTTCTTCTTAGAAATAAGCTGATACATTTCACTAAGTGCAGCTCCTACTAAGCATTGGGGTGCTTGTCGAAGAACAAAATTATTTGTGATGGAAGAGATTCTTCTTGGGTCATCTCAGTCCATCAGCCTGAATCATTGGCAGATGGATTTCATTGTTCTTAAAATAGCCTTGAGATTGTCAAATGGAAATTCTGTAACCTCCACTAGCAGGTTGTTCCCTTACACAATTGTTCCTCTTGTTATAAATTTTCCCTGCTGCATTTTAATTTGTTTATTACAATTTCTTGATCAAACTCATTGACTGATGAGAATAATTTATACTTATTCTCTTTATAGTGCTCTGCTAAGTACTTGTGTATTCTGTCTCTTCAACCTACTTTTCCTTAGTTTTGCATACTCATTTCTATTAATCTTTCTCGAATATCTGATTATTCTTTTCTCATATACAGATGTATATTCTTTTAATCCTTTAAAAAAAAAAAACAAAACACTAAAAACAGAAAAATACCTCCTGTGGAGACTGTAATAGTCTGTATAACAGTACCACATTTCAAGTATTTTAGTCTATATATATGGTATATTTTACAAAAGCAGCTCAATGAATGGAACTGGAGGGATTCCAAGGAGCCAGTGAACCAAAAATTCTCTTTTCTGGCACGGGATATGAAATCCCATTCATAAATTTATCAAGAACCGTCTTAAAATCACATATGTTTCTTACACCTTTTACGCCTACTGAAAAGATGTTTAATCATTTCTAAAACAGAAAACTTTTAAAAATTTCTTTTTGGGGGGCTGTTTATATACTTATAGCAGTTTATATACTTATATTCTCCTACAAAACTTTTTAATTCCCTTGATCCTCCTTTTCTTCCTTCATCCCTTCAAATTCTCTAAATTTTCACCTGTTTATCTTTCACAGATACATACAGGAAAAAATTACAGCAAATCCCTGTTTTAAACCTACTTTCATGAAGATCTTTTAGCCTTGTGCTCTGGGGCGGCCTGCCCATTCATCTGGTCCTCCTAGCAGCCTTCCTTTGTGTGTATTGCAACTGAATTCAATTTCCCTTGAGCAGAAGCAATGAGAGTTGTGTTCCACATTCCTGATGAGACCAAGCTGGGTCTTGTGCTGAGGCAGTAATAAGTCTCTCTCTCAGAAGAAAGACCTTGTTTAGTGGTTCTTGGAATCACTGCTTTTATGTCACAGCCCCACTGTACTGAAGGCTCACTGTGAGCCTGACTCAGCCTATCACAGATCTCTCACCTCCACTGTTATTGCTGGAGGATGAGCAGCTCCTTAATTTCAGAAATTCTTTTTCTTTGCTCTTGGTGCATGATCTTGTGCTGCATGCTGTTAAATTTCTCATCAATCCACGTATTTCAGCTCTTGAGGTCTCTTCATGTGTCAGGCACAAGTCTGGGTATGAGATAGCTAGTCTGAAGTCTGGAATCTGCTTGCAGAACAATTAAGTAATTTTTAGTCCCCTCATCTTCCCGGAGGATGTGCTCTGCATCAGCAGCCATGTGTGGAGCTTTCCTATCTCTAAAAGTTGGTCTGTTTACAGCCTTGAGTTGAGGCCACCTGAGCAAGCTGACCTAACAGCCCATTTTCCTCCCCTAATTCTCATGATTCAGGCACACGCTGGCGATCACAATTTGCACAGTATGAGCATAATTTCATTGTGCTAAATACAGAGCACAGCAGGCCTTCTGAGCAGCCTGAATGCTCTGCTGTGCTTGCCGGGCTCTAAGAGTTTACAAGGGCTACTCTGAAAGTAATGTTTCCTGTTTTATTATGTAGGCTTATGATGTCAGAGATGGATGTCGGTAGTGTGGCAGCAGAGGTTGAACCTTCCTGCCAATATTGTTACTTTTTGTTGCTGTGTGGCAGATGGCAGCAGAGGGACAATGTAACAAAACGGCATCTGACAGAGAAATGTGAATGGAACCAAGGGATGTCACTGAATTCCTCTATGTGGAAAAAATGGCACCCACTGACATTCATTGCATTTCAGCAGTGCGTCTACAGCAACACCTCTGCTGGTGCAAATTTTTACAAGCAGGACTGGTGAAAATGCGCAACTAATGGTCTTGACTGTGTCAAGAGATACTGTTTTGTATCTGAGAATTTATCGAGTAGCGCTATACTGCTCTTCGTATGTGTTGTAGTTTCCATGGAAACAAATAGGAGGCATTACTTTTGGAGCAACCTACTTGTTATGTCAAAATAATTATTCTTGAGAGCTTTGAGAGCAAAAAGATGAGTACTCCAAAAGTAAAATACTAAGCAAAATCTTTGGGTTTTATTGATGCCAACAAATGATAGTGACTCAACAGAAAACTAAAACTAAATCAGGACTGCAGGATCAGGCTCTTAGGATCTCATCTTTTCTCAAGCATCTTTGCTCTCTATGAGAGAATTAAATAGTTTTAGAACAGTAGTACAATGTAATCAGTGCATTTAAGTATAATATAAACATATCAGAAACATGACATTATCCTTTTCTTGCATGAACTCTTTGTAAGGAATTAGATACAATCTGATTTCAGGCAATTAGATGGTTCTTTTCCCCAAATGATAGCTGTTACAGGGCCCAATTAACAACACTAAGACTGGAGAGGAAGAAAAAGAAAATTCCCACCTGTAGGTACATACAGAGATCTGATGGACTAAAAGATCTGCTGAAAACCCATGTGTTACAATGGATTCAAGACTAAACAGGAGCCAGTGTTGTGCTCTCCTTGTGAATAAGACAGACCATATGCTTGGCTGCATTAGGAGGAGCATGGCCATCAGGCCCATAAGTTATCAGCCTTCCCTTCTTGATGCTGGTGAGACTGCCCCTGCACTTCTGTGTCCTATTTTGGGACCTCCCACTATAGAATGGCTGCTGAGAAACTACTGTGGATCCAGCAGAGATCTGCCGGGTAACAGCACATGGGGAGAGGGAGGGCACTGGGCTGGTTTAGTCCAACAAAGAGGAGGCTGAGGGGTATTCTCAGCATCCACAGCTGCTGGTGGGGAGCTAAATGACAGAGAAGTACAGCAATGTAATATGGGATAGCCCAAGACAACAGTTGCAAATGGAGACTTGGCAGTTTCAGACTGGGTATTAGGAAGAGTGTTTTACTAGGAATTTGGCAGGGCATGGGATCCTGTTACTTGGATGTAGTGAAATCTCCATCCTTGCAGGATTTAATGTCATGGCAACAAAAAGTCACTGCTGGCTTGACTGTTTGTTGGCAGTAGGCACACCTAAAGGAGAAGGCTGGACGAGATGGTTTTCAGAGGTCCCCTCCCACCAGCGTATCTGCTGTTCTGCATCAATCATTCATATTTCTGGTCAAATTAAAGGTGAAGAATTCTTCATTGTTACATATGCAAAGCTTTGCAAAGCCAATTGAAAGTTTGGTTGAAATGCTTCTGACTACCACACAGGAAGGTACTGTCATTAACTTAAACCACAGAGTTTTGCTTTAGTTATGCATTTGTCTTGACAAATGCTAATTTCTGTTTCCAGTTCAAGCATCTTTATTTATTAACCACTTAATTTTGAGAGGAAGTAAAATACTGTGAGTTCTGTGATTCTGCAGAACTACCTTTTCTACAGCTCTTCATTATTTTCTTGATTATGTGTATGTAAAATATCCCCACCATGTACCAGGTGTTGATGAGGCAGGACAAGGGGAGAAATGTGGTCTGTGAAGTTCTCTAGTTGGCTTCTTGGGCTGGAAATGAGAGCAGTGTGTCCTGCTTCTGGGTACATTCCTTTGTGGGGGAGACAAGGGAACACAGAAGTCTATATACAAACTAAAGTTTTAAGAAAAGAGACAATTACTGTCTTTCTTTTTAAAAAGCCTTGGAAAGAAAATTGTTAACTGGGGCAGGAGGCACAAGAGGATGCCTGTTTGGAGGCTCAAAAGGAGATGCAAGTGACACACAGAGCTGGCAAAAGAAGGAGATGTGGGAAGGGATACAGGACACACAAAAAGGAAACACATGAGGAGAAATGTGAGGACACACATTTAGAGAAATTATGTGGAAGAGATGTGGAAAGGAACATTTTTAGGGGCACGATTGGAGATGCACTCGTGGAAGGTGGTGCTCCGTGTTGGAGGAGATATGGCTCTGAGAGGACTCTGGCTGTTTTGCCAACTCACGCTGAGACAAGGACACCCCCGGAGGACTATGGTCTATGGATGACACACTAGGTCTGAAATCAGTAATGAGTGAGGATCAGCTGAGGAGAAAAGCAATAAACAGGGATTGCCATAAAGAAACCATGACATGCTGACACCCCCTGCATTGCCCATCACCTCAACAAAGGGATTGAAAAAGATGGAGCACAACGTGGTGAAAATAAAACAAGAGGAGTATAGGAAAGGGGAGGAGGAGAGTTGGATTGAAGTTGAACCTGCCGAACACAGAAGAGAGGTTTCCCTAAGTGTTATATAATTGCCTATGTCTTTGTTTCTCAATACCTGAATCAGTACAGAAAAGTTTATTTTAAGTGGCAATAAATTAAATTAATTGAACTTCCCTGAGTCAAGATTAATTTGCTTGAAAGGCAGGTCAGAGTATCAGTGTCTGGCAGAATGTAGTGTTTTTTGTGCATCCTGTCATATAAAAGGATGTCACTATTCTTCAGTATCCTGTGAGGGACAACTCTGTGCAGTTTTTTTGTTTCCAGTTCACAAGGGCATGAAGATAGCATCAGTAAGTACTGTAGGAGTTATTCATTTGCCTTGGTTTGTTATTTAATCTTTCCATTTCCGCTGGTAGTGCTGTGCTTATCTTAATTAAATGCTTCCTAGAAAGAGCTCATTGCTAAAAGAGCATGCAGTTAGAAAAGGCCACATGGAGCTTCTACTGTGGCTACGTGAGGTCCTTCGTTATGTCATCAGAGAAGACTGGGGCATCTCAGAAGGAGCAGAACTCTGAGATCCTCCGTACAGATGTGCACAGGGCAAGGGACAGTCAGAGCATCCACTGAGACAAAGTTTTTCTGACACGCTATAGCAATAAAAGGATACCCTGGAGCAGTATGCAGATGCAGTAGTGTCAACATTGTTGAGGAGAGCCCAAAGCTGCTTTTGTGCATAGAAACACAATAAGGTGGATTCCTTCTGCTCATTTCCACCTATATGCTAACTCTTCCTGAAGTAGCTGCTTCAGGATGTAGGTAGCAAAAATATCCCCAAGTTTACCTTTCAGCTTATACAATTTAGCAGTGCTTCATGTGATTTTGATTTTGTTCATCCTATTCCATAATTGACAGGAAAGTATTTTGAATGATGAAAAGCTGTTTGGATGTCTGGAAGAAGACTGGTCCTCTTTATTTCAGAACGAATGCTCCCCATATAACTGCTGAAATCATAGTGTGGTGTTCAAAATACTTTTCAGGTCTAGCATTTTTTTTTTTCTAAAATACTTGCATTAGTAGGTGAACTGCATAGGGTGCATTTTAAATTACTTGTTAACTTCCCCAAAGTGGTTGTGAGTGCTAGCTATTGTACTAGCGGATAAAACACAGATCAAATGTCAAGTCTTCTCTATTCTTTCCTTTTAAAAAAGAATATCTCAGTGCTCATTCTTTTGTAAAGAAATAACTTTCTCCTATGGCTGGGAGATGATTTGGTGGAGCACCACATTAGCACAATTCATCCTGACCAGCTGCGCTGGAACTTAACAAAAGGCAAGTCAGTTACAGAATAGCTGTGCGGCATTTTGGGTACTCAGCTCACAGTTTGGAAGGGCCTCTTTAAAATAACATGCATGCTGGCTTTGGCCTCCTGCTTCATAAAGTTGTGAGGTTTATTTCTCTCCTGTTTTGAAATACCCCTAGGGATCGACTGTGCTGCTCTCAGTCCAGATGTGTCCCTACAACACATATAAGAAGTGGACAAACTACTGAAAAGGACTGAGATAATTGCAAAAAAAGATTCACATGGAAATACAGACGAGCTACAAATATTTTTTCTTTGCATCTTAGAAATGTTCATGTTAAAATACTGCATCAAGAAAAAACATATTGAATGTCATATGTTATTTTAGCAATACAAATAAGTGGAAGAATAAAAAGAAACACAATTTGCAGCCTAGTTTTTGAGTTTTGCATCTTCTCTTTTTCACAGAATCATGGAAGGGCTTGGGTAGGGAAGGACCTCAAAGATCATCTAGTTCCAGCCCTCTGCCATGGGCAGGGCTGCCGACCAGTAGATCGAGCACCAGATAAGGCTGCCCAGGGCCCCATCCAATCTGGCCTTCAAAGCTTCCATGGCTGGGGCATCCACAATTTTTCTGGGCAATTTGTGCCAGTGCCTCACTACTGTCTCAGTGAAAAACTTCCCCCGACATCAAATCTGAATTTCTCTTCCTTCCGTACAAAACCATTCCTCCTTATCCTAACACTTATCTGCCTGTGTAAAAAGTTGTTTTCCCTCCTGTTTGTATATTGGAAAGCCATAACGTGGTCTCCCCAGAGCCTTCCCTTCTCCAAGCTGGACATCCCCAGTTGTCAGCTTTTCTTAATAGGAGAGATGCTACAGCCCTCTGAGCATACTCGTTCCATCTTCTGCACACACTCCAACAGCTCCACATCTTTCTTGTGCTTGAGGGGCCCCAGAGCTGTCTGCAGTACTCCAGCTGTGGTCTTATGAGGACAGAGCAGAGGGGGACAATCAGCTCCATCTCCCTCCTGTCAACTGTCTGTTGATGCAGCCCAGGGTACTGTTGGCCTTCCAGGCTGCGTGTTTTCTGTCCTTGTAAGTGGTGTAAGCTTGTTCTGAAGACCTGGAGACTCAACTAATTTGTGTAATTTGAGATCTTGTTGGGCCTTGGCACTTGCCATGACTTAGTGTTGCAGCACTAAGTCAGCAGCACTTGCCATGAAGCTCTCATGCAAGTAACATATCCAAATCACTAAGCAAGCAGCTGAGTTCATGAGAAGTTCACAATTTATATGTGCTGTGGGAAGAAGGATATTGAATGTTGGTTTATGTTAGTTATAAAAAAAATTCTGGGGTCTTGTAAATGAAATGTGTTTGAGGAATCTGTTTTATTATTACTGAGAGAAACCCTATCCTCATTATTAGTCTGCAAATCATTGTAGAAAAGTAGCCTGGCAAAACTGGCTGAATGAGCTTATCCAATTAACCCCAGAATATTTTATTCCTTCGTTGTACTCTGCTATTGCATCTGACAGTTTTGCTTCTCCTCTGATCTAATTAAGGAATTTTGGCAAGCATCACAGTGTTATAAATTCTGAAAATATGAACCAAATCTGGCTCACAGCACTTGCTTCAAATCAAGAGGAGAGCTGAACTTTCCTTTACTTCTTGAACTGACAGATGAGTTTTCATGACAAATGTTGACTTCTGCTTTAGCTTCATATAAATATATATTTATGTCTTTATATATATGCACATTTTTCTCTTCCATGATCATCTTCTAATTTTTTTTTCTCACAGAATTTTTTAACTGTTTTTATTAATGGAGAAAATAATTTTTGTTGAAAATAAAAACAGATGACAGATCTGGCTTTTAAATTTGCATGTGTCTGGACAAGATACTTCAGTCTTCCACTTGGTAAACTGTGGATTTATGACTGGGTAGAGTGAAGCTGATCAATTTCTCTGGGTCAGAGAATGGCAGGCATGGGAACTGGAAGTGTGGTATTCATCCATTTGCTGAGAAAATCAGGTAGAACTGAAAGCTGCAACCTGTTCTGGGGCTGCCTGTCTGTGCTCACTCACTGTTTGCTTGTTTGGTGACAACACGGATCTAGAGGTTTCCCTACGTTGTAAGGATCCAATCCATGCTCTCTAGAAAGAAATCCGAGATCAGTAGGCTAGATTGCATCCCAAATGCTGTGAGATCCCCTGTATGCTTCTTTACAGCCCCATTCCTTCTTTGACTCCTACAGCTCATCCAGAAAAGGATAAAAGTGAAGGGTTGCTTAAAACACCTCTTGTGGCAAGGTGGATTCCTGCCCCAATCCAGATGCCACCCCAGGCAGGAGCCTCATGCCCCTGCTCAGGTCTGACCTGGTGCTGCAGGCACTGTAGACAGGGTCAGCCCCATCCATTCCATCCCCACACAGCCCTTTCACCTGCATGAGCGTGCCTTGGCACTGCTTGGCCACCATTGGGAGGTTAAGTTCTAGCAAGTCTTGGCTTCATGAACCCCGCAATTCAATGGGAGTTCTGAGCAGAAGGAAATTCTTGCCTCAGAGGGCAGTGAAGCACTGGCACTGCTACCCAGAGCTGTGGGTGCCCCATGTACCCCATCCCTGGAGGTGCTCAAGGTTGAGTTGGATGGGCCCTGGGCAGCTGAGCTGGTGGGGGGCAGCCCTGCCCACAGCACAGGGGTGGAGCTGAATGGGCTGTTAGGTCCTTCCAACCTATGCCATTCTATGAGACAAAAGCATCAATTTGCATAGATATATATAGCCAGCTCTTTAACATGTGTGCTGGCCCCAGCTGCAGTTTGCAATGAGCTGGCATACAGCAGATCTTTGATAGCTGGCTTTGGTGGAAAACCATGCTCCTTCCATTTATCCTGAAATTCTTTGGAGACAGAGGAAATTATTGTGTATGATACAGCACTATTAAGGTTGTAAGTGCTACTTACATTGTAAGTATTTGTTATTACCTTCTAAAAATTTGTTAACAAGCTGCTGACTGATGCTGTTAGTAACTCTTATTGTAAAATAATGACAGAATGTTTTTAGGCTCCCTCTCCACTTCTTTTATTTCGGTGAGTACACAGAAACTTGAGTTACTCCACTTCTCATGTCTATCTGTATATATCAGCACCTGTGATGAAGAATTAACTACAAAGTAAAGCTACATGGGAAACATATTGCCTGTTGTTTTCATGAGTTGCAGACCCTTGGACACCACAAGGCTGCACTGTGTTTAGGAAAGCAGTTGGCTGGTGAGCCATGGAGTTGGCTAATCCCTGTATTAAGCCTCCTCAAGTAGCTTTACAGACATCTTTAACTAAATGAAAGCCTGTGATCCTTGTAGTAACTACATCAACCAAACTACTGCTTCTCTGTGATAATCCATCAGTTACCTTGGTACAAAGAAGAACCTTCCCTAAGAAACTCTGTGCTGCAGTGGCAGACATACAGCTTTTATTAAGTCTCCTAAAACAAGGAAGAAGCTGGTGAAAAGTCTCATCT
>JAOWBP010002978.1:19540704-19568849 GCA_028571105.1 Tragopan temminckii
ACAAATGCTTTTGTTAGGTGACACCAAGTACTGGTAGTGTTTGTGAGTATGGATGGTGTTAATACACAATAATGTACAATATTTTTCACGTTGCCTGCATTGTGGGGAAATTTCACATAATTTTTCAGAGTGATGCTATCTTCCTATTAGTAGTTACGTCAGAAAAAAGCTCTAGAAATTTGCCACTAAGAAAGATAAAAATTGTAAATTGACATTCTAAAGGATTTAGTAGTGCTTCAGCACTAGTCTCTTATGAAGTTTATGGGAGATGTGCAAATGATTTCAGTGAAGGAGGTTAAGGTCTGGAGCAAATAATAAAATAATACAATTATAAGTTAGTTTTCAGGAAAAAAAATCCATATTTCTAAACAAAAAATGGGAATGACTTCATGCCTATGTACACAAGCTGCCTCTTCTAATCAGTACATTCTTTTAGAAGGATCTTTATTAAAAATAATCCACTCAGTCATTAGGAGCTACTCATTTTTTAATAATTGTATTTTGTAGAATGCCTCCAATTATCTATTTTCTGAACAAGCAAAAATAAATTGTTATTAGAGCTGAGATGTTCTCACTGATGGTATGAAAACACATACTTCATGTGTAGTGCTTCTTGGAGTACCTATGTCTATAATCAGTGTTTGGGATGCTTGGTCCCAGTGCTTTGAAAACAGCTTATTTTCATACCTGAAAAAATAATCAGATATTTAGTTGGAAGTGAAAAATATAAAGAGCAAAGGTTATGGCAATCTTTTCTTTTGCTTTCATCTAAAGTTTACTATAACTATCCATGAACTTTCCTGCATTTTAAAAATGGTTGCTAACTTAAAAACCACAGATTCTCTGCCATGATGCCTTCTATTTTGATTGGAAGAAAGAGTTAAAATTTGTTTTTATGAAGTGATTGTTTGAGGTGAAGAAGAGGATGTTTCTTTACAAACTGGATGTTGAGTAACTCTGCTCTTTGACAACAATTTAATTACAAATGCAAAGGCTAGGAATAGGTTAACAGAAATCACTAGACTTTGCTATTTCATATGGAGGGAGACTGAGCTAGAGAACAAAAAACATGGTCCGACTAGCAACATACTTTGTTCTCCTCATCACTCAGAACCATGTGCCAGTGTCAGACACTGTGCTGTGTATTGGTGGACAGCGAAATACAGAATCAAGACAGTGGTGAAGGTTTTCAAATAGTACTTGTCAGCCTTAGGCCCAAGGGATTGGGAAGAGGCAATGGAAAGCCTCAGACATCCTATGCAAGAAGTAATGCTTCGTGAGTCCCAGCACCTGGGGAAAGACTGGCCATGTCAGTCATTTCAAAGCAGTTGTGTCCAGGCATGAGAACAGATTGCACACAGTTTGAGATCTGTACTCAAAGCTTAATGAGAGGAGTTAAGAGAAAAAGCTCCTTTCTTTGGGACTTGACTGGGAGATATCATACCTATCTAGTGCTCTTGCAGGCAGGATTAATCTTTTCTAATGTCAGTCACCTCTAAGCACTACCTTCAAGCCATACATCAAGTCTTCTCCTATAATCAGCAGAAGGAGGTAAGCTCCCCCAGAAAGCCCTTCATCTGTCCTGAAGGGGGTGTTTGAGACAGGTGGGATTGATGATTGCCTGGAACTGCCTATCCCACTAGCTGTTTAAGGCAAGTAAGCTAGATCACGCTCAAAGTTTCCAGTCAGAAAAACCTGTCCTTACTTCACAACTGAGCCACTGCCGCTGTGGTTTGGGAGCTTGAACATTCACCTCCCACTGATTACTTTTGCTTCAGTACTGCTTAGCATTTTAAGGTACACTTTAAGAGATTTGTCATTATTTTTTTTCAAAACTT
Source organism: Tragopan temminckii (assembly GCA_028571105.1). Taxonomy (NCBI): domain Eukaryota; kingdom Metazoa; phylum Chordata; class Aves; order Galliformes; family Phasianidae; genus Tragopan; species Tragopan temminckii. The sequence goes on from JAOWBP010002978.1 coordinate 19,542,543, forward strand.
TCTTTCCAAACAGAACTCATGATTATGGAGCAAAACATTTATAGCTGGATAAATACACAAACTGTTCAATTTAAAGCTGTGTAAATCATCTTGGCTTCATTTAAGTTTATTCCATCTGCTTTTATCATCTGTTGTTACAATAATTTATAATTCCTTCATAATATTAAATTGTTGGTGAATCCAAAAAAGAAATGCATCTATGGACCTCTAGTAGCTAACGGCATTGCATTCAGCAAGTAATATAATTAATCATATTTCATTACCATAGATGCCTGTAATTGTGTAATTAATGTGTATTTGCATAATCACATAATGAGATCTGTATGATTCATACTTTATGATAATATGAATGCACAAAATTTCCATCTCTGAATCATAACCACGTGCAGAGCTGTTATTGTCATTTCTTTTTTTCTGACTGAAGAAAAATGTAGATGCAATGAACAACCTGGTCTTGATATTTCTGCTCTCTTACGTGACTTTTCCATAGACACAGCTTTCCGTGCTTAGTAGTTCTTTAAAAAGGAATTTCTAATGGAAAAAGAAATAGTTAGTTATCAAGTATTTGAGAGAACAAGTCTATTTTTAGACTGGGAAAACATGCCATGCAATATCACAGAGTTTTCTGATTTTTATTATCCATTTTCAATCTTTTTCAATCATTGAGGAAATTCATCTTCAGTGGAGTTTATGGAAAAAGAATATGTGTTTTCAGTCTATAGATTTCTGTTCTGATAGGTTAAAAATGATTTTTCATTAACCTACTGAGAGATTTTTATTGAATTTAACATTCAATTCACAGAGTTTAATTACATGTAATTCCAGACATGATGAGCCAATCTGAGCATCTGAGTCACATTTAGATAAATATAACTGCCCTAAAATATATATTTTTTTCAAGATTTTTTTTTGTCAGGACTTAACCTGAAAAATATATTTTTAAAGAAGTGTTTAGAAGAGACCAAACATAGTAAGATTTTGAGACATTCTATCTGTTGTAAACATATGTTTTATTCTCCAAGATAGTAAGTAGAATAATAATAAAAAAGTGATCTAAATCACTATTACACTACTACTTTATTTCTCAACAATTTAGACCAGGCGAAGCTCTATAGAGACCTGTGTGTCAGCTGAATGAGAACTTGTGTTTGCAGTCAGGAGCAATGAAGATGACAGTGTGTCTCTGCATTTATGAAGACTGAAAGCACGTAGCAGTGACAAACCTCTTCTATATCGCAGAGGGAAGTACACAAAGTCAGAGCTGGGCTCGGATGTTAGCACTGGCCTCTCTGTGTCTCCCTCTGCATCTGGCTCCAATGTCCATGCATGCCAACACAGGTTGGCCCTACTACCTTATGGTTTTGAGCATCAATATAGTTCTTGCCTACTCTGCTTTTGTAGGTCTTCTGAGATTTCTTTCAAATGCTGTCCTGGGCTTTTGGGTTCTTTGAATTCTGAGGCTTTATTTTCAGTCTCACAAATGTCCCAAGACATCGACTTTCCTACTGTCTTTGCTGAGATCATGGTGCAAAAACAGAGGATAGGAATTTTTGAGAGGGACAGTACACTGCCAGTGCAACAACAGTAGGGTGTCCCTGCCTTTTGGCTGTGCTTAACATCAACAAGAAACAAAAGCAAGAAGCTGCGCAAAGCTATAGTAGTAATTTGAGAGATTTAGATTCTAATAGCAAGGTATTAAAACTCTCCTCATTCACAATGAATATTTTTCATCTCCTCACAGGGGCATTGTCCATACAGAATGCATATTTTAAACACTCTCCCTGAGTATTTCCAATATAATAAAGGATAATTAAAAGTACTGCAGAATCACATCTTACTAATCTCACATACACAGCCCAATTATTATTCATGTTCAGTTTGAGTCCTGCCAAACACTGCAGTCAGATTCTCTTTTGTTTACTCTGTCACTCCATTCCAATCCTCTGCCATTTGTGCAATATTTCAGAAATATGTTATAAAATACATTTCTGCTCATTAGGGTTCTGAAAAGACTCCTCTTAAAATCGGTAGAATGATATTAGCTGACATCAGGAGCAGCTGGTTCAGATCCTAACTTTTGTCAAGCCAAAACCTGATTTATGGTGTTAGACATAATTTGAATAGTGGCATTTTGGCCTATTTTTTTCATTTTTATTCCAATGTTATGTTACATAGCTAAAAAAAATTACTTTGGAAAAGCTGTACGACTTTAATAAAAGATAAACTTTGAGAATGCAATGCTCAAAATTACTTGGGAATAAAATAGAGTTAAATTTGTGTGCCAAAAATTTTTTGTCTGCATCACAGATGTACTGTTCCCTTCTTTTTCTTTTTCTGGCTGTTCTATCTCCAGGCTGTTAGTGGGTCATTTTCTAGCAAAGTAAAGAAACAGCAGACATCAAATCCCTCAACAAAAAGTCATATGACTGAACCACTAAAAATTCTGGGGACTTAATACACAAATCTGTCAAGACCTGTACTCAGAACCTAGCAAAAATTCATCTTTCTTTGGCACCTTTTCTGATAAGCTACCAGACCTACATTTATTTAACCCTGACACAGTCACAGTTGGAAGCCCATTTTACACATGGAGAAATTAGTCAAACAATAACTCTGCTAAAACTCAGACAGCCTTTGGGCTCAGATGGCATGAGTTGGATTTTTATAGAACATCCAACCTCCCTCTCAAATGCCATGCGATCTTCACACTCCTATGCCTTCAGTTACATCTTTCATATCATCTTTTATCTAAGGCAGTGCAATACAGATTTTGTAACACATTTTAATATCTAATATTTCTCATCTGTAGATATGAAAGCAATTTATAAAGTGAATAAGTATTGTATTCTGTGACTCAGTGATAAATCTGAGGGCAGCTGGCACCACAAGCTCTTAAAGAAATTAAGTTGCCTCTGAGAGAGAAGTAAATCATATTATAGATTAACAAGTTATCAGGTAAGAAACAAAACGAAGAAATAAACGTTCAGGCTTTACATTGGAGAGAAGTCATAGATCACAGGATCCTTTGCTGGGTCTTTTATGTTCGGTTTATAGAGAAACGAAAAAAGATGGAGAATGAGGAGACTAATGATGATACCAAATTATTCAGGGTAATAAAAATGAAAACTGATTGCAAAGAGTATGGGAGAAAAGTTATTGTACCATGCCGGCAATAGAATGACAGATGAAATTCTGTGTAATAAATGTGAAGTGAGGCACAGGGGGAAAACAGTCCATGACAGTAGGTTCTAAACTATGTATTTCCTTAGGAAAGAAAATTTTTGTTATGGCATAAGATCTGCTCAAGCATCAGGACAATTCTCAATAGTTGGCATAAAACCCAATGAAATCATAGGAATTATTGAGAAAGAAATGATTAAAAAAAAAGGATAAGTGTAAAACTACAATAAAAGTTCTTATGCAATTGCACAGTGTTGGGATTGCATTTTTCAATGTGTTGAAGAATTGGTCCAGTTAATCTTGAATAAAACATAGTGATACTAGGGAAAGTTCAGAGAGGAGAAAGAAAGTCAAAGCATTGAAAGATTCTTTATGAGCAATGAAACAAAACTGTGAGCTGACAGGAATTTATAAAGTTACGGATGATGCATCTAAGTGAAGATGGAGCAGTTTTACATTGCTTCTTGTTGTCTCTGAGCTGTGGCTGCCCCATCTTTGGAGCACTCAAGGTCAGATTGGATGGGGCCTGTGCAGCTGAGCTGGTGGGGGGCAGCCCTGCCTATAGCAGGGGGTGAAAACTGAGTAGACTTTAACGTCCATTCCAACCTGAGCCATGAGATGTGGGTTGTAATTCTCCTGTCTTCTGACACCATTTTAGCATCCCATTTTGGGTGAAGCTTACATTTTATACATCTTACTTGCAATTTCCTCATTTTCCATTTAAGGAAACAATAGCATCAAAAAAAGAGCCTGTGTTTTAAAGAAAGAGGCTCAGACTTTTTTCTTTGATTGTACTTGCACAATCAGGCTGGGTGTAACTGCAGTTGCTTTTGTCCATGAGAAATGCAGGGATAATAAATAGTAATATTTATAACATAGTAACGCATACTGTATGTCAGCATTCGAATACTTCACTATCCAAATGACCAACCCTTTGAAGTGTTTGTGGAACAAAATGATCCCAGCATTTAATGGTACCTAGAGCAATTGTAGGCACAATGAAGGAAGGCACAATGAAAACATGACTGTAAAAACAAAACTTCTATACTTTTGTTCAGAAAGATATTCTTTTTCTTTTATATTTTTAATTCTCCTGTGTAATTCTAAGCATTTTTTAACTTTACTGCAAATACTGTAGTAATAACTTCTCTTAGCTGTTCTCACATCCAAGCACTCAAGATTGGGATCAAGATCTGTTCTATATTCAAGGCCTTCATAATCTCCCCATCTCTATTTTGTCCATCTATCTCTCCCAGAAATTTCTCACTTTTATAAGGAGTTCTGTGTCTCATACTAGCAAATATGCTGTGTACAAAGGGTTTTTCAGGATAAACTCCTTCAACTGAAAAGTTCTTAATCTATGGGTTGTGCCCTGCTACTTTAGGAAACAGCAAATATATTTCTGATTCAGTACATTGCATTTTTGTTGAAATCAATAGGAATTACAACACAATAGGAAACATATGAAAATGATGGAATTTCCTCTACCATTTAAAAACTATATATATATATTCATTGTGCTGTTCTGTCCTTTTGCTGATAGAAAAAGACCTTTCATATATTCCCTTTGTGTAATGCACATTGGATGAGTGAGATAGATAGGAAAGAATCATGAATTATTACAAACAAAGAGATCTATGGAACGTTATCTAATGAATTAAAGTGTCAGGCTGCAAGGATATCCAGAATATTTTGGAAGCAGTTGATATACAAGGTACTCATAGCCAGCTGACATCAACTTCTTTCTCTCCTTAGTTAGATCACTGTGGTCTAGACGTCAGTTGGAGCCATTGAAGTTAAAAATGCATCAGAGAAAAACGGGAAAATAGGGTTTGTTAAATGAGACTTTGGACACAGTCACAATTAAACAGGGAGATGAAAACGAAGTTCTGACTGAACTTGCAAATTGACTGCAGGATTATAACCAAACAACATCTGTTCAAGCGGACACAAATCACAGGGTGTGAATCATGCAGTGTTTTCTGAGGGCTGGACTCAAGCCTGTGCTGAGGTCCAACCACCTGAGGAACATAAAGGGACCTCGAAGCAGCCTTTAATATGCAGCAAAGGATTGCCCAAGAATGGAGGAATCTGCAGCTGGCATAAAACTGATGTTATCATCTCTTCATCAGTCCCCCCAACCCACAACATATAAGAGGCATATCAAGGACAAAAGGGAGAGCAGACAGAATATATTCAGCACTGCTGAGCCTTGCCAGAGTAATGGGACTTTTGGATACCAGGCACTAGAGAAGCACAGATGGGTGTTATGATGGAAGTTCTCTCCTTCCTCATATTTCTCCTCTTAAAGAAATACCTCAGCTTCCAAAGTGCTCCCTGCCTTTTGCTGGGTAGGACTGGCTGAAGGGTTTGCAGCAGGAGAAGGACTAAGCTAGAGCATCTCTGGAAATCTCACATGCTAAATAACAAAGATTTATTGCTGCTAAAAATCAACAACTTGTAACCTTGCAGAGATCTTTCACTACATAAAAGTCGGTCTCAATTTTGTTTCTGCTATGGTTGTAATCCAGTTGATTGTTCAGACAGATCAATGAGTCTCTGCCAGCCAAAACTCAGGTTCCTGGTGAAGTCAGTTCGGCTGCAGCTGGCCTGGCAGTTGAGCTGGCTGATTTTGCTGAGTACAATCAGGTGGGAGTTTGTTTTTCATTCCCCTGAGGATGTGTTGAGGTTAGATGGCAGTACATAGGCCTTGGGTTTTTAACACTGTGCTTGTTTGCTTGCAGGTCTCCTGGCAAAACAGACTGGATTCTGGTCAAGTGTGAGCCTCTGATTGTATTTCTGTCAAAATAACCATAACCTATACTATATGGTTTTTATGTCAGTTTTTTTTGCATAAAGATGGGTAATGCCAGATATGGCATGGAATTAGATATATTTGAATAAATATTGACCTACTGTAAACCTTATAGGTATGTTCCAAAATTTTTTGAGCTCATTTAAAGTGGGAAAATGTTATATTACTCTTTTGACTCTAATAACTGTGTTTGTAGGCATCGTGAAACTAGACATACTATCTCTAAAACCACAGGATAGGCTCAACAGAGGCTGACTGATGGCACCTTGAATAAAATGGCTCACTTAGGCCAATTGTGCAGGGTAATGGTTTACATAATGTTAATCTTCTTCAATAACAAAGCCAATTAACACGCCCTTTTGGTGCCTGACTTCTGAACACCATTCCCAAGCCACTCTGCTCCCTCAGTTCTACTGGTGCCACAGTTGTGTGTAATTCTGTAACCATGACTGCTGAAATGACTTGGATTAAAAAAACATTTTGTCACTGATGCAGCCCAAACATTGACATCACCTACAGCAGGAAGCAAAGTCTGAGCTGGTACAAGCCTTTGGCTAGGTTTGCCACAAATGTAAACACATTTTTGAACCATTCTCGGAGGTAATCAAGTGTTGCCAAGCTTGCTGTGTCTCATAGCCCTTTAAAAATAGCTATGCTGTTTTGAAAGCCTTGCAGAAAATTGGAAGATGAGTAGCCCAAATCACAGATTCTGTTGACATGGTTAGATTGTAGGGTAGTACACCCAGATGTTGCTACTTGAGGGCTTTGGTTACTCCAAGAAGAGTGGACAGACATGGACAGTTGAATGGATTGACACATGCATGAGTAAGTAAATGATAAGCCTAAGGTAAACTTTGATTTGCTTGGTCCGAAATTTCTGTTGTTGTGCATGTTTTGTTTGTTTTGCTGTTGTTTTCACCCTCAAGGCTCTAACTCTATTTCTGTGAATAATTTAAAGGGAAGTTAGAATAGAGTATAATATTTGAGTAAAAATTGTTATAATAAATCTTATCAAGGGTTCATTACAGCCAGAATTGACTGTAAAGTAATATATCCCCAAAAGAAGCTTGTTATAAAAACTCAGTCTTGATGCAGCAGAGAGAAAGGCACACTCAGTACATGAGTCATCCCATCCTGAGACACTTCTAAGAGAGGTAAGAAGAATCTGCATTTCTGATGCCTCCACCCTTTCATCCATTGTAGAGGGAGGCAGGACAAACAGCTTAGTTGTGTAAGTTGTAAATGGTGAAAGTAAGGAAAGATAAGTTCTACTCTTCCCATTGTCTTTTTTTTTGGTATACAGCAGTTTAGTTGTCTCTCTTTTCGGTGAAAATTTAGGTTTGACAACCGGAACTTGTATTTTAACTCAAATGATTTGCTGTTATCCAAAAGGGAGGTTCTGACTGGTGTTACTGCTAGCGTTCAGAAGTTAAAGCCAGCTTTTAACGTGCAGACTTATACAGTAAGTAATGATTGTTTCTGCTGTGCACCATCACAGGCCTGTAACACAGTAAGCAGTGCTGCACTGACCAGCATTGATGCTGAAGCCACCTCTTCACAGCAGTTAATTTCTCATTAAAAATTTCCTTCTAATGGACATTCATTAGAGTGGTTCTCAATTTATTGGTTTTGAGTAGATTTCTTAAAATTCGGAGGTGAAAATGCTTTCTTTTTACTTATAAAATGTTGTCACATTTACTTGATACCTATTGCTTCTTGTATTTCTTGAATTTCTTACCGAATTTGCTTTTTTAGGTAAAACATATTTTGTATTCAGAAAATGTTTTCAAGAAATGAAGAAGGTAGGAACAAAAAAAAGTTCCTTTTTTTTTCTGTACGTGAATTCCTGCAAACAGTGGGGATAGATATCTATTTAATAAAAAGAATGGAGAAATAGATAATGAAATGATATTTTCATATTTAGGATACTAATATGTCATAAAATATAATACTTCCACAACTTTTTTTCCAATGATTTATAAAAAATAATAAATTTTACTTATTATGATCGCTATCACTTGAGGTAATTCATGTATTGACTATAGAAAAGGTAAATATTCACATCCCCAGCTCACAGAGTGGTAGGAAAGTCTTCCTCCTGCTGCTGCCAGCAGAACACCTTCTGATAATTGGAACTCTGCTGCTCTTCTCAAGATAACAAAGATCAAGTGGGAAAGGAAGTTCCATACATCAGAAAAAAATATGGTTTCTTCAGAAATCTGAATAAATAACCCTTTCAGATTGTGTACGCTAGAGCTCTCTCTTCTGCTGTAATATATCAATGGCACTTTCTGGATAAGGTTATGATTTTCTTTGTTTCTTTCTTCAGAACTGTGACAACTTTTGCTCCCCCCCAATGTCAATCAACTGAAACTCACTTCAGATTCCTTTAGAAAATCAATACTGTTAGTGAATTGAATCAAAAGAGGTCATAATTTCAGTATTTTTTCTCTCCGGTGAATACATGAGCAACAAATTCTTTCTGTTCAGCACACGTGGGAGATAGATAAAAATTAAAAATCAAAGCTGCACATTGATATATAGGCAGAATGAGCACATGATTTGAGATGCTACTACTAGCTGTCAGTTACTCTGCTGTCACAAAATTTCACCCAGTGCAGATGAGATACAGGGATGTGTTCATAGTGTTACACAGGTGCACACGCGGAGTAACTTCAAATCTGTCTTTTGCTATTGCATTTATAGAATGCCTGTCACTGCAGCACTGCAAGCAGAATTTTAGTGCATTTAATGAAACGTGTAAATCAATACAAAGAACTTCAGTGAGAATTTTTATCTGTCAATAGATTTCTTACTGATTCCTGCGATGGGTGACGTGGTTTGCACTTCTAATGGCTTATTTTGGAAAGTTAAGAGTTACTGAGCACATTAAATTCCCAGTCTTATCTGCACTGAAATTATTTCCAAGATGTCATTGATTCTCATCTGTTTTGCTTAATTGGAAGTTTTGAAGTAATTTTCTCCCTCTCCTCCCCAGTACATATTCAGAAAACACGGTTATTTGCATGATAAAGTACGATATGCAATTAAATTTGACTAGTTAAAGAATTAGTGTAGTTTTAATGTAAAATCAAAGAATTCTTGTTATATTGCCTACTGTTGCAGAAGTCCAGCACATTTATTTGCAGAGGCATTTGATTAATTCTTTTCCTAGAGACTAATTCTGTTCTCAGCATTTCCTTACATTGCCTGTCTAGCAACATCTATGGACTAAAGCAGATACTTTCTAATTTGCACAAGGCTGATCCTTTCCTAGCTTGAGAATTGGTTCCGATTTCACAGCAACCTGAGACAATCCAGGGAACAAACTGCAGAGACCGCTGCTTGCACAGGAGGATTTGTATTTGTTAAAAGCTGCTCTCGGTGCAAGCTGCAGTCTAGTCAAGACCTTAACAGAGTGTCTCTTGGTCAAGCTAAAGCCTCTGGATACACCCAGAAATTCCTTGTGATTTAACCCCAAATTCCCACAGAAGCTGTTTATCCCTGCATAACATACTCTTTCTCTTGTACTCCCTGAAATCTCCCTCGCTATTTAAATTATCCTCCTAGATTTTGGTGTGAACTAGGATGTCCTGACCTGAAACCATGACAAAGATTTTGCTGCTGCTGCTGAAAATGCGACATCTTTAAACACAGACTTCAGCTCCTTTTCCCGACAGCTGAGCACTCACCAACTGGTTTCTTGAGTCCAACCGTGCAAAATTTTCTTATTTTCTCCCTTTCCCATTGCAGTCAGAAGAATGAAAAAACTGCAGCTCTTAGTGAAGAACTGCAGCCAGGAAAGCCTGGCCTATGTCAGGCAGTGAGAGAAGAGGTCCTGTTGCTCAAAAAAATTCTGCCCGATTGTCCTTCAAAGAAAGATGGAAAAGGCAGCACAGGCTGAACCATTTTCCTTGTGGAGACACCTGAAAGCCTCTGTTCAAGACAGAGTGCTACCAGCACTCTGTCTCCCACCAGTCTGAATAAAATGCACTCACATATATGAGAAATGAATTGATGTCCCTTGGAAGACTTGCAGATAACAGGGCAGTGTATGCTTTGTCTTAGCAATGGTGTACTACAAGCATGATATAAAACTAAATTCAAAATCTGTATCCATAAAGCATATGAAGGCAAAAAATCTACTTCTGCTAACAGGAGATTTGAATGAGTGGCCGTTACTACTTGTACATGCAGAGGAATGTTAACACTTTCTTTGTTCTTTTATAACATTAGAACTTACATGGCAAATCATATACTTTTACAAGAAGAAATTCAGATGATGTTCATTAATTTCCTACTCTTAAAATCTCCTTTCTGTGGATTACTATGTGCGAAGAATGGTTATTTCTGCCTCTACTTATACTAGGGTTACCCTGACAAGCTTCATTACCTACAAGGAGAAAGGTATGAGATAATGTGGTTATATGTATGAGGCTCAATTAATAATTTAGCGGCATTGCTAATTGATCTCATTATTCAATTAATGCTGGAAGGCTTGTGAAATCCAGTTTAATTTCCCTGTTCACTGAAGTCAAATTGATAGGAATGGGTTTTTATTGCAAAGAACCATCAATATTTACAGACTTGTATATTCACAAACACATCTGAAAGGTTTTAGCCTCAGTATCCTTCTGCACTGCTGTTTGCTCTTTCCTCTCAAACGCAGGCAAAAAAATTGATATTTGGTCTGCACAGGCAAAAAATAAAATACATTTCACATTCAAGTCTCGTTCTGGTAGTTAAATATCATTTTGGCTGTTAAAGTGCCCTTCAACAAAACAAGAAAATTCAGTTCCTATCCTTGTGTGAAACCAAAATTCCATTACAAATAGGCATTGTCTTTGTTGTCTTTCCCCTGTGTCCCAAGCTCTCTCTGTTTTAAGTAGTACCCATGTGCACACAGACAGCATTTTCAGTAGTTTCCTTTGTTTTGTCCTTGTGGTTTGTATACAATATATATTTTAGACTTTTTTTGAATGCTCAGCTGTTAAACTTCAAAGCATACTTGACAAGCAGATCATAAAATAATATCATCTGCACTAAAAGACAAAATATATGAAGCGTGTTATAAGTAGGTTAGGGTAATGAAGATGAATTATAGGAATAGTTGTGTAAATTCTAGATGAGGGGAAAATTGTTAAGGTGTGACACTGATTACTGCTATGTTATTATATTCCTTCATTCTTATTTCAGCCCAGGCAAAACTGAGAGACTGCTTGAACACAAGAAACTAGTGTCTTAATATATATTGCCCTGCATAAGAAGAATCATTCTTATCAACTGGGTGAGCAAACTAGTACAGTTTGTTTGTCTTTTCACATCTGTTTGTCTTTCCACATAAGGCATTGACAGTTGCATTTCTGAAGGGTTGTTGCTGACAAATGGGAGGAAATTCCTTGCAAAGGGGTAAGAAAAGCAGGCATAAGTCAAACTTCGGCTTTTTTTGAAAGAATAGAAGAGATGATGAATAATCTTTTCACTTTTTAAACACAGTGGAAAAAATGGTTTCTGTGACATGGAAAGCAATGCATATGTATGAAAAAAATACACTGCATTTATTGAAATCCAAACAGTCTAAATTTAGATTGAGGCAGTTAGAAAGATATTTTTAGAACACTGTTTTAGAGGTAAGTGTGTATGAGTATATAGGTCAGCTCAAATAACCTTGTTACCCCAAGTAAGAATATGAACAAGTGCTGTGAAATAGCTGATGCAGACTACTGACTGACAAAAATTTTTCACCACATGGTGAATGCAAGGTAATTCAAGGAAGACTTAATGGGACTAGGATGGTTAGTGGATGGAGCAGGGGTAACAGGTGGTGCTTTCTTCTGACCCTTCAGTGGTAGGGAGGGATACTGAGAGGACCAGGAAAAAACATGTGATAAATGCATGGCTAACAGGCTGGTGCCATGGCAAGAATTTTGGCTTTTTCAACCATGGGGTGGTTTACTCAGCTTTTGGCCTGATGGTTGCTAATGGAATCCATCTAGGTCACAAGGGGAAATGAATTCTAGTCCAGGAGCTGGCTGGGCTCACTGACATGGCTTTAAGCTATGGCTTCTGCACTTTAGCTATTTATAAACAGTTATAAGATCCCCTCTCAGTCTTCTCTTCTCCAGAATGAAAAGTTCCAGGTTTCTCAGCCTTTCCTTGTATGGGAGATGCTCCAGGGCTCTCAGCATCTTTGTAGATCTCCTAGGAGATCCCTGTCTTTTCTGAACTGGGGAGCCCAGAACTGAGCAGAGTATTCCAGATCATCCATCTTTCTAGTCCATACCTCACCAATATAGCCATATGGGTATTATGTGAGATCTGATGAAATGACCTTGCCAAAGTCTGGTTTCATGTTGGCTCTTTGTCTGGAGTGGTTTGCTCATTTTCTCAGTCCATCAACACACCTATTGCGTGAATCTCATGTTGATGACAGCACAGGCTGAGCTAGGTTTGGACTGGTTTATTAATGAACTAATGAGGGTGCAGTGGGACAGGAGAGAACTTGGAGCAGACTCTAAGATCCTAGTGGTTTGCAGCCTTTTAGCACTGCTAGATTGCACACTGCTTATTCCTTTCATACAGTTTAATTTAGATTTAATGCTTGTAGAGGTTCTTAAAGATCCCATTGAGCACACACTTTGTGGAGCTAATGTATCTGGCTGGTTAGTAGAAAATGCAGAGATGACTGTATACGTTCTCCCTTTCAGTTTCCCTTCTTGCATGTTTACAGGGTTAGACAATAAAAAGACACTCATCAGATGTCAGGAGTTAAGCAGTGAAAAAGTGAAAGGCTGTGCTGAACCTCAGAACACCAGGAACCACACATCCTTAACTTCCACTGATGTGAAGCTGAAGCTCACAAAAAAAAACAAAGCTGAATCTTTACACTTTCATAGATGCTTTTACTGTCTCCTTTTATCAGGTCACATATTTTGAGACAATGGATTTCCTAATTAAAGTTGACAGCTAAATTTAAAATAGTTAATTAGTGGAGGCACCAGCCTCACAGCCTGGGCACAGGTTCAAGGTTTGGAGGACGCTGTTGTAGTTTGATTACAGCGTTCTCATCAAGCAATAATGCCTGCTGCTATGGACAGAAATATGAGAGAGAGATTGATTGTGGGGTGGGCTGTGCACTCTGAGCTGAAAGAGAAGGTGAGTGATGTCAATAAGGTCAATAACCTCCTCATAATGTAGCAATCAGGGAACTAATTCTTGGAACTGCCCAGAATTTCCTTGGTAGACAGCAGGAGTAGGGATACAAGGTGTTTCTGAAAATCAGCCCATTTCAGTTATGTTTCTCAACAGAAAAAAATCCACTCAAACAGCCATATTATACAATTGACTGTATAATTTATATGTATTACATATACAGCAATATTTTTTTCTTCCTATTAACAAGTTCAACGTTAAAGAAATGAATTTTCCTAGGAGAATAAATTAAAACAAAAACATCCAGAGAAGACAAAACCCATAAAAAGCAGATGGTATCACATATAAAATGCCATCAATTTTTATGCTTCTATGTAGAAATGCTGTGATGTCCCCCGCTTTGACATAAATTCTACCTATCAGCCCCATCAGGATACCACAGTATTAATGACTGCAACAGATGATTTTCTACTCACTAATCCAAAAACATTGCACACACCACAGCAAAGAATCTACGAGGATCTGTGCATGCTCATATATAATACTGGGACTTTTAGTAGGATTAGTGGACCCTGTTCCTCTCTGTATCAAAAGTAAACTTTTAAATTTCTGATTTTGATCAAGTTTTCTGCCTCTGTTGTCAATGAATGCTCTTCCATATACCTCATTTATATTTGGAAACCAGAGGTTTAAGCATGTTGAGAAAGAAAAACACCAATCAAAGAGGAAGAACCTTTAGAGATTATCAGTTAATCTTTAAGAAATTTTGCCTTTCAACTTTCAATTCATTTTTTCAAGAGCCATCTGTCACAGCATGGATCTTAACCTGGATTTTCTATTTCTCAGTTCAGCGTTCTGATCACAGAAAACCTGAACCTAACTGTCCAGGGCAGAAGAATCTATTATCACAGTAAATATATGGCCAAAACCAGGTGCACATAGCCCCAGATCAGCATTAGTACTAGAGGCCAAATCTCAGTGTACTCAGAACAGTTCCAGTGTTCAAAATCCCATTTCAGTATTTCAAAACCAGGTGCTGGTATACTTTGCCAAAAATCCAGCTCAAAATTAGCACTGCTAGGCTATATCATAGTTTGACTTTAAAAGAATTTAAAACTGAAGCCTGTAGTAAGTGCTCAAGAGAAGGATGCTCATGGGTTTGGAATTAACAGTTAATGACAGCTTGCTTCCAGAGGTAGAGCTTGTTAAAGAAAATGGACTACAGCAATTAAAGTTAACAGTATAGAAAATAAAGTATGCATATACATTCTGCAAAAGCAAAGAGATTTTTAGGTGTGAACTCCAAAATCTTACTGGGAGATAAATTTCAAGTAGCAGGGCACCAGGGGGATTACATTAACCTTTTTCATCTGTAATTTGAGCATTATTTTTATAACTGTTGGAAAGACATTGTGGCTCAATGTGATTTATGGACACTATTAACTTAAAAACACTGAAAAGTAAACTTCTATTATATCCATTTCCCTTGCTGCATCACTGTTCGTATAGTCAGCTTCAATTGTCCCCTCTAAAATAGAGTGTTTCTGTTATTACTGCGATTCAAAGTACAATGGTATAGAGTGTGGCCAATACAACTGGAGCTGTAGACATATGCAGTGCAGATAATGCATTCCATTTAGGCTTTTAGAGTCCGGGGAAGGCCCTCCTGCGCCATCAAACTTTTAAAAACTTCCTGTAGTGATGATGCCAGCAACTCCATGAATAATCTCATCCAATTAGTTCTGCTGCACACGCGTATTGTCCCAAATCACTAGACATTTTTCTTTCTGCAAATAAATACAAACTTGAAGCATATTAAAAAAAAATAGTAGGATAATAATCAGATACTCAACTATTTTCAACAGAAGGAGGAACTGAGGAGTACTTAACTAGGAAAGCTCCATGAAGAACTGGAAATCTTTGGAATGAAAGCTGACCATAGGTATTTAATATTATAGGCTGTCCAACTGACAGCAGTTTTTTCCTGCAATCTATTTGCGTGCCAAATCCTGGACTTTTACTTAGTTTTGATTCAAGTGAAGTCACACTGAATTCAGGCAAAAAGCTGGTTATCTGTCCATGGCAATTTTCTCCCTGTCATGTATTACATGTGAAAACAGGAGTACATTTTTACATGCCTTGTCGCAAGTCTGACCTTTTGAAAATTAGTCTTTAAAAAATTTGCTCAAGGACACAAAATGAATCAGTCAGTCGTGTAAATTATAATTTACTGCCTTGTTGATTTTGGTCATTTCAGCTTTTTTTTGTATGCAATACTCTAATCATAGTACAACAGCAGCAACCTAACATCATGTTAGATTAGCATAAACCTCATTTTATTTTATGTCATCTGTCATCCATCTGTGAGGTTTTAATGTCTTATTCTCATCACTTTTAAAGCAGAAAACTTACATCTCTTTCTATAATGTAATTATAGTTCCCTTATCATTCCCTACAGTATAATGTTACAGGGAATTTTCTTCTGCTTCATGTATAATTTCATTTTCTTTTTGATTGGCATTGTGTAGTATTGTGTTTGTCAGAAATCTCCACATTTACATTTTTATACCTGCATGTATTTTCAGTGCAAGAAAATTAAAAATCAGCAAAGTGATTAATGCAAATATTATTTGACTGGGAGATCTTTAGGTCTCTGACTCTATCTATATGTGACTACTGTATCTATCTG
Organism: Tragopan temminckii; assembly: GCA_028571105.1. NCBI lineage: Eukaryota > Metazoa > Chordata > Aves > Galliformes > Phasianidae > Tragopan > Tragopan temminckii. The sequence continues at coordinate 19,558,379 of JAOWBP010002978.1, forward strand.
ACCCCAGAATACAAACGAAAAAGCCCATGACCCCACCCGTCTCTTGGGCAGGCAGATGGTAAATTAAACTTAGCTCACTTTATGAGCGAACCAGAAACTTTGACCTCGCCTCAGATAGATTTGATAAATTGTCATAGCATTAAGCATTTGGTTGGAGTTAATCCATATATAGAAGGCTGTAGACCAGGTTAGGTGTACAGTTTTTAAATGTTCCATAACAACAGTAAGGATTGATTTGTAAGCCCACTGAAATAGGTGAAAAGACGCAACTGCAGATAAATGACCCTTGAAGTATTCAAATAACTGAAAACTCTAGCTTTGTGAGTAGCTTTGTGAGCTTCTTTCTAACCTGTCATGTGGGGTGGTACGTGGTGATCTCAAAATGCTGTTTCCAGTGATGCACTGTTTTATCGAGACAGCGATTACCTATATTGACATTTACCGTAGCTCAAACATCAACTTCTGATGTAGAACAAGGCAGTGTCTCATGCTGACATGCTTAGAACATCACAACATGATTGCTAAGATAAGTAATTAAAAACAGTAATGGCTTAAATTCTGTGTCTTACTAATGTTCAGTGGAGGCCTAGGTCTGGTTCCATGGGCAGAAAAGTTGATGGGAGCACACATGGTGTCATGACGGAGTATTTAATGCCCAGTGCATGAATCATAATACTTTGTTCATTAATAGTGCAATTTCAGCTGAAGTCATTATGTACCATGGGGATCATATCTTGAGACAGTCAGAAAACTGTACAGAAAACACAGATAGCCTCACACAGTTACAGTAACTGCAACAGGAATCAGCAGAGTCAGTATTTTAACAATCTGCCTTTTGACTAAGAGCACCTCATTTGGCAGTAAGATAAGCAAGTCTTTGGTTGGAACAAAGTCAAAAGGACTTCAGAAAAAGCCTCTTTCTATGACGCCCTTAAAGATGCTATCTCCAACACCATATGCTCTTTCATGATCCCATGGTTATTATTCTTATTTATCTTTTCCTTTATTCTGCTGGTTTCTGAGCGGTGATCTTCTGCATGTGATTTCAAATGCAAGAATAGAAGAAAAGCATTGGAATGCTAACGACAGGAACAATCTTTTATCAACGGATTCTAGCTGAAGCAAGACTAGTGCACATCTTTGTTCTATCTCAATACTAATACTGAATTTAATTTTAGAGTCCATCTGACATCTGTTTTTAACCCTGAGAAAATAGAAGGCAGTGATGTTATCACTGTCTACAGCTTCATAAAACTTGATGTATTTAAGTTAAGTTCATTTTCATTAGTGTATCTGCTGAGTTTTTGCTTTTTGATTTTGTTTGCTAGTTAGGGGAGACACCAGATTTAAGTAAAGTACCTAGAGCTGGTAAGAGAGAGGAAAGAGGCAGAACCTATTTTTACTAATGAAAATGGTAGCTATTGAATTAAATAATTAATGCAGTGCAGTCTAATTTCTTAGTCCAGAACATCAGCTTTATCTCTTCTGCAAAATCTAAAACACATCCAACTTTCATTTCATAAATAGATACATGTGCTAATTGCAGGTTGCAGATTTTATTATATCCAGAGAAAATTTTGATATAGATGTATGGACAAACAAAATATTGATAATCTGTAATTAAAATTTTAATTTGTTTTCTAAAACATAAATAAAAGCTTACTTGCTAAATAATGGAAGAATTTAACTTCCATGAGGTCAAATTTATAATGTGGTGGGTGTGGGCATTTGCATACAGCTATTAATTAAAAATTTGCCTTATTGAGGATAAGAGGGTTTAGATTATTTTTTAATAAAAAACAATAGAAGGGAAAAAAATAGAAGATATTTATTATTAAGGTAATTCTATGAAAAACACTAGAAATAAAAAGTTTTCTTTTAAAATGATTATTCTGGAAATAATAATTTAAGAAAAAGCATATCATTTTCGTATACATTAAAATATAAAATTATTCAACAGCTCCTATTCAAACAAGTTAAAGCAGCAGCGTGGCAGCAGTATACTCCATAGTCCAAAAGAAAATTACACTGACTATGGACGTTCTCCAATGGTAAAGAGCTTCTGAGTTACCTAATATTGCTGCTGTGACCCTTTGCCACATCCACACACCTAGTTCTGCATGTGTTCTAGTTAGATAAGAATGGGTTCTGGCATCACAGTGTATATTTGTCTGTAGATCGTTGTGTAAAGGCTTCTTGCAACGATGATAAATTAACATTGACTCTAGGCTCTTCTTTCTGAATGCAGCTGTATCAAACCTATGTGTCTCAACAGTGGAAGAATGCATGGGCCACACTGGAATTTATCTTTGCTTTACCTGGTTTGGAGATCAGGACCAAAGAGTAAAAATGCCAGTCATGACATGCCATGCAATGGCCCCATTGTACGAAAGGAGGAGCAGATCATGAACTTCTCATCTGGTCAGCACATCTCTTCAAAGGATCAGAACTAAATCCTTTGTTCAATATATCTCTTGCCAACACCAGAGCTGGGACACTGGTAATTCTGGGGTTGGCAGAGAAGGTCACTGTGGACAGTGACAGTTTTTTTTGGCCTCAAAACTCCATTGTATGGCTGTGTGAAATATGTACTGGTACAGTTCAGTTAAGCTGTGAGAATGTGAGATTGCTGGGCCATTAGCTAACTATCATATAGCAGATCTTTCAGTTTCAGGGCTAGACAGGTTCTTCTCCTTATAATTCTTTTGCATTCCCTCTTCAATTCTTGTTGAGTTTAGCATGGATACAGACAGAAACCAAGCATAAGAGAGCAGGGGGAGGATGCCTTAGTGTCCATCCCTTTCAGGGATATATAGAAATTTTTCTTCCTATTCCCTCATCATTCTCAAAGTCCCGCTTTCCTCAAACTGCAAAGTTCCTATACCTGATTAAGTGGGGACAAATCCTTGTAGTTTTGTGGCCCTTGTCACTCTCCTTCTAGGGCTGTGCTGCCTATGATCCAAGGCCAGGTCTGATTCAGCACACCTGCATAAACTTGGCTCATACTCCTAAGTAGACTGCAAGGTAGAGAGAGAGCTGAGAGAAAGCACGTACCCTGGAGCCATATGAGATAAGAAAGATAAAACTGCAGACAGAGGTAAGATTGTTGGGATGGAGGTAGACAGCAGTTCAAAAGGAAAAATATTGACAAGAAAAGATGTAACATTCTAAGAAAGAAAAGAAGAACTAGGAAGCTGCCAGCTCAGCTACTTCAAGACTCAGCCTGCTCCAAGGAGCAATAGAGATCAGCCTTTCTCCATTTGGCTGATAACTGCTCATCCAGCAAAGACTGTTTAGATGTGGTAAGCCAATTAATGCCTAACCTAATAGTTCTCATCAGTGCTAGCTATTTATTTTATGTAATAGGAAACGAGTAACTATGGAGTCTCTTCACATGTGGTAAAAGTTGCCTGATCAAACCTTGGAGGAAAAAGGAGGAGTTTTACCCCTACTTTTATTTTCATATTACCCACATAGCTCTCTTGTCATGGCTATCTACTGTCAAAAGCCTGCTTTCCTTCTGCAAGCATGCACTATCCACTCAGGTCTGATCAGTAGATTTTGAGTAAGTATCATTCTATCTTCCTAGTCTCTTGACCAAATGAACCTTGTTTTCATTAACTAATGAATGATTATAGTTTAAAGACTTCTATTTGATTCCTTAGCTAAAATGCTACTGGAAAAATACTCCAGATTTAACCAGGCTAATAATACCAAAACTGAGATGAACGAAGCAAAATAGTGTTTTCTGTTTTGAACCATATATAAAGATTTTCCAATCTGTGTTTTCCACTAGTATTTTTAAACAACACGTTTACATAGAAATTGCAAAACAGTATCGATCTATTTTCTAAATTTTCTTGATAGATCAAACTTAACACTGACATACTCACTGCATTCTACTTGATTTTTATTTTTGTTTTTCCACAGAACAAATTATCATTTTGTTAATGTGAAGTTAGCAGTGAATGTCATCCAAGCTGTATTCCAGTGATCAAGAGAAATTAGAGATGTCAGGCTGTTGATGCAGATAAACATGAATATTACATTCATTTTAAGTACCTAAAGCAATTGAATTCCTTTTTGGTTAATGTAATACTTCCACTCAATCTTTTTTGGTGTAGGAAAAATCAGAGACTAAAATGAGTACACATTTTTCCTTTACTTGATAGAAAATGACATAATTCTTTCTGGCTAGTAGATTATCAGAGTGCCCCTTCTGCTACGTAGCCTCAATGCTTTATTCGTTTGTCAAAATGAGAATGCTAAGGAGCACAGCTTAAGGAATTGCTCTCGTCCATCTTATTTTTTTAATGAATGAGCAACAAAATATACATACGAATTGTCTACAGTATTGTGTCCAAAACACAGAATTATTTATAAAAGCTCACCTGATGAGACACAACATATTATAAATGACTTCAGAAGGTGGTGAGAAAGCGCTTTGGGCATGTGAATAAATAGGCCTGCAGGGATTTGAAATAGCTTTTCTCTTCCACTTCTCATTGTGATAAGTAGTATATATAATCTGAATCCTAAGAATACCTTCTTTGCAGACCATTGTCAGCAGCCCCAAAGAATCTGTGTATTTGAAGACTGACCGTGTAAGGTACCTTTGGAAGGCACACCATAACACATGTGCAAAAGGCTGTTGATGCAATACATGTTCTCATCATTCAAGTCAGTATTAGCCTTCATGGAACGGCATCATTTGCTTATGTGGATATGGAATTAAGAATTTAAATGTTACTGTATACTTTCAGCCACAGGAAGGTTGCCAGTAGTATTTAAAGAAATATATGTAGGATAATTTTTTGGGAAAAGCGGAGAATTTGTATCGTAAAGAATACTCAGTCAAAAAGTTAGAAATACTGAACTAGGTTTTATGTCAGGTTTTCTTAGACACTGGTATCCTCAATGAAAATACTAACACAACCAAAACCACAATTACAATAATAAATAACAAATAAGCAAAATCTCAATCTACATAGTATGCTATCCTATGAACTTGATCCAAAGACCTTGTTGAAGACTATAAAGACCTCCTGACTCATTTTATTTCTAAGTGACTTTTACAGCCAGACCTTCATCCAAAGCTCCTCTTCCAAAAGCAGCTTTGCAACATTAGTTATACTGTGTTAGAGCTAACAAACCTACTAATAACACACTGACCTGGCTTCCGTATTAGGGGTAGTTTGCATTAAAAAATTCAGAACCTAGATATCCTTGTAGTAATGGAAATAGTATAATGCATATAAAAGTACCTGTCTTGACTTTGAAATACTTGAAATACTGGTATAAAATCACAGATTTAATCCTGTTCCTCCTAGAAGCAGGAGACTAGCCCACCTGCTTTGCAGAAGGTGTTGGTTGTATACTATGTCAGAAAACAGGTGTTGATATTCCTCCCACAGATCCCATTAGTATGGTGTCCTCATCTTTGCAGCTTTAGATTATTCTGTTCCCTGATCATCTTTCAGTTTACTTTCAGCCTTTAAATTCTCAGATATTCTCTTCAGCTGTATTTTTACTCAGTATTTGAAGCAATGGAAGATGCTGCTAGGAAAACCTATGCCTCCATGTATAATTATGAAATGTGGAAACCAATTTCTGGGAGACTGCTGACATGAACACAGTCTGTTTAACGTGAGCAGGTGTGTATGAATTTCAGCATGTAAAGCCAGGTAAGAAATAGCCTCAGCTTTGCTGAGAGAAGTAAGGAGTCACTGAAATCACTGTCCCTTTCCACCCTGGGTATACTGCATGCTATGGAAAGTGATCAGTGTTTGTGATTTACCGTGATAATGCTGTTCAAAATCTATAGCCACTGTGCAGGAAAATATTCAGTAACAAAATTCTTCTCGTTTTTGGGTGGTTTTTTTGTTTTGTTTTGTTTTTTGTTTTGTTTTCTTTCCCCAAGTTGGTTCTAAATGAAGTTGTTTCTCACAAATACTTGAAAGTTTTAACTACATGCTTCTATTAGGTTGGGGATATGATATAAATTTCTACCAACACAGCAAACCAGTGATATTTACTTTTCTTTTGCTTAGGCATCTTTTCCTTTCATATCTAAATAAAGCTCTACCAATATAAACCTCCTTAAGCCATGTAAATAATTGGTTGCACTTCTATAACTGTACCAGAAGGAGGAAAACAATAAAATTTTTAGTAGCTTTAAAGTGAAATTTAACAATTTTTTTTTTTTTTTCCCCCACAGTTCTATGGTTTGAAAAAAAGTTGTCTAAGAGAAGGACAAGTAGAAAGGTTCTTGACAATTCGGGTATCAAGTTTTGGAGTGTGGATGCTTAAAGATAGTTTGGAGGAATGTTTTTATTTTTATTTTCTCTAGCCCTTATGGGGGAAAAGAATAGCGTCCCACAGGTATTTCGCAGCGTGTAGAAATGTCTAGGAAAGTCCAACACAACGACATTGATCAAAGTTGCTAAAGCAAGGCCTTAGATAAACTTACGGCTTTAGAACAGACAAAGACCTCTGAGTCAAGAAAGCTGTGTTCACCTGTAGGAATTTATAGCTCTAATCTAAGGCTTAAAAAAAAATGTTTTGGCCACAGTCTAAAATGGGCATCTTCATTTAGTTTTGACATTATACTGTTAAAATGAATAATTCAGATCAAATTTTGATTGAGTCAGAGCATTCAGAAAGTCAACAATAATTATAGAACTGTCATTATATAGTGAACATTGGTGCTATGTTTTGAAACAAATTTATTGTAAAGTATGATTTATAAGTCTTTAACCTGATCCTATTAATTAACAAGCAGCACAGCTATAGTTGAGTTTCCAGTGGGATGATTTTCTTACAGTGAGTACATTGCAAACCTCCATCTTAAAGGCGAAAATGCAGAATGGGAATGTGAGCTAGCAGAAATCAGGCATCACAGATACAGGGAAGAGAAAGGATGAGGTTCCTGATAAGTTCTGTGCATGCTGAACCTGAGAAAATCGTATTCTGAAGTGCTGAGGCTCTGAAGAGGTTTGTGATCATGTTGGCAATAGAGTAGTCAGTTCTAGAGCATACGACTGCTAGATAAACTAGTAGTCTGCGTAGAATTTAGAATTGGAAATGAGAAGAATTGTCTTAACAACAAACCAGTAGGTGGCAGTAACTGACATCTGGAAGAGCACGGAGGAAGGCTCGTGCTGTGGTCATTGCATTCTTCCTCGAGTTATGCCGTTTGGTTATCATCTCTCCTACAACGCAGGGTGCAGAAAAGGCAGTGCTGCAGTCTCTAAGGTATTTCTCGCCTGTCTTTGCATGCAGCTGTGACATACTGCCTCTCTGTTCCCTTTCTCGGCTACAATTCCTGTTTATCTTGATGGCATAACCTGTTTGGAACCAACTCCAAGCTATTAAATAAGATCAGTCCAGGCAGGACTGTATGTGGTGCTGTTCTCACTCCTTTTGGAGATGGTACAGCTCTTGGTGGAGGTGGAAACTGAATAGCTATGGCTTGCTATAGCTCAGCATTGTCTCCTTTCTCCAGGATTGGATGTCTAGAGGGCATGTACACTCTACCGATTTATAAATGTAGTATCAACTCTAAATTACTCAGTTGCATCCTTCAGTTCAAATCACATTGGTTTACATCTTAAAAATGAAACCTCCATGCATAATCTAACCGATATGTTTCAATCCAGAAATTTTCCTTGCACATTTTATGTCTTGCTATATGCCTGAAATTCTTGCATTCTGTGCCAGTTTTGAGGCACTAAACTGGGAAACTTAGGCAAGTTTTTAACTTCCACTCTTTGAGATTTTTTTTTTGAGTGCTGAATATTGAAACTATGATTAGCATAGCCTTTTAAACCTTTGTGTTGTCCTTAGGAAAGCATAGGATGTACACAAAGCAGAACACTACTGTGTGATAGTGTGTATCACCGGCATTTTAACTTACAAGTTCTTTGTTTCAAAAAAGGTTAAAAAAAATTTCCAGTAGCATTTCAGCTCTGTTCAGAATTATGAGTTTCTATTTCTCTATCAATATATTATCTCCCTGTTTGTGTATCACCACCTTATAAAAGATCTCGCTGTGATGCATTTAACACTTGAAATGGTGACTGAAGAGTAGAAGTTGGTGACAAGTGACATCTTTCAGTATCTATACCAGAGCAAAAGGAACAAGAAAAGAATGACTTGAAGCAGTTATTCTTGGGATGACATTATGTATATGCGTAGGTATAGGGAGACATAAATTATATATATATATACATATATATATATTTTATATATTTACATTGTCATATGAGGAATAATTGGTTAGATATACGTATATCAGTGTGTGTTAAACATACCAAACAGCACAATTCCATGTTTTGGAGCCACCTGTGCACCTACTTCATGTACTGTTCAGCTCCAAGAATTTAGTATAATACTAAAGTCTGTGATAATTTGAGTGCATGATGGGCTGATGATGTAGTATGAATTTAATCAAGCGGCAGTGTAAAGAGGGTTGGGTAACTTGGCTCTCAACTCATGTAGTCTATCTGAATGGAGTTACTAATATCATTTTTTTATTTCTTTCCTCTCTGTGCCAATTGCACCAACGATTTGGCATGCATAGTAAGAAGTTATTATCGATTCTGCAGCAGCTTTCCTGTTGCATGGTGCAGATAGCACAAATCTTGTTAACAGTCTGACAAAATATAAATGGTTTCATAATAAACTGCCACCCCTTTAATATCTCAACAACTTCAGAAACGTTATCTGGCAACTGCAGGGGATTAAAGTTATGTTTTCAGAAGGCCAAAATTTAGCACCATGCTTGCATAAATCCCTCTCCCCCACCCTGGCTCTGCAAAGTAGTTTTTTGTTTTGTTTTGTTTTGTTTTTCAAAGCACGAAGCAGTAATTAAATTTAATCTTCTGTATCAAATACAGGTGTGTCTATCCATTTAATTAGGTGGGGAATGTGGTAAAGCATAGCTTTTAAAAGTGATGATACTTCACAAGTTTTAGGGGAATTAGTAAAACCAAATGTAGTACTAATTCTTCATGACTACTGATGTGTGTGGTAAGTTTAAACATCTCACAACCTTATGCATACCTTGCCAGTGCATGTCCTGGTGTAAGGTACCAGCATCAGATACACCTGGTTCATCTGGGCAGCAGTATGGCATAGGAGAGCCTTGGGCTGGAGAGCACAGGTGTCCTTAGACAGGACAAAGAGTGGGGTGAAATGGTTCCAATGAGTATTGCAAAAGGCTCCAGGGAGGAAATCTCTATCGAAGAGTTAACAAAACAGATGCCAGATGTGGTGCATAAATGTAGGCTCCTTGTGTGCCATAACAGTTGGCTTCAAATCATTAAGTGAAAAATATTCCCAAAGTGTGAAGCTGACTTTTCCTTTTTGTGTGGAAACTATTTCATCCTTAGGAAGAAGGACGCCTGAGTCCTTGCAGTGAGGACATTGTATTGTTGTATTGTATTCATGCCGAAATATGAATGTGGTTGTAGATGCCCTACTGCTTTGCAGCTTCAGGCCTTGACTATCTTTCACCATATAAAGAGATTCTCAGTATGTTACAACTCAAATTTGTCATGTTCCTCACTTGCATTTTTTAATATTTTTGTTATACAGACTTTAAGTATGGCAGAAGGTGACATTGGTGCTTTAAGAATTCTTGTCCTTTGGGAAAAGAAGGAGGGATAGCAGAGCCTGTGATGTTATTTATGGCAGACGAATGCTCTATGAGTCTGCATTGCTTTTCCACTGCAGAGAGACTGCTTACAATAGGAGATTGACACTCTGCAAAAAAAAAAAAAAAGCTTCTTTACGTTTGAATGTCTGCTTTTTGCAGGTAGTCTACAGGTTTTTCTGTTTTGAGCTGATACTGTGGCTTTAACTTGTGGAATGGTGCTTTATTTTGAATTTTCACACTGAGATCAATAGAGCTGTTTAGGAAGTGTAACTCATCTTAAACAGGAGTGCCAGAATCTGCTGACACTCTTGGCATGTAACTGACCATCTAATTTCCAGGCACTGTTTTGTAAAATGCATGATGGCAACTTTTAGAACATGAGAACAGGAATAAGCAAATAGCAAGAAGTAGCAATTTTTCTTACTCTGTGTGAATGCCCTTGTTTCCGTTTGAGAGCAGGTATTCATATGAAAAATAGCCCTTCAGCAAACATTTGTGTGAACAAAGGACCTGTTTGTATGAATGCTTATAAATAACAAATTGTAAGAATTATAAACACTGTTGAACTGAATCATCACTAAGCATTCAAATGAGTGTTAGCAAACATTGAGCAAAGAGAAAGCTGCCTTTAGGATTTTCTTGCACAAGGAATTTCGTAGCAAGCAAAGAAGACATTTCAGGTAGTTGTAAGGGCAGAATAGTCAGTCATTGAGAAATGTGTAAAACACTGTTGACTTCTGACCTTGAATAATTAGAAGACTCACAGAATCACAGAATGGCCAGGGTTGGAAGGGACCACAAGGATCATGAATC
>JAOWBP010002978.1:19569285-19585997 GCA_028571105.1 Tragopan temminckii
TGGAGATCTACTCAGAAAAGTAAAGATGCAGACTTTTAGGTTTCACAAGTAGTATTTCACAGGCAGCTGTGCCTTGGAAATATGATGACAGCAGCCCTAGGAGACTGTGTTTGAAAAAGGACAATTTCTTCCCAGTTCTATGGGGCTTTCTGTCCTCCAGACCCGCAGTCTACTTCTTCGTTATTTAGAAAAATCAAAAGGCAAAAATGCAGAAAGCTCAGAGATGTATGAGATGCTTGTAATAGAGCTGGATACATTGGCATGTGTTATAGTACAGCTATTGTCTTCTTGACCATTCTCTCTCATCTTGTTATTTTTATATGAAGTTATTTAAATGTGTGCATATTCCTCAGAGGAGTACTCTGTTTTGCTTTCCATTTTTTAAGAATGTCCTGACAAGAAAGTTACAATAAATATCTCCATGAAATTTGCTTAATAAGAATTTTCAGAAGCATTTGTCATATTCCTGCTAGCAAAGTCAACTGAAAGACTAATTTTAGCAATGTGAAAAGCTGCTTCGATTGTGACAAAAATTATGGCCTAAGGGACAGAGCCACCCCCTCAAGAAATTAATACTTACAAAACCACATTTCTGTCAACAGTCTGATGGCAATGCCATGGGATGCTACTAATGGGAAAACAGAGCTGTCAGAATAAAAAGTGTTCATCTTCTCTAAACCAAGGAGGCTTTATTTATTCTTCCAAGCAATAGGCGCAACTGAACTGTCTCTCTGAAATCTCTGTCTCCTGTAGATAATATGGTTGGTTTAGTATTAAATCATACTTCAACCTCTGTCTCATGCACTTGGTTTGTTTTGTCATCATGTGGACCATATTCTCTTGAGAATAACAACTTTCTTAGTATGTTTTTATGTTGCATCCACAATTATAGCTAAGCTATATGTTCAGGGTTCCAAACAAAACACAATTTGCAATTACATGAGCTAAAAACACAAACCTTATATACATTAATCTAATAATTAATTAAAGTATTAGCAGTCTAATAAAATATTTATAGTTTTTTAAAAAAATTTGTTTTGATTAAATCAGCACTCCCAATTCCCCAATTATTATAGCTCATTCCCAGTTATGTGGCCATTGAAACTGGTACACACCAATCTTCTTGTTTCTACTCCTTGCTCTGCTGCTCACCCTTCTGATATCCCTCAAGAAGCAGGAGAAAGGATTATGGTGAATTCATAGTGTCTGGAACCCTTCATTGGAAGAAGAATGATGTTGCTGAGGACTTCTTCCTCCCTACTGTAGGATCTGCTTGAGGCTATTTTTATATGTTTCCTAGCACACACTGCACATTGTTCTTTCTTCATTGGTCCACAGTTTCACCTTATATCTAAATATACTATAAATAGTACATTTTGCGTATGTTGAATTTTTGTTCTTTGTTCCCTTTCTTATCTCTAAAGCCAGTTTTACTGGTCTCCCAAGGGCTTAATGACCAATAATTGACTAGTAATTTGTTTATAGCCTGGGAGCTTCTGGTTTCATCCTATCTCCACATTCTCTAAACCTCTGCTATCATTCGTTACTTGTACTCCTCCACATTAGTTTTATTCTAGGCTCACAGTGAACTCTGTACAAAATAACTACTGCACCTCTACTATCTGTTACGTAAATAAATCTCAAAAGTATTATAACAATAGGTATGTTAATGCACAACCTTACAAAACTAAGCTAAAACTTAAACAAATTAGGTAATATTTAAGGCTGAGTAACCTGGATCTGTTCAGCCTGGGGAAAAGAAGACTGAGAGGGGATCTGAAAAATGTTTATAAATATCTAAAGGTATGTGAGAGGCAAATGGATGAGGCAGGCTTTTCTCAATGGTGTGTAGTGGTAGGAAAAGGAGTAATGGCCTAAAACTTGAACATAGGAAGTTCCGTAGTGACATGCGGAAGAACTTATTTAGAATAAGGGTGACGGAGCACTGGAACAGGCTACCCAGAGACGTTGTGTAGTGTCCTTCTATGGAGATATTCAAGACCCATCTGGATGCCTGTGCAACCTATTGTAGGGTATCTCCTTTAGTAAGGGAGTTGAACTCAATGATCTCTTGAGATCCCTTCTAACCCCTGTGATTCTGTGATTCACCTGGCAGGTAAATAATTGCTGTTACACCTCATCTAGCTAAAACAAATCTCCAAGCAGGTGAAGACAATCCAACACAGCCAGCCTGATATGTCCTAGCTCTGAGGCTTTGTAGACATAAAGGAAAATTATGACCCATAACTAGCAAAGCTAATGCCACACTTAGTGGGCTACGGGACTCTGCTCAGTGGATCTTCATGCCTTAGCTACCACTTCTAGGCTGCAAAGAAGTCTTAGCCATGAGTTTAGGAGGTGAAACCGAAAGGAGAGGAATATTGGTGTTCCCAGTTAGAAGAAGAGGGATTGGTGTGTCTGTGTTCTGCATTCCTGTGCGTCATCTAAGAACTAATACCTTTGGTTCCTCAGTTGTAAGCTACACGTCAACACTGGCTTCCATCAGAGTGTTGTTTGAACCAGCCACAACAGGAAGCAAAGATATGTTTAGTGCTGTTTCTTTAAACCAAGTCCAGAAGTTCATGCTCCTCCTCAGGGTTTTATGGCCTGGAATTGTCCCTTGGTATTGGGTTAAATGCAGCTTCTTTTTCAGGGTGTTGGGTGGGAGTGGGACTAGACAAGATGGAAGCCCAGACACAGGATACAATTGTGGTTGTGTGAGTATGGGCTGAAAACTTTCCCAGTGGCAGTGTACACCCTGCTCTTTGTTACAGTGTAGTGAGAGCTAAGAGCACTGTCAGGGAATCCTCAGACAGATTTATTCCCTCCGGATATGTATCATGGCCTTTTCTGCAGCACCCATGTGCATTGAATGGGTGACAGTAGCACTACACAGTAAAACTCTTATGTAATAAATGACATGAACAATAAAACATCTGCCAGCGATGAAAGAAACTTTTCTAGATAAATGTTGCACACAGTGGAAAATCCTACTGGTTTATTATAGCCAGCTGTAGGATTTGTTTCTTTTTCCTCTGACACTAGGAAGACTGAAATTCTCAAAGCCTCTCTAAAACAGAAGAACACAATTAAATATTAAGTTACTTCTACAGTGATGGTTAATGAAAGATTGTCACATAAAAAAAAAAAGAGGTTAGATTTAACCTGTTTCTTAAATTCCATCTCAAATCATTAGGAGAGCATATACTGAATATGCTTTTTACTAAATAAATGATATCTGCTATGGAAAGTATGTACTAAATATATAGTCCCCATGTGGATTTATATGAGAGTCAGAATGTAAGAGCTGAGCTTTGTTTATAAGATCTGGGACAATAAAATTCTCAAGGAAAAAGTCATGAAATAATTAGGAGAATACATATGCTTCTTTAAAAAGACCAAGTGCTTGGATTGCCAATGAGTTGAGTGCCATGTAATCAATTACCTCATATAACTTCCTGATAACCACAGAAGTGCTACTATCTTGGTCTTGTAGAATGTAATTTTTAACTTTTATTGGTGAATCTATGGTTGTTTGAAATTAAATGTATAATGGCTCTTTGGAAAATCTTATTTGTTATTTCAGTTTAGTCATATACTCATGCATGCTCTTACCTGATGCCCTGTTATCTCACATTGATATGGAACCATACTAAGTGAACTTATTTCACAAGTGCCACAAGGAAATAATATTGCAAATATTTTTTTCCTGAAGGAGTTTTTCCTGTTTATTTTAATAATAAATGGGAAAATTCAGAGTAATAATTTAAATAGTCTAAGCAGAAATTGTCCGGTTACAATAGTTTATGTAAAAAGATGTATTATACACAAGAATTTCTTACCGTTGATCATCACAAAAGGTATCATTCACTTGAAGTGTGGTCAGAAATAGAACAGAGGACAGATCTAACTTTTATTTGATAATGAATTGGATATAAAAAAATGTATTATATTATTAACTAAGTAATTTTGTAATAATAAATTATAATAAAGACATAAGCATAATTTGTTAACATGGACAGCCCATGAAACTGGTACATGGTCTTGCAAGAAGTGTGTTGGAACACATCTTGAGAAGGTTTGTGTAGGTATAAGTAACACTGTTAAATTTGTAGTAGGAAAGACAGAAGCTGTCAGATGGGCAATTTTCTGTAAAGATGAAAAAAAGAATGAATTTTCTTTGTTTACAGAGGTTTTATGCTGATTATATACCATTTCATGCTGTAGACAACTGCTGTAAAAAACTGGGAAAACTCTTTGGAGTCATTGGTTCTGGATCACTTCAGGAAACAGGATGAAGCACTTTGGAAATCATACAAACAAACTGAAAAGGCAGTTGAAAAATCACCTTGGTCTTACAACACTGTTGTAAGAGAGTATTCTTCTCCCAAGAACTTCACAGTGACTGGGAAAAAGAGGTTAGAACTTAGGTCCTAACTTTCTGAACCTGTTTGGAAACTTCAGTGCTAATTAGAAATTCAGAGTTACCCATAAACCTTTCTGAAACCATAGGAATTTTTCCAACTCTTTCCTGCTGGATATTTCACTGATGACTGTGACCACATAGTCAGAAGTGTAGGAAGAAAATCTCAAAGTTGTGTTTCAAATGGGGTCAACCAAGATAGACCACCTCAGTGCAGTAGAACATATATAAACAAATATCTGTGGTGTTTCTGAAGCTTTATGTCATTGTGTTGAAGATGTGAAAAACACTTGATCCCAGTCAAGTCAAATAGTTAAACCTGCTGTTATCAATAAAAGTTTTGATATGTTTCATAGTTGAAGCAATGTCTTGATAATACCTGAATTTTATTTGCATTATCTATGCAATCTTAGAAGACTTATTTAAGAAATGGAATTTTGGCATGGCTTAGCAAACCACTCACTCTGGCCTTATATTGCTCTAGGAGCATAATGGCACTCATTAGCACAGAAGGTGGGAAGACTTAACTTCCTTCCTAGAAAGACTTTTTGTGAGAGGACAGATGTGGAATCAAACACAATATGCATTTTTTGATAAACAAAAGTTCTAAATGCTAAAAAAAAAATAAATAAATAGCATTTTCCATGACCAATAGAGAGGTAAACCTCTTGACTGCTGGTCTTCAATGTTGGACTAGATGATCTTTAGAGGTCCCTTCCAGCCCCTACAATTCCGTGATTCTGTGATTCTAGTTGCACCTGTTAGCTCTGATGACTTAGAGGTGGTGGTGTTAATACATAAAACCTTCGGTATAAGCTAGTATAGTTAAAATGACATAAGTCAGAACCTGTCAGTGCAAATTAGTTCTCCCTTTAATCTGTGTCCTGAAATATTCTAAAAATTACTGTGTAAGAATTGTTTTTAATTTTAGTCATATGGATATGAGATTTTAGCATTAATGTTATATTCAAATACCTACTGTTTAACTTTGGCCAAGGTTGGAGATTACCAAGAGGTCTAGTTATTGTACCATGAAAGTTCCCATTGACTTTAGCTGTGTAAATCTGGAAATACTGGCTGGATATTTTTTTTTTCCTTTGAGTTACTAAATACTTCCTTAGAATTTTACATGCTCATGGGTGTAAGTAGGGCTGCAAGATCTCACCGTAGGTAATTGCATTATCCCAGCTTTAAACTGGCAGGTTAATGTTACTCAGGAGGCAGTTTCACACAAACAGATAAAATCCTAGAGGATTTTGTTAGGTCTCTGCCAGCAATCCAAATAAGGATAAAGGATATTTTCTTAAGTCATACAGCTGTGTGAACAATTGAAATCGATTGGAGCTGTTGTTGAGCTCTCTTGGGTCCCTAGTCACACAGATATTTTTGGAAACGATTACACAGCTAAAGTAGAAAATAAAGCATTAAGAAGGATTATGCTGATATTCTAATTTCACTATCTAGGGGTGAAACCACATCTCTTATCTACTCAACAGCAATAAAAACTGCTCTTTTGAGGAAAAAAAAGGTGTGATCAATAGAGAAATGATTTCATTGTGTAATACATTTAGGTAACCCAGAGATTTGGCATGAAAAAGGAAACCCTCAATGGGAGCCTTATAACTAATTCAATAGGAAATAAAAGGCAGATATTTATTTTGGGAGGTTGACCAATTTTGTTCCTTCCATTTTAAAATAAAGAATGTTTTCTCTTTGCTCATGCTATTCCATTATCCCTCCTCATCTCCTTGCAGGCTCCTGCCTGTTTTCCTACTGCCCATCTCATGATGCCATGCAGCCTTCCCGTACTGACGTTGGCAGCACTGCTTGTGTTGATAGTAACTAGGTTTGGCAGCCCTTGTACAAAGAGTACAAAGTTTTGACAACACCCCTTGTTAGAAGATAAAGCCATCATCAAATACAGACTCTGTCAAGTTTCTGTAATCTATTTAGAATACCACTCTGCCAACTTAAGAGACTCTTATTACCTGCAGCTTAATCAAGTTAATGTGAAAGCATCTGACTTCCATTTATGGCACCGTGATAGCTGGATCCAACTTCAGCTGGCATTACTGGCTATCAGCGATGATGTTGCTAATTATGGCTATTTGCGGATAACTCCTGGCTGCTCCAAAGAGCAGCCCGCCGCCAGCAGGACTGCCCACGGAGCGGGCCATCACGTCACCCCACTGCCAGCACTGCCAGCACTGTGGGTGGTGGCTGGGTGTGTGCATGGGCATGGAGACACCAAGGCTGCTCTGAAGGCAGCGAGTGCTGCTGATTTCAGTAAAGGTTTGCATGCAGGGCAGCACGTCCACACCATCAGAGTTCCTCCACGTGGGAGAAGTTTCCTAGGGAGCCTTGAGGAGGAAGGTAGTGCAAGGTGCTATTGCAACCTTGTTCAGAGATACATAGAGAAGGTCTCCTGCACTACTGTGATCCGCTGCATGGTGGACAGTGCTAAATGCCTTTGTAAACTTTTCAGTCTCTGTCTTCACCTGCCTTTGGATTTCTTTTTGTAATTCTCTGTTTAGGAAGATGTTCCATGGCCTCATTGTCTGATGATCTGAAAATTTTTGTTCCAATTTCTGGCCTAGATGGGCCAGAGTAGTTTCTAATACTGTGTACTAACAGTTGTTAAGATGTAACACCACCAGCAGCTGCTGTATGTGAGAAGAAGCATCAAAAGAAAGAGAATAATAAGGACATGTGTGTACTGTTTTTCTTTTGAGAAGAAAAATGCTGATACCAATGCTGTGATTGATAGCAACACGTAATACATAAATATCTGTGCTTCCAAAAGCTGCTGCCAGCCATGACAACCTTGCCTGGACTGAATAATGTTCAATTTCTATAGAGATAATATAATAACATATTAGAAACATCCTTTAAAATAATAATGACTGACTTCATTTGAATGATCTGAAAGCCTTAAAGAGGGAACAAATGTGTACTGAAAACACTACAATACTTCTGTGCTTGACAGTCATAAATATATTTTAAAAATCTCATCTAGGTCGTTGGCTGACAATTCAATTATTCAACTTGGTGCTGGAGAACATCATAACAAAATTTGTCTCCTCAGTGATGTGGTAGTAAATCTGAAGTAAAAGATGTCTTTGGAATGAATAAAGAATCTACTTGTTAATTTTATTTATGTAATATGAAAGCCAGTTCACCTACTCCTGTGGCACTTCTCATTCAATGTAGCACACAAAAAAGTAGGAATTTCTTCCTTATTTTTCCACCTCTTTGCAAATTGAACCTTAACTCTTTGTATTAGTTTTGTTCTGAATAAAAGGTGAGAAATCAGCCTTTAAAAAATTGGAAGCCCCAAAATGATGTGCATGGAGATACAGAGATTCCTGTGGTACCACGTGGCGCTAAGCTGACATCAGCCCAGCCCAGGAGCCACATGGCTGCAGTGCTGTGGATATAGTCAGATAAATGGCAAACCTGTCTGGATGTCCTGCTGTAGACTATGAGTAGACTACTGACCCATGTTTATGGAGCCCTGTATATCATGCTCCCAGGCCCTAAAGAGTCCTGCCATGCTACCAGCTCACTCCTTACTAATCATGAATGATTAGAGATCAGGTGTCCAAAGACCAAAAAGTCACACCAGTAGCTGAAATAGAAAACCAGAAGAAAGCAAACAGGAGGGGCTGTGTGGCTCATTGGTGACTGTAAGTGACAGACAGGTGTCCTTTGCTGCTCGTGGAAGAGCTTGTTTTGCGGCAGGCAGCACCTGGAACTTTCCAAGGGGACAGATTTGCATGACAGAGTAAATGTCCAAATGTCTTTGTAAGATCTGGCCAAATCTATAGATGTGGGGGATCTTGTTCCTGAAGACTTTTGGCTTTATATACAAGTATTCAGCATTCACATTTAGCACACACAGCGCACAAAGTTGCTCTTTCTTTCTGAAGCTCAGTCATGCATCAGGGTTGCAAGAAGTTATAGACCTGACAGATTAGAAGGGTCACAATTCATGAGCTTAGCAGCTTCTGACACCAAAATATGGCAGCATTTCTTGTGCTCTTGCATTATTTCAGATTCTCTGATAACTATTCTTTCACTTGCATCACTCCCTGCAAAGAGGTTTTGTTATTTTTCTGAATATAATTCTTAAAGAAAGCATTGTACTGTCAAGGTTTGTAAGATTACAAGGTAGATAAGACAGGAGAAAGGATTAAAAGTTGTTTTTCCAGAAAAATGCAATTGTTTGTTGGAGTGCAACATGCTTTCAGTGGCTACTCTATTTATACAGATAATTTATGTTTCTTGCATGCATAGAAATGAATAATACAAACATATGTTTCAAATGGCACTCTCGATAAATAAAAGTTGGACTTTAATATCTCACCATATCAGCAATAAAAGGAGAAGCTGAACACTGTTTGTATTGTATTGATTACCTTCTGAGGCTGGTGAGAGTGCTCCCGGCTATCGTGCTATCAGCCTGGACCAGCAGAGCTCCAGCATGCTGCCTGTGATAGCCACTCAGGAGGGCGGCATGCAGAAAAGCAGGAATGAGTCAAAAAAAATCCTTGCTTGGCTCAACAGATGACGTTTTGACAGGCACGTAGCTCTCAGTTCACCTTTGTAAGTGCTGGTGAACTTTGTGAGTGTGTTTAGCTGGGGTGAGGTGTGGCTAGCCAAGGGGGACTGAGTGCTGCTTGATGTTGCTGCTGTGCAGTGGTGCAGGATACAGACTCACAGCAGTCACTTTGGCAAAAGTAGACAAGTGCTGAGGGCCTTGTTATTGCATTGTTTTTAAGGAGTAGAAGAGACTCTCCTTTATCAGTTCTGTACAATTAGCACTGTTCAGGGCAGTGGGTCAGGCCAGAACAAGCAGTGGGGAGCAGGGGTCATGGGCCTGCAAGCCTCTGGGCTGTGTTTCCGTTGGAACCCCCCACCTGCAAGTCTCTTTGTGATGGTGAATGTGAATGACATGCACCGGGAGGTGAATCACAAAGAATAAAAGATTAGCACATTGGATGGAAAGAGAGGTGGTGTGCATGAAAACACTGCAGGTTTCTCACTGGCTTTCTTGCTCTGTGAATGCAAACTGTTTTCATAAATAGTTTGCTGAAGCCTGTAAGGACTTATGTAATTTTCTTTCTATTTACTCTTCAACTGATTGCTCAATATTGTATGAAAAAAAAAAAAAAAAAAAAGGTGGACTACTTAGGAGGAAATACAGTCTTTATTAGTATGGTCTTTATTTAGGCTTTTGCCAGAAACGCAGTTTTAATACTGCAAATACTGCTACATCTCTCAGTATTCCCATTTTTGAGCTTTATGACATTATCTTTTTTTGATGATGGTTGTCATGACATATCAATTCAAACAGGTCCTCCAGGAGTATTGTGCTCAGGTTGTATTCTCTCATCACAGTGGTCAGCTGCTTTTCTATTTTCTTCTAAGGTGCCATTTCTTTCAGTCACAAGGGTATATTTTTGCTGGTGTAAACAATGAGTGCAAGATTAACTTGCAAGGCAGGCACTTGCTGGGAAGATTAGCATTAGCTCATGAAATAGAAAACCTCATACTATAACTATTATCCCATAAAAACTGAAATTAAATGAGCTTCTATTGTTATGATTCAAAAGAACCACAAACTGTCTTAAGAAATGCACATTTCCTTTCTAATAGATATATCATTTCTCTAATCGTAATACATCACGATTCATAATTACCTGAATTATCTCACATTTATATATATCAGAATAAGTATATTGGAACTCTCTAAAATTTTACTGACAATTATGAGCTGTCAACAATTGTGACCTTTTAGTGTTATTCAGAAGCAGCAGCTGATTTTTAGAAAAGAAAGCAAACTGAACAGACCTGTGTCTAGTTTTTTGAGACGTTCACCTTTCTTTTAAGAGCTGAGCATATGATAGTCTTGACAGATAGTAAATCAAGAGTATTCTGTGATTCTGAAATACGTATATACTGATTAAAGCCTGAACTTCTCTTTTTAAAGCAGCTAGACCCAAGCTACAATACTTTACAGCAGATTTCCACGGTTTTTAGAAGCATTTATGAATAAGAATATTATCTTTAGTTGAACAAATAAGGATGAAATAATTATTGCTATTACAGCTCTAAAGCATCTGGTTTTGCAGTTCTAAAAGCCTGGAAATTTCAGGGACTGGAAGGAGGCAGATCTCTTTTGGCATCAGATTGAGCACTGTTTTGATCTGATGCCTTTCCTGAAGAGAAAGAAAAAGGCAGAAGGAATTTTTAATTCTCCTATTTAGCTGAAACTAACAGGGTGCTGGCTTAGAGTCAAAAGCTCACAGGCCCATAAAGGAAAACCAGAATGGGATATGGATACTAAATCCTGAGTCTGGTGAACACAACATGAGGAAAGGCAGCTGGAGCTTCTGCAGCCATGGTCACTCTGCCTCACTCACAGATATGCTTCCCACTATCATGGAATTGCTCTCTACAGTCCAGATAGACCCGACAAAGGCCCCCACAACTGCCCTGGTTCCTACTGTAGTTGAGGTGAGTGCTTAGCACTTCAGCAAATGCAGCACAAAGCACTGTGGAAATAACTGTTTTTATTAAAAGACTTAGCTGTCAATGGAGTGGCTCTTGCTTCCAAAACAGCTTATGTATTTAACTTTGAAGGAACTGTTGAATAAAGTATGCAGATGGTGCTGGGAGCTTGGTAAAAGCATTAGTGTCTCATGCAGCATTGTCCAAATGAAAGCAGACTCAGATAGCATGGTATTTCCCATGTCATGTATTTGTGTCAACTGAAGTCATGCTGACCTGTTTTCTTGAGGCTTAAATGCTCATATAAGCCAGATGCTGAGCCTGTAGGGTGATTACAGTACTAATTACTAATTTTGACATGTATTTCTAGTGATGAGAGTTGTTTCCAGAATGCCTTTGATGTTAGTTTGCAAGGGCGCTGAGTTGAGACTTTCCATTCTGTTTTTCAATGCTGACGTTTGCTTGTTCTGTACTTTTAGATGCAGGAATATAGCGGTAGACAGTAAGGCAAATTCAACCATTGGTTTTGTACGTAATAGGGGGCATAAAGTAAACCAAGCAATGGATTTTTTTCTATGGAGAAAAGATATTTCTGCTTTTCTCAGTTGTTTTTCTATCTGAGACTCTTATTTAATTTACTGTTCTTGTATCCTTGAAAACAGGACAAGAATCACCTGAAGGTAAAAGAAGTTGAAAATTGTAACTAAACATAATCATGACTTTCTTGCCAGTTTTCAACAGCAGCCTCCTTGTCTATAGCCTTTTCCTTTCTCTCACATTTTTGCTCCATTAAGACAAGGAGACGTTGCATATGAGTATGAAATACATTTGTCTCCTGCTCTACAGTGAAATTGAAATCATGAAATAATAAAAGGAACATGCAAACAAGTTTAGCAAATTCATAACAAATGCTGAGGTTTGCTAATCAGCTGAACAAGTACTGTGGGTAGCTGTAAAGAGGAAAATTACAGGAACAGGAAGGGTAGACATTTCCTTTTAAAAGGCACGGTTATAAGAAGCTCACTTATAAAAGATATGTAGAGAGGTAGAAGCTATGGATCTTCAAAACAGGAAGGAATTTATGTATCTTAAAAGTAGCAATGAGGTGCAAAGGGCTGGCAGTGCCACAGGCTGGAGACAATGGCCAGGGCAGCTCTGCAGCAGTGGCCCTGAGAGTTCCCATCAGCACTGCAGTGACAAGGCCTACTTCTGATGAGCAGGAGCATCAGCAGAAGTGATCACATCCTCTGCTCAGTGCTTGTTAGATACAGATTACCTGGTGGTTTTGGAGCCCCAGTAGTAGAAATACATCAATAAATAGGAAGAATCTCCTGGGATGGATGGGGATGGAGCGTTTGGCCTGTGGGTTGAGGCCAAGGAACTGGTGGTTACTCAGCCAGAGGATAAGTTGACTTCAGAAGCTGACAAGAAGATTATAAAAACAGAGGCCACTTATTCACAGAGTTGCCTGTTACTGCAGGGAAGTAGGGAAAGCACTGGTGAATCAACAGGCCAAGGTAGATGGGGAACATGTGATGAATGGGAGGCTGGCTGGTTCTTTATTTTTTTTTTCTCTCTGAAGTGGACCTGACTCATGGCTCCAAGCAGCATTGATTCCTAAATTGTTTATTCTTCTGTAGGACTTCATAGGCAGGTGGATAAGGAGCACCAGGTGCAGCACAGTTTCAAGTGGAACTGGATAGAAAAGCAACAGATTGACCAGGACTTATTTTTCTTTTTTGAACAAGCAGGTTTTTTTGTTTTTAATTCCTATCTGTTTTCTATTGAGGCTCATGCAATAGCATTTTCTCTCCTTTATTAATAGTGCCAGAACCCATAGCCTAATTGAAACAAAATCTGATAGAGTACCCTTAAATATTAAGTTCCCGGGTGTTTAACAAAAGGAAGAGGCTAACTAATGGAGAAGGACACTGTCAAAGTCTCTGTCATCAGCTTAGGCACTAGCTGGGATGAAGGTCTGAGCAGGGAGAGCAAAGGCAAGCACAGTGAGGTATAAGCCCTGTGTGACAGCACAGGCAGAGATCATGCATTTCTGGATACCAGACAAAGAACAATAGGAAATGGACCCACAGTACTTCTGCAGCTGGTGGAGCGTTTGAATATGGAAGGTCTATACTCTGTGCCACAGATAGGCAGTTCCTTGAAAACTGTATTTAAAATTGTTGAGCTTTCCATTTCTCCTGACCCTTCTCAATCTATGGGGTCTTTAACTGAAGAGATGTGAGCTGGTTGGCTGAAATTAGGTGTTCTCAATAATTACAAGTCACATTTACATGTGACTCTTCTGTCACATGCCTTGGTACTGAGGCTCTGAAACAGACTTCCTTTTCATCTACTTGACCCTATACAGGGCATATGAGCAGCACAACCAGATACATCTGAGCAGCCTGATTTCTGATCATTTGTGTGACTTAATTTGGGATATGAGTGAGAAAGAATTTGGTGCTATTGTGTTAGGAGTCTGAAATTATATAGCACAGTCATAGACCACCCCCCCCCCAAAGTTCACTTCCAAGGAGGAACCCAAAACAGGACGTAACTCACCAGATACACTATCATAGGACCCATGTTGTATACCACTATCTCCACCCTAATGAAAGGCTATCTTAAAAGGCTTCCATCCCACTATAACTCTCACTGTGTTTCTTTCTGCCATGAAGATAAGTAGAAGCCTCAGTGATATCCCACCTCTAGATGGCATGGTGATACTATAAAATGTTCAAGACATCCTATGTATTAAGCAATTATTAAACCATTGTCATAGTAAGATTATACTCAATGACTAACATGCATATTGGATAATCCTGTTTCCTAGCATGCCTGGATTGATCACAATGACAATACTGGAATAAGAGTTTAAAAAGCCAAAGGAAAATTACTGGATACGTACCGGTATTTCAAATACCGGTAACTTAAGCATTCACTTTGCAAATGCTGTAGCTCACAGTTTGTAAAAGCATCAGTTCATGATTCTGTCTTTATAGCAGTCATGTTTGGGTTGCAGGAATGCAAAATTATAGTACTGTTGATGAACTTCTGTCACCAATTTCATTCTCCAAATCTACTTGCATTTAAAGGAAAATAAAATGTGATAGTCTGCACATACTGTTCATACAGATTCGAGCACATCTGCAAATAAAACATTCAGAGGCTTAGAGAAAATTATTTACCCTTCACTAAGCATATGAATCTTAGCAGCTTCACTGGGAGTTGTGCACATGTGTTTGACTGCATTCCTGAATTTTTCTTGTGGGCATGGAAAAAGTCCAAATGATAATTTTCAAAAGAGAAAAAAGTCCCTGGGTATTTTTTTTCTATTGTGTCAATTTTTATTTGGTGCCTTCTCTGAGCTCTCCAGTCCATAGATGTCAAAGAATGCCCCAAATGCCAAATCTTAAGTAGTCTTCACTTTTCAGTCATCACTGAAATGAGTTCCATAACAAAATAAGAATTTACAGTAGCTCAGGAGATCCCCTGAGGTTCTTTCCTCTGAAAAACAACAGAAATGGGGCCTAGTTGACGTAGTGTATTATTTGATGGATCAAACGCCATGCTGGTGAGAAATTGTTCATGAAAGGACTTAAAGAAAGGAAAAGTATTTATTTGTTGCACATGAAATATTCCCCAAAATAGCTTTCTGCTCCATGGTCTCTTGTGACACCAGACAGACTCTTTGGGCCCTGTCAAGTTCTGCAAAAGCCACGCTGTGTCTGCTCCAACATTTAGGTTGGTGCTTTTCGAGCAAGACCTGCCAGGCTGGAGATAAGGTGTCTGGCTTTGCAGACCACTTAAGTTTTGTGCCTCAGGAGCAATTGCTGCTTGGTAGCTCCCTAGGGGAGGAAGGAAGCATTTCCCAAGGAACCAAAAAGCTTTTGTGTACTGACTGAGAACCACCTTATAACTTCCCCCAGTTAATTATCCAAGGCTACTCTGGTAGGAGAGGTGATGAGATGGTCCCAGTGCCTTGTGCACCACAATTTGCACAGCTCCTTTATACCACCGCACAGTAAGGAAATACTAAAATACAAGTCAAACTTGCAAAAGTTGGGAAAAGCTTGAATGAAGATTTTTTTTGCAAAATAAGTTCAACAGCTTTGGATTTATGCAGCTGTTACTCCTGTGAACTACATGCATCTTTCTCTCCACAGAAGCCCTGGATCATTCCATGCGTGGGTAACTACCAAATACTTATTTTCTGCTTTTCTTTCCAATAGAGGGGGGTTCTTAATGTCTAACCAGTTAAACTAACTAAACCAAACCAACAAACACAGAAATCCAGTTGTAAACACTATATGGACTTATTCCGAAGGTCTGCCAATGCCTGCATCCTCATTTGTCCTCTAGCAGTTGTAAAATCCATTAATATTCTGTGTGTGTCAGTGATGGCAGCCCCTCACAAAGCAGAAACACATGACGCAGCTCAGCCGCTTGCTCAGCTCGCGCTTACGTGATGGATTCCAAATGACTGGCCCTCAGGATAGGCCCATATGGTGCAGTACGACAGGCTCTGCTTTTCCAGCCTGAAAAACAGAGCTGAAGAATAATGCAGAAATTCGGAACAACTGGCTTTGGTTCTGGCTTTTGGAGGTGAATCTGGTGCAGATGTCCCCAACCATTCTCTGCTCCCTTCTCCTCCCATCATGTCCTACTCCCATCTCCCATCACCCTGCAAACTCCCTTCTGCACCTGAAGCCAGCCCCTGCCCTCTCTCCTGTTCATGTCCTCTCACTCCAGCTCTCTTTCACTCTGCTAACAACATTTTTCCAGCTACTTTCCTAATTCCCACAGGCATTTTTCAGTGCCTGTGGTGTTGGTTACCCCTTCTTCTGTGAGGAAAGCTGTCTGGGGGACTGCAGAGTGTGGCCCACTTCACACTGGATCTGTGAAGATGGCAGTTTTATTGCCTATCAGTGTCTGTGTGAGCTTTCCCAGTAGTAGCTGATGGTCTGAAAGCGGTTTGGCTGCACCAGCAGTCTCTGGAACATGTTGGTGGGGTGACTTCTTCATAGAACAGAATTCAGTCCAACTGTCTACCTACCACCAATATTGCTCAGTAAACCATGTCCCTAAGTGCCACATCTCCACCTTTCTTAAACACCTCCAGGGATGGTGAGCTCTCTCTCACCACCTCACTGACCAGCCTGATGCAGTGCCTGACCACTCTTTTGGAGAACAAATTTTTCCTAATATTTTCAATCACTCGGTGCCAATGGCACTCATCTCATTGGCAATATCCTCATTGTAGGAATAGTGGGAAAAAACTTGAGCTGAAACTTTAACTTGAAATAGGCATCTGAGAGAAAACTTTCAAGTTGATGACTAAATTAAAATTATAAGCAGGTGAAGCCAGCACCTGAGAAAGTAAAGTGTCAGATAACCTTCTCTGCATGTGTTGCTACCAATTGAGCATGTAATATCTTTGCATCTCTAAACACCCCTGCATCTTTACTGGATATATTCTTCAATATTTGGTGCTCATAAGCACAGTATGGTGCTGCTGTGAGCTGTGAAAAGCTGCTTCACTGAACTGCAGTGACGGTAAAAATTTCTGTGGTGCTACATATGAAGATGTTTGTGGGATTTTAGGTCCCCAACTTGGACAGAGGAAGAGGTACTATTGTAAGATCTTACCAGAAACTGATGCATATATCTTTTGTATTATTAACAGGTTTTTTTTTTTGTTGTTGTTGTTGTTTTTTAATATATAGCCAGGTAAATTTTGAAAAAAATTCAATTTCATTTTCTCTATTTTTAC
>JAOWBP010002978.1:19586097-19598016 GCA_028571105.1 Tragopan temminckii
TTGTTGTTGTTGTTGTTTTTTAATATATAGCCAGGTAAATTTTGAAAAAAATTCAATTTCATTTTCTCTATTTTTACTACAAATAATCCTTTGAAGTTCTCTGAACATAAAGAATAAAAACAAAACTCTCCAGAAAAGGATGACAAAATTCAGAATGGGAATGGAAAACATTACCAAAGCAGCCAAAGCAATAACGATACTGTGTTGCTCACTATGAATAACATGTAAATTGAAATAGTGATTTTTTCATCCAGGAAGTCAAATCTTAGCATGTTGTCAATAGTAATACATTGGGTTTGCATGGTACTCTGAACAACTGCAGCACTAGTACCAGGGAAGGCAGGAAACTGTGCAGAGAAAGAATGTAACTCTCTACTTCCCTTCCTTTTCATTTATAAGGACATGTAATAAGAGTCCCCTATGCAAACCTGAGTGTATTGAATGTTTGTCTTTCTACAATAACTGCAAATGCACTGCTGTGCCTACTTCTTTTTGTCTTATATTAAAAAATGGCATTTTTTCAGGAAGATTCAATTTTTAAAAATATATCTCATACCTAACAGGAGAGTTTTGTAAGTGCTACTGTCTTTTGAACACATGGATTCCTGCTCCTTCCATGGAGAGCCTTCTTGCACCAGAGGTAGTGCAGGTCTGATGATGACCATCCAGATGATGATCCAGTCCAGACCAGAAACTGGGAATTTCTTTTCTTGCAGTCTATTCTCATTATCCAATCTATCAAACATTTATAAGATCCCAATCTTGTGATATCTAATTCCATTACAAAACATTTTTTTTTTCAGGTATGAGGAAAAATTATATGTTCTGGAATGGATTCTAACTCTCATTCAGAATAATTAGCTGAAATAAATTATTGGTTTCAACACAGATTTTCACCAAGGTAGATTATTTCTGATTCTGGTTGTATTTCTTTCAAGCAGAGGTTGCTGGAGTCTGAAAATAAAGATATCTTTCCCTTTAATTTTCTTTAGTCGAGGGGCATCTGTTATCTCCCCACTGCATTAGTGATTTCTGTAGGAACCTTTAAATCAAGGGGAGTTTGAGAGGAGGATGTTGCTTTGAGTGCATCCAGCAATGTCTTATTTCCTTAAAGAAATTCTATCATATCCTCATTTTAATTTACTATGATTGTCTTTAGTGTGGCAAATATAAACCTCTTTTTTCCTTCAAGTTTTCATCTCACACTATTTACTTTCATTAAAAAGAAAAAAAAAAAAAAAGAAAGAAAGAGAAACAAAGTAATGATTTGATCATTTTCTTCACGGCTGTTCTCATTAAATCCCTAAGGCAGCTCTCTCACCCCCTTTGGACAGCAACGCCCCATCCTGATATTTCAAACAAGTCTACCGCAGAATAACAATCTTGGTGCTGTCTTTTCCTCTCTTTCAACCTGAAATGGCCGTACAGAGTGGGAGCTTGTTAATTTGGATGGAGATGTTATATCTTAGCTTAATTTTGTCCCACTGGATATCAAGGCATTAAATGGACGCTCAACAATGTCATCTCATATGATGTAAGAAAATTTACCGATACCAGTGGGAGTCCTTAAGTGTATTACATGTTGTGTGTGCAGATTTCTCTAGTCCTCATAATCCCCAGAACAGTCAGGTAATGCCACCTGTGCCTGTGTTTTGCCACTTATTCCATGTGGAGCTTTGAACATATCGTTTAACCTACCTGACAGTCAGAGTCCTCTGTTAGCTACTCTCATGCATACCGTGCTCACTCAGAAAAACACTGCTCTCGCTGTTTATTATTCGTGCTTAATTAAAATGGTCTGATACACTCCATAATAACTTGAAAGCTCTGGGTTGTTTTTTTTTTTTTTTTTTTAAATGAATGATAAGGAAAAGTGTTAAAAAACTGAAATTAGGAAAAAGTTGAAAATGCACAGCTTCAGATCCAGCTTTTGATTTTATTTCTGTAGTAATAAAACTGCACTAGTTTTGCCCCTGTAGTGTTGATTGTTGTCTAGGACTTTAAATTTCTGTCATTAGGAAAATGCAGGAGGCAACGTACTTGTGCAGTTATGAGAAATATAAAAAGAAGGGATCCAACTGTGAGTGCATCTCCCACTGAGCCAAAATTTACTGTGTTCTTTCTTTTTCAAATTGGTCTTTTTGCAAAATCAAGGAAAAGTGGCAAAGGAAATGAAAGTGGCTATATTTAATATAATCTTCATTGAAATCCAAAGAACAAAAACTGTCACAGGATAGTAGACAGAGTTTTCATGTTTTTAAAATTCTGTCCTTGCCTGTTAATTACAGGGTTCTCCATATTGGCAGTCCCATGGATGGCAAAGTATTAATGGACTTCAAGTAATGCGTTGAAGTTTGGAGAGCTGCAAAATATAAGACTTCAATTAGATGGAAAGCTAGTAAGAGCAAGCGTAAGTGCAAATCAACCTGAGGCTCTCATGAATTTTGGATAGGAGAGAAAGATTAAGGATGCATTTCTTAGTTTCATACTGGGACATAGGACCTAGCTGGAGATTTCTTTCCCAGAGAAGCTGGAATTTTCTGCAGTGAATACAGGTCCACTGTGATGTCATTGGTTTTACATATATTAAAAAGATTAATCAGTGGAAATTTACATATTTCACAGTTTGCCAAGAAGTTAGAGATAGCAAGGTTCTTTCCTAAAAGAGAACTGATCAGGGGGCAAATGTCAGTTCAAGAGGGACAATTATTAAAAAACGTGGAGAGTTATCACAATGTGAGTTCTTGTTGCTTGATTAAAATGATTGAAGAAATCACTTGTGATTGAAGTAATCTCTTAGAATTTTATGTAATGCATTTCTGCAATACTGCTTTTAATACTCTATCCCTCCTCCCTTACAACTAAAAGGTTTTCCATGTGTTTAGGAAGAAAATTCAAACAGGAGGCAAAGGAACCCGAAGCAGATGGAGCAAATACAAACTGCAACAAACTTTGCTGCATTTTCAGTGGGTGACTTGAGTAAGAGAACTTAATAAACTACTGCATGGCCCAAAATACTGTGTATCCTTAATTGACCAGAATATAGCTGACCACACATTTAGGCAATCTGACATTCACATGCAGTTGCATAATGTTAAAAACAATTAGATAATGTAAAACAGTTAGAGATAAATAGTTGCTGCAGCATAAAAAGTTTCTCAGCTGGTGAACATACACACAAGTGATGTTTTCATCAACTCCCTTATCTAACATACTGACTTGCCCACTCTGTCAAAGTTAAACCTTGATGTTATGGGCAGCACAGGGACTAGCAAAGAAAGGAGGAGGCTGCTTTGTCATTTTAAGTTTCAGAAAATGAGACTTCGGATCTTGCTTAACATACCGAACGTGTGCCCCAGTTTTGCAAAAGATTTACAGCACTGGCCTGTACTGATGTAATGTTTGATTTCTTGCTAAATGGAATCAGAAGCTTGTGATAAATCCTGAACTAATTATTGTGTGTCACTACACCATTGTAGATCACAAGAAATGAAACGGTTTTGTCATATTTTGTACTTGTCACCTAGAAATATTGTACAGTCATCTTTGCTAGGATTATGGGATGCGCCAAGGTTTTGAAATGCTTGGGTCACCACAGATTGAGTCCTGTGTTTTTTACAGATCCTTCTCAAACCAGCCTTGTTTTCTCTAGCTACAGCTGTTATTTCTAGCCATTTGTCTACAACATAGTCTGAACAGATTTTGAAGCTTTTTCTGAGCTACTTCTTCTGGCTGTTTTCTGTTTGCTAACATCTTTGTGCTCCCCTAAGTCAGGCATAACTTTATTTCTCCAATTAGATGGTTTATTAACAAAAAAATGTGATTTCTAGTGGATGAATATGTACAATCTCCAAATACAGTAAAATGTATGAAAATGCTATGATTCGTTTTGATCTAAAAACTTTAAAACCATAAAGACAGAAAGCAACAATACCTCATGGATTAAATTTTGATCCTTCTTAAATAAATCTGCATTCTTTTTATTCTGTTAGCTGCCTGGAAAAAAAAATGGTTCATCCCGAGCAGTAACAGCAGTCTGGGCTCTGCCTTTTCAATATCATCTACTGTTCAAAGTTATCTCCTTATTTAAATCAGTTTCAAGGGGAGATTTCTGCTTGGCACTCCTTGGTGGCTTAGGACTGCCACATTATGCAAAGTTTTCTCTACTTTTGCGGCTTCGCTTTTTTTTGGCTTTTTCTTTATGTTTCACCTGGATGACTTCATGGTTACATAAACACTCTTGTAAAATCATTTAGTCACACTTTTATCATCTTTTCCCCGACAGGTATGTGGAGCAGCGCTGATTTTTTGGCAGCTGTGTGGCTTCTCTCTGTGCTTCCTTTTGCTTTAATTTTCTCTGCTGCATTCATTCTTCCTGTCCTAATATCACATTTTCTAAAGCTGGACAGTCAAAGAAATTACATTTCCAGAAGTTGATAGGATCAAACTCATCACTCCAGGAAATCGTATTTACTAAGATTATGTGTTCAGGTTATAGGGGAGAGTAGGAACAGCAGCTGTAGTCAGTCTATATTTTATGCTGTTCCAGGCAATTCATTCTTAGGATCTGCTTTGCCCACTAAGAAGTAGCAAATGCCTAGTGTCCATCTCTCTGTGTACGACAGGAAAACTCAGAACACTGAATTCAGTGCAGAGGAGGATTAAACCATGCTGCAGAAAAATGGGTTAGAAGTTGTTAGTGAAGTGTTTTAATTACTGTGATCGATTGGTATTTGGCAGAAACAGCTATGGTTGGATTCAGTCATTGTTTTCTAACCAAAGTTTGCTGTGACATTTTCCTTTGGCCTTTTCCTTCAGTGGGTAGGACTGGTGTAAGTTTATCATCAGCAGCTGCCCCTTTGTCTGTGTCAATCACAGAGAAGTCCTTATACTTTCCTCCTTTTTGGAAAAATCTTCTGCCATGAAAGTCATAAATGTCCTGAAACACTTGCAAGCAGAGGCAGGAAGTGTTGGCCTGAAGGTGGTGGGAGGAAAGTGCTACTGGAGGTCAGGGCTAGGATTTGGCTGGTTTGGCTAAGCAAGACTCGATGGGCAGGAGGAGCAAGCAGGCTGGGGGCTTCCCTGCTCTTGGGGCTGAATAGAAGCATACCAGCCTGAGGAGAAAATGTTCTCCAACAGTGCGGGTATCTCTCCTTACTCATTTGGATTCTTTTGAGTGATTCTTCACTTAAAGAGCAAGGATTGCAAGGAACACATAGGCCTTAGGGTACCATAACTTCAGAGCACTGATCTACCATATGGTTACTACAGCAAGCCTTCCCTAGACGGCAAAAAAAACCCCAAGAATAAGATATTTACAAATTGAACTTGTAAAAGCCATTGGGAGGCTTATGCAGTCTCTGCTTTTACTATGCAGGTTAAATAATCCCTATTTGTCTGTTGCTTTCATAAGCACCAGATTCAGAGCTCGTTCTACAGCAAAACTTCCTGAGGGAGAGCAAATTGCACTAATAAAATCAGTGGTATAAGGATAATGTGATAATACTATGAATTCATTGAATAATTAAGTCAGAAGGGATCTCTGGAGGCCATCTAGTCCAAGCTCCTGCTCAGTGCAGGGCCACCTTCAAAGGCAGATCATGCTGCTGATTGACTTATTCAGCTTTCTGATACCTCTAAGGATAGAGATTCATTACACTTCCTTTACTAGGAGTGCAAGAGTATGTCTTTTTATTGGATGAAGTTGTGCTCTTTCAGTGCAAACATTTACCTCTCTATTAACTAGCAAATTTTAAGAATAGTGTATTTGGATACAAACTCCAGGTCTGAATAAATAGAAATGGGAAAATCCGAAGCCAGGTCACTAAGTAAAGGAAATGACCCACTACAACTTGAACCTTATGAGTACTGAGGACTATTTTGCTATCTGTATGATAGAATCAAAATCCTAAGAAGATCTATGACAGGAAAGTAGGCTCAACTCAAAGGCTGAGATCAGAAGAACTCATCACATCTGTCAAACCTTCAACTCCATACAGTGACTGGCATTTGTAACAAATAAGCAGGAACCAAAATGCATCAGTTTCTTCGCTAGGGTTTTTGTGCGCAGGCTGGTCAAAGAAGAGAGCAGTGAAAATATTACTTCAGAAGATATAAGGATCATTGTTAATATTGCAGCAAAAGCTGCCAGCATGAAAGAAAATGGGACATTTATCAGTTTCAAGCTGGGTACAGATATAGTGTCAGCAGCAGAGACATTACTTCTGAAAGAAAATCCACAAACAATAGAAAGTGAAAAGGTAAAATTCATATTTGCTGTGGTGACCTAACCCCCTCAACAGCACATATGAATTAAATTTAATGGTAAATAAGCTGGAACAAATGCAATTTTTAATAATACCAGAGAATAAAACACCCATTATTGGTTTTAAAAAAATAACACACAAAATCATTGCTTTTATTTAGGTGTGTGCTTATTGGAATGGAAGCTAAGTAGGACAGGAAAAAAGTTTGAAATACTTTCCTGATATACAAAAACTTTCAACAGAATTTGGAATAATACAGAAGAAATATGATACCTTTTTGATGTTTTTAGGAAGTTCACCTTAGGGTTAATACACATAGAACTCAGTAAGTTACTTTCTCTGGAACTCATAGAGCCAGAGGAAAAAATGATATGGTGCTGCTGTCATTGATCTCTGTAGTAGGAAAGTGGATCCCTTCTTTACTTCTTCTGCCCAGTGGGCATGATGAAGCTGTCCCCTCATTGTACTATTTATTTAAACTGGAACCTGATTTGGTCAATGCTTTCTGAGAGACTGTGGGATTCCTTTCCATAGGACCTGCGGGTGGGAAAGATACTGCTTTTGAACTCCTAGAGAAGAGTCGGAGATGCACAGAGCTGCTCTAGGGCACAGGTACTGGTGTGCTGTCAGCATGCAGGCTGCAGGTACTGCTCAGCTCTAACGAGGGAGCACAGGTGCTTCCATAATTAGCTCAACATTTGAGCCAGCAAAAAACTCTGGATGAACTACCTATGTTTTTTTCTGAGTCTGAATCAGAGTGTTGTTGTTTCCTCCAACTAGGAAAATGTTAGATGGGCAGGAGGAGGTTAATTTGAAATGGATTAGACAGGGAGTAAATGTATGTACTTCCTATCAGTATTTTAGGCTCACAGGAGGTTTTTCAGAATGTTCAAACTTAATTTAAACTCAGGATGAAAAACTGCCACTTCTCTTATTTATAGAGCAGGCTTGTCAGCTCTGGGATTTGAGTGATTTGTAAATTCCTCTCGGCCTACAAATTGTAGCCAGGAACTGCACCCACAGCTCTTCACAGGCTTGGGGAACTGGTGCTGAGAAGAACAGGGCTGGAGAAGCCATACAAAAGCACCTCTGTCTCATTCAGTATGAACTGCTGCATTGGCAGACTGCTTGGTTTGCTTGGGCAGCCTCATGGATGGTGGTTAAAACAACTAGCTTCAGCTGCAGCCATCCCTGATGGGTTGATGTGTCTGAAGCTTACTGCTTGTATTGCAAGAGGTTGGTCCCCAGCTGAACAGTAAGTCTGAAGTGTGTGGTGGCCCACAGGAATGCGTGGATCTGCTCTGTGTGGATGGGCAACATGTGCAGAGAAAGCCATAGAGGCTCCTTTTAGGTGGGATTTGTCTAGCCATGGCAAGTATTAACTGTGTAAAGCAAGATATGAAGTGAAACACCATTCTCATTAAGCTGTGAGTAAATCTTGCTGTTAGCATCCCTTTGTCTTGTGGGAAAGACATAACATGAGACACAGCTCACGTACTATTGGGTGTCCTTGGGCTCCACAGTGCAAAAGATGCAGAGCTGGTCTGGAGAGGTGGGATGTGGCACTCTTGGTTAAACACTTTTACAACATCTAAAATGCCTGTCTGTTCTCCCGCAGTGTCAGTGCCTTCCTGACTTCACTTTGTCAAGGTTTATCTTAAGGGGGTTGCAGTTTTAGAGGTTGTGCAAGACAAAACTCTTGAGAGACTTGAGATTGTGCGTTTTGTGTGTAGAAGGCTTGGAAGACTGGTGCCAGGTGAGACAAAGGTTGTGGTGATCTATCATCCTTCCTTGCTACTGTAACTGTATCCAGTAATGAACATGTAGTTTGGCTGATGTACAGCATAGCTTACAATTTGCATGTGCTTAAAGAATCAGGCTTGCACTATAGTTCATTGAATGTTTTTCATTAATTAAATGCACGGTGTATGGATAGCTGATGCCCAATTCTATGAACTTTCACGTCTCATCAGGAAAACTGCAGCACCGAAACTGCCAATCAGATCTTAAAAGGAGAATAAAACTTTTTTTTACAAACCCTTAGAGAGGAGAAGCTATGTGTACCTAAGTCGTCTTTTAATTTGTCACGTTAATTCATGAGTAGTAAAATGACTTTTGCTAATGTCTGCAACTTCAACTTGTCAATAAGCAAACTGAATGCAAATATCATCCTTAATACTTTCAGGAAGTTGTAATGAAAAACATATTCGTTTAGAAAAAAGGCGTGTTTGTTCCAAGATCTCAGGAGTTAATGTCTGAAGCTTTTCATGAGGTTAATGCTGAAGCTGGACACACTTTATATTCAGTCAGTCTGCCATTGATTCACATATTGTGTGACAGTAATGGCTGAAGGTCCTCAATGTCTTCTATTTTTCTTTTTGAATGATCTCATGACAATGCGGCTGCGTATTCGGTGTGCCTGCTGCCGGGGGTGACATAGCAAAGAAAAGCATGGTAGGGCTATTATTTTACCCTTTGGTTCTCTTGTGATATTAAATAAGTCCTTAAAAGCCCATCTTCCTGGAAAAGAATGGGAACTTGCCTCATTCCTCATATTCTAATGAAGGAGGCATTCAGTTAGAAAAAGGAATTGCTTTGAGTCCCTGCGTATACAGTCAGTACTTAGAGAAAGGTAGAAATGACTGTCATTAAGTCTTGCCTCTGGCTTTATATTAATGTATTTTTAAAAGTCAGTTTAAAACTGCAAAGAGTTCTCTTTCCTGACAATGGTTGGTGAGGGAATAGGTACCTCAAGTTTAGAAGAAAGACTTGCTTTGTGTAATCTGTGCAGTTGTTGAATTGTTGATTGTTAATGGAACTTGCAAAGAATCACAGTGAAACAACTGGAAAATGAGGGAAAAGATTAGATAAAAATTGCTGATATCACATTTGTCCATCTTGTTCATGACTATAATAAGATCTGGTGTATGTTTAGGAAGAGGATGAGTGGTCTGCTGTCAATTATGCATCCATCTTAGTCATCAGTGAACATCTTTTGTAACATCAATGAACGATAACCTTGTTATTCAAATACTGATCTACCTATCTTGGTATTTTGTAAGAGGAGTTACTAGATGTATTCAGACATAGAAAGTAAGCAGTTATTTTATATTTTGAATATATAGAAAGTTTCTTTTTTCTCTCTTTGTGTGAGAAGTTGTTTTGTACCTTGAAGGAAGATTGAGGAGACAAATTCCTGCCAAAGCTTTTGGCTTTATGGTACCTCTGGGTATTTTCCTCAGCAGTACAAATGCATAATCATTTGGGGGATCTAGGAAAGATGTTGACGTTGCAGAATACTGAGGAAGAGGCTGGCCACAGGCTAGCTGTGCTTTATTTGGGGAACATGTTGTTTATCTGCCTTTCAGTATTAGGGAATGATCTTTTATATTAGGAAAAAGGACAACAGAAGCATGAGGAATCATTTTGTGTAAGAGAGGAACACAAATGGTAATCAGTGGAAAACATCAGAATGATTCATAATCAACGCTGAAGTGCTGCCACTGCAAACCCCAGGCTGAAGCCTCTGTTCATGTGACTTTCCATGAAGCATCTTGATATTCAAAGGGAAAACAAAAGTGTGAGTCGAGGTGGAGAGCAGGAGGGAGAGCTGTGCCACTTGTGACAATACATTAGCCGTTTTGGCCACGTGATTGATATGTTGAGCCTAGCACCAATCTGGTCCTTCTTATCTTCCCTGTTTTCTTTTGCATAAATACTGACTTCCACAGTACAGTACTAAAAAAACAAGGACTGTGAGACAGACAGTGTGCAGCAAGAATGCCATCATTGAAACCCTGAAGGAATATAATAATTCAGGCTATAAATTAAGCCAATGACTTTTAGGACTATACTAATGGTTTTTATTAAGAACTGAATATCAATGTGCCCAAATTTGCATGTCCCTCTCCTGTCCCTCTCCTCTTTTTTTCTATTTTCTAATCTAGACAAAAGATCTATAAGAAATAATGATGATTTCTGGACATTGTTTGTATTCAGAATCTAGCTATGGCTTCCAACCAAACTTGGGATGGGTGACGTACACATTCAGCTATACATATGAGAAATGGGATTTGAATTCCAATGAGAAGCAAATCAAAACACGGCTTGGCTGCTCCAGTCAGGCACAATTACTCGTCTCTGTAGTGCTGTTCAGAGATAGACCTGTATTTCTGATCCAGACGTACAGGACAGCACTCATGATGGATGTTGTTTCTGCAGTTACTTCCTGATATGTCTTTGGTAATGGGCAGATTGTCACTCCCAAGGCATACACACTAGGAGCACAGTGATTCTGCACTCTGTGGATTTTCAGGCTCTTGGTCCCAGCATCAACTTTCAAAACACTTTGTACACAACGAAACAAATGACCCAACTTCTGGTGTTACCATGGGAGAAGGACACCAAAAAGATGCATAGCAACAGAAAAGATGAGAAAGAGCATTCCCCTCACAAAATGGTCTCCAATACAGCAAAAAGAGATGGGGGAGCAATTTTAATTGCTACACAGTGCTTCTCCAGGGATACTTGCCTTAAGAAAAAAGTATGAGCTGCTTTGTTGCTGCAAGAGGCTGCTAAGAGCTTGCAGAGGCCCTGAATCTTTCAGCTCAGAGTAGCTGCAAACTGAAAAGCACCAAGCTAATTTCAGTTTTAGCGGCTGTGATGCTCATTAGCTGAACACCAGGAAAAAAAAAGAAAAAAAAAAGAAAAAAAAAAGACCAAAAAAAAAAAAAGACCTTGAACAAAACTATCTTATTCCAAAAGTGTGTAATGTACTTTAATTACAGGGAGGAGAAAAAGGATATAAAAAAGCGGTCAGCCTGAACTTGGGCAACTCTAGCACCTGAAAGGGAGACTGAAACAGAAATGGTGCTGAACCTGTAAGTAAGAGCCTCAAAGCAGTTATTTTGGTCTCAAATTGCACGTTGTCAGCATCCCAAAGTTGCAAATTATCTTCCCCCTCTCAATCTGCTGCTAGTCTAGCTGTGCAGATAAACTTACACTGAACTCACTATTTACCAGCATCTCCACCAAGCTTTTCTGTGTGCTGTCTTGGGCATGTGGTGAAGTAGCTGGGGTAGTATTTCAGATGCTCTCTGAGACTTTTTCAGAGCTTATTGAGTGTGAAGCAGGGCTTAAAAAGATGTTTCCTCCAGGTCACTATGGTGCAGTGGAGAGGCAATGTACGCAGTATTGCCCTCAGAGGAAGCCTTTTCTCATAGAGACCCTATGAGCATCACTAAGTCTAATCTTCTGCTTGCTATCAGAGATCCCTCCCATGCTTTGCATTGTGAGGAGGAGAAGGGAAAACATTTGCAGGATGGCATTTCTTCTTCTAGTCTTGCTGAAGATCTCTCACATTAGTCCAGAAAGAGGGATACATCAAAGTCAGCCTGGTGGAAATTTGGGAGTTTTTGTGTGCATCCCTTGCTGCTTCAGGTTGGAAGAGTACCAGGTGTGTATGGATGGGAAGGAGTGAATGTTTTCTCTTTCAGCATTGTCTTGGAAGGGCAGTTCCCATCACCCACAGCAAACCTGGAAAGGTGGGTTTATGCATAAGCTTGTGAAGACACCAGGACAGCTGAGGAAGCACTGTTGGAGGGACGCTGAGCCCAGAGGGCATCCAGGCTCAGACACTATTCTCCAGCATGCA
>JAOWBP010002978.1:19601812-19645466 GCA_028571105.1 Tragopan temminckii
GTCCGTCTCGGGGGGGGGGGAACGCGGGGCGGGCCGCCGATCCCGCAGAGAGCCGCCCGGAGGTTCTTCAACGTTGCGATGCGACCGACGGCTCGCGGTCGACGGATCGGCCGAGCAACGCGAGGCGGGGCCGCAAGGCGCTGAGCGAACGGAGGGCGATTCCCGCCTCCCCCGGCACCCCTCCGCTCGGGGTGGTACGGCCCCGGCCCCGCGGCGGCTTTTCCTCCTTCGAGGAGTGGGAGGCGCGCTGCCGCCGGGAGCGGCGCTTTTCTCGTCAGCGCCGAGCTGTGGCGCGGCGCGCGGTCAGGGCGCGTGGGGCGGTGTGGGTGACCGCGAAGGCCGTGGGCTCAGCGATTCATTATTTCATGGAATCGCAGGACCGTTACGGTTGGAAAAACCCTCTGAGATCACCTGGTCCAGCCGTCAGCCCGTCCCCACCGTGCCCACCGACCGTGTCCCTCAGTGCCACGTCTGCGCGTCTCTCGAACACCTCCCGGGGTGGTGGCTGCAGCACCTCTCTGAGCAGCTGTGCCGCTGCGTCACCGCTTTCTGAGAAGAAATTTTCCCTAATGTCCAACCTGATGGTAGAGGGAGCGTGCTTGAAGCCCATCTTTTCAGGGTGGCTGAGAAGCGAAGGAGTGACTGACGAGCTTTTGGGCTTCAGAGATAGGCTGTGTAGTAGCATATGTCGGTATCAAACTGCAGCAGCCAAGCGGTTTGATTTACCAGAGTCAATCTGTGTGTAGTACGGGTTATAAGAGACCTGGTGCTAAACTTGTTCCAGCATACGTTGATGTCTAGGCAAGAGACCTTCCAATTAAATAAGACCCGGGTACAGCGATAAAAAGAATTAAAGGCTGGAAAAGTTGCAAGGAAGTGATAAAGCATGTAAGTGATAAGATTTGAAGAGACATGTGCTGATAAGCAAAATGTCAGATGTATATGATACTCAGGTCATTCCGAATGCAGTGCCTCCTCTTTATTTCCATGGAAACTAGAACTGCTACAAAGAGCACAATAACATTACTTGATGGAGCAAATTCATATCTACAAAGCACTATTTTTCAGCATAGTCACCACCATTAGCCAATTTGTGTGGATGAGCTGATCAAGACATTCTTCAGTTAGTGGTGTGACAGCAGTGTGCAGTCATCCAGAATATGGCTTGTTTTTCGTGTCACTGTGGCCACTGCTGAAACGCAACCATCCACTGCCTCACTGTGCTCATATCCACTCTTTGGTCTCCATAAACATTCAGCAAGAGTCAAGGAAGGTAATTTTTTCCACATGGAGGAATTCAATGACACACCTTTGTGTCATACACGCTTCATGTCAGACACCACTTTGTCTGTCAGCCTGCCCCTCTGTTGCCATCTGTCACATGGCAACAAAATGGAACGGGATATTATTGGAAAGGTTCAGCCTCTGCTGCTGTACCACCAACATCCACCTCTGACGTCGTGGCCCAACATAATAAAACAGAACAACCCTTGCATACAAGAGTGACCAATGGCATAAAGGGAATGAGAAGAAATTTTTAATTGCATTGGTAAGAATGTAAAAATGTAGACTTGTTAGTAGGTGAAGATGCTAAAACTGTAGTAGCTGTATACGTAAACATGTCTCATAAGGTGGGTTTCTGTGTCGTTTTTCTGCTTGAACTTGTCACAAGCATCCAGTCACCCTCTATTTGCAGTGCTTCTAAGACTATTGGCAGTGAGCTCCGCACTCCCTGGCTAATATTTGTGAGATTGTCTAAATTCAACCACACATATCCAAAAGAGGGATAGGGAGATGAATATCACAAAGCAGTGCACTTTCTGTGGTTTGTTGGTAGGTGCTTTATTTGCACTGGTGCATTTGGGTTTTGTTCAGTTTTCATCCAAGGCAAAAGGAAGGCAGTGCGAAGAGGTTAACTTTTATATATCTGCCTGAAGGGCTCCCGAGCTCTTGGTAACTGTTGAATGTACAAAAAGATAGCATTGGTAATGCACCACTAAGAAATATGTGTGGAATATATGCTACTGGATATGTAGATCTCAGAGAATATGTAAGCCCTCTAGCGGGAAGACTGAAGAAAAGAAACACAGGATGCTAATTCTATTGCCTTTGAGATAACTCAGTATATTTGCCTAAGAAAAGGCATTCATTTTTCTCCAGAAAATGAAAATTTTGTGTACAGATTGTGTTCTATAGGTTTTTCTGGATTCTGCATGATAGGATTTTAAGAGGGAATTTAAAAGAGAGCTACGGTAGTAGCATTAATGCCTTACAACCTGATCACTAGCCACATTCACTGCATTTACCATGCTTCCTTAATGTAAATGAAGGTCAGCATAAGTCTACGTCTAGTCACAGACCTGCTGGCCTCCCTGCTGCTGCTCCACCAGGGAAGCGAGCTCCTGCGTTCCAGGCTGAGGTCAACTCACTGTGGCACTGGAGTTCCTCCACCTGGAACCGGGAGCCTTAAGACTCACAGTGCTGCTGCTTTGTTCCCAAGTGGGGCTGTATGCTGAGGCTTCAGGCTTTCCTGCAAACTGGATATGGAGTTTGGCCTTTCCAGAACTGCAGTAGAAGAAGCTAGGGAGGAGAAAGGGATTTAAAGGGTAAAGTTCAAATTTTCTGAAATGTTTACTTAGTAAATCAGAAGCACTGAAAACTTGAGAGTAAGTTTATATTACTTAATGAGGGACAAGGAACCTCACTTTGTTACTCTTTTAGTGACTATAACTTGGCAAGATATGTAAATTCAAGCAGTGGAGAGGTAAATATAGTACAGATCAGAAGGCCTTACTATAATGCGTTGCTCAGCACCCAGAATGAACAGACATCCATTGTTCAGCTGTTGGTTTTTTTTTTGTTTTTTTTTTTTTATGACACCAGCCTTTCTTTTTCTATTTCCTGCACATTGTTTATACTCAGTTCTACAGCCTGTTATTCTGTACAAGGATTTTCTGTTGCACTGATATCTACAATAGCCAACTGTTTTGCTAGAATTGTCAAAGAATATGCTTGCAGGGGTTGGGATGGGGAAGGTATTTGTGACACTTTATGAGTAAAGATTGTTACAGAGGTTAAAAGTTTTTATAAAGTTTGATTGCCCATTTCAAGCTGTCTGAATTTTCACCAACTCGACATGACTTCAAGTCTCAGTTTACTCTTCCAGCTCCAACTCCTTTAACAGATGGCTCAGTGATGAACTTCCTTACTCTTTCCCTTCTCTGGTTCCTCTGTACTGTGGGACTTTTTCATCGCTCACTGGGCATCAGCAGGAATATCACTGAGAGCCTAAAGCAAGATAATCCTAACTGTGGATGGTATAGCTAATGAGGTTTTGATACTGAGTTTTTATTTGAGGTTAACAATCAGCTTTTATTCAGTACTGTACAATAGCACAACTTAACACATTAATTTCACTGTAAATATAGAAGTTAGTACATTCCCAAGATGAGATCTTTACAGAATTAAAGCTAAAATGTAGTTTTGCAGTAACAACATTATTTCTGCTGCCTTGCAGCTTGCGGTTG
This sequence comes from Tragopan temminckii, assembly GCA_028571105.1. NCBI lineage: Eukaryota > Metazoa > Chordata > Aves > Galliformes > Phasianidae > Tragopan > Tragopan temminckii. The sequence goes on from JAOWBP010002978.1 coordinate 19,605,340, forward strand.
GATGGTTCCCAAGATAGTCTTTAGCTAAAGTTGTAATTAAGGTATTAAAATATCTGAATAAACATGTCTGTGGCTCGAAAAGACATTTGAAGTTCTGCTTACTTTGCATATTACTTAACAATTGAACTGTTTATGAACTACTGCAGCACAACAAAGCACAGCAGTAAGACATCTGATTCCCTCATTATTGTTGCAATCACAAGTATCAGCATCTATGTTCTGATATATATCAGAATATATATTCTCATATTTTACCTTTGTATGGGGTAAAACTCAGATGTAATGACTGAAATATAAATTCCAAGGCCAGATGAACTTGTGAAGCAGTGTCCTGAATATCCAGCTACAAGAGGATATTCCTGGCACCACTCCCTCCTTTCTGAAGAATTTCTTAAAAAAAACCCCACAAAACACTATGGATCTCTAATGAAAACTGGACAAATCATTCAGGAGGCAAAGCCTGAAATGCACAATCTGTGGGCTAAAAATGAATCCAACCTTTTTTTTAAATTTTCTTTTCATTACATTTTCTATTTTGGCTGCACTGTGGCTTGGTTTTAATACATGAGCTGAAGCATGATTTAGTTTTGTAAAATTTCCAGCAGCTAGGACTTGAAAGCATTGGCTTGCTCTCAGGTAGCCTGAACTCATTTCTGCCACTTTATGGATATAAATCTACGCATCAGGGCTTAGCTGTGCATTAGTTACACAAAAAATCGGTACGATGCTGTTCTCCCTGCCATGTTGCACACTGAGCTCAGTTTTTCCAAGTGTCCACATATGAGGATTTAGGAATCTTGAGTTCTAAAATGTTGTTAGGGGTTAAAAAAAGCTCACAGCTGGTTAGTCAACCATGGAGAAGTACTTCGGGATACAAAACCAGCATGTGGAACATCAGAATGGTGTTTCAGGTGTCTAAATTCATGGTTGTGATCCAATAGGTCCCTAGTGTTCATTTGTGCTCCCATTCTGAGCTCTTGGTAACTTTCTTGACAATCTGTGCAGATAATGTTTATTCTCTCCATGTCTACTGCTTGAACAGAGTTGACATCACTGTAGCATTACCAGAATTCAGCTTCATCTGCTGATCTGTGATTTCCATAATCGATGAGACTGGCTGAATTACTGGGGGAATGCCTTGGGCTGGTTTGCTGCAGCACTAATGCATGTGTGACTCACACAGGAGAAGTGGCATGCAAATAACAAACTCTGGGAAAGCAGAGCTTATTATTTATTAATCTGTTTATTTAATTTAAGGCCAAAGCATGAATGCAGTGCCCCACTACCATGAATGATGCAACAGACCTGGGGAAATCACCAGTTTCAGCATGCCTGGCGTGAAAATGTGCTGCACCCTGTGGAAAAAAGTCACATTTCTGATCTTTGATGTCTCTTCTTGGTGCATGCTTTGGTTACTGTTGCTGTTACTGCACAGGGTGTATGTCGAAAATTCCTCAAGTATTGCAAAACATATCCCCAAGTGGCCAACAAAAGATGTATTTTCTGTTCCTGTCACAAAACTTTGCCTTACTTTTGAGTACACTTGTGAAGCACAAGTGTTTTTCCTCCTGCTGTGGTTTCTTTAAGCATTTTTTTTTCTCAAAAATTTAATTCCACATATATATATATGTATATATATATCTATATATATATTTTTAAAACGACTCTTCAATTTAAGGAATTGGTTCATTTAAGGAATTGGACTATTGCTGTCCCAGAGGATGCCCACCAGGTGTCAGACTGGTACTACCGTACTACCAACACGGGTGCATCAGCCCATGCTCGGGCTTGGTAGCTTTTTAACCTATAGCAGTTTTTCGCCATACACAAATGTAAGCTTAGCCAAAGAAACAGAACCCTCCTGGGCTGGAAGTAAGGTACTTTCTACTTGGGTCTCGGTGCTGATCCACAGTATTGCTCGGTAGTTTTTTTGAGCCATTCTTTGTGCCAAACTCTTTATGTAAATTATCTAATAGTGGTTTAGGAGTTTATATGTAGGCTGATATGTTTATTTCTGGAGAAAAAAAAAAACAACACACACACACACAAAAAAAAAAACTTACACAGTTTTATGCATATTTTTTAAAAATCTGATCTGAAGCTTTTGGCCAATACCTAAATATTTGAGTATGAGAATTCTAAATAACTAGTTGGGTTAAGCAGCATGATTTCTAAAATTAGTTGTAGCTTTTGAGATTTTATCTTTATGAAAAATGTTTTAATGTCCACAGAAGAGGGGAGAGTCCACCACTTAAAAAAAAATTGTTTTGCTATCTTTTACATAAACTACATCCCAGGGAACTTCTGTCCTCTGGAAGTAAGAACTTGTGATAAATAACATTATAAATATTATATAAAAACACATCAGTATTTGATTCATTGAGCTTGAGGACTTGGTACTATGAGTATCAGAACAGCTGATACCAGACAGAATATTCTTGAATTTGTAGATGTCTTTCACATTTTTCTTCCTTGTCATATTGATGCTTCTTTCTTGTCCAGTTCTTCTGTAGCTGAGTCCTTTTATACTTTGTCAGTATACACATTAGAGATGATTGTTTCTTTTGCTTTTATGTGTTAGGTATGTTTTTATGTGCACAGAAATAAAATGATTTGAATTTTCAGGGAAATAAAATCACAGTGCTACATCTTAAAAATAATCTATTTATCTTGTTTGAAAGTACATATGGGGCTTATGAGACAGCAAAAAGAGTGGCTTGGCTTCACAAAGTTTAGGCTTCTTTCATGAAAAACCTTCAAGACTTTATATGTTATTTGCTTTTTTTTGACAGCTGTCTATCATCATTAACAACAATCCGTATCTTTATACAATCTACCTGATCCAGGAACCTTTACAGATGCTCTTTTGTATTTGTGTTGTGCATCGATGTGTGACAGCCAGGAATGAATTGGCCTTGACTCATCCAAGAGCACTGCTTGCCAAGTTTGCAGCAAAGCTTTCTGATTCCTTTCTATTTTCTCTAAGTAAAAGAGCAATCAGTTGATGGCAGTGGACACTAAAAGAAAAAGAATCTTTGAGGTTTACAGCTACTCTCAGATGTAGCAATCCAGTCTGGGCAATCTTTACAGATGGCCTCCCATGGCTGGCTAAAGCTCTGGTGATGTCAGCAGAGCTGTTGCTAACCACAATCATCTCCACACTCCTCTGGATTAGGCTATTTATCAAACTCTGTAAGGATGTCCCCTCTTCTCTACCTGCTTTTATCCACAGGGTTTGTGTCTGTGCTCATTTCTTTCTTTCTTTCTTTTTTTCTCACCAACTTTTATAATAGCTAGTACCCAGTATGGCTTTTTGAGGATTTAGCTTAATATAAACACCTCTAAATCTAACAAGGCAAAGCATTGTCAGCCTTTCACATACAAGCTTGATTCAATCAAAATGAGTGTCTTCACCATGATCTACAGTGGAAGAAAATGGAAAAATTGAATAGTGGGGAAAAAAAACCCTAAAAGCTACGGTCTAATAAAAACAAAAAATATTCAGGGCAGAGGCAATGCTGTAGTAGTTCTGACACATAGGATGGTTACAGGACAGCTTGTGACCATCATTACCTTGAGTTTAAGGGGCCCCAGTTGTTCCCTGGTAGAGGGCAATGTGAATTATCTCTGCAGAGTCCTGTGTTGCTCAGGAACTTGTGATGATTCAGAGTTTGAAGCAGTAACAGTCTTGTGAAGCTCTGCTGAGAACCTGCTTGGGAGAGTATGTCACAGATAGCCAACTTCATGCTTGTAGAAATGCCCAAGGTGTTTCTAGCTGAGAAGTAAATAAGTCTGCTTCCTCTGGAGGTTTGTGCTCCTTAAGAAGTGAGCAGGGGGAGAGGGAAGAAGTATGGGTTAAGTGCTTTATTTAATCTCAAGCAGTCTATCAATAAAACCATTCAGAGAGCAGTTCTCTGTAAATCCTGCCCTCTGCCTCTCTGGAATAAAACATGGGGGCATGTTAAGCGGCATCTTTGTCCTGGGTGAAATATGTGGTTTTAAAAATTGTCTTCAATGTAGATATACAGTAAGTGTGAGTACTCTGTATTCAGAGGGAACTGATTTTCTTCTGATGCAGAAAGGGGAGCTCAGGATGTCAACAGTGGTCTGATACCTTTGATTTTCTCTTGCTTTGAACATTTCTTACCTCTTTACTTCCTCATAAACAGAGATATTAAGATATTTTAAGCCCTCTGGCTATTTCTACTTATTTAATTTGTAAAATCTTTGGGTAGAACTTCCATAGCTCGACTAATTGCAGCATGAATATTCAGTAGAAGTAATCTTATGTAAGCATTTAGTGCATCCAACGTTTGGATTTAAGGCACATTCACACTGTGTTAGTGTGACACTCAGCTCTTGCACTGCGATCCCTGTAGTTTGCTTCTTCTGCCACAGATAAGAGTTTAAATTCAATTTGTTTTTTTTCTTACGATGTATTTATTAAAAACTAAACATCTCTACTTCAGAAGTTGTTGTCACTGTGTTTTCTACTGGAAAATATTTTTACTGTTTTTCATTAGACGTTTCTGACAGAAACAGTGTTTGGACTGATCACTGGAACTTCTTTCCAGATAGCTGAAGGGAAAATCCCTGACTCTATTTACTCATACTTGTGCTAGAGTGACCTACTTAAGAAGCTCTTTTCTTTTTTTTCTTTTTTTCTTTTCTTTTTTTTTTTTTTTTTTCCGTAACTGTGTAGAGAAGGAAACAGGTGATGAAACAGCGTGATCAGTTTTTCATTTATCTGTTTTCAGGAACTCTCAGAAGAATAAACAAATGGTATGCAAGTAGTGCTGCTCATTTGCTCATTCTGACATTTTAAAAAGAAACAAGCATTAGATGATGCAGTGAAAGGTTTAGTGGAAATGCTAAGTCACAGCTTGAACCAGTGATTGAGCACCTGGTGGGAAGGCAGGGCCAACCCAGGGGAGCTCAGGTGTATGCGGTGTACCTGAGTGACCGGAAGGGTTGCAGCCAGGATCCACCCCATCCCAGACCTCATTAAAGGGTTGGCAATGGAGGTAAGGGTACCTTGCCAGAGATCCCTGTCTACTGGTGGCCTTCCAAGGGTAAGCAGGTTCCCCCCTCTTCCTTCTTTGTTTCAGTGATTGTGGCTGCTGCATTTGGGCTCATTTGACTTTGCTGTCCCACTGCAATGACTGTATTTTTCATTACGTTGTAGCATTACAATAGGGAATGGTATTTCATCCAGTGCTGGTGCCCCCATGCTAAACTTAGTGATTTAGGCTTGACTGAAGCATCCACACCAGCATTCACTTTTGATCTAATGTTTGCAAGAGACAGTGAATCCATTCATGCTGAAGAATACTTATCTGATAACATAAGGGTAATTATCCTCACTGTTTCTTATTTTCAATGCACAACCAGAAGGTTTTTAAATCTAAGTTCGTAGGGTTTTAACTCCAAGACTTTTTTGTTGTGTCTTTCTCATGCTGGGATAATGATATTTGATACTGGTACTTTTTCTCTCTAATGGTCCTAATGCTTCTCCTAACCTGAACTTTTAAAGCTTATTAGTCTTCATGTTCTTTTCTTTGGAAAGCAAAAAATGGAATCATAGAATTCTAGTGCAATGATTAGGTATAAGGAATATAATGAACCATGTATGTTTTTAAGGTAAAAGCTGTGGCCTTACTGTTGATAATCTCAGAATTAAAACTGACTAAATGCCGCTAGTTTTGGAATGGCTTTTCAAATTTAGTTGCCTTACACCAAATTACTTTTTGAATTCCAGTCAGTAAGGTGCCCCCTTCACCTTCTTTTATAGTTGTTTTTACCATAGATTGCATCCATAATCGAGCTTGGATACAACTTAGAGCCATGGAAACATCATCTTGCACTATACCAAGTGTATCTGCAATCAACTGGTGGTCCCTTTTATTAATTCTTCCCCTCTGAGGCAGTATACGAGATAAGAACCATTGTTTAGATCCCAGTGCTGGTAGAGGAGACTGCAGTGAATGTTACAATGTATGTAAATCATTTGTGACTGTACTTAACTTATTTAGGACTATTTCAGCATCTCTGCTAGTTAAGACTCCCAGTCCTGTTCCTATGATACTGGTCAGATCTCTCCTTCTTTGTCTCAGGGAGGCAAAGGTTCACCCAAGTAATGTTGTTTATCAGACTGTGCAGTACAAGCTTAGGAAAGATTGGTTTGATTGCAGAGATACTAGTTGACATCAATTACTTATTTAAGAGACTGTGATGGATTAAATAATACTCATTTTTGGCCTGTATTTCTGATTGCATATGGTCCAATTCCACTGATTTGTGGAGATGAGGTAGAAACAGGTAAACTGTTGTTGTTGTTGTGGTGGTGGTTTTGTGGTTTTTTTTTGTTTTTTTTTTTTTCTGGAGCAAAAGCTTCTTGTCCATCTAGGCCAGTCTTCTTCCCTGCTGGCTCATCTTACAGCATAGGAGCACAGTTTGTTCCTGTGCTTTTATGATTTCCTTCTTAAGGAATGTCCAGCCTTCCTGGATCCCTTTGCCCTTCAGGACTAGCTCACAACTCTCAACCATTGTACTAAACTGTTAGAAGTCTGCCCTCTGGAAATCTAGGGTAGCAGTTTGGCTGACTTCCCCTCTGACTCATTTGCAGCATTGAGCTCTGCAGCACTGAAACACTCCCTAACAATAGAGAGCCATCCCACAGCTCCTCCTTCCTTGCCCATCCCTTCTAAAGAGCTTATAGCTCACCATTTCAATACTCTAGTCATGTGAATGATCCCTCCATGTTTTGGTAGTGGTGACTAATTCATAGTTCTGCTGCACAATGGCTTGTAGCTCCTCCTATTTGTTGCCCATGCTGATGGCTATTGGTCTCACCCCTAATCCTGGCATATTGCTGCTAGACTCAGCTCTATTGAGCCTGGTTTTATCACTTTCCATCTTCAAACCTAGTTTAAAGTCTTCTTGATGAGCCCTGCCAGCTCCTGGGCTAGGATCCTTTTACCACCTTAGAGACAGATGGACCCTCAATAAATCATTCCATGATAGGGAGGGGGGGACAGGATGATTTCCTCTGATGGCATTAGCCTGTTAGCCATGTGTTAATCAGGTGGTTTCCTGCTTCTCTCAGCATTTTTCCCTCTTGTTGAAGTGATCGAGGGGAAAAAACCTCCTGAGCTCTGCTCCTTCAACTTGCTGCCCCAGTGCTGCGAAGTCCCTTTTGATAGCCTTTGGGTTTCTCCCTGTGACCTCATTGTTGCTGATCTGAATTACCAGAAGTGGGTAATAACCAGAGAGCTGTGGTAGACTTAAGAGCTTCCTAGTAATGATGCCCCTGAGCTGGGCCCCAGGGAGGCAGCAGACTTCCCTGTGTGTAGGGTCTGGTTAGCATATAGGGCCCTCTGTTCCCTCAGAAGGGAGTTACCTATGATAATCACCCTTCTCTTATTCTTGACAGAGACAGTCTTGAGGTGTGGGGATAGCTGACTTAACACAACTCAAAGTTGTAATGAAGCCATATATTTCCTTATGTGTGTTTTTTGGAAATAAAGTGCAGCAGCATCAAATGTTGGACACCAAACCTGGGAAGAATCGAACAAGCTTCTTTACTCTCAGCCTCTGGGTAGAGTGCTTTAAATTGAGTTGCAGCTTTAAACCAAGCCAAAGCTGCATAAGTGTGCCTGTGCTTTTGTCTGAAGCTTATATGATGCTCCTTGTATGTTTCTCACACCTGCTGCTCTGTTAAACAATACCAGAGTTGCATATGTTTGTATAGCTTGTGGTTTTTTTAGTAGTTTCATAAAAGAGACAAGCTACTTCCCATTTCACTGGCTACTGGATTATGAAATTTGTTTGAATAATGACCTGGGAATGTTGTATTGCATCCTCCCTTAACACTTTTTTTGTTGAATGAATTAATTTCCTGTGGTCTGTAAACTTAAAGGATTTTTCCACATTCTTACTTCCTTTTAGTTATAGAGGAATCTGCTCCTTAGTCTTTAGTGTTGTTTTCACAGTGTGAAACATTCCACAACACTGCAGACATTGAGTAACTTCCCTTCTTGGTACCTCTTAAAGCAACAAGATCATGTTAGTTTGTATCCCTGTACTCCCATCCCTGGTTCCCTGTGAATAGTTTGGACATGGTTCATAGCTGTTTCTAACACCCCCTCTGTGAACTGTTTTCATGCAGTGGTTTCCTTGTGTTCAGGGTGATGGCATGCCATTGTTGTTCCTTTACAATGGCCTTCTGCAGATCTGGATTCACTGGCACGATGGCTAGAGTGCACAGTTCATCAGATATCTTCTGCCCTCATTGCTTGCAAGGATATCTGGGGTAATATAACTCGCACCTCTCCTCAGCAGTGATTTTATTTGATTTGACTTTTTCTAAATAAACATAGAGCTGCAACTAATTTCCGAGAAATCAGAAACCAGCTTATCTGATATTAGTTCTCCATCTGAATTTATCAGCAGAGGCTGTGAGAAACACAGTCCTGCAAGTAATCTGCAACTGTTTTCATGGAGTTATTAACAATTGTTTAATTGCCATTTGTTGGATTTTGTGAAATTATGTTCAAGCTTAGGTTATCCCTAGTGGCTGTTAATATTTGTAATTTTTTAATTTTTAGTATTTAAAATTTTTTTTACAAATCAAAATTTAGTAGTTGGGAATAAGTTGAAACTTTGTCCTTATGAAGACAATTAAGTATGTGGTTATACTTCCACACATGCTGTAGGACCAAATATTATTTCTCCATATTTATATATGAAAACACTTTTTTTCTTACACCTGAATTTCTTCTAAGGTAAAACATGTTTTACATGTGCACTATTCTGGATACTTCAGGAAAATTATAAATTGTGATGCCTGAATACTACTGGAGTTCAGGCTGTGGATGTTCCTGTATAATCTATGTTGAAGTGAGGGCAATCAGCTGTCAAAATGATTTGCCAAAGGTTTTGGTGAATTTTATAATGTTTAAATCAAGTTCAGTGGTTGTTTTAGAAATATCTTTAATTCAGGAGTTTTCAGCTAGTTTTAATGGATTACCTGCCAGCAGTCACAAATGGTAACTGGGGTAAAAATGTGTTGTCAGGAAGCTTAAACTTTGTAGGGATCTGCATTACTAATGGAAATTTTGTAGGGGTCTGTGAACTGAAAAATATGACAACTCCTGATAATCCAGAAAGGAATTAATTCAGACTGTGTCTATAGCCTCTGTTCTGCAGAAAGAAAGAATAGCTGATCACAAGATTGCCTTCTGGCTCTCTATTATGTAAAGCTCCTTGTAATTAGAGAACTATTCTCAGCTTCAGGAAACCTTTGTCCAATTCCTTTCCTTGCTTCTGACTTCCCATGTGAATGCGTGTGTCAGTGACAGAATCATTAAAGAGACTTGTGATGTGTCTGTGAAGACAGTTAAGTATGAATCTGAGGATCAGCTCCTCTGTAAAGGCAGGGAAGTCTTGAGTTTGCCAAGAAACGTGAGTATTTGTGTTCAAAGAGAAGATGTTAGAGGGCATTCAGCGGGGCTTTCAGTGATGCTCAGGTATTCAGCACTGTCCTCAAAGACAGCATAGAGCTGCTTGATCTTTCTCAGGATTTTGTAAATGGACAAGAAGTATCTCAGGCCTGGGCACAATTGAGATCACAGCAACTTAAGGTACCCAGCAATGCTAAGCAGACTTGATAGTAAAACAACACTGAAGCTTTTGTAGTGGGACTAAAGGTTTGACCTTTATTTAGACTTATCCAAGTACGGATGGGGTTTGTTTTTCAGTCTTTGTTTATAGATTGGGGAAATAAAAGCTATCAGCAAAACAAATAAATTGTAATCCTGTATACGTTTATAGTAATTCCCTCAATTCTGCAGCTGTCCTCTCCAATTGCCTCAGCCAGGGATAGGGATGCAAGGTTTGTCGTGTCCTTGGGCTTCTGCAGCTCTGGATCATTGTTAGCCAATCAGGGAGGGAGACATTGCCATGTCCTTTCCTGTCCTGCCAGCCGCTTTCTCGGGTTGTGCTCATCCTGTCCAGCTCTCACATGTTCCAAGAGTAATGTCAGGTTTCCCTCAGTTCAGATTGTAATGCTAAGTTAATGGTTTACCCCCCCCTTTTTTTTTTTTTAATGAGATACTGTATTTGTTTAATTTTATAATTAAAGAACTGAAGGAAAGCCAAAGATGATGGCATTTCGCACTGAAACAGAATAGACCTTTGGGCTGTCTGGTGGTTGGACTTCGGCATGTGTCCTGGTGCTATTCCTCTGGGAAAACTGATTTACAAACTTTATTCACTACTTAGCAGTAGAAATCTGTGTCTGATGGGCATTTGGGTTTACTGCTGCTGCTCAACAGTGCGTGCTATGGCATGATGTGGCAGTTACCTTTGGAAAGGTTGGTGTACAGGAAGAGTAAATAGGCTGATTTGTATCTTCTTGTACTGGGGGAAGAAGGTGATGGTGAGATCCTGAAACTGAGTTGAACTCCATATCTGATTAAACTACCTGGTACCAGGCAACCAAACACGTGACATTTTCTTGAAAATGCTTCTCTCCCTCTGTGCCAGCACTTGGTTGTGGATAATGTGTCCCAAACACACTTGTTTTGGGACATTCTGTTTTGATTTGGGAGTATTGAATCACTTTCTGAAATTTTTTCCTAGGAGAAATCTGAGCATGTGTGAGAGCAAAAAAGCAGTGAAGAGACTGTGTTTGAATGAATCAAGAATTATGAGCCAGTGTGGATATGGAAACCAAAGCAGATATAGGACTAAAGCATGTGTCTGAAGACACATGAATAAAAAATTGCTATTTTGCTGCATTTGGAGAAATCAGGCAAGTTTCATCCAGTTCTCTGGACTCTGTGTGAGTTCTCTCAAGCTTCTTCAGTGTATGTTTTTGTAGCACTAATGTTCCTTATAAGAAATCAATGTCAAGGGAGTCATCTTATTAGTCAGAGCTAATACTTATGTCAGTTCTGAATTCCTATATTCCAGAATGGCAGCAATAAGAGATATCATTGTGATAGGAAAAGAAAAACAAGACATCTAAAAAATCTTGAGAAATGTCAGCTTCTTCCAGAAAGCCAACCATTCAGGTTAACATCAAGAAGTAGAGAGCCAAATTGAGATCTGTGGCAGAAGAATGTATAATGCAGAAGAAAAGAAAAGTTTGTGTATGGAAGAGAAACTTCCACAGTATGTGGAAGAGAAGCCATATTTAACCTATTACTAAATAATAAACATATTTAACCTATTACTAAATAATAAACATATTTAACCTATTACTAAATAATAAACATATTTAACCTATTACTAAATAATAAACATTGAAGATCTAATAAATATGTTAATTGTAGTATGGGAGAGCAGCATAGCATAGGTTACATGGTTCCTGTTGGCATTCATACTTTTCACCGGTTCCTTATTTGGAGCGGACCAAAAAGGCTCTCTCTCTCATCAAACTAGCATTTGAGACAAGATCTTCTAAAATTTTTGTGTGTTAAAAGGTAACAAGAGCAAAGTCCCCCAAACCTGACATGCAGGAGGAAAGTGGCTTTCTGAACAATCAAATCTTGAAACTTGAGTAGGAGGTAATTTAGATAAGGTTGCACAGGCTGGAAGAAGATCGCACTGCAGAGCAAAAATAGATTGCAGACCATAGGATTCATGGCGTGGTGCAATGAAACTAAAGGGAAATGGTTGGATCCTGGTGGTTCAATATCCAGCAATATCTGTGTTGTTAGCTACGTCTTGGGGCTACTGCGTATCTGACATCACATTATTTCGGGCATAAGTAAGTCTGAATAATTAGTCAAAAGACGGTATTTTAATAAATGCATTTGGGGGTTTGAAATGAATATTGAAATCAGGAAGTTAAATTAGTAGCATTATATGTTATGTAGAGGTCTAAAAGTCATACAATACCTATGCACTCTGCATCAAAATAAAACTTTCTTGCGCAATGAAATCCAAATTTAGCTATCAGGACCACATCCACGTGACTTCTTGCTTAAAAAGCTGCAACTTATATTTTCTAAATGTTGACTTCGATTTAGAAGTGGAGTTGAGAGTCACTGTTTTATTCCTACAGAAATTCTTACAACTGTGTTATGTACTTACACACAAAGGCTCTTTGTGTATGGAAACCATATAGAAAATATATTTTCCAAAGTGTACTTCATAACCCTTCTAATGTCCTTTCTAACCAGGCCTTGTCAGTATGTTAAAAATATGTATGCATAAAGAATTCAGCCTAGAAAAATGTATACAGCATATAAACATTTCTCATAACATTGGCTATTGTTTTCAAAATATTGTCACTGAATTATCTTAAAGTATCATGTAAAATATACTGAAGAATTGTTCTCTACAGTGTTCAAAGAATAAATATTTAAGTTGCTGAAACAAATACTTTCTAGCTGTCTGAGAGTAACAGAACATGGAGTCCCTCACTTAGGCTGGAATAACAAGTGCTGCTGTAGATCTGACTTACTATTTACTGAAATCAACAAAGGGCCCACTGCTACCTTCAAATGAGAGAGCTTTGGATGAGTTCCTGAGAGCTGTTTCGTGCACCTATGCAAACAAATAGCATTGTCTGCTTGGTTTGTACACAACAAGTATTGGCATTTTATTCTTGGAGTAAACAGCAAATTGTACCTCTCTGCTTGACATTTTCAGTGAACTTGGGCCTATATTTTAGCCATATAAAACAACCTGCTCCTTGAAGAATTCTTTTTGTCTTTCTTGCATGAGCTGCAGCCCCGTGCCCAGAAGCTAGAATTTAGTAGTGAATGAGTGTACAGATTGTATTCAGTCAGGCCACGGTTACCTTGCACTGGTTTTCAGTGGGAGTAAAGCAGACCTGACTCAGCCTCTTAATGCAGGGCACTCAGAAATACAAAGAATCATATTCTTTGATAGAGAAGGTGGCAGAGCATTGGCAATGTTTGTGTTTCGTAAAGTATGACTCTTCATTGTGTTACTTGCCATGGCTGTTGCAAATTAAATTCCAACCCACAAGCTCAACTGTGGGAGAGAGAAAAGGGTGTTTTGTGTCCTGTAATAGGTAATCATAAAAGCAAACTGTGCATCTTGAAGCAGTTACTGTTCTTAATATCCCTGGTGTATGTCACTGGAAGTAGAATATAGCTCCCAGTGTTAAGTCTAGATATTAATTCAGGCTGCTACTATGTATTTTATTTTTTTGTCTTGCTTTCTCATCTACTTACAATCACTGTCTCATTTTCTGTCTTTTTTTTTTTTTTTTAATTTCTCTCTCTGCTTCTGTCTCTGTCTTCTCTTTCTGAAGGAGTTTAAGGTGGTGTTGCAGGTATCTCTATATTTAGGCCCTTTGAGCCCACGACTGTTTTGCACTCCTCTTCAGTAACTAAGCAAATATCTATATATGTAAGCATCCAAGGAGCAAAAATGGGAGAAAGTAAGCCCTGGCAGATATCTGAAGACAGGATCCCATTTTATTTCTTCCCCCAAGGCCTTCCAATGCTAATGTGCAACTAAGCATACCAGCAGCTGAATCATAGCAAAAGAGGTTCCAGGAATAATAACAGAATGCAGGACTGTAAAGAATTTTCTTTATTGAGATTAGAATATATGCATTTTCATAGAATATTTACAATATTGCATCCAAAGAATTTCAGAAAAATCAACAATCTATTCTTCATGATATATAATTATGACATGCAGCATAAACTCCTAATAAAATGGTGTTTTCCATCAGCTCCTTTTCTTACAGCTCACTGCTTACACAAAAACTCGCCAACCACTGTGTGCATGTACTTGCAGAAAAGCTTAGGCTGGTGAGCACGTCTCATGTCTTTTTGACATTTTGGTCTCTCCTCCATCCCCTTGCCACCTGAGTTTTCTTGCAGTACAGCAAGGGTTCAGCAATCCTCAGCAGATATACTTTGAACTTTAGAGTGCCTGTACATAAACCAAGCAAATCTTATTCAACTATTTCTAAGGCATGAATATAGATCTCTTTGACCAGATGTTAATGGAGGACAGACTAATGTTGGGAAGATGAGAGCTTTCCCTCAGCTAATGCCTGTCCTGTGCCCGCTCTACAGTCTGGTGGCTTCAGAGGTGGAAGCAGGGTGTTTATACATGTATGCCTGTGTGCGCAAGAGTATGCAGATCTGAGTCCCAGTGGGCAGGACAGTGAAGAGGAGCAGACACCATCTGAGGGGCTGCTCTGATTCTGGCCAGCACTGGAGATTTCGAGTGAGTGATACATTGAACGCTTCTCTCATACTCCTCTCAGGAATGGAGGGTGAATAGGGGAGTACATGGAGAAAAAGGAAAAGGCATGTGTGAAAGCATGTCTGGGGTGCAGTATCTCAGGAGGCTTGTTTGATTTAAATTTTAAGTTTGTCACTGGGATTGCTTTATATCAGTCAGAGCCTGCCCAGGCTTCTCACTTTTTCTCTCTCCAGGTAAAGGAGGATAGGGACTTCATTTTGCCTTCAATTTTTTGTTTCTTTTTAACAATACAGGTTAGTCTAATTACACAGCAGACTTGTTGATAATGTGGTTTGACTGTTCTGAGTACTGGGGATTCCTCTCCCAGCCCTGTCGAATTCGTGTTAGTTGTTTGTCTAGACAGGGAAGTATGAGCACAAATTTGAAAACCAGTACAACGCATGGAATAATGAGAGAGAGCATATAGGCATTTGGAAGATACCATCTGTATGATGATGGACTTAGGAACCATTTTCCACCATAAACCATTGTGTGTGCGGTGCATAAAATCAGTGTCAGATATCCCAGTTTGGACTAGAGGAGAACAAAGAAGAGAAAGAAGTAGAGGTTAGAATACTAAATTGAACCAGAACAAATGCAAATTACAGTGCACAGCAAACTTCAGGAAATGTGCCAAATTTGGGACTGAGTCTACTGAAATGAAAATGGTTTATGTAGGATTTCTTATTGTTTTTTAATAAAAGTTCAAATGGATCTCCAGGATGTGATTTTTTTATTTTTTTTTTTTCCCCATCAACAACTTTGATAATTTTTTCCACACATTGCCTAATGTTGCCATATTTGTAAAAATGCAGAGAAAAGGCTACAGTTCATTTGAAAGGTCCAAGCCTTTCAATATGCTTTAATGATAATCCACCCAGAACTATACTGTGCAAGTTTTTCACTTAAGTAAAACATTAATTGATAGTAGTTTCCTCTGCTAGCCCTGTTCCTGCAGAGGTACTGCAGCACCAAACTTCTTCCTGATATGGGGTCAAGATGATGGTGTTAACAGAGGTAGCTTTATCAAAGGCACAGCAGATGTTAGAGCCTGCAGAAACTGGAGACTCTCTTTAGATGCTTGGTGTTGAAAGGACTGGAGCAATAAAGTCAGTTTTCAGAATCATGTTAACTGAATTATCTTGTGAACCAACAAAATTAGCGCAATAAATGGCTACAATATTTTGTGACTGCGTAATTTGGCAGTCATTAACTCCACAGTGTCATTTTTCCATTTGTCAGTTAGCAGTTTAGGTCTTCCGAATTTTATGTTGTTGGTATAATAATACCAGTTGTTCCATAGGTAGCCATCAGGGAAGTTGTTTTTTATGTGGGCTGTATAGCCATGTAGATAGATAAATAAATATTAACCAGGTGATGGTGAATAATGCAGATGTGACATTTAGAGTTAATAATGGAGGAAAGGCATAAGTCACTACTAAATTCTTCTGTGGTCATAGTTCATAAAAGAATAGGAAAGTTTCCAACTGAGAAGAAAAAAGTTTTTTTTAGAGAAAATTTTTTCTTACCTGTACAAATCGAAATTCTCTCCAGTTGACATTGTTGCTGACAGAAGGTAAGGAAGTTATTCCAAGAAGAACAAAGAAGAAGAATCCTAAAATCCCCAAAGCCAAATAAGAGTCACTAAGCCAGCCATTTGTGCTGTCAAATGGAGTAGTTTTATTGTTCAGTGCCTAAAGAAAAGAATACCAGATATATCTTAGTGTTAGCAGTTTTATGATCAATATGAAGGAAAAAAATATCCTTTAACTAAGAGATAAATATTATACATTATCTGAAAAGGATTGGGTATTTACTTTGAATGGCTACTGAAAATGTGACAGTGGCATTATGTAGGTTTTGTGTACCTATAATTGTGGTACTTATCTATTGTAGACCTACTGCGAGGGCAGGTATTGTTTGTTGTTGAGTAAGGTCAGGAACTCAAAATATATGCTAATCCCTGTTCACTGCAGGGGGTTTGGATTAGATGACCTGTAAAAATCCTTTTCCATTCAAACTATTTTTTGATTCTATGATTCATAAATTTATATGGAGAGAGAAATACATTTCTTTAAATTGTTATTTATGTATTTCTTGATTATTTCATTAATATGTAAACTATCTAGGAGGAAGGTATTTACCCACAACTCCTGCAGCTTAACATCAGAAACCTTTGGATTTATCCGTGGTTAAAAGGAGCACAGAAACTAGGAAAACAACCTCATTAAAAAGAACATTAGACTGTCCACGTGAACTTTTAAAGTTTAACATCCCTGATGCTAAACTTTATATTACATATGAGTAACAGGGCTACAGGAAGAGAAGACATAGAGCAAGGAGAAAAATTACCTGTGAGATGGTTCTGTCCCCAACTGTCCATCTTACATAGTAGCGAATTGGGATAACGAGAGTATAAATAACATGCAGAGAAGCAAATGCCAAGGCTACTAATCCAAGTTGTTTCCTACACAGCATCCATTTGTCCAGCCAGTCCGGGAAACGGCTGTATTTGGTACCTCTGTATAACTGAATAATTGCAGCAAATACACCAGGGAGATAAACCAAGGCAAGAAGGACGAGTGCCATTATAGGGCAGATCTGATTTGGAATGGAAATTGCAAGAAAAAATGAATAATCCTTATTTTCATTAACGTAGGGGTAAATTATGTCAAAAACCAAACAATAGAAGAAGAAGAACGCGGTTAGGCCAAGGGACAAAAAGATGGGTAACTTCCACATTGGAAAGAGCTGTAGAGGGTAATTTTCTATTTCCCGAGCAGCCAAGAGAGATCCTTGATCTAACGGTGTGAGTCCCAGTGCACGAACAATATCCATTACCATTTGTTTAGCTTCTGTGTCATCTCCGCAGACAAACACCTGCAGCCAAAAACAAGCAGGGGTTTTATTTTGACAGACTTTTGTGACATTTTCAACTGCATTTCTGTCTGGTATGGGCAATATGAGCTTCTAGGCTCCTTATTACCCTCCTTGTTAGCCTTAATTTATATAGATAAAATTGCGTTATAGGCTATTTCTTGATCAACAGTCCAAGAATTAAGAATATCAATCTTCGGTGAAATACATTGCTTCAAGTAGCAAAATTTTGTATATGACAAGAACAAAATATAAGATTACAATCTTTGCTTAGTGCACTTGAATTTCAGCATGCTCTTTTGAAGGTCCTGCCTACAGTTTGTAAGCACAAGATTTTGTAATAGTAAGTAGGAACAATATTTTCTATTGCCACTACAGTGGTCTATAAGGGCTTCAGGGACCTGGGTGTAGTGACAATTCAAATATAATTTCTCTGTCATGAAAGTTAATAATATTCATACCCTAATCTAGTAAAAGCGTGAAGAAACTTTTTTCTATGAGTGTGAATAGTAATATTCCTTTTGGAATAGGCAGAAAGGGGGCAACTTCTGCTGTTATTTATCTAAGTATGATGAAGGTTTCAGATGCTTAGGCTTGTAAATCTTTGGTTTTTAGTTTAGGCAAAACCACTTCTATCAGCAGAAAGCAAAGTTAATATTTTGAATAGTTGTATGTTCAGAGTAGCTGAA
The DNA here is from genome assembly GCA_028571105.1 of Tragopan temminckii. Lineage (NCBI taxonomy): Eukaryota > Metazoa > Chordata > Aves > Galliformes > Phasianidae > Tragopan > Tragopan temminckii. Next base: position 19,623,147 of record JAOWBP010002978.1, read on the forward strand.
AACAGGGCGGTAATAAATTCTTTCTCTTCCACGAAGATGCTCAGTTGTTTCCTGTGACCAGCTTGCCTGTGACTGAGGAGCTCATTAACCTGGTTTGCACACATTGTTTTTGTGTTAGACTTCCATGGTGATGGATTCTGACTTAGAAAACTATTAATTTCTTCACCATCCATGTAATTTATCCCATTGCTTATACTCATTCTGTTGCCCCATTATATCCCTTACATCCCTTTTTTTGCACTCTTAGGTGAACAAGCGACACAGCCCTAATTTCCTTCTGATTTACGGGTTCTCTCTTTGTAGCTGTGTTTTCTTTCTTTTCTTGCTTCTCTAATGTCTCTTAACAGCTTCCTGCATTCTGAGGCAAGCTATCAATATTCCTTGTCATGTCATATTTGAATCCCAAAGTAAACTTTAGCTCACATTTAATTTGAGATTTGCAATTACAGTGAAAATTCCATTTCAGCCTTGTCTGAGTCATATGTCCCAAGCGTGTGTTTTGTCTAACTGTTAAAAGCCCATATGATACTTTATAACTCTATGAAATAGCAAACTCCTGCAGTTCAGTCTTACCTGCCGGCTTGCATCCAGGGTGCCTGATTGCAGAGCCCAGGCTGACACAGTGTTAAAGGCCTTCACAACCCTAGCGCTGGGCACCAGCTGAGCCAGGTACTTTGCATTGGATTCAGGATACTGGTTTATTTTTAAGTTGTTGCTTATGTCCACCAACACTTTGCCATGGAGTGTTTCCTCCAGTGATGCAAGGAAGTCGTAATGTTGCCTCTGGATTGCTATAATAATGATGGCAGCTTTCTGTGCTGCCTCAGCATGGCTCAGCACCTCTGCATCCTTGGGAATCAGGCTGGATGGCCATGGGCTCCGGCTTCCAAATATGACGGGGTAGCCAGACTGAATGAGTTTATGGCCCAAAGCTCTTCCAAAATCTCCTGTTCCAAATATACACACTGTCTCTCTTTTGTTAGATGTTTTGGGAACCAAAGCCATTATGTTGGAAGAATTTTTATTCATCTATTAAAAAAAAAAAAAAAAAAGGAACAAACTAAGTAAAACATTGATCTCTTGAAAATGAAAGGTTAATTTTTGTTCTGGCTGTACAAAATAAATATCTGAGAGTTTTCCTGATTCTTAATCTATACAGTTTTTAAAAAATGAATTCTGGATATTTAGCTCTCCGTCTGACAACGCCCTCTTTTCTGTTCATCTTCGAGATTTTAACATTCAGCTGAATTATTGCAGTTTTCCTTTCTCAAAGGGAAAGCAGGAGGAAAGGGTACAGGATCACCATGAGCAAGGGTTGCATGTCTTTCAGGACCATTTCTGTTTCTTTATACTATAGAAAAGCATAAAAGATGAGCATGACTCTAATTGGATTAGAACCTGGAAGGTCTGTAAAACACTTGAAGAAGTGGTGTACAAGCTAGCTACAAATCTATGTTGTCTGCAGTACTTCCTTAATATGCCCATTCAATGCCAGTTTGGTTTATTATTGTTCAATTTCCTGAAGAATGTCCCATGAAGTGTTTGGACAGTGGAACAGGCGTATTTTGCGTTGAACATGTGTCACTCTTAATGAAATTCTCTGAGATTTTTCTGTCCTCCTTTATCAGAGTACCTGGAAGCTTCAAAGACTTTAATGTATTATCCATGCCATAGCAGTATGTACGTTCCATACTTAACAGAGTGAGACCCATGACTCAAATGCAGAATCAAACAGGGCTGCTCCAAAGGTCTTCTGATAGATCCATATGCTGTTGCCCTCACTTTACAGAATGTGACCCAAGGACAGAAAACCTGAAGCCTTAAGGAAGATCTCTAACAGGAGATCCTGTGAGACCCTTCTCTCCAAACAGCCACTGATTTAGTACTTGGAGCAGCCATGTTATTTTGCAGGAGCCCTAATTCAAGGCTTTCACAGCATCTCAGGTAAGAGGCTTAATTAAAGCTGTGAGAATAACTGATTTTCCAATTTGCAGGACAGAATTGCATAGAATAGTTAGCTAGATCCAAAACAATTGCTCTGCTATGGCTGTTTATTAACACTTGCTATGTGAAGCTCTGCTCAGAATGAAACTGCCACTTGAAACATAGAGATCGTACTCTTCTTTCTTTCTTTCTTTTTTTTCCCCAGTGTTCTTTTACACATTTAAAACTCATTCTCTGAGGGCTCTTTTACTGTCCCATGCGGCTCCAATGGGAGGAAAGCTGTAATCCTTTTTGTGGATAGTCTGTATTTCAAAAATGAACAGAAGAGTTACATCTGTAATATTAATAAATGGTTCCATTCAGTACATAATGGTACTCAACTTTCTTTTCTCAAATTTTCCTTCTAGCAAAGTGGGCCCCTATCCAAAATGAAAGATAAAACTTCTTTGTAATACGTGGTTGTTCAGGTGAAAACTTCTGTATTTGTGTTTTCACACAAGAAATCATTAAGTCATTGCTGAATGAAGTATGCAAACCATTTTATTCACCAGAGTAAGACTGGACAAGAGAAACTCAACAAACCAACCATCTCAAATGGGTTTTATCAAGTAATATATTTGGTATATTTACCGCCAAGAAACAAATATATGAAGAGTTTCTGTTGTCCAGTATTATTGAACATCTCCTTTGCTAGTGAACACTGAACTTATCTTGCTGGGAAAGAGAAGAAGAAAAAAAGAGGGAGATGAAAAGTAAAACTAATGTAAGGAACAATTTTTTCTTTCTTTTCTTTTTGTGTGTCTGTACAGTTTCTTGGAGCCCTATCTAAGATATGAAGGGACTTGTACAAGGCATTGAATATTATTTCATAAAAGAGCTGAAGACAGTTAACACTGCCTTTATTGCTAGTGGCCTAATTTAATTTAATACCACTTTAACAGGAAAGACAGTTTGCTTGAATCAACTAAGCAGAATTTACTTATTTCCTTATTAAGAATTAGTTATTATAGCGATGCCCATTGCCGTTGTGATAATGCACATTATATATCAGAAATAAACTGATCATGAACAATTTTCTTAACAAATAAGGTATATTGTAAAACAGATGTTAATTGAATTGTGCATCTGCTTTATCAGAAAATGACGTGTAAGACAAGGGAATTTTGCTTTTAAATCCCAGGTTGTTTGGATTATGCTTCCTTCTAACAAGTAAGGATTTTAAGTCAATTTTCTCAATTGAATTGTTTTCAATTCAACATGTCTTCAAACATGGCTTTGTGCCAACTGGCTATTGTTAAACTGAAAAGGTTGTGGGCGCTGCAGTTGACTTCTGGAGATTAATTCAGGCAGTAGACTGCACGGATAAATTTGGGCTTTGCTGTGTGTATTTGAACAAAATGAACAAAATGTACCTTTGCTCTGATGGCAACTCGGTGGATGTAAAGTTGAAACAAGGAAATTGGCCTTATAGAGTCCGTTACAGTGATAGCTGCAATGAGAGAAGATATTCATTTGCTGTAGAAAAAGGCTTTCTATTGTCCTACATCAGTATGAAAGATGTGATGAAGTACATCATAAAGGACATAGGACCAGCCTGGTGTCAGAGCTCAGCCCGAAAGCTGACACTGCGTCTTGTTAAGCAGCTGATGGCAGCAGGGTTTGCTTTGTGCCCACATGCTGGGCACTCTCAAAGCACTGGAGGAAACAGAAACACTAGCAAAGAAACAAATGACCATCCTTTGTTCTTTCACATATGTACCCAAATATCATCTGAGAAAAATCAGAGCTTTGTGGAGCTCTGTATTCACATATAATACTTCTGCTTATGTCCATCCTCCTAACACTGGTAAGCTAGTGATGCTTGTTATTTCAAAGATAATCCATGTAAGCTTCTTACTGATAACTATGTCCTTTCTTTTCTACATAGTTGTATTTTCATACAGTGAACTATCCTATTTTTAGGGAAAATGGTGATATCCTCTGATCAGATTGCCACTTGGTCAGTAATGACAGAAGGAGGCACTGGAAGAACAGAAGAAGCAAAACCATCATTAAATACTGCATAAACACTTGGGGAACTGAATCAAGATACAATTTTTTTTCCAGTAATTACATATAAATACCTATGCAGGAATTTGAATGAACACAGGAATGTTGCTTTGTACATGGGGGAAAAAGGAGGGATTTCCTAGCAGAATCATTCTGCAGATGAAACACAGTGCCATAAGTGGAAAAGCAGATGTGGGACTGAGACAGGCAGAGATGGAGAATGGAAAGATCAGACAGATGTAACATGAAATGGCAGACAGATCAATGGAATGATTCAAAAGGTTGAGTGACAAGATGAAAGAAGCAGGAAAGAGAAATTTTACTATTTATATTTTAAAAAGAAGCAAACTAAATAGCTGTGGCAGTGATTTTGAGATTATCTAGCCCATCTCCCTCCCTAAGGCAGGATGAACTACATTTAAACCAAGCCTGACAGATGCTTGTCTAACCTGTTTGTGGATCTGGCAGTCTCCCTTGCTTTCTGCTGTCTCACTGATCATAATACAAGGCAGATTTTCTTCTGTCCAATCTGTATTGGGCTGTATTGCTGCCTCCATTGTACACATAGGTGTCAATTTGTCCCCCTTCTCTTTTTCAGAAGCCTTTGTTGGATATGAAAGCTGTTACCATTTCACCCTTCTCTTCTCTAGATGAAACAACACCAGATCCTTCCCTGCATCTTGTGCTTCTTAGAGTAGGAATCTTCCTAGGCTAAACTCTTCCAACTGATAATTAGAAGTATGGTGCTAAAACTGAATGCAGTACTCTCGCTGATATCTCACCAGCTGGAAAGGATTACTTCACTTGCCTCATAGACATCATCCCACTGACACATCTCTCTTATTCAGCAGTACAGCTGATTCAAAGTCAGCTTGGGATGGCTATATGTACTCTAGCAAGCAGTGTGTGGCAAGAGGAAGGAAGACATAGAGTGAAACAGCTAGTGCTGAGCACATGGTCATGCTGTCTGTGTGCAGGATTTCTACCTTGGAGCAGCCTTGGTCTAGCATCACAGCCTGAATGCCCATTAACAGCTGCAGTGTGCTGGGGTGCACCCAAAGCATATCATCTGGCTCAGTCTTTGTGGGAAGGAATAATTTTCTTCCATATGCTCCAAGAAAACAAAGCTTGATAATTAGTGATTTGCTTCAGAAATGTACTTCTGATCAGAACTGAAATACTAGTGCACTGCATCCTGCAACATCCCGTTTTTTAATGCAGAACTGCTCCAAAGCCAATAGCTCCATCTTCAACATGTTACAGTTCTTTTCTGACTCTGTGCTGTATTGTGCTCTAGTCCCTGTTAAATAGCACCATATTTTTTTAGTCTGTAACTTCAATTTGTCAAGATCATTTTGATTTCTAAGGCTGTCCTCTAACGTGCTTGCAGGCTTTTTCAACTTTGTCAGATTGTCAGTTTTAATAAGCATACTGTCTATTCCAGCATCCATGCCATTTAATAAAGTTCCAGAAGAGGACTTTAGCCAGGAGAGACCCCCAGTATATCTCCAGTAAATTTAGCCTTCCATTTTGACAATGATTAACAGAGAGACTGAAAATGCCTCTTTCACTCATTCTACAGAATCCTACCTTATATTAGTTCAGTCAGGCTGCATTTCCCTCATATGCTTATGAAAATATTCTCTAACATACTGTACTAAAATCTCCACTCATCTCAAGCTGCACAGCCTTTGTGATTCACCAGACCTGGTATGATCTTATAAAAGGAGATTAGCTGGGTTTGGAATGCTTTCTTCTTGATTAATACATGGCTCTATAATCTGTTTTTTATTATCTTCTATTTGAGAATTGTTCTTAAATGGATTGGGCCAGAATTCTGCACCTCCTCTTTCTACTTACCTTTCAGGATAGCTGTTATTCCTGTGTTCCCAATCTTTGAAAACTTTACCTCTTCCATGCAGTTCTTAAAGGTAGTTATTAATGGCTGTGGAAATGCTTCAGTTATTCCCTGAACAATTTAAGGCAAATTCCATCAGCCTCACTGATCCCAAATCATTTAACTCACCTAAGCACGATCTAATCTGTTACTTCTGTCACCCTGCCTGAATTCTCATCTCTTTATTACTGGTGTAGAGTGAAAGAGGCATTGCAGAGATGGCTTTCCTGGAGTCATTAGTCAATAGCTTTCTCTCAGTTGAATGCTGGATAAATCCTTTTCTTGATTTTCCTTTGACAGTTTGTGCTTTTACAGTATTCTGGATGTACTGTTTAATTACTTCTTTTTTTGTACAGTGACTTTTCAAATTTTAGCAACGTATCTGTACTGTTGTATGTTTGTCCATAGATTTTTATTTCTGAATGATTTTTCTTTGTTTGAAGTTTCTGAAGAATTCACAGCTTCAGCTACGTGGCTGTCTTCCTGCAATCCTTCCTCTGCCTTGCAAATGTTTTCTGTCTCTCTGCTTTTAATGCCATTTCTATAAGCAGGTGTCAAGTCCTCAGATCTCATTTTTCCTCTCAGATTCTACTTCTCATGGAACATCACCTGCCCACCTTCTGAGTTTAGTATTGTCTGCTTATTATTCTGCAAGGTGAACAAATCTGTTTTTGAACAATTGATCTTGTCTAGTGGCCCATAGTATCTCTCAGCTCTGACTGAACATCTGAATTTTCTCCTGTATAATGTTCCAAAATCTTCTTCTAGAACTATATACTTTTACCTTTTGATTCAGGGAAAAAGTTTAGATAATCAAGCGGAACATAAGGACTTTGAGAAGATAAATAGCATCGTCAGGAGTTTGATCCATAGCTGTATAAAAGAAAGGTTAGCAAGTAAGAAGAAAGTTAATGGCCAGCACAGCTGTGACTGAGGTAGGTTCTGGTGTAGTCCACCAGAGGATCTAGTCTCTGAGGATTTGTCTGTTTCTGTTTTCTCCAAATCTCATTAGAGCAAGGAGTAGCTGAACTTTCTCATGCAGTATCCATGTATGTAAGCTCTCAAGTCTCTCCAAAAGGTCTTTTCAGCCAAATCTTTGTAACTCTCTGATCAGGAAGAACCGGAAAACACTGAGTTCACTACACGGGTTCGAGAATTAGCTTACATATCTTGCATCACACAGACAACATTGAACTCATTTCACCAATTCAGAGATTGTCTAAAGCAGATTCTCAACAGCAATACTGAGAGAAAGCCCAGCATACCACCAGACTTGATAGGATTACACTTCATCAACTTGCTGTGCAACTATGAGCTGATCTGGAGTTGGCGAATTGCACTTATGGCAGGAACAGTGAAAATAAACCCTCTGCAGGTGCCCTATGCCCTGCAGACCTGCCCTGAAGACCTCTTTGAACAGACAAAACAGTATCAGTGAGGTTTACCTCTGTGATGCCTCTGTGTACACCAGATCCTTCCCTACTACTGGTAAATGTACATCCTCCTTAAACAAGGGCAGACCGCACTATGGCTTACCACAGTGCTTTCACACCGTGCTAATGACATGTATTCATGCCGGTGGCAATGAAGAATAGTGCCTACAACCAAGAGTAGAAAGATAGTGGATTGGCCATTTTTTTAAATTTAGTCTTTTTTTCATACAAATCCTTGGATACCTATAGACAGGCATGGTGAACTTCAAACAAATAAATACATTAGTATATATTTCTGTTTGGAATGGTTGGTCCTTTCAGGTCTTTTCTTTCCTATGCTGTTAAGTTCTACAAAGTTAAACAATTTCTATTTGAAACTGAGTTAGTTAATTTTCATTATTGTCTTAGCAGTTTACTGCATGTACTGACACGCAGAAATAATTCCCTTTTGATTTTTTTTTTTTTTGGAGCTTTGTCTCAGAAAGTCTGAGACGTGAGTCATCTATGATCAAAAGTGCCCAAATATGTTAAAATTAAATAGAGTGGCCTATTAAATGCAGCAGAAAATGACGATCGTTAATGCTTCATTTCTTGTATATTCGGTATTGCAGCTTTGAATGTATCTTTCTGAAATGTTTTACACATGCATAATGTTCAGTAATCCTGGAGTAACTTGGAAAACAAGTGAAATGTGATTTAAAAATTCTCATTGGAAAGACATATACTCTGTTCTGAGGCAATCTCATTTTCTTAAAATTTCATGTTACTATCTCCACAGAGACTGCACTCTCTAAAAAACAGCACTTCTTATAAGATGACAGTTGTAGAACCAAATCTGCCCTAAATTACAAACTGTATTTTCTGTTGTTTGCTACACTAGAAACTGAAAGGCATGTGGCTAAACTACTCTCCCTTGATTAATCTAGTACTTATACACATAAAGAAAATAGCAGAGTAGCTCCTAACAAACATATCACAGCAAATTATTCATGAATTTTCTTTCAAGCAAATGAATATCTTCTATTCTGCTCAGCAGAAAGTCCTGAGCTCCAAGTTTTGACAAAGCTTATAAAGAATAATTGTTTAAGACAATAAATCCTCCTACAGAGGACATTGCATTTCCCACATCTTCGCTTTTTATCAGGAGAACGCTAAAGCTGCCTGGAGGCTCTTCAAACAGATGAAGTATAGGCCTAAACAGATGTGTTTAATGTTGTCTAAATCATAGCAAAGTACTGAAAGAGCTGGAAATCTCACCACCTCCAACTTTCCCGTAAACACGTAAGACTCAGCTATAACTGGTGTAATTTCCTTGGCCTCTTTAGGGTTGCTGTGCTTTTTGGAGGGGTATAGGTATCAAGTTTTAATCCAACTGCAAGAGTGAGAAGATTTCAGAAAACACCCAAAGCTGAGTGATGGTGAGAAGAGGCAGGCCTGTCTGCAGTGCAGAGTGGGGGCACTGGATTTATCCCCCCTGTAATGCTCAGGAGATGCCAGAGACCTTGAAAGATATGTTTTGAGACCCATGCTGTACATGATAAGCGCCTTTTGGATTCCTGCTGTGTCCTCCAAGGCTGTCTTCTCTCTCAGTGAAGCTTTTCTTCTGTGCATCTTTTGCTGCTATTTAGAGACATTAATAAATAGTTCCGTCTCACAGAGAAGTAACACTAGAAATAATGAAGCCTGGCTTCCCAGGGATTTGTGTTTCTTGGCTGATTACAAGCACTGATTGAAATTGTTTCCAATCACAGGAGATCACTCCTTCAAGATTTCTTCTCATGTGGATTTTCAGATCTTTAAATGTGTACTGTCACAGTACAGTCTTTCATTTCTTAAGACTCTTACATGGAGTCTTCAACTGCCTATTTTATGACACTGAAGAAAAACAAAACCCTCACTTCTCCTGGTATATTTGTTTGAAAGCATCACTAAAACAGTGGTTGAGGGACACACAAAATACATACACTCACATCCCTCAATATGATCAGAGAAACCTCACTTTCTACAGAAATCAAGGTAAAATAACATCAAGACTGGAATTAGGTGGCATTGCACCAGCAACTGACCAAAATCAAGCCTCTGGAAGTGCCCAAGTGCTCCATGACAATGTGATAAAAAGTGAGGTGGCTGCTGCAGCATAGAAGCCTCTGTGGTGATGGACCTGACTGCCTTGTGCTCTCAGCAATCTGAGGGAGTGGGTGGGAGTGTATGAAAGATTTAAGCAAAAGTGGCATGAATGTGAAGCTTTCTTGCCAAAACAAATATATGTGGATTTGCAGCATGTCTGGAATGGGGCCAAGCATATTTTCTTACAGAAAGTTCATTAATCTGCATTCTTGCTTACATAAGCCCATACACTAAAATACTACTATAAAGAAGTGTTTAAAGACACTCCATTTAACAGTGGATAGCTTCATCAGCACTCTTACTCACTCAATATGAAGTAATTAAATGTATTATTTGCTTCTTTTGTTTTCCTTTCTTTCTTTTACATGGAATTGAAATTTTTTGTGTCCTACTTGACTGCAGTCAAGTGGCATCTGCAGAGCCGTGCCTACATTTAGGAAAAATGAACATTGATATTTTCAGAAAGAAAGAAATGGTGTTCCTCACAAAAAAAAAGTGACAGTTTTAAATGCTGTTGCATTTTGCAGTAAGGAAAAATTATCAGGCTTTTATTTTTAAAAACTAGCTCTTTCCTGATATAGAATTTCCTCTTCTTAATGAGGCAATAATTTCAGGAGTGTTCAAACAATGGCCCTAAGCTACAGGCTTTGAAAATTAGCAGCTGAGAAGCCTGAATTTAAAAACATGCTTTGAAAATACTGACAAAAAAACACCAGTGGAGGTGATATTTGTCAAAAATTTGCAGAACTGTTGAGAGCAGCCTCCTCTACTGAGAAATTGAGAGATCTAATTTGTTGTTGAGTTCTTTTGTCTGAAATTCCTCTTGAGTTCAGCTCAGGTTTTGCATATGGCTGAGCCATTAACTCCCTCTCTTGGAAAGCGGGAAGGGATTTGAAGCTGTGGGTCATCACTTCAGCTCCTCACCTTGGCACTGGCAGGAATGTCTCTGCCAGAGTACTGCACATCAGCTGCTGATCTGGGAGCACAGCAGTGACACCTAATTGCTCACAGTGCTGCACAGGGCAGCCCGTGCTATCCCACACCATGGTCTGCTGCACAGGGGCACAGTAGACCTCACACGGGATCTCTGACATATCTCTCCTGCCATCTTCACAGAGAAGACACCTGAGTTTCTGATGATCCTGAGCCTCAATCAGATTTGCTGGGCATCTCATTCCCATCCCTGTGAAATATGTAGGGTGAAGGCAGAAGTTATGCTTTTGGTTCTGCACCCCAAGACATTCAATATACAGTTAAGTAACACCAGGCCATATTGCAGTGAAGGCAAAGGTGGATATCTGGGACATGATGTGGAGTAGTGGCCAATGAAAATTTTAAGTATTCTTATTAAACTTAAGAAGAGGTAATAAAGAGGGCGCTTGTGGGTACCAAAATTCCTTCATGCAAACAAATAATGAAAAAAATGTAAAGGCCAGGCCAGAGGAAGTAACTTCTTTTTTGCTACTGGGGAATTTTGCTCAAAACCCTTCAACTTAACTTTACAATGACTTACTTAAATAATTCCTTAAGTAAACACTTTTCTTACTGCTTATCATTAATCAAATAGCAACTGGTAGAATTAACTTCTCATAAAAAGCTACTGCTTTTGGTAGTAATGCAGGTTGGTGATCCAGAGGTTTGGATTACATTTCCAATCTAGTTATCAAAGAAAAAAAAAATTTAGATGTGCACAGGGGAAGCACTGACTTCTTGCTCTGCTTGTATAAATCTTCCACAGATTTTACAAGGAAAAGAATTTAGATCCACTGGATGCTTTTTATGATTTTTTTTTCCCCCCCGAATATCTGTGCAGTCAGATTTGAGATCAACAAATGCACCCTGACCCTAACACTGCCAGAGCTGCTTAGTTCTGGAAGTCACTGAGATCTGCTCAGTATAATTTGGGGTAAAAATAAGCTGAATGTCTGTGCCGTGAGGTACAAAAGAAAGTGTCATGCTGATTTTGTAATTGCCTAATTGGACTAAATAATTTCCTCCCACAGGGTGACCCTCTCTTGCAGCTCCACCAAGGATCTGCAATACAAAATGAGGAACTGAGTTTTCTGAATAAACCCATTGTCTTTATTGTATTACCATTTTATGCTATTACTGTTATTGCATAATTACCCACTTGTAGTGACTACTCATGTCTTCTTTTACACATTTCCTGCTCTTGTGCTCCTTGTAGCATGGGACCACCCCAGAGACATCCTTCGTCATAGACTCTTGGTGCTCTAATGATGCCAGAAAGTGTTTTTTGCTCTTTGGCAATCAACCTCTCCACTAAATTTCCTAACACTTCAGGCTTGTTTATCTGGAGGCCTACAGAAGCTTGCTCACATAATTGGTATCACTAATGGATTGCTGACAGGCATCAGTGAAACACTTTGATCCCTGTCCTCAGGTGCTGTAAGTTGTCTGGAGTGGACGGCTGAGCTGCTTTCACCATTGATCAAGCAGTTTGTAGCAGATTATTATAATTAAGCACCTTTGAAGTGCCAAGTTTTATGAAGCTCTGGCACGGTTCAGGTTGTAGAATTCAAATGAGATTTATTAGTATGAGATTTATTAATCTCATTTTTTGTAGGATATTGTGCAGCTTATGAAAATGGTTTCTCTGCACATTCAGATTTGTCTTGGTGAGGCTGCTCCACCTGAGGAAGACACATCACCCAGAGCTGAGAACAATCCTCGCTCCTTATTTCATCTTAACCTCACACGTACCAAAGTAAGTCATAGAATCTGCATCTCCCAGTGGAGTTCTGTACTTCACTGAGCCATGGAATCCCTGCCAGCAGTGCTGGAGCTGTCTCCACCAAGGCTATGGCATTCCTCAGGTCCCAGAGAGAATCACATCAACATTTCAGCCAAGTAAAAAGACAGCTTGAAGCCACCTTAGTGATTCTGCCTCCAGGTCTATGCTCAGCAGTCATTGCGAGCTCAGGAATCAGCTTTGTCAGACCCCTAATTAGCACTTTTGTTGGCAGCTGTTCCCACTCCTCCTGTTTCCCAGCAGCACTGCCACAACCAGTGCTCACCCCGCTGCCGCCCAAGCTGCTCAACACATCTCAGCACTGTGCCCAGGCTGCTGCCACAGCTGGCTGCTCAGCAAGTGCTCCACAGGGAAAAGAGTTGAGACCACAAAACAAAAAGGAAGAAAACTGGACACCCAGATGGAATTACATGAACCAGTCTGCCAAGCGTGCTTCCGGCCAGGCCAAGAAACCAGGCTGCATGCTGGGGGACTTCAATGGGAGGGGTCCTGGGAGGAGATAAGAGAGAAAGTGCTGGAAATCTGAACTTACCCACTTCTAATCTGAAACATGACTTCAATTAAGTGAACTTACTTATTGTCCCTGCTCTCACTTGAGAGGAATACGTGCTGAAGAACTTTTGATGAAGAAGAGACTAGGTGGGTCTAAATAGCAAGGTCAAATGAGGAAAACCACCTCTTTTCTATTTTTGGGCATGCATAAAGGCATTAAGTCAAACATTTGATCTGCAATATGCACACGTACAGGTGACTTTCAAATATCTCTTCCCACCTTTTCTTCCCCCCAAAAGCAGCTTTCAGAAACCAGAATTAATAGACATAAAGACCCCAATAGAAAAACAAACAAACAAAAGCCAAAAAGCCAGCATCTATAAATTGTAGTGTGGAGCATAAAAAATACAAAATGTTGCAGTTGCACTCTGCTGGCCCTGTCACTGAGAACAGAATGGGAGAAATGGTTGGTTCAAACCTTGAAGTTACCACATAAACAGATTTTAATAGAAACAGACCAGGAAACAGAGAGAAATGCCTTAAAATGCGCTGATGTGAAGTACTCTCCCTGAAGGCCTTGGTTGCTGTCTCTGCGTTCTTGAGGCACAACAGGAATGGATATGTAGGGAGGAAAAGTTGTTTCTGAGTGCCTCACACCCATGCCAAGCACACTGCCGGGTGCTGTCCTTGAAGTAGCTGTGGTCTGGCCCTGAGAGCTGAACTGCTGTGAGTGGTGGGATTGCTGTGCTAACCACAGAGCAGCTGAAAGCATCCGGAGGCTGCACTGTGATGTGGATGAGGCACAGTTCAGAAGGCAGGACAGTCACTTCTGAAGTGGGCTCCTGCTCTCAAACAAAACACTAATGTAAGTAACATGCTTTGCTAACAGTTTTGCAACACAAAGTAGACTGCTTATCCAGTTATGTTTTCTGCTAAGAGAAATAATTTTAAAAATGCCATCTGCCTAGAAGTGTATAAACATGAAAAGTGCTTCATAGGTTTGAATAAGCAAATTCTTGTATGGATGAAGAAAGTACAGGGATGCTTGATTTTTCAGTGACTATTGTAATATTTTGGTATGTAGTCATGGTGACACCTCAGTTATTACAACTTCATGCTTGCCAAAATCATTGCTATTAACAAAACCAGGAGCTTTGGAAAGTCACATCTAAAAAAGAATTTACATTTTTCACTAATTTAATCTTTTCAGAATGTCTGAAAAATCAGAAAAAACTGCTCTGTGCTGTGTTTATATTTGTAGATTTAGGGGGGGATATGAAATCTTCCTGTATCAAAGCTGACTAACAGTTCTGGCAGCTGCAAATGTTCTCTGAATTAATAGCATGGCGCTGGCATAAGACAATGCTCAAGAAAAATCCATTTCCTTCTGCAGCAGTGAAACCTCTCACTTCTAAAATATTAAACAGTTTTAAAATTGGTATGCTACTTGAAAAGGAAGAGAAAACATGAAATCCACATGTGAGTCCAGAAGTGAAAAGAATCCTTAGCTCCAACTATTATTACAAGTAGTTTATGATTGGTGGTATATCAAATGCCCTTGGAGTACCTCCACTTATTACTAAAATTCAAGCCAAAATTTTAGCTCTCTCTTAGGAAGGAATATCCTATTTCCAGATTCATCATTTAAAACCCACTGACCAATGCTTATTTGCAGAAGATTTCTCCACTTCCTGAACTCTAGTAAACACCTCTGAAAGATTAAATAAACTTGTTGCCAGTTATGTAAGCTCTCTGAATACCAATGGGATGATTCAAAGTTTGGTTGCCCTAACTTTACAGATAAAATTATGTCCCTATATTTCAGAGCTTCCATAGGTAATCTCTCAATGACTAAAATATTATGTAATGTCAATAGGGAGAAAAGCTAAGGTCAAATTTCAGTACACTGATGGTTGAGTTCAAACTCACCTAAACCTCCTGGGCTGTCAGCCTTGCCATTCTAGGCATTCCCTAATCCCACCTGCAGAAATGAGAGAAACCTGCAGATCGGATGGCCTCTGTAAAACTCACCTGTGCACTCAACCTCCTCCTCTCCCCCTAGGCAAACCAGAGCCTTCCAGCCGGTGAGGTGCTGTTAGTGCTAGGGCAAGATCTGCTCTTAGATGCTGCGGAGAGGTCCTAAGCCTGGAGAAGAATGCAGAAACCTGACAGCCTCGCTGGCATTTATCTAGTAGAAGCTAGGGTGCACATGGGAGGGAGAGATGAGGAGGTGTTGCAAGCCCCGTCTGTCCATGCTGGGTGAAATAACTTCCCGTCTAAGTTGTTAGGGAAAGTCCCAGCCCATGTATTTACAGCTGAGGTAAAGCTGTGGTTGCTTTTTTTCAAGCAGGCACTGGCCTGCCCCTTGGCTATTGGCCAGCGAAAAGGTTTGGCTGTGTTTCCTGCTCTTGGAGGACTAACTTGAGAACTGCAGAAGTCAAGAATGTTTAAGGAGCAAAACAGGAACTATTTGCCTGGAAGGAGAGCGATCTTTGTGTCGTTCCTGGGTCGTTCCAGCTGTGGGTAGGGACAGTAAGAATGTCACCTTGGGATGAAAGGAATTTGATGTGAGGATGGCTGAAAACACCAGATCTCTGAGATTTTCTATGTATTCTTGGCAGTGACCTTATAGAGTCAGAGCCAGTCATGCATTTGTACTGAGAAATGCATCTTTAAGGCAGAAGTCTGGGAGTATTCTGGATGTTACACATCTGTTTTGAATGGGGTATAATTCAAAACAGATGCCTTAAGCACCAAGAGATCACAGGAGTGGATCGTTTTCCAAAGAGGAGAAAGGGGCTCAGGGTGTCCCAATAACACTGACTTTTTATAAGAAGTTTGGGAAATAAACTGAAGGAAATTTAAATAAGATTGCACTCAAGATCTGAAAGAAATGTTTGCCAGTAAAGAGAAAGAAATTAAAAATAGAAATGATTTTTTGTATCATCTTGATTTTGAAAGATGTGCAGGAAACTGACTAGGAAACATAGGAAGGACACAGGACATAAAAGTAATCTTGAAAAAAAAGAAAGGGCAAGAAATTGAAGTCAGAAGAATCTGTGAACTAGGGATAAAGAAACTATGTATGTGAGAGTTCGAGTTCTAAGGAGACCGAATTATGTTTGAGATTTAGGACAGGAACAGCCCGTGTCTGTTGTACACTGACAGCGCAAGCTAGTGCAATGCCTGGACCACGGGAAAAGATGCAGGAAATCCAAAAGATGGTATCACTTTGGAAGAACTTGTGAAAGTCAGCAAGGTGTATGAGACATGGGCAGAGGGAATGACCTGGCTGTGGTTTTCTTCTAGGAGCAAAGGGCACTGAGAAAGTGAAAATGTTGGGTTAATCAGAATAGTATTCATTTTCGGCACATCCATCAACTAACATGCTGCCAAAAATAGTGTTATTACACCAAAAAGAAAATCTTAAGGGAGTGCAAAGAGAGACAGTTAATTCACAAAACTTAAAATCACAAGGTTAACTCCACAGGGAATATAAAAGAAATAAATGAATACGTAATAGATGGAAAAAGAGGGAAAATGCTATGCCTTTGAGACCATCAAAACAATCTAAGTATATAAAGTCCACATAATAATTTGAATATAAAAAGCTGAGAAAGAATTTGAAGTAATTTCTCAGTAGACCAAGACCTCAAGAATATTAAGTAGTGTAGGAAAAGGTTGATTTGTCCAACAATTTTCACACCTGTGCAAGTCCTTTACTTAGTAAGGCCATACTTTAAGAAGGAGCTGGATCCACTCATTGGGATGGGTAGTGGAACTAAATGAAGTAGTTCTTGTAGCTGCAGAGAAATCAGATGAAACCTCTTGTTTGTTCATAGTTGTACTCAAAGGAACAAAACAAGTTTGTTATGCTGCTAAGAGGAGATCTGGTAAGTGACAAATATCTTTCTGTCCTTAGTACTTCACTGGGCTGCTGGCATGTGCTCATATTAGGAAAAAGAAAAGAGCAGGTGTTTTTGAACTTTCATAAAACCTTTGTGAGTTGCACTGTTTTCTCAGATGTCTATTTAGGCTGCATATGGCACCTGAGGAAAAAAAGGTGATAAATTTTTCATGCCATTCAGGTTAGTGAGATTTATACAGATGACATTTAGATTTGATGAAAAACGCCAGCTCAGAGCAGCCACGGAAAGAAACTGTGCTGCTGGGCTGAAGCTGGACAAACAACACTGTAAATGCCATGTAACACAAATAATAATATACTTGAAGAAAAATTAGAACAAAAAACCAAGTCAATCATCAGAAAATATTTGGCTTGTCTATTCCAGCAATATTTGGGTGCTGAAACATATAGAGAATATGTACCTAATGCAGTTTCTTCAGAATGCCATCAGGCAGAGATTCCCAATGATCTAGGATGTAATTATTGAAAAATTTGAGAAGCAGAAGGAGTTACTTAGACATTTCAGACCTTAGAGGATATCATCCTTGATGGCTTTGGGCATATGTTGATGTAGTCCTTTTAAACACTGTGGTTTAAAAAAATCACAGTAGTTTACGAGTTAACAAAATGTATGCACGAATATATTCAGAGGAAAAAATATATTTAATCTTAGATGTGAAAATAAACAAAACCATACATTTTTATTAACTGAAGGCCAGTGATATTTGAAATAGATTGTAAATCAGAAGAAATTACCAAATAGAGCTTCGCCAATGGTTATTTTTCATTATTTTTTTTCAGTTATGAAATGTGACTCACAACTTCAATATAACCTTGAAATTGAAGGCAGGATTTTCAGAGCATTTGACAATGGAGCCAAATCCAGGGATAAATTTGTTCATGTCACTCTTATTGCAACAATAGTTACCAGGGATAAGATGCTTCAGAAAATAAATTTGTGTCATTAATGAAAGATTACATTTAACCTGAAAGCATGAGAGTGGTGGACTCAACAGTGTTGGTGCTTTATGGTCTGCACTGAGGCAGGAGAAATGGCCTCACACTGGAATGCACCCCAGGCCAGGGTGTTGGAGCAGTTGCAGAGCCAGGCAGGGCTGCTCTGTCCTGTCCTGTCAGGGAAGGGTGCTGGTAATCAACCTGTTAGCCCTGTTCCTGCCATGGGCCTACTTCAGCACACTGCATTCCTTAACTCTGCCCATGCTAGTGGTGAGGAGCGCTGGGATGCTTCTGGCTGGGCTGTGTGGGTTCTTGCTGGTGTCCAGGTCCTCCTGGCACTGGAGGAGAGACCTCTTTGCTACCTCCACCTCCATGTGCAGGTGGCAGGTCCCTCTCAGCTTGAGTGACAGCTGGTCCACCCCTGAACAGTGCTGTGTTCAGCTTGCCTCTACTCCATTCTTCACTCTTGTATCCTTCCTGGGCACCAGCTGGTGGGACATCTCTATCCTGTGAGAAAGCCTAAGGGACAGCTTCTACCTGCAGCTTGTCCGTGTGCTGGAGCAGAGGGTTACGCATGTCCGTGTTGCAATTTGGACTGCTTTTTGGGTGAGGTCTGGGTGGCAAGCACTGAATCTTATTAGACAGGTACACATAAGTGCTGGGCTGATTTCCCTCCTCTCAGTCCTCCAGTGCCTCTCAGCTTCTGTTTCCACTTCTCCCTTCACCTCTCCATCCAAAAGCCCCAGTGCCATCAGGAAGAAGGAGCAGAAGAGAAGGGAGTCTGTGACTGTGGGGCTTGCCTTCACTCCTAAGGGCACCCTACTTGAGGCAACAGCCTCTGTCAGCAAGGAGTATGCCCTGCTTTGTGCCCACTTCTGTGGTTCTTCTGATATATTTTTGAGTTCTCTATCCTCTATTCCGTTTTCTTCTCCTTCTTTTTTTTTTTCCTACCCACTTGTTATTTTCTATCATCAGTTGACTATGCTCCTTTTTCTGGGAAAAAAAAGAGCAGTTGTGTTACAAAGCTACATGCTGTTTGTAGGAGGTTGTTTCCCCAGGCTCAGAGACATTGTGGAAGAAGAGATGACAACCTTCTAAAAAAACCCAGAAGGGAAATAGAAGAAAAGAGGCACAGAGCCTGTCACTTCGTGCTGCAAAATCTCCAACAGACAATAAACACACACTATGCGTGTCCCAGGATATGCAATCAGGTTTGCTGCCCCTGGGAGAACAGCCCAGGTGCCCTAGGGGAGGCAGCATGCCTGTGGGACACTGCAGGGCACCTCGAAGGCTGATGGAAATTTATTGATAAATGCAGTCTCCAAGTTGGTGATAAACATTTGCAAGTCTCTGAAATATCACTGTTTGAAATACGGTTGTTTTTATGTTTTCCTTGGCAGAGAAGGTATAGTCTTGGGATTGTACCTTAAAGTTTTAGCATCTGAAACAAAAGTTCTGGCTACAGCATTTTAAAGCCTTTCTTTGTTATACACAGCCTTCACGGATCGGAGGACATAGTAAAGCAGATCTGTTGCCAGGTGCTTATTCTGAGGTCCAAAATTGCAAAAATATTCAGACATCTGCCTCTTCTGGAAGTCAGCATGGCTTTCAGGATTTATATATTAGAAATCTCACTGATGCTGGAATAACATGGATTTCTACCTGAAAATAGGGCATGCAGTAGCATGTTTTAAAGATGAGCTTTGTCCTGTATTCTCTGCTCCATATAATGGCATTTCTGAGCAAAACATATTTGCTGGGAGTAAAAAATTGGGACTATTGTGTTTAGGAGTAGCTGGCTTAACATCAGCTTTCCCACAATGAATAAAAATATGACTCTTGTACCCTTCACAAAGTCACAGCTGCAGGTCTTGCTGTTAAATCCATGAGGTATTTGCTCAAAGGCATTATCACTGGCTAGAAATAATTTGGAATAACTTCAGGTTCCTTTACTCTGAAGCTGTTCTATGAAAATTGATTAAAAAACGTTTAGGAGTCAAATTAGATTGCATTTTCCTTTCAAAAAAGTCAACAAACTTTCTTGTACTCTGCATAACACTACTGTAATGGCTAGCTTTCTACATATGTTCCGGCTGAAGCTGTCAACTGCAAATATTTGCAATCAATTTCTACAGAGTGGGAATGTCCAGGCCATTGCTAAACATAAGCTTTAGTACATTTGACAGCTTTAGTTTTCTTTCTTGCATAATAATTTATCTATGAGAATGTGAGAGAAGCACTGGGCACGCAAGCAGCTGAGCAGCACAAGTCTCTTAAAATTACAGATTAAGATCAACAGCATTTGCTAAGGTGCTCAACAAGTGAAACCACAACTCAAAAATAGTCAAACAGAGCTGAAGTGTGGTGTAGTCAGATGTTCAAAGCTAGGGAGCAGGTGAATTTTTGGAGGAGAAATCAATTTAGAGCTCTCTATTTCCATAAAAATCACTAACCACATTCAGCCTGTCCACATAACCAAAACATGCTTCATTTTGATCATCATCTGCCAAAAAATGCTTAAGAAAGCGAGGAGAATGAGGAAGAAGAGAATCCTTTTTCATGTTGTCAGAAGTGGGACTGACACGTGGAAGGGCTGGAAGCTAGTAATGACTGAAGACTTTTCCATTTGCTGTTTCCTGCTTGGCAAAAGCTTCCTTGGATTCCTGCCTATAAAGATAATCTCTGGAAAGGAACTACATTTACATACGTATGTGTGAGATGTCTCAAACATGTGTATGTGATTTCTCAAGAGACGTGCCTCTAGAGTCTTTTTATTCTAGATAAAAGGAATTTTGGACAGGTGGCATTTGTCATTCGCTCACCAAATGACATTTCCATTTCTGAATAACACTTTCAATACCATTTGGTTTCAGCCTTCCTTGCTGTTTCTGCAGACAAAGCTACCTTATGTCCAGAGATAGCTCCTGTGCAAGCTTGTGAAGGCTGCCCAGGGTTCCTGTTGCATTTAAGCTTGTTGCTTTGTTTCTAATTAGTTTTTTCTAAAATTATGATAAACACGTGACACTATTGTTCACTTGGTTTCTGGGAATATACTCTACTGAAAGCAGTGTCTACTAGGAAGTCGTAACATCTCTGATGTATTAGATACAGTCATTGGCTGATATGGAGAAATATGCAGGATTTAAAATTCCCAGCATTTCACAGATAAACTACAATGAATTTGTGTGAGATAGAAAGCAAAGTACCTGCAACTGAAATATTCTGAGAATAATATCCTGGTATGGTTTAAGAAAGAGTTTCTTGAAAGAATATTGACAAATTTCAGTCAGTGGCCCAAAGCAATATCCCCTGCTTAATACTTCTGTCTGGACTTTATTCCATTCCTTGAAGCAGAACTGTCATATTCAGAGGAGGTAAATAAGAGGTGCTTGATATATTCGGGGACGCTGAATATCTTTTCTGAAAGCTTATATGCATTCAAAATATTAGAAATCCTTCATCTTAAATTGTTTTATTTTAACTTTAATTTTGAAACAGTCGGCATTTCATCCCATTTCCCATGCTTGGGATGCAATTGTATTCTGAAATTTGAAATTGCTTGTGAGAGAGGAAATAAGCTTTTTAATTTCTGCCCATAACTATGCCAGACTATTTTTCACTGTTTATGTAGTGTCTTTTCAGCTATATTCTAGCTAATGTAAAAATGAGCTGCAAGGAAAATTAACCCTATTAATGACTGCATAGAATATGTAAGGACATCACTGTGCTGGAAAAGAACTCCAAAGCCCCAGCTGCATTTTCAGCATCTCCTTCTAGCAGCTATGTAACACCACTGGAATAGCCAGAGATTTTGCAGAGTTCAGTTACTGACGAAGTCATACCCACAGCCAAACTACTCAAACATATGACCAGGTCGCAGATCGTCTGAGCTATACTATCTCTTTTTGTCCATGCTCTTCACTTATTCTGATGAATAATACCACATTAGGTTAAATCTCTTCCTGTGAACTCTGCAGTGCTTAAATCCCGCATCAAGGTAGCTATGTGCACAGTATTTGTGCCCTGCTTTAATCCTCCCTGACAACTTGTAAAAATAGATTTTCCAGTCACAAACTTCTTAATAGATATTTCTCAGTATCATTCAGCACAGGAAGAGCTTGAAAAACATCGTTTTTCTTCTAGACTAGTTATACATACAGAATACATTTTTGTTGCCCTGCTTTTCTGTTTTCCTTTTGAAAACAGGGACTTTATTATCATGTGGGCAATGAAAAGCAGACACAGATAAAAATAAAAGATAACATTTAGCCTAGGAGGAATTCCAGTGATACATGTGGAGCAGTGCTAGCTTAAGAAGGTTAAAACTTCATGTCCAATGATACATTTATGGTATTACAATTAATCAGAGGAAAAGGGCTGCATTATGACAGAGACCAATAAGAAGGGGACATGAAGATAAATAGGTTACATAAATTGGTAAATGATGTCTGGTGCTAGCCTGGCACTGACAAAGAGGAATGTCTATACTGAACATCTGTAGTGCTGTCAGATCTCTGAGACTTTTCAGTAGGTTCAATTGCTTATCATACCACTGGCCACCATTGCTATGCATGGCCACTGGGCAGATGACAGAAGAAAAAGTCATTTGAAAACGCAAAGTGCTAACTGAACTAAGTAAAACCATTGCTAGAATGACTTCTCTCATTCAGTGAGCAGGATGGATCAAGTTAAATGCAAGTAAGGTCATTAATCAGCTCTTTAATAAAACTAAGGCTATCTG
>JAOWBP010002978.1:19645613-19707156 GCA_028571105.1 Tragopan temminckii
CAGTGAGCCTAAAAATAGCAGCATCCTGCTGCATCTTGAGGGGATTTAGCTTCATGGCTTCCATTAGCAGTGATCCATTAGGTCTAAGCCCCTGCCAACTCCTAGGAGAGAGTGCAGCAAAAGAAGGAGGGGCAGCACATGTCCTTTCCTGGCCTCCTTTTGCTGGTTGCCTCTTAAGACTGATCTGCTGCTGCTCAGTATTCTGAAACTTCCTAATGTTCAAATAGAGTTCTTCTAACGCAGTAATGTGAAGAAAGATGCATTCTTTCCTGTATGATTCAGCTCTCTCTTGAGTGTTATCTTTTTTTCTTTTTGTGAAATGTTTCAGCAGTTATCTTTCACACAGGATGCAATAAGAAGCTTACTGTAATGGGCTGGTAATTCCAGCATCTGGTATAAGAAAGTATTGTTTTCCTGAGTTGTATTAACCTTACCTTCTCTGGCATTGCATCTCCAGCATTACAGCTAGTTCCTCCATAATCTGTTTCAAATGCTAATTAAATACCACAAACTCATACCAGCAGTTCAGTGTCTCACTGGAATAAGGGAAGCTGGGGAGAGTGATCTTCTAGCAAGGTCTGCAGGGCAGAAACTCCACTTTCATGAATTTTAGGAAATGCATGAGACAGAACAGATGCCTTTAACATAATAACGAGCTTCATATTCCCAAAGTTCGTGCTAATCTCTCTCACTTAGTATACTATCCCTAGTTCTTGGTGAGCTAGAGCAGACATTTTTTCAGACATGTCTGCAGAGATAATGTTGTATTTCTAATCATAAATTTTGAGTTCTTCTGTTGGTAATGTCTATGTTGTAGTCTTCTTTTCATTAATTAAATTAATAGGGTGACTGGCTGATGGAGTCCTCAAATTATGAATTTCTTCTTAACGACTTTGCTAATGAAATAAATTTCTCTACAACTTTAACTCCAGGCTCGCTGGAATTTTTCCTTTCTGTGGGATATGCAGTAACCACAGCTCCCTGTGAGTTAATGCAAACCACTTTGAATGCAAAACACTGGGTTGCTGGGATATAAATGATCTGCGTTCAGTTCTGAGCTGTGCTCGGTTCTGTGTTTGGAGGCCAGTCACATAGAAACCAGTTGTGCTGTGATTTTGCTGCCCACTGGTGGTAAATACATAAACTGCTGTTGTAACTGCGAGTTAGACTTTCATGACTACAAATTTGTTTCTCTGAAGACTTAATGTAACACAAATGTGGATTTTTTTTTAGATAGCCTTGTTTTGCTGCTGCTTTCTCTCTATCTTGACAGAGCCTAAAACTACGGAAGTTATTGGAAAAGTGCCACGGGGGGCAAGTCAGATCTGAGTCAGCTGTGAATATTATTTTTATTTTTTATTATTTTTATTAAGTGACTTGATCAGAAGTCAGTGCTGCTGAGTACAACATTCACACAAGAAATCATTTGTTAATAGCACTTGGTCTTGCAGACTGTGCTTAATATTGCAATGAGAAGGAAGGAGGTTTTGCACGATGAAGTACTGTTCCAGACCTTCACAGATGTCCCCAAATCTTACATTTTTCTGAGGCAGAAAACTTCAGCAGGTGCTAGAGTATTTATTTTAGGAACGCAGACAGTGTTTGTTCATGGAAAATAAGCACAGAATTGTGGGTGTACTCATGGCAATGTCTGAAGTATGTTATAGACTCAGCAACCCAAGCTACTTCTGTGAATGCTGAATGGTTAACCTTGTAAATAAGTGATGCTAAGAAAAATATGCTCACCAGGAGATGTCATAGTCTACAAGCTTAATATACACTTACATTTCTGAATAGTCAGAAATGAAATGGCAGTATTTCACTGACTGCATTAGGCCCTGAGCAAAATCAACGTTTTGCTGATTAAAAATTAAGTTGCATTAAAATAGTGTCAGGGTTTGTCATTTATAATTCTGATAATTTTTTTTTTTTAATGTATAGGAGGTTGCTAAAGAGTAATCTAAATAAATAAATGATCTCGCTTTTATGCTGCTGTAATGTGTGCCAAGTTTTAACTTGCAGGTCAGATTTATAGTCAGGCTCAAAGTCCTGTTCGGAGCATTTTGAAAGGGACATGCTGATACAGCCTAATTCCAACCATGCATGTATGTCACTGCAATAAGGGGAAAATTTTTAAAAATTGCTGGTTTGTTTGAAGATCAAAATGGTGATATAAGAAATGCCTCCCTAAACTCTTTACCTAAATAAACTTAAGGTAGCTCGTCATAGAAAGCATAATTGTAGAAATGGACTGTGTTTTTACTGTGTATTCAAGTTGTAGTACCATAACGTTTGGTGTTACAGTCTTCATCGATCTGGGATGCCTTAACACTTCAGTACTTCATTTAGAGCTGAACTGTACTTTGTAATAGAACTAAGAAAAATGGCGGTTGTGTGTGGGCAGGCAAAGTGCCAGATTTTCAAGATACATAACACTGTGCATTTTATGAATGACCTTCAGATTTTGTGATCATGAAGATTTTATGCCATTAAGAAAGAGCCCTTGGTTCACCAGAACCAAGGATATGGCATAAGGCTTTGTCCTCAGTATCTGTATTTTTCACCACAACTCATTAGCAACCTATATGATCAGGTTTTAATTTCCTTATCATGAAAATCACATAATGTCTGTACTGATACAGTACTATATATAGCACTGACTTTTTCTAGAAAGATAAATTAATTCAAGAAGAAGAGA
The DNA here is from genome assembly GCA_028571105.1 of Tragopan temminckii. NCBI lineage: Eukaryota > Metazoa > Chordata > Aves > Galliformes > Phasianidae > Tragopan > Tragopan temminckii. The sequence goes on from JAOWBP010002978.1 coordinate 19,648,312, forward strand.
CCATCTATCATAATTGTTGTTACTGGAGCATCTCAAACACCCTGTTATGCCCCTTGTCCTTGGTACTATGCAATATTACTTTGGAAAGAGTAAATCAAAACTGTGAAAATCTAACGTCAGTTTAGTTTAATAATATTTCTATTTGTGGGAAAGCTGTTAGGCAAGTTTGAAAACCTCTGTATGAATATTTCTGAAAGCAGAGCCCTGACTGCAAGTAGATCTGTGTGAGATAGGCTCTAAGCTGGATTTTGTGGTGTTTTTGCATGTTGTAGGGAAGATTTGTGGAAGAAAGTAGAGTCTATCTATATCATCATGGGAACAAGCATCTTTCTAAAGCAAAGAAACAAAAAAATGATTCAGAATTATGTTCAGTTCTTGAAGACATTTTTAACTGCTTCTCTTCTGAAATATTTAATTTTAAATATGTGAGCTTCTTAAACTTACTTCAGTACTGTACTAATGTTTGTTTTAAATTTACTTCTCTTGCTCATGACAGTGGGATGTTCTATGATGGAAATCATACTTACCTTATTGAACCAGATGAAAACTACAATTCAGATGTAAGTAGAACTTCTCGTAGTCCTGCTGTATTTTTTCATGGAATTCATTCATTGGTACAGATTAGGTATAAGACTCATTCCCCTTATTACCAACTCATTAACTCAGCTTCTCAGCTTCTGAGTCCTCCTAATCACAGACAGAAGTAATCCTCCAAAAATCAGGTAGTGATACATGTGAACGTTCTAACACTCGGAAGTAGAGCACTGCAGCACTCCTGGAGGCTGAGTGTCACTTGGAACCAGCAGGAGATATCTGTGAGTGTTCTGTCCCCTCTTTTGGCACTTCCCACCCTGGGTTTGTTATATCCCCCTCCTCCTGCTTTGCTCTCTGCTCCAGTGCAGCAGCTCCCATGATTTTTACAGTGTTCCCTGGGCAGCTCTCCTTAGTCCAGCTCTAAGTGTGCTCAACGACTTCATTGCTGTACTCACATACTTCAAATAAAAGATGTAACTGTGGTGTTAGCAATCCCATCACAGCTGGGAAGAGTGTAAAGAAACGGTGCCTTGCAGGTTGCACTTTTCCTAATGTGGGTTTTGAATAGCAAGGGACCCTTTGGAACTGTCTTTTTAAGGTTCACAAGATGGATATATTATTGATTTTTAATACATGCAATTATTTACTATTTCAGGATGACTTCCATTTCCACTCTGTTTACAAATCCAAGTTGTTTGAGTTTCCTTTGGATGACCTGCCATCTGGTATGATTTTTTAATATTCATGGCTATTGATTTGTTTTAGTCTAAGATCAGATTTGTTAATCATCTTTGATGAATAATCTTCTGACAGTGCATTGTTTATTTGTATATCTCTTTCCTATTAAATTAAAAAAAAAAAAAACTGAAAAAAATGGTTCTGAAACACTGAAGGTACCGGAAAAGAACATGAATGGCTGAAAAAACTTGAATCCAATGAATCAGACCCCTCCCAGACCTTCACGTTATGATGTATGTTTCACTTAGCAAGTCTTGCAGTCTACAGACTGCATTATCTGCTAAGAGTTATAGAAAAGAAAGGAACAGGGTAACCTAAAGGTGATGAAAATAAACCTCACATTGCCAACAGCTCATAACTTTTCATGGATTTTTCCCATTTTGAGATACAGGGTGAGTATCATAGTGAGAATGTAAGTCTGAGGGGCATGTTATTGTTCTTGGATCCTCTAATTTCCAGTTAATTCAGCATCTCTTCTGATGCTGACTGTAGTGAAGGTATTCATTTAAATACAAATGACTTTGGAGGCAGAAGTGATTTCAAGCTCTTGTAGTAATTAATCCCCCTAAACACTTTATTTTGTGTATGGAGTTAGAAGAGATTTTTAAAAATCAGTTTTCATCTGAGAAGTTGGCTTGTTAATTGAAGCAAAAATGGCAGTATTTATGACTTATCCTCATTCTGTCAATATTTACAGATGCATTTTCTTACACTACAAAATAAATGCTAGACAAATGAAACTATCCTTCGTAGGCACTTGTTTTAGTAGAAATCAACTCTAGACTAATTTCTTCTTAGAATTTACAGTTGTCCAGTGCTATTTGCCACAAGTATCATTTGTTCTATGATAACAGTGGGATCTGGGTTCCTACCATGCTGGGCATTGCCCAAAAGATGAATCATCCTGTTCGGGAGCATGGCGTATGCAGCTTTGTTAATTGTTAAGCAAAGCAGAATTGTTCAGAGAATTAATGAGAAAATAAAACAAAAACCTAAACAACCAAGGGAATTGCTACAATTGGGTCACCTTGATTTCACTTCTGGAGAAGCAATCTTTCTGCCTTTAAACACAACATTTTTCCAGCTTGGTGCCTTCTGTCCCTGCTTCTTATGGCCAGGCAAGGCAGAGGATGGAATGGGGTGGAAGGGCAGCACAAAGTGCCTGTGCACAGCATGCTGTCCATGTCCCTGTCTGGAAGCTTACTATGTATGTGCACCTTACACATGAACCGTGGTTACTCCCTGTGCTTGTGGAGATGAAAAAGTAATGACAACAATGTATTGAACATGAGGCTGACTAATCAAGTGCATCCTGTGTCAGAGTTTCTTAAGGATATGTCATTTGAAAGTCTGGAAGTAATGCAATCACAGCTGAGTGATTGAGAGAAGTCTTCTGTCTCATATTGTTAAAGCAGGAGACTGCCAGAGCTGGTACTTACAGATATCTGTCAGCAGTCTCCTAAGATTTCCTAATAGTTCAACTTTATGTTTTCAAGATTCTGGAGTAAAACAATTATTTTCTGCTTTGAAAATTTATGAAAAGGAATTCATTGCAAGCAGAACCTACCTGTTTCACCTCCATCAAAGCTTCTTGATTCTCAAAAGATCTGTCAAAATAAGGCTTCAGATTTTTTCACAGAAATCCAGATACACTTGCATGGTTCTGATTTTACCATAGATAACAAGTAAATAGTTGTTGGCTTTTCAAATGTAAGATGCTTCCCTTGATTGAATTAAAATTATGAGGTCATAAAATTATTTTAAGATGTTGAAAAGGAGATTTAATTGTGGAATGCTAGTGGTCTGAATTATGGAAATGTTTGTAATGTGGAGAAAAGGTGCTCTCCTTTGTGCTTAGTGCTCTCTCTCTTTGTGCTTAGTATCTCATACGTGGTGAAATGAAATTTAACTTACTGTTTGCTCTTCTACATGCCTGTATTTGCATTTGTGAAGCTGTTGGGAAACATTATTCTGAGACTCATTGTGAAAGTTTTGGTAGTTGTAACAAATTGTGCTCTGGCTGAAAATCCCACAATTTCTATTTGTCTTTGGTTATTCAGTTTAAGACTGTTTTTAAGTCATGTTTCATGGACAGCCACAGCTCCAGAGGATGAGAGCTGTTCCCACTATCATCTGCTTGTCCACACTTTCCCCAGCATGAGCTCTGGTGTTCCTCCCCAGCCCTGCAGCACACCGTACCTTACCTCCTCCTTCACTCCCAGCCTGCGCTGCCCCACCAGCACTGCTGCCTGCACCGAGTCTTCCCTGCAGTCTGTGTGGTGTGCTCTATTGCCTTAACTTTTCTTTTTTGTTGTTTTCTTTAAGAAATACTTGCAAGTAATTGCTCATATTATAGATTCATTTAATTTTTTTTATTTATTTTTGAAAGTGCTGCTGCAGAGTCATTATTGTTAACAGCAAGCACTGTGTTAGATTATGGCATCGGTATTTCTTATGTTCCTTAATACTTTCCTAATTTATCAATTTGCCCAGCGTAAGCAGCTGTTCCTCGATGTCAGGATTTTCTTCTTATCTTTAAAGAGTCTGTGTATAAGCTCAGATTTCCACTCAGCTCTGCATTAGGAATGAACTGGATGTATCACGAGCTTCTATATTGATGTTAGAAAGGAAAAAAATCAAGTAGTAGGGATTACTCAATATCAGTAATTGTAAAAGCCCACTATTTTACCACAGTTCAATAGCAATGTACTTTTTACATTCCTTTGCCCTTTGGGAATTTAACAAAGAAAGAGACAAACAAAAAAGAAAACAGCTATTGCAGAAAAGAATAAATTGTACTGTATTCTGCAATAGCATGTAGAGGCAATGACTTTAAATAAGGAAAGCTCATCCAAAAACTTAGCGTGTTTAGAGCCTTTGACTTCATAATTTAGTAGACTGTATGTTTTCTCACAGTCTGTCTTCAGACATTTAGTGCCCTGGCATTGCCTTAGACAACAGTATTTATTGAAGATGTTGTTTCTCAAGTAGTGTATAACAGATGTCCCTTCCTTTTGGGGTCACCTGAGTTGTCCTTACATTTTTTCAAGGTAATATCTTCCTGTTAAAATTTCCGCTAGGCTTTTTCACCTCTGCATTTCCTGGGTGATTTTGCTAGTCATGTTATTTAGCCTGAGGGTCTCTGGCTGGAAATGGACCCTGTGTGAATTCATCCAGCTTGTGAGTTATGGCGCAGTGTTAATGTGTGCTAATGTGTCAGTGCTAATGGCTGCATCATTCCCCTCGGAGATGGCTGACTTCCGATGGTAGGGAAAAGGTTCACATTTGCTGGTCAAGTTATCTGGGACCCCCTACACATGTTGTAAATTACTATTTCATCGATTTAGAAGTTACATTTTTACTAGTTTCATTAATGATAATACAGAACCTCAAATGAAAGGTTGAGAGGCACAAACATAGACTGAATTAATCAATATACCCAAAGAACAATCAAATATAAATTTATTTTTAAAAATGTGAAGATTTGGTTATTCATCATTCTGAGCTCTAGAGGCTCCAGGCCTTTAAGCAACAGATAGAAATCCTTGGATATTATTTAATTTATTATGGATCTTTTTTTGTACAGAAAATCTTTAAGTGCTCTGGTGTATCCATGAAAATGTTCCTAAGCCTAGGATGCACAGGCCCCTTCATAGAAGGATATCTGCAAATTTCAAGCACCAAAATGAGAGCATAATTGTCGAGATACAGCCAAGACAATTGGCTGTTATCCAAGCTTTGCTTTGATGGTTTGCATTGTAAGTGAATAGCTACTCCAGGTTAAAGTTAGCTCTTACCCCTGGTGAAACTTCATCAGATGGATAATTCAACTTCTGATTTTAAGCCTTTGTTGGCATAACAGCTCTATCAGCTCTATCAAGTTCCAAATATTAATGTATTCAAGTGTATTTGAACCTCAAATAGAAATTGCAGGTATTTTACTATAGCATGAGAGGTAAGATTAATAATTGGCTTGTTTGAAATATTAACATTTACCATAATTTAATAGCTCTTTATATGCATAGCTAGCATGTTAAAAAAATATATCACTGCATATTGATTTAACAGTATAAGAACAATCTGCAGCACTCACGAACAGCAAATCTGTCAACAGGGGGGTAACATACATTGCATGACACAAGCAGCACTACACGCATATATCATGTACAACACCAGAAGTGGGTGAGAAACTGTAGTGCTGCAAGAAACCTGGACACCAGCAAAGCTGATCTATTGAGGGCTTTTAACACAGTCAAAACTTGTTTATAAAGGTGTGTGAACTGAAGTCCTTTCACTTACACATCTTCCATAGTGCTGTCTACTTCTCTATAGGACTGGTAAAATTGCCATGAAATTATTGCAGTCTTCAGTTCCTGGGGAATTAAAGGGTGTCCAAAGTTAGAGAAAATACAAAGGAGGGAAACTAGGCAAAGGAAAAGGGTTACAGAATGCACAATTGCAAGCACTTAATTTACTCAGAAAAAGTCTTTGTGGGAATATGTAAATAGTAAACATGTTTATACAAGATAAGGAAGGAGTTTGCTCTTGTACAGGGAAAGGTGAGGGAGATGCTTTGAATCCAGAAGATGGAAAAGTAGAATTGTCATAAAATCATTGAATGGTGGAATCATTTGAATTGGAAGAGACCTTTAAAGGTCATCTAGTCCAACTCTCCTGCAATAAGCAGGGACACCTACAGCTATATCTGGTACTCAGAGCCCAGTAAAGCCTGGCCTTAAGTGTCTCCAAGGATGGGGCATCTGCCATCTCTCTGGGCAGCCTGTTCCAGTGCTTCATTGCTCTTATCATGGAAAACTTTGTTCTTATATTCAATATAAATCTTCCCTCTTTTAGTTTGAAATCATTTCCCCTTGTCCTATCACAACAGACCCTGCCAAAAAGTCTGGCCCCTTCTTTCTTATAGCTCCCCATGGAGTTGTGAGGGAGAGGGTGAGAACAAGCATTGTCTTCTATTTAGTTTACATTGTGTTCCTTTCCATCAGTGGCTAGTAGTAGATTTGGCAAAAGAATAAACTACTTGGTGCTTACTATTAGAGGTTTATCAAATTAAAGACACAGTGGGATTAACAGGGAAGAATATCATATTGACAGGGATCACTGCCAAAATCCCATGACATTTCTCCCAACTCAAACATGTTTTACTTTGTGAATATAATCTTCTTAAAGTGTTAATTCTGCCTTTCATGCCCTTATTAATTTACGTAGCTATTGTGAGGGCTCTGTAAACGCCTGCTGAATTTCCAAAAATATGATTTGCTCTGTGGAAGCTTTGTGCTAATATTTCATCCCCAGTACTGGTGAAGTTTTGGCATAGAGCATCTGCTGTGCTTTCTGAAGCACGACACCTCCAGATCATCTGTTTCAGCAGACCAGATTATCACTAGTAGAGTTTTTAATAAGAACCCTGTCACAGGGAAGCATCTGTAACATTGCCTCCTTTCTAACTGGAACATTGAAAAAAGGAGTTGCTTTCGCATCTGATGCATGGAAGAATGCCATACTACTGTCATGAAGCATTGGGGTCACTAATTGTTGGGCTGTATTTTTGTAAACACTCAATGGGTTTGCCTGTGTTTTCTGCTTAGAGTTCTGGCACATGAATGCTACATCACAGAAGTTTGTTGTAAAGCCAAGACACAAAAGAAGGAGAAGGCAGGTATGCGCCAATGTGCTTGTTTATAAGTAATATGCTATCAAGTTTGTTCTGTGTCTGCTGAACTGTTTCATCCAGATGGAGTCCTGTTGCTGCTCCTGGACTGGCATGAGGTCTCTATGTATGATACAGCTATAATAGAAAGTGATATCTAATGTTGACAAGGGATTGCTGAACTCTCTTGTACAGTGCCTACCTGAAGAGTTAAGTTTCATTAAGGTGCCACCACAATGTAAATTTCAAGAGAATTTTTGGGTATCCTATGATGTGTGTGTGTTGCTGAAGCACGGCAGACCCTCTCCATTACATTTATAAAAGCATAAGCCATTTCCTCATGTAGGCTCCATTTAATCTGTTGCTGAATCTCAAGAATAGCAATATTATAAAATTTTTAAACACTGCTAAATTGTACATTGAAAAAATAATAGATAAAATATTGCATCCTATTTTGGATACGTATTTGTTCAGAAACTCCTAATTAATGAAACATTAACAAATCACTTTTATGTTGCAATGGTGACAAGTACCTACTTTATCTTACTTTGTTTTAAAATAAATATTCTAAAGTGATATTTCAGTCTCCGTTTTTTAAAGGGGAGGAGAAATTAACTTATATTTGTATCTTGGAAAGACAGGAACAATTCTTTGCTTTAGGAATGGAGCTGAAATGATGGTATAGGTCAAAACAGAGCTGGCTTAAGGGCCCGAACAGTGCTGCCAACATCAAACAGAGAGCAGTGAGAGGGGAAGAGATGACTTTCTCTCTGACTAATGTAATCATCTCAGATTGAGAAAAGAAGTGAGAAAGAAACTGAAAAAAATCCAAAAATCATTCGTGAGGATCTTATTTTACATTAGGTGGTTTGCTGTCTTTCTTTAAACTAGCCATTACTCTGCATTTTCAAATCATAACGATGTAATAACTCTCCTGGAAAAAAACAGGAAAACAAGAACAACATGGAGAAACACTGTCATAAATGTTTCTAAATGCAAAGTAAGTGTTTGATATGGAGGTGGGCACTGCATTTGCTGCATGAATCAAGCAGTGTGCAAATAAAAAATAGAGAGATTTTTTTGTAAAAAGCTTAGGAAGGATTACTATCTCAGTGGAAAAGAAAGTTTATATATGTGGGCCTCACTGAGAACTGTCTTTTAGAAAGCTAAACTTGGAATTAGTTGGATTAAAATGCTTGATTTCATTGTTTAAGCTCAAACAAGTGTTCCAGAGGAGGTGAAATATGAGGACTACATATTTGAAAAAAAATCCAGTCCATTCCTTTTCACCCTCCATAAAATATCCCAACCAGTTACACAGTAAATACATTTATTCATTTTTACTGCAAATCCAGACAAAATTGACAAATGTGTAAACCTGCAATTGTCTTCATAGGGTACAGCTAAGAATTTTTTTTTACTGTGGCATAATTAATCACAAGAAGTATCGTCAAAATCTAAAAGCAAAATTAAGACAATTAACAAAAATATGTGTGAGAAGCTTGTTTGCTGAAACTGTTTCTAGTTATCAGTTATACTTTCTCTGTACTCTGTCATCATTAGGCTCTCTTATGGTTATATTCTCTCTGTAGGTTCGTCAGATTCCACGTAAAATTGAAGAAGAAACAAAATACATTGAGTTAATGATTGTAAATGATCATCTAATGGTAAGACTGGCATACTTCAATATCTTATGTTTATCAGTAGAATAAATAAAATTGTCTTAATTTTCCTATAAGTGATGAATGATAAAGAATAACATATGGCCAGAATAAATGCAGTGTCCTTAAGAAAAAAGATTGTCATTGATAGAGATATGTCTGAATGTTAGCAAGGTGATTTCACCAAGAATGCAAGCAGTCCTGCATATCAGAGAAAGCATCATACATTTTGATTCAAAGCTTTAATTTAGTTAATGAAAATGGGGCTTAAGTTGATGGCTTTCTTTCAGGCTTTCTTCAGCACTTGTCTTCAGTGCAGCAGCTCAGCAATCAGTAATGTAATCATTGACTTTGTGCAGCTGCTGCTGACAATGGGAAGATTAATATTGACTAGATTTTTTTGATACATCCAAATAAATTTAGAGAAATGTATTTTGTTAAGCTTGAGTACTTTCTTAGAGAAAAACATAAATGGGCTCTCTAATGTAGTGGAAAGAAGCATAAGAAAGCTTAGTGTATTGAAGAAAAACAGGGCTTAGGGAAGCACAGATTTATGTCAGTGAAGTTCATTATTAATTAATAAAAGGCATAGCAAAAGAAATGATGAACTCTTCATCTCTTGCAGTCTTCAAAAAAAATGAACAGGGTATTTCTTGAAGATGTGTTTGTTTCAAACACAAATGGTAGGATTTGATCCTGAAGCAACTGAGTAAAGCTCAGACACCAATGATGCCCCTCAAACTGCTGATTTTATTAGGTGATTTTATGATTCTTTATGGCTTTGAAATCAGTGTATCTATACATTTTGTCAGTCCTTTTTGTAAGGTGCAACTTCTTTCTTTCATTCAAACTGGCAAAATCAGACAATAGGAGTCTAAAAGGAATTTATCATTCTTATTAGACAATTTTAGTGATACCATCATACTCTTGTCAGCTCAGTTTGGTGAGAGTAGCAATAAATTCTTAGATTAAAACAAGCAATAAGAGATGCTGAATTCTCTTAAGTATTATGTTTGTCCTGAAGACCGAAAGCTGCAGCATTTCCACTGAGACCTCATCTGTCTAGGGACAGTGCTTCCTAATTTTTGGTTAATTATTGGCAATGCAAGAATCAGCCAACTTAAAAGTTTGTTCTCTGAAGGAAATGTCTGTGAACATCTGTAATAAGCCACATAATTTCATTCCAGAGGAGGTGTGTTCTCGGCTCATTCCTTACCCTATGGTGCATAGGTGTGTTTTGCACATTCTTTACGTGTGCCGTAGATGTGGCACTCCAGGTGGACTCAGCCAGCAGCTCCCAGGTCCAGGGACACCTCCATTTATTTCGTGCCATATCCATTTCATCCTTTATACCATTTTTAGCTTTGCAGTCTTGTTCCTCTATTATTCTAGTAAGTGAAACTTCCTCATTTTTTGGTGTTTTTTTCCTCCATTCCTGCTCATAAACCTTCCTTTTCACCAGCCAGCTGCCTGACACTTCTCATGCACTAAAAGACCCCAACTTCCAGAAAACATTCCCTCCAAAATCAAGCATCTTGAGACATAAGATGGTCAAACATTTCTGAAAATCTTTGCCTTTAAGTCCTGAATTCTTTTAAGATACTTCTGACCTTCATACTCATGGTTCTCATTTATGTCTGTGTTTCTGCAGACAAGAGTACCTGAAAAAGTATCTTCAGTGTTAAAAGGTCATCTTTATCACACTGTGGTACAGATTTCAGTGAAGATGCCCTTGCAATCTGATTGCTAAAGTGATTTGAGCCATTATGCGGTGTGATATTATAAATGCAGAAATCCAGAATCTAATTTAAGGGAGAGAAGTACTGGAAAAACGTAGGAAATCTATTAGATTGAAGCACAAATACAAGTACAGATGTGGTAACATCTCTAAAGAAATCTCGGTTGTAGAGGTTTTGTTGCTAATTTCTGTATTGTCATTTGGAAATTTCCTTTAATACTGCGGATAATAAAGCTAATGAAGAGATTAACAATGGACTCCTGTTCCTATAGCATTTTTTTTTCACTGAAGATCTCAGAATGCTTTCGTTACAACAGTTGTTGTGAAATGTACCAGTTATGTGCATTTCTAAGCAGTTTTCTACTATCATTTATTACGTTCAGCACAAGAGACCAAACCATACACAGAGGGTCTCCTGTTGGCATAGTTACTTTTTACTTAGTGGGTTTTTTTGGAAATGGAGCTTGTTTTTCTAAATCTACACTTGTAAATTGTCTGTGTTTGTTTTGCAGTGTAAAAAGCACCGCTTATCAGTTGGCCACACAAACAGCTATGCTAAGTCAGTTGTGAACATGGCAGATTTAGTAAGTATCACTTGACTGAATGTTCTTTTATGCATGAGATCATCATATGATTCTCCTTCCGATAAATCAGGAGCTGTTATTTCATGGTGTACCTAATAACAACAAATGCAAAGATCACCAATTTTCATCTAGAACTGAAGTCAGCCATGTCAGCCTTTGTCTAAAATAAAGCATTAGAGACTTTTTTGTGGCTGCAAGCATTTAAGTATCCTTTAATCAGATTGATCTCTGGAGTTTGAGGTTTAAAGAGAATCTTAGATATGATAGCTTTTAACACACGCTTATAAGTTGTCTACCTGAAACCTAAAAAAATTATCTGAATTAGAATACACTAAAATTCCTCTAAAAAAGAGAGAAAAATGAAAATCATTTGAGTAATGAGTTAAAATAGGGACATACAAATGGATTATGTGGATTATATTTTTGATACTAAGTAGGATAAGCTGCTGGCTCTTACATCTCATTCTGGAAAAGCATTACTAGAAAAAAGAAGAATGTAGTTCCCACTCTTGAAATGTGGAGTATTAACCCCCAATATTGAATGTATGGCTGCTAGTGAGAGGTTAAATACTCCTGTAGAGGTGAACAGCAGTGAAAACAAAGGGTTTTTTTGATCTAAGAGATATCTCTTGTGTGCCTGAAGTGAGCTGGACGATACAAGAGGCCCGTTAACCCCAAATCTTTGAATTGTTTGAAAAGCTTCTGTAGCATTTTGTCAAAAACCTCACCTCTGTTCTATGAACCTCTGCCTGAGCAGAACCTCAGGGGGATTTTTCTGTGGAATAAGAGAGGGGATAGAAGAATTAGGCCTAAAATCTAGATATTACTTTCTTTTCATGTTTGTGTGTTGCTTTTAAGGGAGACAAAAGCACCTGGGGGAACCTAAAGTGTGTTAGAACATGCTAAATATTTTGTCACGTAAGGATGAAACCTGTTACAAAGAAGGGGTAAACCTCACCTTCATTCTCCTTGACTTAATCTATTTGTTCGTTCTGTTAATGTACTAGATATATAAAGAACAGCTTAACACCAGGATAGTATTGGTTGCCATGGAAACCTGGGCTACTGATAACAAGTTCACCATATCTGAAAACCCCTTGGTGACCCTGCGTGAGTTTATGAAATATAGGAGGGATTTTATCAGAGAGAAAAGTGATGCAGTTCACCTTTTTTCGTACGTAATCTTGTGTGACGTTTTCTTACTGTTTCTTTTCCTTTCCTTGGGGGTTGCTTATCACGAGTGCCTGACGCGTGTATAACCCACAATAATTCAGAAAATAACATTTCTGAGGGGAGGTGGGAAGAAGTTAAAACAGCACACAATCTGCCTGCCAGTGCAACCAGAGGTTTTGCTCCCCTTTTAGTTTTAACATATTAAGCTTGAGCTGCATGCACTGTAATTAATTCCTGGCTGTCCTGTGCAATTACCTGCTCTGTGAGTGCAGCTGCCTGGAGGGTGATGCATGGTTCCACCTTGTACGTTCACTTCTTTAGTAGTAGAGCACAGATAGCACCATTGAACTGTGTAAAAGTAGAACATTGGCTTTAAAACCCATGAATTTTCCTGCTTAAGAAGCACTCTGGTTGCTTTGCTCTGTTGAATGACTTGCATGCTGTAGAATTACTGAAAGGAGCACTGGATCCTCAGAACAGTTTGTCCTTCAGAAAGACATACAATGTAAGAATAATAAGCTGGAAGGAATTTTATTATCTCTAAACCTCTAAATTACTTTGATAATAGGATTGATATAACAAAATATATCTAAAAAATAACAGAGACACTCTTGATAGGATCTTTATCCGCAGGAAATAGGCCAGGTAGATTGTTCTGCTGGAGCTCTTATCCCTCTCTGCTGAGAGATAGGAAGCTATATGAACAAATTTAGCTTTAGCTCCTCACTTTCACATGGCTCCAATGGGGAGCCAGGATGCGCAGCCCTGGTATCCAGCCTCTCAGAGTTTTTTGCACATGCTTAATTACTGTCATTGCTATCCTATGTGAAGTTAGATCCCTAAGTGTTGGTTGTACATTTTAGTTTGTCAGTATCTCGGTTCTTCATCTGTAAAATGGGAATCTTTTTTTTTTTCCCCACATCTTTCTTATTTCTTTTCTGTGAAATTGTAAGGTCTTTAGGGGAGATGTTCTCTTGAATGTTTCTGGATTGGCTAGGTCCTCTGTCTTCCTGTGACTGGCACACTGGATAACACTGTAATACAATTTCCAGTGCTACCTGTAACACCATTTTCACTGGTGTTCAAGATATTGTATTCGTAGATTACTTAGAAATACAGTTCTAAAATTGTGTCCTTGAGTAAAATATGGCTGAGTGGGGAGGGCAAGTGGCTGCTCTGGCAGCACACCAGTTAAAAATCAACTTCCACTTTCAGCACAGTTATCCCATTGTGTTCTGTTTTGTGTTGTTTTTCTGTTTTCCTTTGAGAAAACCAATGTGCATTGGCTTGGCTGGATCAGTACTTCTAAAGTGGTGCATCTTTCGTCTCCAGTAACTGGCAATCATTCATACTGATTTGGTCAACATCAAAGGCATCATTAAATTTAGGCTTACAGTGCAGCTGCCACCTGGATGAGATCAGCTGCAGTTCTGGGGAGTTCTGACCCATCAGGGAGCCACAAGGCATCTCTCTTTCATTTTTGCCACATCTGCATTGCTTAACTGGACATGTGTCTTTCCCAGGCCCCCAGGCGCTGGAAGCACAGTGGCCTCTCTTGCACTCTGTAGCGTGTACCAAAGCAGTGTCAAAGTGTGGACTTTGAAAACCACTTGCTAAAGTATGACTGATCATAAAATGGTTTGGGATAGAAGAGACCTCAAAGCCCACCCAGTTCCCACCCCCTGCCATGGGCAGGGCTGCTCCCCCCTAGCTTAGGCTGCCCGGGGTCCCATCCAACCCGACTTTGAGCACCTCCAGGAGCACCCACAGCTTCTGTGGGCAGCTGTGCCAGTGCCTCACTGCCTTCTACATATGAACAAAAGTATGGTGAGATCGGAAGTCTTGTCTTATGCTGTCTTATATTAGGTAATCTGAAATGAGGAGGGAAGATGGTAAAACTTTTCTGGGGACTGTCTGTCATGTGAGATTTGTGAGTGTTATCTGTTATTCCCATTTTATTTTTGCATAATTTTTCAACATAGTGATGGGACCTGGCATTTGCTGGTTTCTCATTTGAAAATAAGATAAATACTAGGATGGGTAAGTGCAAAACTTGTGGGATGAGCAGGGTAAATTCTTTTCTTTTCCTTTTTGTCAAAGGGGGAGTCGATTTCAGAGCAGTCGAAGTGGTGTAGCTCACACTGGTGGAATCTGCTCCTTGCTTAAAGGCGGAGGTGTGAATGAGGTAGGTGTGGGTACTGGGATGGGTGAAAAGTGGTGAAAATTTGTCTGCAGGGAATTTATCAGTGCAGTTCCTCAAAATATCTTGCTGCTGCTTTGCTGATGCAGAGCCTTAGCACTGCTCTGTGGAAGGGATGTTTTAATGAAGAACAGTACATGAATAAAGTTGGACATGGGCTCAAATACACTTTCCAGCAGTTTTTGCAATATTCTGTCATTCATACTTGTGATTACAGTGATGAAAAAGAAGCAGACTTTCTTAACTTATTTGTAAGCCAGCGTTTAGTCTTCCTCACACGTTCATTTTCTATTTCCTCTGAATTAATTACTTTAACATTATGAATCTCATTTTGCCTTTTATTGCTTTTAAATGAAAAAAGCTTTGGCTGTGCCTGAGATTTTAGAATCACAGAATCATTAAGGTTGAAAATGACCACTGAGATCACCTAGTTCAACTGTCAACGCATCACCACCAGGCCCACTAAACCATGTCCCTCAGTGCCACATCTGCACGTTTCTTGAACACCTCTAGGGACAGTGATTCCACCACTTCTCTGGGTAACCTGCTCCAATGCATTACCACTCTTTCTGGGAAGAAATTTGTCCTAACTGAGCCTCCTCTGGAGCAACCTAAGGCCATTACCTCTTGTCCTAATGCTAGTTATCTAGGAGAAGAGGCCAACTCCAACTTTGCCACAGCCTCCTTTCAGGTAGTTGTAGAGAGCAATAAGGTCACCCCTGAACCTCCTCTTCTCCAGACTGAACAATCTCAGCTCCCTCAGCCACTCCTCGTAAGACTTGTGCTCCAGATCCCCCCTCCAGCTTTCTTGCTGTTCTCTGTCTAGACGTGCTCCAGGGCCTCAATTTCTTTGTTGTAGTGAGGAGCCCAAAACTGAACACAGTGCTTGAAGTGCAGCCTCAGCAGTGCTGAGTATGGAGGGAGATGAGTGTACGTAACTGATTACTCTTCCTACCTTATTTACTTCTTTCAGTTTGGAAAGCCTGACTTAATGGCAGTTACCCTGGCACAGACATTGGCCCAAAATATTGGCATTTTCTCAGACAGAAGAAAACTAATAAGTGGTAAGTTTGTATGCTTTTTCACCTCCTCTCAAGAGAAAATCTTAACAAGTGGAGAATCTTACCAGTGTCTCTCTGATATGTTCTTTCGTAATGTTTCTTACAATGTTGGAATACTATTACTTTTCTTGTAATAAAATGAGGAGACACTACCATTGGTTTACCTCTATTTAAATGTCACGATTTCCCCCTGCCCTAATTGTTGGCAACACTGGTGCCATCATTTTGTTAAAAAATAAATTGTAAAAGTGTCTATCACCATTCATTTCAGGGAGATTGATGTAACACCCACAAACTGAATGGCTGCTATGCTGCAGTGCGGAGGTAGAGAGACAAACATTATTAGACCCAGGGATGATGATTAGCCCCCTCAGTCCTGTTACGAAGGATGGATTTGACAACATATCTCTTTCCCTGTTTGCCTTAAATGAATTTCTCTTCTATATTACCCAAATCTCCTGTATTTATCACTCTGCTGCTGCCATTTGTCTACTATTTGTAACCTTGCGTTTCAACTTCCTAACAGCCCCTATTAACCTGCAGTGCTTTAATTCATCAATCCTCGATCCCCACAAGCACCTCTTCCTCCCTGCTTTCACTAAACAATATTAGTACTGTGCTTTTTTAAATGGTGTATGACAATTCATTGCGCTGAAAGCCTTACGTTTAAAAACATAATTACTATATTGACTAACATAAATGTTTTTGTTTTCAGACATTGTAGAGACAGTACATAATGCAGAGATACATCTGCAAGCAAAGGTTATTGCAGTACACATAATTTTATTTTGAAAAATACTCCAACATAGGATGCTTTGTGCTACTTACATATTCAGTATTCATTTTCTAGCTGCATATTATTAAACTGCTGTAAGGAAAGGGGAAAATAGTAAAGCTGCTGGATCCTACTGATTCTGTTATTTACACTGAAAATTTGGGAATCAAATATAATGACATGGGAGAAGGCGGCAGAGCTGCCTCATGATATGCAAGTGCTGGAGGCTGACACTGCAGTTTCCTCTGACTTCACTTAAGGGAAGAAAAAAATACAGAGCATGTTTTCAAAGTGCAGGATTGCAAAGAATCATGCATAGATTTTGAAAGAAGGCTCAGTGTGCACTGACACACTTAAATTAAGGTGTGCAATAAAAGAGTAAATGATTCTTTTCAATTTATATTTAAAACTGCAATAGAATTGATTCCAATGTGATTTTTGTGATAAGAAATGTACTTTGGGCTCTTGAGATTCAAGATGTAAATTTTACTTTGTTGTCAGGTGAGTGTAAGTGTGAGGACACCTGGTCTGGATGCATAATGGGAGACACAGGGTAAGACATTCGCTGGAGGGAGGTCACGTCCTGCATACAATGTCATAAAGAAAAAGCATGAAAATGTTTGTCTTTTGCATTTCAGTGGAATATTTTCTGTGAGTTGTTATTTTTTCAGAAAGCAAACTATTACCTACAAAATATACTTAGAAGAGACACTTATAAATATGTGAGTAAGTAACTTAATGAGAGAATATAAGGATTTTTAGTAACCACTGATTTCACTTGCAGTGCTCAGAAGCTCAACAGCCAAGCCAGGTTCTGCAAAGAAGCAGAACCATGTTTCACTTCTTCCCTTCCATGAGTTTGCTGCTGAGTTGTGGAAACAAAGACACATCAAAATTCCTAAAATACCATGCTCAAATTCCTTGCCCATGTCTCATTTTTATTACTTCTACTGCAGTCTTTCATTTTTCATCCTACAATTTGTATGGTAATGCTAGAAAAAATGCTCCCATGGGAGGTTTGATATTCTCATGCTCACATTAAATAATCACTGAAGAGATTTTATGTGAGGACTACTGAATTTGTAAATTTCTGCTGTTAGCCGAAATTGATGATGCTTCCTAGTGCGTGTATTCAGAACTTAATTCTCCATATTACAGACCTGTCTTCATGCATATAAATTAAACAAGAGTCTATTATGAGTTACGGATAGTACTCCAAATTTTTAAAGGAATTTTGATCTCACTTGCAAATTTCACAGTTGCTTTGTGGCAAGAACTATTTTGAACAATATAAAGCATATTTCATTCAAAACACTGGAAATATCAATGTGTGTCTTTTTTTTCACTTTGTGTACCTAAAAGCAAACTATGTAAGATTTTTCTGATTTTCAATATGACAGAAAGCCAATATGGGGAGACATTCTTGATTCTTCTAAAAAAAAATGCTTCCTTATCTAATGGTCTTTAAATTCTTTATTTGAAGTCTGAACCTTTAAAATAATTAGGCATATGACAAATATATGCACTCATAGCTTATTATTGAACAATGCGAATTCCACTTTCTCTGCAGTCTTTAGATCTAAATCACAAACACTCGAGACTGTAAAGAACAATTATGTTTTGCAGATTATCATTCCTGGCAATGCAGGATTATTTTATGAAGTACTTCTGCTAATATTTTGTTTTATCTAGTGGTGAACTGATACTAAAAAGCCTTTGAGACTCCAAAGTCTGTTTGAAGCATAGGTACTTTTGTGACTAAGGACCTAAACATAAAGATCACTTAAGTCACTTTGGGAAGAACTCTTTCCCTGTGGAAAGGTGCCATTCGAAGTCTTTTTGCATTTGTTAAAGCTCATATTGGTATTAAGTGCAACTCAGATTGGCAATCGGTACTCAAATGAAATCCATTCCATGGGGCACGAGAGAAGGAAGCTGAAGTGTTAGCTGATGTTTCCTAGAATCACATTTTAAAATGGCATAACTGTATTATATAAAAATTCAGTGGGCCAAGAGAGCAATTTCAACTAAGAGAGGAGTGAACTACAAGCAATCTTTAAAAGGGCCATGTGTGAGAAAGGCAGCTGTTGTCTACTGCAGAATGTATGGGAAGAAATAATTGTATTTCTGAAACAGCCCCTTTAGCCTGTTTGTCTGTGGTCATGTCTGTGAGAACCACATGTTGACTGTTAGGATTTATGGTATTTCGCATAAAATAACTTAGTGTAAACTTTTTGTCTTCTCACTTTACGTGAGCTCTGTGTAATTGTTGAAAGATGTTTCTAATTTACTAAAATTATTTAAAATTTAAAGAATGTTGCAAGCAAATATCTTCCCTCTGATTCTGAACAGTGTATTTTTAGCAGCTTTTCTAAAATATATTATACTTGTCCTCCTCTTGTTTTGAAGAAAGAAAATACTACAAAAAGCACCTTATTTCTTTGTAGGTATTATCTACCAAGCAAGTTCTCCAAGTGTGATATTGAAGAGTATCATGAATTTTTAAACAACGGAGGTGGAGCGTGCCTTTTCAATAAGCCAACCAAGGTAAGAATTACCTTATTATTGAGTATTTTTTCTACTGTAGTTCTAACTTAGATGAAATCAAGAAGAGTGGAAGACTGATGTCTTTGGGTGAGAATCCCTGGAAGATGAAGTAAGAATAGTTTTATTTCACATCTGTTCCATGATCTAGACAGTCTGCGGCCTGGAGAGCACAGCTGTGCAGCCACCATTGGTTACAGGTTGTTATGGTAGTCTTCCTCTTGGGAATAGAAACAGTTTTCACAATGGCTTTCAGAAAAGATTTTGAAAACTGGGACTGATTTTTTTAATGCTGGAAGAGACAGAGCAACAGAGAAAGCCCTGAGGAGCAGGGAGCAGATGTGATGGAGCTGCTGGGAGGGAGCTGTACAAGCATCAGGGCTGCCTGAATGGGTGATACATCCCCTTCATGTTTGTCTATTAAGCATGAAATTGGAGTCTTGCTGCATGAATATTGGAAATCAAATGTAGTGGGGAATATCTCCGTTTCTTTGCCTCTTGTGTCTGAATTTCTTACCAGCTAAACAGCTTTATTCACAGGGAGCATGCAAAGACTATGAAATGATGAACTGAGACATTTCAGGGAAATAAATGCAAAGCAGGGCTAAGGAAACTCCAGCCAAGATGTAAGCAGTTCTACAATGTAGGATTTGCAGCAGGATTTCAGTATAGATCTGCTCGATTTACTGAAGCGCGTGTTAATGTGTAAAGTAATTAATGATCTTGAGTCTTTTCTACGTATAATTAATATTATCCCCTATTTAATGGCAGTCTTTCAAAAAGCAGATGAAAGAGGCTAAGGTAGAAAGACAGTACCACATGGAAAAAATGACTTGGTGACTGAGGTGGCCACAATACAAAAAGAAAGTCAGTTCTGGGGTGCATCTGAATAAACTGTGTACTTATCTCTGAACTGTTATCTCCTTTTCATGGAAAACATAGTAAAGTAAGGAGAAAGCACTGTAATTGAGAAAGAAGTTGCAAGGTTTCTCATTCTTTAAAATGCATTTCAAAAGTTTGTTTTTTCCAATTTTATTACAGAGAGAGAGAAATGCTGATCATTTTATTACTTTGCTGAGTGGATTGTTTCCATAGTGTAATGCTTTTTTACTTGGGCTTGCTTTAGTGATTACGTTCATTTACCCATCTGTCACTCTGAAAAACACAATTGCTCTGATCTCAATTTAGATTACTGGCATTTGCAGTTTTTTCTAGTGGCATATGAAAATGTGAAAGTCAGATGCGGAGGCCAGGGTGATTTAGACTCTTTCTGTATTGCTGTTTGGGTTGTGTTGAGGTTATTAACAGTGGATGTCTGTCTAATTCACAAGGCTGCCAAACACACGTGCTTCCTAGCAAGGGTGGTGAAACACCAACTTCTGGTTTTCAAGAAACATGAGATGTGTCAAAATGCAGCGTTTGACAGTGCTCCGCTGTGAGATCAGCTGTGATTGCCGAAATCAACTCCAGGAGCAGATTGATCATAAGCTCTTTTCAAGCAATTAGATGAATTATATAATGTCTTTTGGGGATCAGTTATGCAATTTGCTTCCAGTTTTTGTTCTTTTATTTCACGTTTAGTTGTGCCAATGTACTGCAGGAAACTGGCAAACATCTTAAGCTGGAGTCCTCTCTTTGTGCCATCTACTTGTCTGTATTGAGCAGCGCAGTTAGAGACACTGAAGAAGTTAAGATATCTGGAAAAATAAGAAACGAGCAGTTTAAAACAACTCTTTAATAATCGTGACAGATAATTGCTTGCTTATATGTAATGTAATTGCATATTGCAGTCAAATTTCCATTTCAGTAGAGGATCTAATAACAGATGCCAGCATGTACCACAAGTGGTGGGCTGGTTTGTGGCACCGAGGTGGCTGCAGGGTGATGCTCCATCCTGTGGGCTGCAGAGAGACAGCAGCCAGAGAACCACTGTACACCACCAGCAATGTGTTTGTGCAGGTGGCTCACGAGCAGGGTGGTTTCTAGAATGATCCTTGTTTAAGAGATGAACTCTAATTTAAACTAACTTGGTAGTGCACTCCTATACCTTCTCCTTCATGTAGTAAAAGCCACAATTATGTTTTCTTATGCTCAAAAGGAAAAATTTCTTTCTTTTTTTTTGGGAGGGGTGGGGAGTGGGAAAGGACAATGCTACTACAAACATACAGATTTTTACAGTTTAAGTTTTAGTTTAGTGGGGAGACTGAATGGAAGAAGTCTTACCAGCTTCACTTACCTGCCTGTGTCACATGTTGCAAATTCCCAACTGTGATAGTTGAAAAGAGAAGGAAATAACAACCAACTGTTGGAAAAACTGGTGAAAAATCCCAGCCTCTCCCCTTTCCCTGCATTTCTGAGCCATCTGGCCCCAAAAGACTTCTTCATGGTTATTCTTTCTGAAGGTATATTGCAGGATTCAAGCCAGGGCATATGAGTTCCAGAACAATTGAGTTACAACTCCTCTTATGATAATGTGGAGTTGTTTCACAAGTTGTCCTTTTCTCTCACACCTTTTGTTTTTAATTATGGCTTCTGCTCAGACTAAATCTGCTGTGAAAACGATGCTCTGACACAGAACACACCATGTAACTCAATGTAACTGCCGCGTTAGATGTTGTTTGGTCTCTGCACATCTCATTTGTATTGTTTCTAATCTGCTTCTCTCTCAGTTTGGCACCATGTTTTCGTTAAACACATTTGAAATGTTGGCTGAAAAAACAACAATTATGGAATAAATATGAAAACGATTTTCTTTAATTTCTGATTATGCCCTGCAGCTTCTGGATCCCCCAGAATGTGGCAATGGCTTTGTGGAAGATGGAGAAGAGTGCGACTGTGGGACGACAGCAGTAAGTGCAGTGTGCTTTAAATTAGCAGCTAGGTCCTCCAGCTGCCCATCACTGCTCTTGGTTAAGTGGAGGAAGACATGCAGTGCTAAGGTCCTGAGGCAAAAAAAACACATAATTTCTCACCTTTTTCCATCATGTTTGGCACAGCATGGGCCGGCTATAAAACATAAATGTTTTATCACCGCTTCAATTCTGAAGAGTAATAACAATAGCTACCTATGCAAAGTCAGTCCTTAAAAATGATTAAGTATACTGCAGTCAGTGCTACAATGTCAGTATTTAATGAGCAACATTGTGGAATTAGGAAAATGATTTCCTATATTGCATAGCAACAAGCTGTGCAGCAATTTCATACTCCACAGTGCAAGCTCTCTTCTGCCTCCAGGTGCTCAGCAGCCTGGTGAAGAATCTGTCCAGGTAGCATGTTAAGAAAGAATGTGAGAAATATGGGGCTCATCTGTTTTTCTTGTATGTTCTGCTACAAATCTCTGTGTTCCTCAGGAGTGTGCCAGCGAAGGAGGAGAGTGCTGCAATACCTGCACGCTGACAGCAGGCTCCCAGTGCAGCAATGGGCTCTGCTGTCGGAAGTGCCGGGTAAGGGCATCGTCCTGGCAGTGATGCAGGCACAACAGCATCTGTACCTCTTGTCTCTTTTCTTATAACAGACTGGAAAATGATTTGTCTGGGGCTTTTCACTGTGGTTTAGGCTTGGCTTCTTCAGTTTGTGAGTATGATTAGAAGTGGAGGAGAATCAAAGCCTTCTGGTTTCAGAATCAGGCTGAAATAATACATGCACAGGCTTACTCAGGGGCCACTCCCATAATGCCTGCTGTGTTGTTCTGTATTTGTCTCTGTGAGGCTGAATGGGAAAATCGTATCACAAATGGCCTGAGAGAAGGATGTGATTAAAAAAGTCAAAACAGCTAGCAGCAGTGTTCGGAAATGTTCATCTAAAAGACACCTGATTTCAGCTTCAGTTAGGTCTGCCTGTGTCTCCTTATGTTTGTGCTGACTGAAATCCCCCTGAGTAAAATGAATTGAGTCCTATGTAAACTGTAAGATATTCTTCCTGATACATCAGTAAATAGTAAAAGTAAAAGAGATCTGGCCAGATCTTGGCTGTATGGGAGCCCAGACAAATATGACTTCAAATAGTTGTTGATGCTCATTTAATAATAATGACAATTATTATTAATGGTGCTAACACCATGGTGGTGTACTATGTGTGATATTTTTATCTTCATCATTTGAGGGTTTCATTTCCTCAGGAGGATCATTATTAACTACAGACCACATTCTTGATTGTTCTCATCCTAATGGTAAAAAGAAAAAGCGCAGATTAGGCTGGAACAGATCACATTTGCCTAAGGACGTTCCTTCTTTTTTAATGTAATATAAAAAAAAACCAGCAGATTGCCAGTGTGGGTGAATTTTGTTCAAGTATCCAAGTCACATGGGCACCACATTAAAGAATCTCAGAAAAAGAATTAAGCTTTTGTGTACCTACATTATTTCTGCAAATGAGATAAGGGCTTGTCTACGTAAAGAGCAGGGAGCGTGAGCAGAAAGGAAGAATTTTGTAAAAACATACATCCCTAGGAACTGTTAATCAGAACAACTCAAAGGACTTTTTACTAGCAGTTCCCAAACTTGAGGTTACCTTTTCCTGCGGAACTCTACCTGAAAGCAGGAGCAGAAAAGGGATTGCAAACAAAACATGGTGGGTGTACATCCCAGCATCTCGTAGTATCTCTGACAGCATTGCTGTCTGCATCTTTCCAGAGACAAGTGGGGAAAACATAAACTTAAGATTAAGGAAGTGTGAGAGTCTTGTCCTTGCACTGTCACATACTTGTTCACAACAGCCATGGAGTTAGCAGTTGTCCCAAACAAAACGTGTGTGCATGTGCAGCAGAAAATCATGCAGCTATAGAATGAACTGGTTAGCTCAGGCTTAAGAAGCCTTCCAGGCAAAATAAAAGATCTGAAATACATCCATGATCAGAGGCACCAATGGTTGCCCTTATGGGATGCCTTTCCGCTTTTACAGGTCAGTGGCACAGTCTTTAATCAGATTGTAAATGCATATGTTAGGTCACTTGTTTGTTTTTCATTCTTAAATCCCCATTCAATTAGAAACTGGTGTCAAATCGTACCTAATTCTGTATATTTATGAATAGTTTCTGTTCTACAACAGAAATTGGGCTTTGTAATAACCATGATGATAATTTCTATAGCATTATAGTCTTCTAGGTCTTAAAGGAATTCACAAATATGAGGATCTCTCTCTCTGTGTTTTATTAAGGGGAAAAAAGTCACAGAAATGTGGAGGCCCTGGTCAGAATAATGCCCCTGCAGTGTTGGTGTGATAGGCCCCTGGGGCCCATGGCAGCTCACATCACCTGGGGGTGAGGTGATGGCTCAGGGAGCAGTGCCACTCACACCAGCAAACAGCCTACGGCTCAGATGGTGCGAGGCCTGCCAGGGGAAGGAAAGCCTTCCCCCCTCATTCAGAACCTTACTATTTCCCATTCTTTATTTTAGTAAAAATGTGAAGAAAGTATTGCATTTAAGGCATGACATGGAGAAACCAAGATACTGATTTTTTTTCCAGTTTGAACCTAAGGGTGTTTTGTGCCGAGAAGCAGTGAATGACTGTGATATTGCAGAGAACTGCACGGGAAACTCCAGTCAGGTGATTTTTATATCTTATATCCCAGAAATGAAAAAAATGCCTCTTGTATCTTGGTCACTATGAGTGTTACTGTTTTGTATGGTACGGTGTATAAAAATTGTTATTAAACCTGGTGTAAGCTCAGAAGGAAAATATGAAAATGAGATAATATTCTGTATGCCACTTGTACTCTTTGTTTCCAAGCATTTCTGAATGATCTATTAGTTATTTTCTCTCTCTATAGTGTTCTCCCAATATTCATAAAATGGATGGATATTCATGTGATAACAGGCAGGTAATTATTTCAATTTCTTTTATGTTCTTAACGCTTTTATGGATTATATCTTATAGAGTTTGGCTTAAGAACTTTGGAAGTCACCTTGGACAGTGTCATCAAATTCCTGTTTTTTGGGTGCTGGTCATATTTTGGGGCTAAGCATTTAAGTAGGATCATATTACTTGACTTGCTAGAAAATACAGCAAGTATGTATATTTTGCAAATGCTTTTGTTTGTTTGTTTGATAAGCAAATTATTTGAAGCTGTTTGTATATATTTTATTTCTTTTTAGGGCATTTGCTTTGGAGGAAGATGTAAAACCAGGGACAGACAGTGTAAATATATCTGGGGTGAAAGTGAGTAAATAATAAAGTTTCTAAGTTGGTTATCATTCGTGTGGCTTGAAAAATAATTTTTCCTGAGAAAAAAATATGGGAAAATGAGCGCTCAGAACCATTGAAAACAACCAGGACTGCATGCTGTGATACAGAACTCTGCTCCATTTTGATTTTTGCCCTTGAATTTTAGTTTTTCTTTTGAGCAGTTTTGGTACTCCTCAAACTTTAAACTCAGTTTTTTAACTTTATGCTCGTTTTTAACTTTATGTTTGTTTCTTTCTTAGTTCCCTGCTTTTTTGTTGATGTTCTAGTGCTGACTAAATCACCTACTTCACCAGATAACACATCCTTTGCTCCTTTTTGTGGCATAAGCTATTCATCAGGCAGACCTGTGGCCTATTCTGAAATGTAGGAAAGATCAAAGAAATTGCAGTGGACACTCAATAAGAAGAGCACAGTCCAGCATGTGGGCTGCATGTCTCTCTTTGAAGACAAGGCTTCCTGAAATGATGCCTGCTGGCTGCAGGGATTACTTTTGTCAGGCGAAGTGTGTATTTAGCTATCATTCAGTTAAAGCTTTGGCAGTTCAAACAAACCTGCATGTGTACAAGAACCACACATGCAAAAAGGGAAAAATGAGTGATTCTTTTGGTCTGGATGATAATGTATATCATCTCATCAAGCACAGCATATCTGTAGTTATTTTTCTATTGTTATTGTAGGTATTTTCTACTGCCTTATGTTTGATTGGCAGTGTTCTAACTGCAAGAAAGGTTTGATCGTTTTATGATTGGGAAATAAGGAATTAGGTTGCACTGCAGTACAAAAAGGTGCCGTTTACATACTCAACTATGTTGAAAGCGTACAGTAATTTCTATGTGGTCTCATATAATATCTCTCTTGGACATCAGACATGTTGCGCATTTATATTAATAGCATGCAGACTACAGCAATTTCAGTGGTATGTTTACAAAGAACCTTTGGTAGGATAAAAGCATTTGAATGGCTTCATTATGTTGGGAGATTATAGGAATGCAGGCAATGCTGAAGATGAGTTCCTTATGCAGGGCACAGAAAGTTGAGTTTAAATTTGTTTTAGAGTTTGGCTCAAAAGTACTGATAGCTTTGGAAAGCCTATGCTAAACAGCAGGATTACTTGGATGGTAACAATTCACCTGGAGGTTTCATGTGAGCATCTCCCTTCTAAACACCTAGCATGTGCTATAAGGATATTAAACCTTTGGTATTTGTGCTGAATCTGGTGCTTCCTAAGCAAGCTTTGCTGGTTAGCTTTGATGAAAAGAGACACAGAACACGTCCTCCCTCCACCTCACTCCTCTCTCCCCCTCATTTTGTTTTTTCCTCCTCTTTTTCAGCTCTTGATCTAGTATTGATTACCTTACTTTTATGAGACTGAAGTCTTACATTTAACTTCTTATTAACAACCTAGGGAGCCTATAATGACATTTATTGATTAATTTCAGTGGCTTCTGGACATATTGGGCCAACAAAATTGGTCAATCATAACAAAAATTTTAAAAGAATCCTGTCAACAATTTTCAGTTGTTATGAAGAATATCTTGCAGTGTTCCACAGTGCATCTGCAGACCATGATACTGCATTTGACAGATTGGGAAGCTCTGTTTACTATCATGGTGCATCCCTGTTTCCCAGGATTTGGCTTTTCAAAGTCTTTGTCACCTGAGAAGAGATTTGTTTCTATTTCAGAAGTGTCAGCTGCTGACAGGTACTGCTATGAGAAGTTGAATATTGAAGGGACTGAGAAAGGAAACTGTGGAAGAGACAAGGACTCTTGGATACAGTGCAATAAACAGTAAGTTGATCCATTTAAAAACAGCTGGTGTGGGATTTTTATCCCTTCTTCAGTTCCCAAGGTTGCATGAAGAGACCTCTGTACAGAAGCATGACCTGTTTTTTTTCATTCTAATTCTGCTTACAGATCCTTTCCCAGCTCTCTGTGCAGATGTGGTAACCTTACTTTTGTTCCTTTACAAACTCCGAAGTGAAAGATATGCATTAACATGAGAAAGGCCTTACCGTCCTAGTTTGACAATGTGCAAGTCCCTGCATACAAGTTTAAAGTTGGTTTGAAAGTTGTGTCTCTAATTCCTTAACATGTGTCAGAGACCGCTTCTACTGCTTCTCCATGGGACAGCTGTTGTACCTTAATAGGATATTAAATCAATTTGATGTGGTTTGTTCTTGACAGTTCTTCATTTGCAGGGCATTGTTGATAATACATCACAAAAAAGCCTTATTCTCAGGAGAATAATTTTTGGGGTGGGAAATAGGACGTTATTTATGGCAGTTCTGTCAGTGAGAAAAAAGAAAGTATAACAAATATGTTGCAAAGCAAGTGAAGAAAAACATGTTTTTGTTATCATGCGTTTTTCTTGAATTTTTTTTGGTGAGTATCTGTTTATTCTCTCAATGCAGGGATGTGCTTTGTGGATACCTTCTGTGCTCGAATATATCTAGTGTGCCCAGACTTGGAGAACTTGATGGTGAAATCACTTCATCAGTTGTGCAGTTTGGTAAAGTCTACACCTGTAGGTAATTGGAAATCCTAAAAATAGGACTGTCAATATACATCTTGCATGGAAAAGGATCTTTCTCATTCTGAAGTGGAGAACTGTTTCCATTAAAAAAAAAAAAAAAAAAAGTGTCCCATTAAGAAGTAATCATTATTCCAACTCAAGCTTTTTAACCTTCTGAAACTTTACTGTGTATGGTGAGCACAGCTGTTTTGCAGACCCCTTTGTGTAACTGTCAGTTTTGCCAATAGAGAGATAATGCTCTTCTCTGGCCTCTTGAAACTACATTCTTTAATGTTTGTAGCATGTTTAATTTGCTGAAAATACTTAGACATTTGCTGCACTGCTAAAGCTAACTGGCAGCTTAATGCATTGCCATATGTTAGTTTAATACCAGTTACAGACCTGGTATGTTCTCACAGCAAGATGAAATAAAGTCCTGCATAACTAAATTCAGTGTTTTTTACAACACTGAACACTTTACAAGCTCTTATGCAAAAAAAATGTTTTCATCATTATATTCTTTGATGTAGATATACTCCTTTTTGCTTTGCTTCACATTAGGACTGGTGAGATAAATTAGCTAGTGCTTACTCTTCCCTGGTCCTGTACATTACATAATGCAGACAGAAATGAAGGTAGCAGCCCAGAGCAGTTTCTCAGGTGTCTGGTAAGAGCACAAGTCTCTGGGGTCTTCCTGCTTGTCTTATAGTGGTGGGCATGTGAAGCTTGATGAGGAAACGGACCTGGGCTATGTGGAGAATGGGACGCCGTGTGGGCCAAACATGGTGTGCCTTGACCATCGCTGCCTCCCCATCGAATCCTTCAACTTCAGCACCTGCCCGGGCACCACAGACACCCAAATCTGTTCAGGACACGGTGTATGTTCTTATACTCTTCATTCCTTTCATCTGTTCTGGCTGCGTATGCAGTATTGTGTAGTAGAGTAGCTAGACCTTGCGTGAAGCCAGCAGCGTGACTCTGGAAGTCTTTATACCAAAGGGGACTTATGAGTGAACATAACGTGTTGCAGTCAAAGCATCCTAAACTATGAGTCGCAGTAAGTAGGTATTAATTTTACAAAAATCTTACCAGCCATCACTTCAGCTAACTTGCTTGGTATTTCCTCAGGCAACATTCAGAAGGATATAAAGGTTTTATTGCCCATTTCTTAGAAAGGAGGGGCTCTGTTCTTCCAAATGCTCTTTTAAATTACTTCTGTTGTGTCAACAGCCAAGAAAATTCATAAAATAATTTGATTTTGTTGGCTGAGAGTTAATTTCCTCCAGAAAATGGAGCAGTGAGCTGGCTCCCGCCTCTCGTGGTCAGCGTCTTTGGTCAGTGCAGAGCCTATGGCTTTGTTGTGGCCCTGGTAAATCTCTTTGTCCCTCACACAGTTTGCAAGAGTGTCCAGGTTCCTGTGGCTTGGCTGGGATCAAAGGAACTGTTCTCTCATAATGCCTTTTGTCTCCTGCGCTGCATGAGAACTCCCGTTATTATCTGAAATTAACCACTTCTTCATATTAAAAAAATAATTGAGTCTCCTGAAGCAATTTTAGATGGCTCTATTAAATATACATTGAATTAAAAATATATTAATGTACTCAGTGTATTCCACTATGTGATATATTACATAATATATTACAATATAATACATATATAAAGTGTAATGATGTGTTTAATATATTTATATCTAATACATAAATTAAAAATTGCCGTGTATTAAAAATGTTATGCAAAATTTTGCAGGCAGTTAAAGTTGGCACTATCTAACTGTACCTATTCTGTAGTTTAATTATGGGAATAGATTAATTTTATTATTTTATCCTGAACGGCACTTTTGGCTGCAGGTTTGTAGCAATGAAATAAAGTGTGTCTGTGACCGATTCTGGGGAGGAGAAGACTGCAGTTCTCGAATCAAAGATGATGTATTTTTTTATAAAGACGCCATCAACAAAGGTATGTAGTTACAATTTTTTCCCAATAATTAGTAAAGCTTGGATTTGTGGAAGTTTCATTAAGCAAAACTAGCTGACTCTTCCAGCCAGCATGCAACATGATGCACTGGTAGAAGCCTCATTCCCTTTCTTCCTTGTTCAGCAGAAGCACTCATTGTCAGTGCCACTCATGAGTATTTGGTGCAGCACTTGTGACTGTCACCAGTGCATCTAGTTGTACCTTGCTTGCCCCAGACATTTCTGTGGCCTGATTAAGTGACTGGTAGGTTAGGACAAACAAAAATTTACTTGTTGTATCTTGGTGGAAAGATATAGTTTCTTACATGTTTCATTTTTGTTTGTAGAGTCAGTCTTTTATTACGTGGCAAGTATGCAGATTGTTTACACAAAATTTTAGTCCTTTACATTTTTTTGAGTGAGAGTTTTATTCCTCTTGAGGCTTGCATACAAGAGGAAGATAAATTGGAGAAAAATGAGGGTGTAAGTGTTTTATATGGTCATTAGAAATTGCTCTGTGGGGCAGTTTTACTGTCTTCCAGAACGTCATTTCTGGTCTTTTTTAGTTTATTCAGCAATGGAGACGTTTTAAACAAAGACAAAAAGTCCCTTTTATTCCAATGTAAGCATTTGTTTACTAGACAGGTAATACGGTTACAATACAGTAGTTTAATATTGATGACATTATATTGGTATACCTGGCACAACTTTTCCAAGTAGCAAGCATTCAGTTATATGAAGCAGACAGAATTCAAAGTTTGATGTACAAAAGAGCTTTTTATGGCCACGTTATACTTCAAGATGGTATTGCTGGTTACAATTAATCATCCTAGTGCAAGTTGTTCAAGCAGGTTTTTGAAAGATAGTGAATTTACTGTTCTTGTATATTTTATCCTGAAACTGCATATTTTTCCCCTTTCTTGTGTTTCTAGGTGTTGTTAGCACAAACATAATAATAGGGGCTATTGCTGGCACCATTTTAGTATTGGCTCTCGTTTTAGGTATAACTGCGTGGGGTTACAAGTAAGTAAACTGTATTCTTCTTAATGTAGTTAAAATATGCTTATTTAATCTGATAATTGGCTACATTATGATAGAAACAATTCAAACATCATTTAAAGAAATCCAGATTTGATTATATTTGTACAGTATCATTTTTTGTAGTGTTAGCATTTCTCAAAGAATTCTTGTATGTATGTGTGATTTTGCTTTTGGAGGGCTTGGTCCAGGTTTGAAAGATTTTTATTTTATTTTTTTCTTTTTTGCTATTTCTTTTATTATTGAAAACGGATAGATTGTAATTTTACTGCATCTAACTAAGGAAATGCCAGATTACAGTCTGATTCATTTACAAATCTTTCCTAATGACAGAATAAATTTAGAAAGATTGGCCTTCAGACAGTCAAGCATCTAACCATAGGTTTCCCTAAACAGATATTTGTCTTCAGTCAGCTTAACCCCAAATCCATTCAAACACATTTTTTTGTGAGAAAGACCTGCAATTTGTAAATAAATTGTGAGTTCTTTCCTGATGTAGAACTGTAAGTGTTCTGCTCACTGAAGGTCAAAGTGGATTGTTTTAATCTGACTGTTCTTTTTCAGTATTTCTCCTTTTGTGAATTTCTCTAAAACCAGAAAAGTGTAGTTCTTTTGCATATATTACAAAAAGTCAGGTGCTTATTTGGCAACCGGTTGAGTGAGAGTGACTGTCAGAGTCCTTCCTCCACGTGCCCTTGGGGCAAGTTGTGCTGCAGGCAGTGCTGTGGCCAGGACACAGCCCCTTGGTTTGGCATTACAAACTGGCACGTCCCCTGCCCCAGCATTACTCTGAGGTAGGCTGAGGGCAACTAGGAATACATAAAAAAAGAGGCCTTTGAAAAAAAAGCTCAGAGGATTAGGGTAGTAAAAAGACAGGTTTTGCTGTCATGATAGTTCAACATTAGCTGCTGGCAGTATTTGAAAATCTGAGCTTCTGTGTTGAGCTCCAAAAATTAAGGGCTAGTTTGGAGGTTAGCCAGAGAGATTCGCTTTTGGAAGTGGAGGGCAAAAGTGCACCATTCATCAGCAGCACCACAGTAAGCAGACAAAATTGTCATGAAGGGCACCTCCAGCTCAGCACTGACTTCATCCATTAACATGAGTGTTTTTCCTTGTTTATTCTTGTTTATGATGATGTTTATTCCAGAATTGGATTTTGTTGAAAAATTTTGAGCAAAAATTTCATTCTGTGTATGTTTTACTACTGTATATGTCTACGTGTACCTGCATACTGATAATGTAAACATATTTCTTTCTCTTCTCTTTTTATGGAAAGAAACTACAGAAGACAGAGGTA
Organism: Tragopan temminckii; assembly: GCA_028571105.1. Classification (NCBI taxonomy): domain Eukaryota; kingdom Metazoa; phylum Chordata; class Aves; order Galliformes; family Phasianidae; genus Tragopan; species Tragopan temminckii. Next base: position 19,679,971 of record JAOWBP010002978.1, read on the forward strand.
TGTGATGAAAGTAATGGAATGTATTTCTAGAAAATTCTGAAAATATCTTTTCTTGCTCATTTACATGCTGCAAAGAAAATATAGGGGTGATGAATTATCATATTTTTAAAAATATTTACTTGAATATATAAAATTCATATTGATTCTGTATACATTGCTTGAAATCTCAATTTCACTGGACTCATTAGCAAAAGTAATGTTTACTTCTTAGAGCATTTTAGGAAAACAGGAGAGTATTTCCAGTAAAAGGCTGAAAATCTGCTATTAGAGATGAAATTGTCCTTGAGAGGCTGAGGATTGAATAATTAATATTCACACGATATTCAGGAGCCTTCTGAGACAAATTCATTTCCAGAGCTTCTTTGCAGTTAATGCAAAGTACTGTGCAATTAAATTGGTGTGCGAAAGGAGAGCCTATTCCCTCCAGCCACCCTGCTGATGTATTTGTAGCCAAATCATGGCACCAGCTTCAGGAGAGGCCTCAGCTTTCACATTTCAAGCTGGTGGCCAAAACCCAAACAGTGATTTGGGGTTCAGCTCCCAGAAGACCACCATCATCTGCTTCGCAAACCAATCTGGGAAGGAGATCTGCTGCTTCTCACAGGCCTCTGCAGATGGAACATTTTCTCTCATTCTCCTGTTTTCTGCCCGTGTTACCAGCCCCCTAATCCAAGCTGTTGCTTTGTGTGTTGCTGCTACCTGTTGTGCTTGTTCTCCACATCCTCTGCCTGTGTAGTGCTTTCTCTGCCAGGCTTAAAATACAAAAAGCAGAAAAGCTCTGCCAAGGCTGGTAGATTTATGTTGTGCACAACAAGGTCAGAGAGGAGACAGAAACAGTGACTAGAAGGAGTCAAAGCAAACATTATGGTTGGACTGGCAGGTAGGAAATGTCACCAGGCACAAGGAAGGAAGAATTTGGGAGTTTGGTGGTGCTGAGCAGTGAATGTTGCATCCGCAAACACATTCATAGCCTTTGAGTTACTCTGTGCGTTGCCAGAGGACAGAGGAGACCTCAGAGTATGGGAAGAGACTACCCCCTGTGCAATAGCAGTGGAATACTAGAGAATCTAATGTTTTTCACATTTCCTAAGGATGTGGTCAGTTTGCAGCTATGTCTGTGGGCATGGACAGAGAGAAACCAGCATAGGTTGCAGCTTTTGGAGGTGATGGAGGGGTGGAGATACTTCATGAAGAAAATGAAGTTTGTAGAACTATCTATTCTAAATAGAATTATTTTAGATATGTACACAGAGCGCTCCACAACTGTTAAAAACAGGCATCCACCTCAGTGTCTTTTTTTTTTTTTTTAATTGTTTATTGTTAGTCCTTAAATAAAGATGAAAACAAGCCATTGAGATATTACTTAAAGAAGCATTACTAAAGGAATAGTATTTTATAGTGCTAAGTGAAACAATGAACTGGAAAGTAACAAAAGGAGTGAATTAGCAAGGATTCTGTCAGCAGGGGTAAGGTGGCTGAGTGGGAGCAGCTATTTCTGACCAGGCAGCGAGAGAGCACTTTGCTAGAGGAGCCCTAGGGAGCAGAACTGTGCATACTCTGTCAGTACTGAAAAGATGTAGTGGCTGAGGAATGGAAACTCAAGAACTGTTAGAGAAATAACATGCAAGTACTGTGCTACATTAGTGATTACATATTTCAAATACTTCAGGACCATTATAAATTCAAATCTGGGATGAAGAGAGACCAGTTCCAGTCTGGAGTTGGACATAACCTAAGTATGAATCAATCTTCTGATAAATGTGCATCTTGATAGGGGAAAACTGAAGCCAAGAATCCTTGGACAGTGCAGGGATAATTAAACTGCTGGTATTATGATGAAGCCAGCTTTCAGATGAGCAATTTGTATTTTCTGGCTTGGTGGAACTGTAACTGGAATATTTAGATTGGAGTTTTTCAGCTGGCAATGAATTTACTGCCTGAACAAGAGTGGCATAACTTGATTGAGACTTCCTAATGCATTGCTTTGTGCACCAAAACCACACTTCTGGCACTAGAAAAGGATGAACTGTTCTGAAATTTGTATGGCATTACTTTTATATGTCTTGGCAGACTGAATCTGTTGCGGTGATCAGTAGTAGCTGAGAAGCTCTGACACTGGCATAAATTCCTCCGCATGTGAGGATAATTAGTAAACCGGAGACCTTTTTCCTCCTGAAGTTTAAACAACTCATTATTGTTATTTTTTAATTCAGTAGCAGTCACAAAAATTGAAAAGAAGGCATCTATCTCAGTAATCATCCAGAGGGAAAAACACTTTCACTTCCCCTGAACTCCTCTTTAACCCAGGCGTACATTCTGCCAGGAGTGCCTTTCACAACCTGCACAGTGAGACCTTGAAATGCCTGAACTTAGGTATCCACCATCCCAAGAACCACCAACTTTAAAAACAGTGATCAGAGTTTATCAGTGAAGTGCTCCTTGCTTTTCCCTCCTAAAACCACATCATTCCCTTTCCAGAACTATCAGAAATATACGGGAGTTTTCTCTTGGGTAGTTGAATTACTTCTTACAGACTGAATGTATGTGTTTAACAGGTTTCCTCAAGGATCACGATCCTTGTCTCTTTCCTTAAAACTGATATTTGTGTGCATTTGTCTGCGTACTCATGCCTGCCATGTTCTCTGACTCTCCGATGTTTGTTACGCTTCAGACAAATACCCCAGGGAGATTATGTAAAAAAGCCCGGAGAGGCCGACTCTTTCTATAGCGACATGCCTCCTGGAGTCAGCACAAACTCTGCATCTAGTTCTAAGAAGAGGTCTGCTTTTCTGTCGCATTTTCAGATTTCTACCTGTTCCATCACCCATTATTCCATTAGTCAGAACATTTCATTGTTTTGCAGCAGGTTTGATTCTTTCTTCTTTCTTTGTGGAATGTTACGGGTAGCATCCTTTGTGCTTTGATTACTGATTTTTCTCACATGCCCTGAGCTATTAATTATTACAATTAGACCAGAATAAACATGTTTTCCAATGGAAACCAAATTTGGACAGTCCAATTTTCATCATTTTCCCGCTTGAAAATTGCTTTCAAGTAGACTACAGTAATAATTGCTGAATAAAAAATATTTAAATTAAAAAAACACACTTTTTATCATCTTTGTCATGTAATCAAAGAAAAGGAGCACTGTCTTGCTTCAGTAATAAATGTAAATTGTTTTTATACCTTTATTTATTGGAGTAGTTAATTCACTAAGTTGACCTAGACTTCTGAATACTATCCTTGCTGTCTCATAGTAAGGATGATGGTACTTACATTTTATTCCACTTTCACTTACTGGACTAATGTACTAAATGGCTGCCAAGAGTTATCTTAAAAAATGATTCCGCAAAGACTTTCTGTAGTTTCTTGCTTGCTGCCATGAGTAACCAAAGAGGGCATTAGATTTTTCCACTGTTCAGATTTCACTTATTCTGCTATTGCTCTGATTATTTACAAAAGAAAATAAATATTTAAAAATGGAAAATTCATTAAAAAACATTGTGAGTCCTTTGTAATTGCTGAGATCCTGAGGTTACGATGTTTCAAGTCCCTCTGTAGTCAAGAGATGTTTTAATTAAGAAAATCTTCGGCCAGCACTTTAAAACATTTTATAAGAAGCTGTGAATGTCCTTTCAGGGATAGACATTCTTGAACTGCTTCATAAGTAAACTGCAATCTCAGTTCTTGTCTCAGTGAGCAGTCAGTAGCTGTGCAGTTGACAAAGCCATTCTCTTTCTGGTATTTTTGAAGAAAGTAAAGAGAAATAGATGGAAGGGGTACATTTGCAGTGCCCTTGGGTACACTGGCTTGAAACTATATGCAACTTAATTCCATCTGGTCTAATAAATATGTTATTAAGAAAACTGCGATAGTATGTAATTAATTATTTCTAATTTTTAAATTCAGCTTTTTAGATTTATGAGTTGTTACTTGTTTCCAGGAGCAAAAATTAATTTTAAATGATACAGTGTTTTTGTAGGAGAATCTTTTCTCATGTGGGTAAAATTTTGAAAAAAAAGTCTTGGAGAAGCGGATTTTTGTGTAGGTTTGTGTAAGCAGGCTTGCATTCCAGTTAAGAGAAATACTTCTTTTTAAATGAATGTCACTCAAGGTGTTTCTTCTTTTGTCCTGTATCTTTGTTTCATACTCCATTTCTTTCATGTGTTTTGTTTATTATTTGTTCTGAAAAGCTAATGATTTCTAAGGTCTGTCTGTACTAGAGAGGTTTTTTGTTGCCTGCCACCAGTTCAGATACATTGTGCCACCGTCAAGTCCAAAAAAGCAAGTCTGAAAAATATTCCATTAACATTGTGCTGAACCTGTCACAGTGCTACCATTTCAATGCCCAGCGACTATTTCCTACATTTCAAGTGGGCTGTGATTTGCTCTGGGTGGAAACATCGATGGCATCTCTTCACAGGTGTTCAAATGACTGAGGTATCAGCCTCCTGGGCTTTTCCTTGCTGGAAAACCGCGTGAAGCGTTAGTTAGTATTCACAGGCATTCAAAGATTTAAACATATAAATTTATAATAATTCTTCTTGTCGTGAAATAGCAAACACCAAAGGCAGTACATAGCAAGCCGCTCCTGGACCTGAAGATGATTAGGAGGAGAAAATGATTACCAAATCTCTCAGTGGATCTGTCAGTTCTCAGATCTTTCATATTTCATATAAGTTTGAATTAATAAAGAATTAATAAAGCCCTGGGCTTACTTCAGTGTGCCTGTGATTAGCCTTATCTTCTGGAAACTGGAGAGCATCTGTCAGATGCCCACACTGCAAGGAGAGCAGAGATGGAAAAACACAAGAGTGTTCAGAGTTTTACAAAGCACAGAAATACATCTTTTAAGCAAAACTTCTTTTTAAGAAGTAAGCTATCTATTCTGACCAGTTTTGCTAGTGCAGACAGACCTTAGGCTGTGTTATGACACTGACTTTGGCAGTGTGGCTGTCTCTGAACAGCTGAGCTAGCATTTGTGTTGAGACAACACCCGTAACAGTAACTGCATCTGAGCCCTCCTATTCCAGGTCAAATGGATTATCTCATTCCTGGAGTGAAAGGATCCCAGACACAAAGCATATTTCAGACATTTGTGAAAATGGGAGGCCTAGGAGTAATTCTTGGCAAGGTAAGTGTGAACCTTTGTACTGATCACAGGGGAAGCCATTGATGCTCTCTGAATGCTTAGGTAATCTTAGGAGAGCAGCATGACTCCTTAAAATTCTGCCTATTGTTAACCTGGAGTTAGGATTTAGCAGTGCCCCACACAAGCTTTATCACATAGAAATTGGATCTAATTTCTGCTATTTCTCCAGTGTGAGTCAACATGAAAGAGATCAAGAGGTCCATTCACTTTTGCCAACTTTCATGATTTTTATCATGCAGTATCTTTTTTTCTTGAAGTGATTTTTTTCAAGTGAGTGCTTAAACTAAATAGTTTCCGGCTCTGTACAGTTGCAGCAGAAAGTAGTGGAAGATCACCTAAATGTCAAGTCTGACATAATTCAAAAGAGACTGACCTATGGCTTTTAAATGGTCATAGCTAGTAACTTGTTGGGGATGCAAAGAGAATATACAGTTTGGAATGGAATATAGGTCGGTTTCAAGATATTTTACCATCTGTGTTTATCCTTTGATTTCTTTCAGGTAATATAGGAGGAAACAGAAAGAAAGTCAGAGGCAAAAGATTTAGGCCACGGTCTAATTCAACTGAGTAAGTCTGAATTTACAACAGCAAAGCCTAAAAGTACAGTTTTCATACTTCTGTTTTGTAGACCAAGACAAAGAGTACTGAAAAGTAGACAGAAGCATTTTTGCCCTGTGGCCCATTCTGATTGCTGACTGATAATGGCTGATCTGGTAATGGTTTGGCTAATGTATTTCAACCTCTTTTTATGTGTTCTTTAAAAAGTTAACTATCAATTTTCTTTTTTATGTAGGCATCCTCACAGTCATTCCCATAGCAATTCCCAATGATGGTGGCAGCCTGCACCATCACTACAGCCCTTTATCTACAGTAAACTGCCATCGCTGAGTGTATCCTGGTTCAATATTGAATTTTTGATAACTCATTTCCTACCCTTATCTTCACCTTGGGTTGGACCATTGCAGAGTTAGCGATTCATATCTCTGCGAACCTGCCCTGGAGTCTTTAGGGAAGGTATCTTCTCTAAGAGTATCCTGTAGTTCATTGTTGTAAGCTAGCAAAAACTGAAAGAGCCAGTCTTGAGTAAGCCAGGGCAGTCCTTACCACTGATCTGCAGACTGATCTGCAAACCCCTACAGCGTGACTTATATTGTGTTCTATATTGATGTGGTAGTTACATTTACTGAAGAGCCCATGAATTCAGTGCTTCCCATAGGGAAAGAGCCTTTTACTTAATCCTACTGGTTCAGGCTTCTTTCATGACTGAATGGGGGATGGCTGGAAACATCATCTCTAGGTGTGTCAAGCACTGGCTGGCTTTTACAGCACTTACACCCTACAGGAATGACCCCCCTGTGACCATGACGGCAATGACAGTGCCCTTTCTCATACCATTAGTACTAACTTTGTACCTGTATAGGCAAGCAGGCTTGATACCAGCCCTGCTGGAACTAGTACTGCTATCATTCCTCTGAGCCCTGTTTTCTGCAATTTGGGGAGTTAAGTTTGTTCTGAAATTTTTCTTCCACCTGCAGTGAACTTTCTTGAATCAAGTAGGCTTAGAAACGTTCATGCAGAAGATTCTGTCTTCCAAATTACAGAAATAGTAGTTTGATGCACAAAGTAATTATTACATTACATGGCCAAAATGGTCACATGGAACCAGAAATATTAGCCCCAGGCCCTTCAGAGACATTTATCAAGTGCCCCTGTGCTCTTGGTTTTAGTGCTGATAAGCCCTTAAAGGAATGTTACTTTCCTCATTTTCTTTTCTCTTTGCATGAGACAGTTTGATAAAAGTGAAATTAATCTGACCAAAATGAGATTGCAAATTCTTCTTTAGAAGCTTGTCCTGTGCTTTTCTTCATTTTCTAATTGAATTCTCAAATAAGATTTATAAAAACAATATGGTTAAATTAATTATGTCATTATTCTATTGCTCAGTGGAGGAACAAACCAGAGCTGAATTTGATCCATAAAAAATAAGACCAGAGCAGCTCTTTTTATCCCAGAGTGAACAAAATTGTGTGGAACGAATACAGTTTTCAGTAAAAGCCAAAAAAAAAAAACCCTCTAATGGGCATATTTTTTCCTCTGTGCTGCTCAGCCTCTATACATTTGCTCCAAGATCTCTAGAGCGCAAAATAATTGGGTAGACAGTATGTGAGTTAGAAATCTTTTTCCCACTGCCATTGTTTTTTGTTTCTTTTTTCGAAGGTGCTCCTAAATTCCCACCTAATTCTCAGCTGTTCTTCCTGCTTCTCTCTGTGCCTCTCATCCCAGCAGCAGCCCCTGGTGCTACCCGAGCTAGAAATGTAGCACTGCATGTTCTCTCCTGCAGAGACAAGAGGCTCCTTCTGATGGGGCCTGTCCTGGATTGCATGAGGCTGTCTGAGTCTCCTTGGCAAACCTGTCACTTGCAGAGAGTTCTCACTGCACCAATGATGTGCTGTGAGATTCAGTGGGGAACAGAGAGAGAGAACTGCCCAAGGCACACAGCAGTCTGGTCAGTGAGATAACGTGCTCTGAGAGAAGGGGAAATTGACAGAGGAAAGTCTAACTGTGGCCAACATATTCATAAATAAATAAATAAATGTCAGCTGCTTTGAGGATGCCTCAGAATACGTGGTGGTTTTTCCCAAATTTACCTTCTTACCTTCTCTGGGAAAGACAGAGTAATCTTAAAATCTGTTTTGAAACAGAAAGCCCACCTATGTGACCCCTGCAGGTCCAAAGAATACTTACTGAGACAGCAAATAGGGGGGAATGCTGTTGTTAGTATCAGAGACAAATAGATCTCCCACTAGAAGACCTCATGAACAGCACTGACAGAGGGGCTGCATGCGACTGTTCCTGAAACATGTCCTGATGACACCTTTGTGCATCCCTTTGTGCACGGCAGATTGATGGCACAGGGCATCTGCTGGGAGTATCGCTCTGCAGAGACTGCTAAAGCTCTTTTGGGATGTATTAGATTGTTTCTAGATGTTTTAAAGCAAAATTCTTCATTAAAGGCAAGTGGTTCAGTTCACACAGAAGCAATGCCAAAAGGCTAAATGTTTCTGCAGCTTTTTCATAAATGGCCTGATAAAACCGATTAGAGTTATCCAAGAAAGACAATGAAAGTTTTCTGAATAAGCTGAATTTTAACTGGGAGCTTGTGTTAAAACAGGTCCCAGGAAATGTGTGCTTTGCCAAATAGCAATTCTGCTCTCTGTTAGTTTGCACTGCTTTTCCTATAAGCGTTTATCTTCCTCATTGTTATAACTGATGCAAACATTTTTGGCTTAGATTCTCTATCATATATTGTGTTTTTGCAGCAGGGTAACCCATGCATCTGAGCCTGGGCTTTCTCTCGCCCACCCAACCCCGTCCCAAGGCATAAGCCCAGAGGGCTCTGACCCCCCCCAAACAGGGAGCCAGAATCACAGGTCAGTCTCACCTGCCCCTGCGCTCTGGGCTGCCGTTCTACCCCCTGACAGTCCCTTTTCCTCAGTATCCCCCAGTGCCACTGCGGCTAGACGCGGTGACTGCTTAGAGGTGCTCCTGCTGCCGCCGTGCTAGCTGGCCTTCCTCCTCCCAGCCCAAGGGTACCAGTATCCCCAGCCCAGGTCTTTGCACTGTTGCATGTTGTGCTGCAAGCCAAATGGAGCTGTTGGTTGAGCTGTAGGCTTATGTGTAAGAACACCTTGGTTTTCAAGGGGAACTTCTCACTCAAAGAAAATGCGGATTCTGGCACTCACTAATGATGTGGCCATGAAGATCAGCCTGAGAGCTTACTAATGGGATCACTTAGTGGTCTGTGAGTTACCTGAGTTCAACACTTCTGTAACAGGCAGATTGGGGTGGTGAGCGATGGCCTGTGGTACAGCTGGAACAGGGAACCCCGCCACACGGCGGTGCGACCGCTGCATGCTTTGATACCACCCTACACTTGGTTTTCTAATGCAGGGAGCCAGACTGGGAGTGTTTCATGGTTACCAGAAGAACCTTTCAAGTGAAAAAATCAAGTCAAAAGTACTGCAGTGATGTCTGTTTTCCAAGAACATATGTAGTCGCACATAATGCTAAAACCAAACCTATTAGTTCCTGACGATGCTGGTATCAGCCTGTGGCTCCACTTGCAGTTCTCATGCTGTGCTACCTTTTTTGACATTTTCTTTCCCTAAGAGGCAGAGCTGGAAAGCATGAAGCACTCCTGATTCCTTATAAGTAAGCGAGCTGAGGAAGCTACTTAGAAGCGAGCACTTGTGGCTGAGGGTGAGAACGTTTGGAAAGCTGTGGCTGCGCTTGTGCGGGGTGGGGAGAAGTTCCAGAGCCAAAAAGGAGGCCTAAGCAGTCGAAAAGTGCTGCTGCTTTTGTCTCTGATGTGGTCTGAAATATGGGCAGGTTTAAAGGGCACGGTCTGGCCCCACCAAACCCCACCTGAGCAGTCCCTTGTCAGGCCTGTTCCCATGTGCGAGGTCAATGGAATCCCTTTCATAAGGATGGTGAGAACTGACCCCAGGTACCAGAACTAACTTAAAAAGATTCTTTTTCCCCCTTTCCCTTGGTTACAGGTTATTTCCTGTTTCAGAGTGTGCTAATCTCCATTATATGAAGGTGGTGGTTACAAATAATTGTGAAACTGTTGCCATTCTTATACAGCAAAACCAGATTTAAATTGGACCAGACAGGTTGCTGCTTCTATTCTGCCCTTCTTTTCTTAATGTTATGAAGGGGGAGAAATTCCCTCAACTTGGTAACTTGGTACTGGTGGTTAAGAAAAAACAGTCAAAAAATGTTGTCTTCTTTGCTAGTAACATTATTGTCAACTAATTAAACACCATCTTTATTTCTAGTTTTCATGTAGCTAATTTAAGTATGTAGCTCAGGCATGTTTTACTAAAAAGGGTGGTTTTGGGATCAAGGTTGCTTCTGTAAAATGGGAGATAGCCCTGCGGCCCACCTCCTTGAAAGCTTCTTGTGGTCCTATCACAGGAAACAATAATAAAATCAAATGTTTATTTGCACATAAATGCAAACACTGCCACCGCAATGTTTGACTTGACAAGCAAGTCAAGCCTTTCAACATACTGAGGCTGAAATTCATTCCTGTAGAAGGGCCAAGCCAAGTTTCTGTACCCATTTTGCAACTGTCTTGCAATTTGCTCTAGATGGGTACCTGTATCTGCAACTGGGCAGAACTGTAGGACTGGAGCCCAAATGCCCCTTTAGCCTTATTTTGAGATCATGAGAGGAGTTGAAAACATGAGCTTAATGCTGGCCCTCTGCCTAGGAGTGAATTTTGCCCTTAGGAGAGAAAATGAGTGATGTATCCTTTCATAGAATTTCCAGATAAACCAAACATGCCAGTCTTGTAGTTCAGATTTTCTCATGCAGTTGTACACATTACCTAGTCCTCACCCTACATCCATACTGATTGATTTGCCATATTCACTCGCATTTTGGGGATGAAGACATCCTTGCTAAGCTTGTGCTGTGTGTTCTCAGATTTTCTATTCTTGTTCTTCTGCTTTCTCTGTTCCTTCCATTGCTTTCTGCAGGTATTTAAACCCATGGTTCAAAAGAGAATATAATGTAGCTAAGTGGGTAGAAGATGTGAATAAAAACACTGAAGGACCATACTTTAGGTATTTTGTAAATTAATTCTATATCTTTTTTAAAAGCTGTTCCAGCATATACAAATATCTTGGGACTCCTACCTTGTATAAATCAATACAAGTTACTGTAGGTGCAAAGGGCCCCTCTTCTTTTGCTGCATTTTGATGTCTGGTTTTGGCTTCATGTGCAATTTACAATTCTTTTACTGAATGTTTTAATGAAGCCATTGAAAAGGGTGTGTGTAGTGCATGCATTCCCACCATCATCTGTAGCTTGTAGTAGCTTTCTCATCATTTTATGCCAAGTAGTGTTTATGGGCATGAGATGTATTTATCACTAATAAAGTAGTATTAACTTAAATAGAATTTAATTTACTGAAGCAAACGTAACACATTCACTCTACCCACTGTCTTATATAGTGCATACTAAAATTTAAATGAAAAAAAAAAAAAAAAGTAGTGGTATTTTACCCTCACCATACAACGAAATAATTAGCATTGTGATTGGATAAATAAATGTATGAGAATATACTCTGTGCTCTGCTTACCAAACAACTAATGAATCTGTTACAAGTGAGTGTAGGGTTCTATTCCCAAAATCCCTTGTTTTTGAAAGGAAAACTGTATTCAATGCCTTCCAAGTTAAAGAGAAGGATTGTGCATGAGTCTGGCCTTCCTGCTGTACATAATCACAAGTCTGTGTTCCCAGAGATGCAATCCTGCCACTGAGTGAGCAGTCTATATCAGCTGGAAAAAAAAAAACAGCTAGCATAGGGGAGAATGAAAGCCAATTTGTGACAAAGGATGTAAAACACTGTAAGCTATCAGACAGGAGGCTCAAACAAGAGTTAATAGAGACGCAAAGAATAAAATGTGCAATTTTTAGCCAGAACGGTGAAGGATAGTAAGAATGAATAAATAGAAATTTAATGGTAATTATGACACAGGAGTGGACCTACTAATAGTGCAAAAGGGCAGAAACATTCACTATGTCTGGTGTTTATTTGGGGAAAAATGTGATGGGTTTGTAGCGCAAGATGTTGATGAAACACTTTTATTCTCATAGTGACACTGGAAGGTATTAAATAGCAACTTGGGAGTTCAGTCACTTTTAGAACTGAAAATCCCTTGAAGTCTATAAGAGCTTAAAATAGTCATTTTTATATACCATTTACATTTGCTTTCAAGAGTTGTTAAATTGCAGAGGAAGTTGCAGAGAAGCGTTCTAAAAAGCCGTCAGGTGAGGTGAATTTAAGCCTTCCAGCCCTGAGTAGCAATCCCTGATGCAGGAGTTCCAGGTTTCAGGGAGGATTTTGTGGTTGTGCTTATCAGCCAGGTCAGGGTATTGGTGCTCGGACACTTGAGCAAGAGATTGTGAGCCCAGTGGTTTAATCACTGGTGGTATTAGCAGTGAAGTCCAGTTCCAGTGTCTGCAGTTCATGAAGCTTGTTCAAGAATGAAGGAAATTTAGGCACGTAACCCAGATAAACCTTAGAAGAGCCTTCAGGACCTCAAGCTGTTTGGTTTTATGGAGCAGTTAAATGCTTAGTTGATCATAAAATCCACGTATCTGCACATGGAGCAAAACCTTATGGGCATTTAGATCAATACTGATAATGATCAACATTCACTGGAAGGTGAAACTAGGCAGACTCACACTAGGAATGAAGTGTGTGTTTATGAGCAAGAAGGAAACCTTTTCCTGCGAATGCCCTTTGGATCTGTGCTGTTGAGACAAGGCAGTCAGCCTCCCACCATGACCTCACCTCCTGCTGCCTCTTGGGGTGTTCATAGCTGAAGCCCTCTGGCTGCAATAGACAAAGACGGTGCTAGAATAGGAAGACAGGAAGTTTAAAATATGTTACTTTAATCAATTTAGCTGAACAGGTTCAAATTCCTGGGTGCATACTCCTAATTTGGTTTTCATTTTTTAGCATCAGTACTTTTTGATTTAGTAACCAGGTTAAACTGATGGGAGCATACCCTAGCCCTGAGGGTTTTCCCTGTTGCAGTGAATGATTCACATTTCTAATTGCATTTGAGATAAACCAAACATTTTTGTGTGTGTAGATGAGGATTAAACTGACCCATGTGAGTTCTTAGAGCTCTGTATCAGCAGAGATGAAACCTAAATTAACAGTTTTGCTCCACAGAAACTTAATAATGACTGCCTGCAGCAGTAACTTTAGAAATGGGAGAGAAGCTAGAATAAATTTAGAAACCTGTGTGTCCTAATTAACTGAGGGTAACCGTAGAGAACTGTTCTGCAGGGATATTATGGAAGGCAAAGGGTCAGATCTCCTGGGATGAGTTGCCATGGGCTTTTGAGAGATTACACCATTCGGTGTTCCCAGAGCTCAGGTGTGATCTTGGTTAAACTGTTGTTGGTAGGAATTTACTGTTCCTTAGAGCTGCATGTCAGAACGTCACACAGTTGGGTTTTGATCTTTGAAATAATTCACACAAAAAAAAACCCAACAAATCTTGTTTAGAAAACCAGAAAGTCAGACTGAAGTCGAGCTGTCCAGTTGATCTTCATTTTAGGAATCACAGCCTAAAGCTCTCACATCAGATCATCAGCCTGGAGGTGTTTTTTGTTCTGAATCTTTGATTCATCTTTTTCTTTAAGAAGGTCTGAAAGGAATACTGCTCTTTTGCTTGTTTCCCTGTAATATTGTGCATATCTTGATGCCTGGTGCTGTTACAGGTGAACCTGAAGTAGACTCACAGAAAACCAAAAGCGCTTCCTACAATTCTGAGGAAATTTGCACGTTTTCAGAAAATAGAAACAGAAGGTATCAAAAAAACTTTTTCAATCAGCTTAAAAAAAATAATAAATATCTGTATAAATCTAAAATTGCTTCCCTGACACCTGATGTCCTAGTTATTAAATTTAAGGAGTTATTAAATTTTTTTTGGTCTAACGGGAATCTTCATATAATTACTTTTTATTAATAATAATAATAGTAGCTCTGTTGCTAGAAAGCTCCCAGCTGTGAAAGTTTCTTCCATAGGAAAGATAGGAAATCTCATTTTTCTGCACAAAGTCTCAACTAGATGTTAATTTTGCATGCTGTGTAACCCCAGCGATAATCCTGGGTGGGAAACCACTTCCCACTTTCAGTATTGTTGCAAAGGGCAGCTGTTGCTGGCAATCTGGGACATCTTAAAAGACTCAGGAACTACAGCAGTGTCAGAAAATGAACTATCAGAATCCCCGAATGCAGTGTTCGTATATACAATTATAGACCAAAGAGATGAGAGGATGTCCTCTCATCTCTTTGTAGGCACTGCCTACTTTTGAATTCTTGCAGATATTTATGGGTAAGTTAAAATCTTCAGGAATATTTAAAAATAAAAAAGTTGCAATGAAAACATTTATTTAAATGGATTATCTATAAGAGAAATGGTCATCTAGGATCAAAAAGGTGTTGGCAATGGGATGTGCAGCTGGAGCAGAGCCTTGCTGCTCTGCTGTTGGTTGGAGACCCTTTCTCTTAGGATTTCATTTCAGTAATTAGGCAGAAGAGTCCATTAAAGTGTATGAATGCTAACTTTGGGAGCACAGCTGGGCAGTGCTTGGGATGAGGTCTCCAGGCAAAGCCTCCACCTCTCCTGCAGCCACCCTACGGCTGAGCCTCTCCTTACCCCTTACTGTGCTTCTTCCATTGAAGAAACCTGACATGTGGCTGTTTCCCAGAAGGAACTGCATTAAAATGCTGAAATGCTTTACCACATCAGTGGTTTTAGGAGACTGCGACTTCCTAACGTAGGCTAATTTATGTTGCTAACATTCTACACAGAGCTGCCCTGTGTAACAGATGTCAGATCAGGCTGATGTATACAAGTTTGAAGTGCTTTCACTGAGCTGATTTTTAAGTGAATTTCGTGAAGTTATTTTAGACTATGAAACAGGATGAAACACAGCTCATTGACAGTTCAGATCTGTCAGGGCCACTGCTTTGAGTTTGGCACTTGTAGGTTACAAGACATCTAGTTGTGTGACCAGGGGACAGCGTACAGTGCCAGGATTTCCCCCATTTAGGATAAGTGAAGGCAGAGCAGGCAGATGTCTGTCTGCCAAGGAGCATGTGCAGGCATTCTGCAGCTCCATAGCATCTTCTGGACCCCAGCAATCTCCCCACATGGTTAGTTTCAGCTTGTACAACAGGAAGATAGACACTGTAGTGGCATCTTGCTTCCTGGTCAGAAATGAAGTCCTTACAACGTGTTAGGTGCATGGCTTCATTCAGGTTTGGTGGTAAAACCTCCAAAACTCTGTTGGAGTTTGGGCTGCTTTCATAGTTTCTTGTATAGGGTCAGCTGGAAAAGGTGTTTGGCATGAAAGCTAATGGATGTGATAGCAAGAGAACTAAAACCCCAATGAAAGCTGAATGGACCCCTCCCTTGACCAAAACCATCAAGTTTTGCCTTCCTTTAACCCTGGCATTACCCTCAAGTGTCCCTGAATGCTGTTTCTTCCACCCCATAAATGAGAAAGGTCATTTCTGGCTCTTTCTCATTTAAAGTACATGTAAATCTGGGATACACAGCACATACACAATTGCAGGGCAGAACCTGAAGGGTGATCAAGAAACCCGAACTACATTTGTCACACAAGATACAACCTCAGATCTGTGGGCACACATTTGATGACTACTGGTATGTTCTCACAGTCTCCATAGATGAGACAAAAGATGACAAAACCCAGCACCTAACTCTATAGCAGAAATAAATGTCAAGAGCCTGTGTGGAGAGGGCAAGGTCATTTCTTTAAGTGTGCAACTGCATTCTCGATGTGTTTGTCCTGAAAAATTTCCGAGAAGGATGCAGGCGCTGCACATGCAGGCAAGCAGTGATGTGCACATTGATTACATGTGCAGACTGTAGGTGAGTGGGCAGCATGGAGTGGGGCTGAGAGGAAGAAATGGAGGCAGCTACATTTGAGCTTCCAAACCTTCCAAAATGGCAGCATTGTTTTTGTAAGGGGGTTTCAGGTAATTTTTTAAAAGCACTTCCATTTTGGGCAATTTGTTCTTTTTCCTCCAAATCTTTAAAATATTAGTTCCCTATAGTATCGGATAAAATTCCACTGCTGCATCAAGGAGAATTCTTCTCTCTTACCACTGGCATGTTGCTCTAAAAGCTGCCAGTTTAAGGTGGTCACCCGGGAGGCCTCTGCTGACTGCTGTGGAAAGCTTTATGTAGCTCACATGGGTGAACTGTAGAATGGCAGAATGGCTTGGACTGGAAGGGACCTTAAAGCCCGCCCAGTCCCAACCTCCTGCTGTGAGCAGGGCTGCCCCCTACCAGCTCAGGCAGCCCCAGCCCCATCCAACCTGGCCTTGAATGCTTCCAGGGATGGAGCACTTTAAGTACATGAAGGCTGCAGTGAGATTTTCACAGAGCCTTCTCTTTTCCAGTCTGAACAAACCCAGTTCTGTCAGCCTGTCATCACAGGAGAGCTACTCCAGGTTTCTTAACATCTTCATGGCTCTCCTCTGGCCCTCACAGAGACTCCAGCTGGGCTCTCTGCAGGTGCTCACTTGTGGGCTCTTTCCCAGTAGTTCTGCACACCTTGTGTTCAGTGAGAAGCAGGCAGCTAGTATCTGGTTAGCTAATCATAGGTTTATCACAGGTGATTTGTCTGCTTCTACAAACTCTGATTCTCATTCCAATTTCCTTCTCTTTTCTAAGAAATCAAGGCTAGAAGTTGCTGCTCAGGTTCTGAGTTATAGTCATCTGGCTGCTGGGGATCTCACTCAGAGGACTTGCTCTGAAGGGAAAGGTTCCAGATGCCCCATTCCTGGGATGAAGCTGCTCCTTCCGGGGTCGCCTCTTGGTGTTAATGTAGGGGTAGATTGGCTGTGGCTTTCCTTGTTGCCACAGCCTACTCTTGTGATGCCAAAATTTCCCACAGGAAGAGCCTATGGTAATACAAGAGACAGTCATGGTATCTGCACAGATAAGCAGCTTTCTCATAGGAATTACCAAGCGAGATCTAACGTGCTTGATTCTTTGCTTCTCATCTCCAGTTGCATCATTAGAACTTCACCCATCAAGATTTTAAATCCTGCTGAAGCTGTTAGGCAAAATCCACAAATGAAGGGATTACTAATAATCTGTAGAATCTACTTGCCTTGTCTTTCTGCCTTCTTCCTCTCCTTATTTTTTTGAATTTATATTCATTAATATTATTTTTAGCGATCTTTTTCTGTCCACATTTGGCACAGATGGAGAACTTGTAAGTCAGTGAGCAGCAGAGCACTGGGCAGGTTATCACTGAGAACCTTTCCCTGGATTTCTTTGAGAAATAACCTGTTCTGTTGCTTTGCAGTTTGGTGCCCAGATCTGTGATGCTGGACAGATGAATTTCCTGTTTTACACAGCAGTAGTTATTTAATTTTTTTTCCTGAAAATGTCCAGTTCATCTTAATGGATGATCAAAGTGCATGTGTTAAGGATATGCTTTTCAATGTTTGAATAATTGTACTGATTCCAAATTTCTAATTGCTGTTTAGAGGCTATGGCATGAGGCATTAGAGCATCATGAGACAGACTGGAGAGCTGTCACCATGTAACTTTCATTGACAACTCGTTGCCCATGGCATCAGTCATTATTTGTATGACAGAGAAGAGAATGTGCTGTCGTAGGGAGTTACAGACACAAAAAAACAATGTGATAGTCCAAATTAAAAGAATTATTTAAAAGTACAAGACAGTTCCAAACACAAAAGATCCTCTGGCTTGTCTATAACCCTCTCTAGACAGAACGACCTGGTCCTACAGATCCCAGAGACAAGGCCATCAGCTGTCAGCCAGGGCCGCTCCCTGGGGCTCCTTACTATCCATGGTGTTGGTAGTGGTGCTCAGCACTGGGGTCTACAGCTGCTCAGCCCCTGCTATGTGTGTGGGGATTGGAAGTCTGTTTGAGGGGACTGAGAGAGTGCTTCCATCTCAGGGACACGCAGAAAATAGCAGGCAGCAGTGCTCAGGGAGGCTCTGGGAGATGTGCCTGCACTCACGGGAGGCCTCCTTAGAAAAATGCCCTCAGTATGCAGAACAGAGCAAAAGGCTAAGGGAGGGCTCTCATTTTATACTTCGAACTTTGGTTGTTGGTGGTTTTTTATCCCCTTTTATTCTGCCCAGATTTTGAGCCTAGTAGGAACCTCTCAAGTGGGAAAAGTGCAGATTCTCAAATCAGAAGCATTAGAGTTTTTTCTTGGGTATAAAATTTCAGTCAATAATGTGCTGCTGCCTTATTGACTCGAAAAGAATGCCTTTCATGTGATTCAAACATTTCCTTGCTCTTGCTTACTCTACTCACCTTGTACAGAAATGCTGATTGCCATTGACTAATCAGTCCATTTTTGTATATTCTCATCAGACTCTTTCTTTGGCTGGAACAATATGCACTGTATGATGCTTGCATGTCCAATAATTTGTTATTAGCACTTTGTATATGCCTTTGTTCCTTCACAACTAACAGTTTGGCCTCCAAGTGCATGCGTATGTGTAAATCAATGCATTGTTATAAGATAATAGATTTATTTGCTATGTTTCTATCAATATAGGAGGTGTGTAAGATATGTTTAATAACTGATAATTGCCATTTAGTCATCCACTGGCAGAAAACATTGTTCAGTTTGTATTTATACTGTGACTGCTTCACTTTAGGATTCATAACACTATGTCTTTTAGTTCTGTTAATTTTAAAATGATTAATTACATTAGCATGTAAATCAGTTTAAAATCATTTTTTTTATATGCAATATGATTCTAATAAGTAGGATATCTTATTTTTTCCTCCAGTGTTCCTGAGAGCTCTAAATACCTTTGTTTAGAGTTATGAAATGATTAGACTACTGATCAAAGAACTTTGTTCCCCCAATATCAGACTAATAATAGACAACATACTTGGTTCTGAACCAAGCCTCAGAGTAATGGCAGTTGCTGTTGCAGTGCTGGGACCCGAAGCCATGACATTTATTTTGTGTTTCAACATCTCAGGACACTGTCTCCTGCAAAATCCCCATCTTCATCCACTGGATCTATTGCTTCCAGCAGAAAATACCCTTACCCAATGCCTCCGCTTCCTGACGAGGAGAAGAAAGCAAACAGGCAAAGTGCCAGGGTATGTGTCCCTCTTCACTGCATTTTCGTTGCTGGTGTAATTTACTGGTAGCTCTGCAAAAGGAAAGTGAGACAGATCTTTGAGAACAGTGAGAGCAGAGCTGGTGTTTCCTCGGATCTGTAGCTCAAGCAGCTGCTGAAGGCTGAGCCTCTGGCACAGATTAGAGCAGTCTTGGAGGCTGTGTTTATAGACATTTATTTAGGTGGCATTCACACCTCAAGCCCAGATTTCAGTACTTCTTTTTCAAGCTGGAAGCTTGCCTGGGGCAGCCTCTGGGCTGAGAAGAGCAGTCTGGCTCCCCTCCTTGGCCTTCCAGGGGTCTGAAACAGCCAGAGATGCTCATCTGGGCTGGGGGATGGCTTCTTTCCAGCATGATGGAAAGGTGAATAAGCTGCAGCTGAGCAGGATGCAAGGGGCGTGCATCAGGCCCTGGTAGACCTGGAAGGGCTTTTTCTGCTCCTCAGGGTGGGCTGAAACTTCTGGAATGAGATTTGCAGCTGCTACCAAGAGGCAGTGCAAATTCTCAGTCAGCCCAGACAGCGGATATTTGAATGAGCAAAACTCCTCTAAAATTTACTTCAGGTGTGTTGCTTGCGATAGCTTGCAGTGTGATTCCCATCACTGCTCTCCGTCCTTTTATTTGAGAAAGAACTGAGTGGAATGCTGCAGATGGGTGCTGTAGGCTCTGCCTATGCCCTGTGCTGGGCAGGGAGTGGCCCGGGGCAGCACGGTGATGCTCAGTGTGTGGGGAGCTCCAGGCCTGCTTGACGTGTGTGTGAACATACCCAATACGTGGAATGAGCAAAGGGTCTGCCTGGGCCAATGGACAGCTCCAGGCAGGCAGTGCGGGGGCTTCCCAGTCTTTGGGGCTGCCTTGCCCATCACACCGCTTGGGTAGCAGGCTGTGTGTCTTTGTGTATAATGTGTGTTTGTGTCCCTTTTTTGCCTCTCCAGCTATGGGAGACTTCCATTTAGCTGCACCGTTTTCCTGGGATGACGCAAGAACTTTTTACTTTAAATTCTGTACAAACTCAGCACCACTGAGTCGTTGCACATTCATCTGCTCTTCAGACAATTCAAAAGATCAACACAGATGCCCGTGACCACAGTGATAATCTCCTCTCATCTGGAAGGGAAAAAGCAGTCTCTTTTTTCTTTTTTTTTCTTCTGTTTTTGTTTGTTGATCAAGCAGAATTTTACAGACTTGATGTAAAGAACAACCCAAACCATCCCACCTACCAGGAGACCATTAGATGGACGTGAGGAGGCTGTTCAGCACGGTACCAGACAGACACGCTCACCCCACATCCCGCCTGGGAGAGGGTTGGGGTTTTCCCTTGGCTTAGTGCAGCTCCAGGTCACACTGACCAGCCTTGGGAATGCGCACTCAGGAGAAGCTGGCCGATGTAAACTTGTACGCTGTGTGCATGAACCTTGTGTTCTTTACTTTCCACATGTAAGGGATAAACAACATACTGTAGTAGAAATTAGCATGCAGGAGTAAGAAATATAGGATTTTTTTTACAGGATTTCAAGCTTTGAAAGGCAACTCTTTGAACCTAAACATCAAACAAACAAGGATTATATCTTTTTTTTTTTTTTTTTACCTTACGTGTTTATAATCTCAGTATACAGATTGTATATATGTAAACATTTGATAATGTCAAAAATAGCTATTATACATAAGTGTATTTTGCCAAATGCCTAAAGAAACATGACTAACATCATCACACTTCAAATTTTCTAATATATGAGCAGACAACTTTGGAAATACAGAAAGTACAGTACTGTAAAACCACGTCACAGAAACTGGTATTTGACCAAAATCTGTACTATCTTCTAAGTAACCGACAATCTCAATTGTATGGTGGAATGCAGGAACCAGTACGGTGGCGCTTTGTCTTAAATCATCGTAAGGGGAAGCAGCCAAAAAGCGCTGTTCAGTGAGATGACCCAACCCGACACTGGGGCGATCAGGAACGATCCCATAGACAACAGAGACAGAGCCTCGAACTAACATGCAGCACAAACTTCCTGGAAATCTGGGAATAACTTCTACATACTCAATTCAAGATGTGGTGATGTGAAGTCCTCTGGCAAGGCTTGCTGTGTATTTCTGATAGAGCACTTCAGATGCTGTTTTGGATGAGACAGTGTAACTTAGGAGAAACCTAACAATTTCACTGCACTAGATAATACCAATGCTGGGCAAGTGGCCAGTGTCATTGCTGTCTTTTCATTTGTTTGTGGAGTCTCCTTTACCATGTGCTCGATTGCTCTGCTTGCTGCCCCTGATGTCCCC
This sequence comes from Tragopan temminckii, assembly GCA_028571105.1. Classification (NCBI taxonomy): domain Eukaryota; kingdom Metazoa; phylum Chordata; class Aves; order Galliformes; family Phasianidae; genus Tragopan; species Tragopan temminckii. The sequence goes on from JAOWBP010002978.1 coordinate 19,701,162, forward strand.
TTGAAATGTTTGGATGGCCATAAACTGAGTACAAGTGAGTTTAGCCAGAAAAAATGGAAAAAAATCCCAACACTTTTACTGTGGAGATGTTGGTCTCCCAAATCAATGGCTAGTTAGGTTTCGAATACTGAGACTTCTAAAGGGTGTCTGTTGTAATACAAAGGTGGGCGTTTCCATTCAGTAAGAAAACTGGACTGTGTTAAATCAATCTATAATTCTCCAGCTCTCCAAAAAAGATAAATTCCTAGCTTCAAGCAGTGCCGTTACAGAACAGCACACCTGATTCTGTATGGTGCAATTGAATACCTTGCCCAACAGCCGAATTATCAATTAGATGTTATCCTGATGGGAACATACGCAGTGTTTCTGAATCTTCTACCTCTTTCATGCATTTCCTTTAAGAAGCAAAGCCAACACTTTCAGCCTCTTAATATATTTTTTTAACTTTTAAGTAAGTGAATAAAGTTGGATATATGTAAGATTAAATTAAGAAACGTTTTAAGATGTCAGCAACTATAAAATATATAAGATTTTTAGAAGCACTATATTTTATGATGAGGCTGTGTGTTGGATTGTAACAAAATGTTGACCTTGGAGTTCCAGTGATTTCCTTCACAGTCAACAGGTTCTGGTAAGTATTTTATAAAAAGGCAAATATGAGTGAGTACAAAGTACAAGACAGAACGTGTTGAATGAGCCAGCCACTAGTAATTGCTTTAGGAAAAGATTCTGCACTTTTGTGAAGAGTGAATAGCTATCAGCACAGAAGAATATTTTTTGCAAAGATTTACTTTGAGTAACTGGATTAAAAGTAGTTGATAGTGCATAGCTCATGAAGTTGGGGCCTGAGCCATAATCACCTGAAATCGATAGAAGTCTGTTATCGATTCCACTGGAAACTGAGCAGAACCCTCAAGGAGTTCACCTCGATCAGGAAATTATGCTAACCCGATAGCCTCTCTGTTATTCGGTTGCCTCTAAGCTGCTTTCCCCTTTTGTCTTGGTATTTTGTCTCTAATAACTGGACTGTTCATCACGTGCCTTTTACGATATTTTGTTCAGTTACAAACTAGCATGTGCTTTTGAATAATGTTAGATTGTGCACATTTCATACTCACCACCCTTTACTCTTCCCTTTCCATTCTGCCTTATCAAGAAGCAGCAAGAGTTGGCAAACAGAACTGGATGTAACATATTGGCTGTTTGTGTAATGTTCATAGCTTCTTGTTTTGAAAACAAATGGCTCTCCTGACTGTATTTTCAACATACTATGTACTTACTGCTTCTTACGTGTTTTGGTATAATACATTCGTAGCATATCATGATCCAGTTGTGTCACATTTGGAGATATGTAGTAACTGGAAGTCTAGTTATGACTTCTGAGTTTAATAAACATTGACTTTCACTTTGATTGTCTAGAGTGAGAACATCACAAAACGTTCATTTTTTTGCAGAATTCTTCTGCAGAAAATCGTGTATTAAGTTGGCAGCCTGGAGATTTTGTCACAGCACAAAACCTGAACGTGTGTGGCTCTGAAAGCCTCTAATGCCAATGGAGGCCAAAGAGGAAGTTGTTTGCTTGCATTCTGTGCTTTCCTACTTTTAAAATGTGTTGAAAGCTGCCAGATTAGTAACTTTGAAGATGACTGCAAGTATCTTTACCCACAGTAATCAGTTACGCTGGCAATAGCAATATAATTAGCTGCGTAATCCCTCATGTAGTCTAAAATAGAGTACTTGTATGGTTAGTAAGATAGCTCAGTCATTTTGACTCCTTCAGACTCAGGCTTGTTTTTGCCAGCTATGCTGAATATCCAGATATATTGAAATGGGGAGGTTATCAGTTCTTCTCAAATACATTATGATTACTTGTCCATATGAGCATACAAGCAGCAAGATGAGCTAAACTAATCCTAGTCTTGCATTTCAACATGTGGGAGAAGAACCGTGTGTAATTTAAAATAAAATTAATATCGCTAACTGATGGAGACTGAAAAATACAGACTATTCAAATAATAAGGCTGCAAAGTGATGCTGAAGTTTAACAACTAAAAATCTACCTGCTAATTTTGGATTTGTTGAGGCGAGAACTTCATTAATCCGTGCTATTGCCATTTGGTGAATGCACTCAGGCAGTTTACCAGTAATGGTCGGGACTGAGAATTTACATATAATTTTGTTACCTGATAAGAAGTGTGAGATGCATCTTTGAAGACAGTGATTTCCAAATGTTTTAAGAGTTTTGTTCCTGATTAATGATATGTTGACCCAGCTAAGCTGATGTACTCATTAGTTAATTTTGATTATGCTAATGAACAAATGGGCCTTTGGGCTATAGCCTGAATTAAAGAGAAACAAATTGTGTCAAGCTAGTGTACTGAAGTCCTCTTACCTGAATCACTTGCTGGTTTTAAATGGACCGAGTGGTCTTGTCAACATCGATTGAAACAATTGTTTTCAAAACCAGAGCTAAGAGTAGGTCTGTACATTAATATATGCAAAATATATTTGCATATATTACAAATTCAGACCAACTTTTCAGTCATTGTATCATGGACATCCTCAGTGTGCTGTAGGATCTGTTGGAATGAGAGAATACATGAACTTGGATTTTGCCAACAGGATATAACATGAAACAATTATGAGACTCTGTAAGTGATAATAGATGGGCTCTTAGCAATTGCTCTGTTATCAAATCCCTTATCTAGCTGTTGTAAGCAAACTTACCAAATTCCAGTGTAAAACTCAGCATGCAGTTCTCGTTCCTCTCTTCCATTCCCTTTCCACTCCTACTGAAAAGCACTCCCTAATCCACTAGCAGCCTCTTGTGTTGGTTAGCTACGATACGAAAGCTGCAGGTTAGCTGTCCTTTCACCCAACATCCTAGGTAAGGTCTTTCCAGTGCTTTTGCTCATGTTACAGTATGGGTGAAAAAGCCTCGTGTCTCATTTGCACTGGTAGAACCATTTGGTGGTTTTCATCCAGGTTTTCATCTCATCCTCTAGTGTTTTGAATGGAGAAGTCTCTTTCTTTGATCACTGTAACCTAAAAGTAGTGCTGTCTCCCATTTCTCTTGCTCCAAGTCTCAAGGCTATCTAATTCTTCCTGTAAGATATCTGAGTATCTGCATCATTATCATTGTTTCGGCCAATTTTATCAACCACAACATAAGGCTGATTTACGTCATTTTTTAAGAACTTAAGCATTCTGGTCTCCAAAGTTAGGGGTTTTTTTTACTCCAAATGCATCATCCATCAGACTGCTGATGACCCACTGTTTGCATGGCTTCCAAACCACGTGACATTCAGCAGCAATATGGGATTTGTCTTCTGTCAGATTTCCTGGAGACAAATATGAGCAAACTGCACATGTTTGTACAGCTTGCCGTCCCATGTCTGCACGGTGGGGTGAAGTTCCCATGTGCACGTAGCTGTTACACTATGACAGAGCAGGAAAAAAGGAAAACAGTGAAGCTGACTGTGCAGATATAGTTGCAGCACAAATAGGATTCTCCTAGAGACACTAAAACATTCCTTTGACCCAAATATTTTCCAAGTTAGCTTACAAAAGGTATTTCTGGTGCCTCAGGTTTGAACGCTGATAAAACGTAAGCTTTGGAAACATTAACTCTTCCAGCCAGCAGGTGGTACCGTGTCATCACAGAGCAGTTTGCTGTAACTAGTTACAAACACACTACAACCATCAATATAAATGTGTTATCTCAGGCAGGTAATCAAAACGATGTTCAGAACACGAGAAATGTTGTACCTGGCTTTTAAGTTGGCTCACCTTGCTGGGTCTGCTGTTTTTAGTTCTTTTTAAAAAGTGCTTCAGCTAAAGCACCTTTAAGCTCTTTGAAAACTTTGGTTACGCAGGCTGCAATGCCTGTAATGGCAATGTAGCGCAGCAGGAAGATAATGAAATGCAGAGCAGCCCTCTGAAGGAAGAAGTCTAGGTGTCATGCTGTTTTTCATTACTGGAGCATAAAATGTCAAAGCAACAAGCTATTTTTTTCTGTTTCTCTACTCCTGTAATTAAGAAAAAAACAGAAGTTTTGGTTATAAAAAAGTCTCGGGGCCTTAAGACCTTATATATTCTAATTTCAGCATGGAGAGTCTATTTTTACAGTCAAATTAGAAATTCTGTATATAGGCCTGACTGACCTTGTAAGTATAGTGGTGCTAGCAGCTAATCATAGAATATTGTAAGGCTCTGTATAACAGTAAATTCTGACTTATTCTGGTGACTGGTACAAGGATTCTTGCTCACTGCCTGTGTAAAGAATCTGCCTATTTTATGCTTGGAAATACAGCCCAGAACATATTCAAACTGTGAATATATAACCTGATTTTTCCCTTCTTAAGGGTAAAGGTGTATTCCAATAGGTAGTGTTTTATATAGAATACAGTACTTATTTTTATTGTCGCATAAATGCGTAATATTTTTTTTCAGAATAGCAAAGCATTACAGAATTTTTAATCTGCTGGAGAAAACACTCTTTACAACATGACCACTTCCTTCTGCAAAGCTTTTGGGGTGCTGTCTCCCAGCTTCATTTTGTGCTGATGTTAATCCTGGACATCGCTGTAAGAGAAAGCTATCTATTTTTCCGCTCCTGCTAGCCCTGACAGGTGAAACATTCGGAGAGGCAAGAATTGTTTTCACCGTTGGGGTTGGGCTGAGGTTGGCAGAAACAACCAATCTACATCATATTGTTGTCTTTGCTAGTTAAAATCCTTTAAAAATTGTACGTGATGTAATAGAAACATCAGATTTTGACAAACACCAAAATGAAGCACTGCAATTCACAACTTCCATCTTTGAGCGTGGTATTTTTATCAGCGTTGCAGGCATTGGGCTGTTGAAGTGAATGAATCTGGCTTTCATGCAGCTGAACAAAACGTTGCTTTTTATAAAATAAGGTTGTTGTAATTTGGGGTTCTAAATTCCTGCTCACTTTTAATAACAGCATCACATATCTACTTCTATGAGAGTATTTAATACAAATGCCTGTGGTTTTCAATGTTACTAACATATTGTAACATCAGTAAAGTGACTTTCAATGACAAAGAACATGTGTGTATTTTCCTTCTTGTTCGAATTATTGTATTTAGCACATTTACATCCTGTTTTAAAGATCTCTTTGGGAAAAAAATGTGCTGAATGGATGGGGAGAAAAAAAAGGCCGTTGCCTAAAATGCAGATGCTGTTTTTCAAATTACACGTTTGAAAATAATCCTATAAGCTTCCCAATCTTGGTCTTACTGTCCTGCTGTTCCTTAGGCATGCATGTCTGAAAGTAACCTGGAAAAAATATGCCCATTTTAAACCATTCCCAGTTGTATGAAGATCAAGAATAATCATCCCACGTAGCATCGTATAAGGATTCTTTCACTGTCTTCTGGGAAAGAGAAAACCTCAATTCTGAGTTATCGTTTAATCTACCATAATGGGAAAACAATTTTCAAAGGTTTTTTTTTTTTTTTCTTTTTAAAGATGACAGCACTGTGCTCACTCCTTAGTAATCTTAATGGTTATCTTTGTTTATGTTTAAAAGCAACAAGTGATGTATTCTGCCAGTTCCTGTGAACACGGGGTTTTTTAAAGTGCGTATGGAAGGCAATGCTTTCTTTGGTAAACTAGTGTTTGTTCCTGCTTCTTGAACTCCTTGCTTTACAGTTTTGTATGTTTTGTGTTTACAAGGTCCATGAAGATAACCCTGTTGGTTCCCATTGTTCTTGCAGCGCTTTGCAGCGCAGTAGGTGATTGGTTCAAGTGAGGAAGAAGACTTGGGGTCTTGGTTTTGGTCTTCTTTCCTTGCACCAGAAAGCATGGGAAAAAAAGCCAAACAAAAATCATATCATCATAGAATCATCAATGGCCTGGGTTGAAAAGGACCGCAACGATCATCGAGTTTTAACCCCCTGCTATGTGCAGGGTCGCCAACCACCAGACCAGGCTGCCCAGAGCCACATCCAGCCTGGCCTTGAATGCC
>JAOWBP010002978.1:19707256-19763328 GCA_028571105.1 Tragopan temminckii
TTTTTGATATTTTCTTTCTTTGGTTGCATGACATTAAAATTTCAGAACTTTTTGATTGTTTTAGGGGCACAGGCACTGTGCTCTCCCATTACACTGCTGGAGCCTTCTCCCCTGGCTCTTGTTCGTGTTCTGCACTGAGTGCATCTCTCCTGGTCTCCAGGAACTCCCTTGTAACGACTTGGTTTTCAGGCACTGATGTGTCATACCAATGGCTGCTAAAAAAGCCTCACAGTTTTCTGAGAAAGTTCTGTGGTTTGAGAACAGAATGATGTAATTGATTGTCTTGCTTCAGTGGTTCAGAGGAGCCTTTGAAGGTGTCTTTCTTGTTACTTCTGCTCAAACGAGATGTCAGAGATGCACCCTGATTTTCTTTCTTTGGATTCTTTTACAGACGTTTGTCTATGAACCTGGCGTCCCTTCCAGCTGGCCATTTTACCATTTGCTGAGCAGGCATATTGATGTACTTAAAAATATTATAGAGCCAAGACTAAAAAAATCCATTTATATTTTTTGTGGCTCTTTACCAGATATTTGGAAGAGCGGTTATCCTAAAAATCGTACTGGCTATTACTCTTAAGGTGCAGATTTTTGCTATGCTGGATGAGATCTGCTAGCTGTCATTGAAGGGGGGATTTGTCTTCCCCTGTGCTCGCTGGCTGCATGTCCCCTCCAGCTCCTTTCCATCGCATCTGGGCATGCTGTGGCTTTATATTTTATTTGGATCAGCTTATTTGTCCGGCAGAAAACTGATCCACTCCAAGTAACAATTAATTTTCTGACACTGATCTGAATTTGGGCAGTCACACAGCCAGCAAGGGAGAGCAGGGAGGAGGCAGGACTGCATACAGAACTGCAGCTGGGATTGAAGGATTCTTTGCGTCTGTAAAGACTGCCATTTCTGAAAAGGGCTGAATTTGTCTGAGGATCAAAAATGTGCATCTTTGCATCTCAGTTGGTATCAGACACGTGAGATATACTTGATTGTATGTGAGTGTAAACTTAATGGTGAGTTTCATGGGTTTGCACCACTTGCTTTGGGGGTAGCAACATCTGTTTAAAGTTTTTCATTCTAATTTATTAATAGGCACTTTCTCCCATAAATCTGCATTAAGAGCTTCTATCAGGCAGCAAGTGTGGGCCAGGGTCACCTCAGAAATACATTAGGCTTGCAATTGCATGTCTTATGGACCTGTCCAGGGGAAGAAACTTCCCAGAACAAATCAATATGATGCAATATGTCTAGCAGTGTAAAAACAAAGAAGGAAACAAATCTCAAACAAACAATAATATAAAACTCACCAAACACCCCAAATCCCCAGGCATCTTTGCTCTTCAAGTTATATTGTTATATGAAATTAGCATAGATGAGTATGCTTTTTGTCACAAAGGCTACATTTGCTATATACAGATATAAATTATGCTTTTTATATTCTTCAGTATAAGCATTTGATGATATGGAAGATTTAGTTATAGTGCATACATATATCAGAATGATGGCGAACCTAGCTAACAAATAATAAAGTTAGCAAATAATAAAGTTCTTTACATTTAGTAAAGTAGCAATGAAAAGCGAGCAGCTGTGCTGGTGTTATTCCTCTGATCATGAGGTGGTTGTTACTGAGCAAGTAGGTAAATGAAGGTTATCTAGGGTTAGCAGACATGCTGCAGTGGAACATTTGAGTGACTAAACCAGCATTGGCCCACACTGTGTTTTGCAGTCCTTGGCCTGTCATGTCCTGTTCTGTGAGCAGCAGCCTCATTATTCAAATCTAGCAAGAGAAGGAGTTTCAGAACCATATTCAAAGCAAACTCTGCTGCCTGAGAGTTGGAAGAGAAATGCCAATGCTAACAAGATAATTTGCTGACAGTTCTTTTAGTTGTGGCTGTGGTTGGCTAACCATGGGCTAGCTGCCTCTGAGTGCGATCAGCAAAGCAGTGGTCCTGGTGCAGTGCCCCTACATGGGAGGGTGACCATGTTGCCTCATGGGTACTGCACCTCACAATCATCTGGGACTAGCTTGATCTCCTTAATTCCAATTAAGGGATTCAGAAACTGGTGATATGAAGAAATTTCCTTCTTTTCCTTCTTTCCTTTTTATTTTTTACTATATATCTAGAAAGCAGGTTTTTAATATTGATGATAATTCATCACTGAAATTATTTACTTGGTTAAGATAAAGTGTATGACACATTCACTTACTTGGTCAAAGATTATACATTTTTTCAAAAGAGGTGCTCTCAGATCATTCAAGAATTACAAGAACTGCTCAGTAAAGTTCCATGGCATGTGATACAAAGAAGGTTAGATAGAATGAGGATAGCTGAAATTATATGTGACTGAATTGTATCTACTAAGAGGTTTTCTAAGAAGCTTTACAGTTTAATACTGCATCCTTCTAAACCACAGTTTAAATACCTGAAATTTTTCATGTATGCACATTCACAACAGTGGCACAGTGAGGTGTTTTTGTAGAGCATTTGCAGCCTAGACATCCTCTATTGAGAAAAACTTGTGACTTTTTTTTTTTAAAGGAAATCAACTGCAAGTACTTATTCGCTGTTGTTACTTTTTTTTTTTTTTTTTTTTTTTAATTGCTAAAACTCATGCTTCTACAATAACAAGAAAATTTGGCTATAGGGCAACTCAAAAATATCATAAAAAAATAATGATTCCCTCAATTTCCTATGTCTTTATTACTGTTCCTTTCCAGACAAACTGGTATTCTCAACTCTTCTGGATTTAGTGCCTATTGAAAGCCTGCCAGTAGTTTTAGAGAGAATGAATTTGATGATTCATATTATCCCATCCTGTCCTGTGTTTCCCAGACTTTTCAATAAATCATTTGTTACAGTTGTACTGTCCTGTATTGTACTTCTTTGAGAAGTGTGGTATAGAGTTGTAAGTGGTCGTTCAGTGCTTCTTTTAGATCCCTCAGTCTACATGCTTCAAATCTTAATGGGCAGATTTCAATGGAAAGAAAGTAAAGAACAAATTGAAACTGCTCCAACATGTCTGAAAGTAGCTTTTCTTACTAATTAGTTAAATAACATTGCTGTTCAGTTTCTTGGGAGTTTTAAGGTCTGGAAACAAGCGTTGCATTTCCATGGGATAACTCAGTGTTTTCTTTCACTGCTACTGGAATAAATGTATTTCTTGAAGATAGTGATTTACAAAGTATTCCTGTATTTGTTTGGTATGGGAGTGAATAAAAGCAATTAATCCAGGGAAATGCATTGCGAAGAGAAAGAGGAATAAAGGAAGAGATGTTTCCCTAGCACCCAGTTTTGTTTGGTTGGAGTTTTGGGAACCTTTTGGTGGAGATGAGCTTCAGGGGAATGAGTCACAGCTTTACAAAAAATACAGTTAATCAGAGTTTATCCCACTGCTATCACCTTACTACCTGAGCTTTAGTGGGAATTTGTCTGAAATATTAGCTTCTTCTGGGTAACATTGGTGAGACTGGTGCACACAGCCTGGCCTGAACGAACTGGGCACGTCTCAGCTCATCTCTATGGGTCAGAGCCAGACTGATCAATGAGGAGTACATCATCCAGAGGAAATTTCCCATTTGTATTTGTTTTGTCTGAGGTGGAAGTTGGAAGGGAAGAGTTATGTGTGTTAATGTGGAGGGCGCATAATTATGGCAGAGCTGGTTGTGTTGTTGGGAATTCTTGAACAGACCTCAAAGTTCATCCAAAAAGAAGTTATTCACTCTGATAGATACCGTGTCTATTTTAGTGTAGTTTTATTTTGTTAGTATTGTTGCTTTGTAAATATAATTACTTTCTGTGTTCAGAAACTTGTATGGTATATTGTGTTGTAGCTGAATACCAATTCCTCTCTTTTCCATTTTGCAGTCTACCCACATTGCTCGAGCCAGCTTCCAGGTTGATGCTTTTGGGTCATCCTTCATCCTGGATGTGACACTAAACCAGTAAGTAATGACTGTATCTTTCTCTGTGGTCACTGAGAACCTGGTTCCAGTGAAATATCAGTGTTCTACAGAGGCCTTTGAGGCACAAATGCTATATTTATGTATTGAGTTAATTTATAGTAACATACTTTAAGTTTCTCTGTTATTTCTTCAAGTATCATTGTAGAGTTTGAGTTTCGACTGTTACTACATACTAGCTATTGCAGTGTAACTAATGTTTGAGTTGTGTAATTTCATTTACAATCTTTCAGTTTATTATAAAGGCAGATTACTGTACTCATGCAGAACCTCAATGGGTATTAAAACACGGAGTTGCTGAAAACTGTTAGCATTTTAATAACCAAGTGTAAGATATTGGAGACGCAGCAGTAATACTCAGAAAGGAACGGGACGGGTGGTGGTGAAGGAAGTTTCCTCAGATATGTTTACAGTCTTTTGGGAACAGAGAGGCATTATAAGACAGTGACACACTGTGAACTTCAGATGACGAGGAAAGATTGGACAATAGTAAGCTTAAAAAGAAATCTGGTATTTAGCTCTGGATAACAAGTTTTCAAAGTAGCCTTTTAGCACAGCTGTTTTAAAATTGCTTTACTTTTCTCTTCCAAAATGAAAAGAGAATAAATGATATGTTAAATGAAAATGCTTGGTTAAGTAATTCAGCTCTTGGTAGTTGCACATAAAGTTGTGTGGTTCAGTGTTAGAGGCAAACTGCTTAGTTTCTACAAGTTCTTCTACTAAAGAGGTGAACGATTCATGTTGCAATGGGAGCCATTTTCTATCTTCTTTTTTTTTTTCTTCTTAATTTTTTTCACTTGTAAACACTTTTTAAAAGTGGCAGTCACTTTACATGTGCTAACAAGTTAAAATGCACATGTGAATCCCTGCTAGCTGCAGAGGGAAGAGATGTTGCACTGATACAAGGGACGGGAAAGAGGCTGATTTAGAAGGATGATTTTTACAACAAATACATTTTAACAGGACATTCTTCCTCTAGAAATTCTTTGAGAAGAACAGAGTCCACAACACTGAAGTGTTTGTTTGAAATAATAATTTTTAATGCAATATTTGGTGTTATCTGTTATATACTGCTGACAGTAGGTTGCACAAACTTGTTTTTATTTTGGGTGGCAGGTTAGTGCTGTGTTCATAGTTAGTTTCTAAAAGCTCAGAATTCTCCTTGCCATATGAATATGAGGTCATTGTAATAAGAATAAATACATTTTCTAGTGGTATGTGAAAAGACCAGTTTGGGATGTGATTTTTATAAACTTCAGTAGTTTCTTTTGGGTGGATTTTTAGTTTTCACACATGTAAGTATGCACATACATAAGCACACAAGTTGCAGAACCCAGCTTTATAAAAATATGAACTTTGCATGAGAAACAAGGCTTTTTTTAAAGTGAGAAAAGTCCTTTCACAAGATGAAAACAAGAAGGCTACAAGGCAGTTGAGGTGTTTGGCTTCTATCGTGATATTAAATCAAACTTTAAATTGCTTCTGAAATAGCATTCGCAGATCATCAAATAAACACAAGGCCAAGAATATCAGAGCAACATTTAAATGTATTCTTAGTTAATATTCCTGTGGACAAATCTGTTTTATTCAGAAGGCTGTATATATATATTTTCTCTTGTAATTCTTACTCTTCCATTGCATTCTGTGTGTATTTTCTAAGGGACCTGAGAGAAAGATACGATTTTTTTGAGGAATGTCTTTTACGTTTGGCCCATGATAGCTTTATAACTGAGAAGTAGTTGAGTGCTCAAAAGGAGCTAGGTTCAAGATAGGTTCAAGAGAAAAAGTTTTTCTCTTGGAAAATTATTGTCTTAACTAAACCTCTGCTAATATCAAAACCACATTGAACCTGTCCTCTGTGGTAAAATTCTCTCATATGCTTAATATACATTTGAGAAATAGAAAAAAAAAAAATGAGGATGAAAGTGTTTGGCCAGTCCTGGATGCAAGTAAGAGGAAGGAAAAACAATTTTCCAATGGACATTACAGTATGGCAGTCTAATGTAACATTGACGTCTGCACGCTTTCTTCTTGTTCATTTTGGATCTCAACCTGTTCACATTGCACTGAAATGTGTATTTTGTCACACTGCATTGAAACGTTACCTTCATTAATAATAAAATATGCTACTACTATTACTGTTGAAAGATGATAATTACAATATCTTGTCCATTTTTTCACTGATGGTATTTTTTCCACATATACTGTCACACTTTCTCTCTCTTTTTTCCCCGAGTTGTTATAGTATCTCTATAATAAGCTTTTTTCAAGGTAGTGTTTCTTTTTCAACTTTTTTGCGTTTTCAGTGAGCTGAAGTATTTACAAAGAAGCTTTCAGATTGGATCAGCTGTATACTTAAGAGGTTCAATCCCTTAGGCAAAGGTTAGGAACGCATTAGTTGCACCATGTTTTTATGAATCCATTGCATCGGTATCTTTATGCGTTCAGAATTGCATCTAATGGAGCTGTTTTCTGTGACTATCTTTGTTAGCATGTTCAGCCTCTACCTGTGTTGGCTAGTGCTGCTTTCAGGCTTCTCTCCTTTCACACATGGCTAGATCTGACTCTCAACTGAATTATGCATGGCCCGCATAGCAATTGAGTGGGCTTATTTATTTTTTTATTAATTCCTTCCTCCTGAAGTTTTTAATGTCCCAATAGTATCTGTGGCTCAACAAATGGCCATTTCTTTTTTTGTTCAGAATTCTTCTTCTTGTTAACATAGCCATGTGAGCATTTCACTCTTACAGCCATGTGAGCATTTCACTCTTGTCTTGGATTGTAATTACACAATTACAGAGCAGAGCTTGCCAGGAAATGAGATGTTTCTGAGAACCTCTTTGAGGTACCTGGTGCTGTGTGACTCTTAAATCTGCCTGAAGAGACCTGAACAGGGGCATGACCACCTGTGTATGGGGTGGCAGAGAGCAAATGGCAGAACAGCCCAAGGCAAGCTGTAATCATGGGGTTCGACTGAGAAGGAGCGTGCTGCAGGTTTGCTAACCAGAAGAGCCACAGTATATGTGCTTGTCAGGATTGTGGACAGTTCCTGCCTGGCAGAGGGTGACCACCTCAGGTCTGCTTTGTGGTGACCACATCATGCAAAAAAAGAAGTCCGTAGTCCTTCCCTGCTGCAGCATTATCCTTCATCTGAGGGCCTCTGTGTCTTCTGCATCCTCAGCAAGTTTGCCGATGACACCAAGCTGAGTGGTGTGACTGACACATTAGAAGGAAGAGATGCCATCCACAGGGACTTCAGCAAGCTCGAAAGGTGAGCCTGTGTGAACCTAATGAGGTTCAGCAAAGCAAAGTGCAAGGTTTTGCACTTGGGTCAAAGTAATCCCAGATGTATATACAGACTGGGGAAGGACCTGGGGGTCCTGGTCCTGGATGAAAAATTGAACGCGAGCCAGCACTGTGGTCTTGCAGCTTGGAAGGCCAGTGGTGTCCTGGGCTCCATCAGAAGAGGGGTGGCCAGGGAGGATTGTCTCTCTGTACTCTGTCCCCCTTGTGAGGCCCCATCTGGAATACTGCATTCAAATCTGGGCTCCCAATACAGGAATGGTGTGGAGCTGTTGGAGAGGGTCCAGAGGAGGGTCACAAAGATGATCAGAGGGCTGGAGCACTGTTCCTTTGAAGGCAGGCTGAGGGAGCTGGGCTTGTTCAGCCTGGAGAAGTCTGCGAAGAGACCTCATTGCAGCCTACCAGTATTTAAAAGGGGATTATAAAAAAGGAGGGGAATCAACTTTTTGCAAGGGTAGACAGTAATGGGACAAGAGGGAATGGTTTTAAGCTTAAGGAGAGAAGGTTTAGATTGGATGTCAGGGGGAATTTCTTCACAGAGAGAGTGGTGGGGATTCAGGAACAGGCTGCCCAGAGAGGCTGTGGATGCCCCATCCCTGGAGGTGTTCAAGACCAGGTTGAATGGGGCCTTGGGCACCCTGGTCTAGTGCCAGATCTGGAGGTTGATTCTTGGGGTCCTTTCCAACCCAAGCCATTCTATGATTCTGTCACAGAGATGGACAGAGCTCATCTTCCTGAGCCTGAGTTGTGGTCACTTAGGAGGCTCGGGATGAACACCAGGTGTTCTGCTGAGGGGACCTGTGGCTTTCAGAGTGTGGCCGGGAGCTTCCAGCTGCCCATACATGCCCCTGCTTGATGTGCTAGAAGGAGAGGAGCCCTTCTGTGATCCTGCCTTTTTTTTTTTTGTGAGAGTGAACACACTGAGAGCGTGAGGTTCTCAGGTTAATGGTGATCCATGTGCTAGTGGAAATGAATCCATGAAGAAGTAGTCTTGGCAAGATGGGCCTGGTGACATCACCCTCTATAGGGAGTGAATGTGCTTTTGTTTGTCCTGGCATCCCAGAGAGGTACCAACTGTGCAGGTAAGTCCGTAGTCGTGATAATCAGTGACATCCATAAGGCTGACAGATCTCAAATGAGGTGAATTTTCCAGAACCTGCAATCATTCTATTTATATGTGGAAAATAAATGCCTTTTTCTTCTGGCTTATCAGAATATAGGAAAAATCAAAATGCTGGTAGGCATTTTATATATTCCAGTCTTCAGTTATTTCTAGTTAATGATACTGGAAGATTCCTGACACTCCAGGAATTAATTATTTTGCTTTGCCATTGAGTGGTTTTAGGGGCTTCTGCTGAGAAGGATACAGACATTCCTCATTCCTTCTGGGGAATTTTTATTAGAAATGTCTCTTAACTGGAGTTTTGTAAGCCTTGCAGAATCAGATCATAAACTTCATCAAAAAATCCCCCAAACAGAAGCAAAGTAAAAGGCAGCTTGACGGACAACTGCCAGCTTTTTCATGAGACAAAATGCTGAAACCTTGCCTGTAATTTCTCTTGGCAAATGGTCATTAACACTAATATCAATGTGTCATGTAAACTGTAAATGAAAAGCATATTCCTAAATTTGCTGTAAATCATAAACATTTGGCTGTGTGGCATTCAAAAGGATTAGCTTCCTGACATGATTTAAAAATGCAGTTGCACCATTTCTGGTTCTTACGTTTCTGGTTTTCCCACGAGTCCTGTGCTTCTCCGATCACCTGTAGTTCTTGGCATGAATGCAGGTGACTGTTGGGGTAACTGGATATGACAGGTAGTGGCCAGATCAAACATCAGGAAAAGCAGATCTTCGTTTAAGCTGTTTTGGGTCTCCCTAAAATGTAGCCCAAACTTGTTAGTTATTTTAATGAATGCCTTTGCCGCGCAATTCCAGCTGTGCTCGCTGTCTGCTGGAATTTATTGGGATCTAGAGAATTTAAACTATCTTCACTTTATTTATTTGTGCCCTATGCATGCCAGCTGAGGAGTCCCACTTCGGTATGATTCCATTCTACTAATTGACTCTTATTTAAAATGATTCCTTTTTGCGCCATTCAAAAGTGCCCTGAAAATGTAATGTCCAGTGCCAATTTATAGGCAGCACAATATAGACCAGGCTCAAGTCTGAATGAGGCTTTGGCTGATATTCTGCAGTATTTTTGGATTTTGTTTGACTTGTGATTCAAGTGAATTTTATCATGTGCTGTATGATCCGAACCCCAGCTGTCCAAGTGGGACTATTCTTTCACAATCCCATTTTGAAAAGTCATTTGTCTTTCCCTCAGTTTGTGGTGGAAAAATTAGTATGATCATAATTACAAGCCAGACATAAGGAACATTTCCTCCCTGACCTTGTTGCTTAATTCCAAATGTTGACTTTGTTCCTTGTGAGGCAGTTATTCTGCACTTCCATTTGTGTTAGTGTGTTAGTGTGTTTTACTAATGCATGTTTTGTATAAATTGTTTTTCAATGGTTTATAATTTTTTTCCTTATCTTTAATGAGAAATGTATTTTGTTTGGGCTAAAAGATGAGGAAAGATAAGACAAAACTCAAAGCATATTCTCAGGCTAGAGAGAACACAGTTAAATGATCTGTATATTATCTTACTTTAGGATTTCTGCCTTTGTGATTTTTGTTTGTTTGTTTTACCCTAAGTGTGCTTCAAAGTATTGTAGGAGTGAAGAATTGTCAAAATAGTTGTTTTAATAGTTCATTACCCTCAATGATAGAAGTCTTAACATTATGTCTAGACTGAAAAAGCCCTGTAGCATTGAATTTTCTTCCTGCCTTGGTACCTATAGGATATCAGCTTTTTTTTTTTTTTTTTTTTTTTTTGTTACAGTTGAGTATAATCTGGGCTTCTGGATCTCTGAGAGAAAAACATCTTTTAAGTCAATTTCTGTGACTCTTGACTCTGACCTCTCCATGTTATCAGTGTCTTTACTGACACTCAGTACTGCATTTCATCAGTGTCACATACAAAGGTAGCGCAACTTTCTCATTTCTAATTGATATACCTTTATTTTCATATAGTATACACACAAATTATTTTTAGTTCTACATCAGAGTGGGAAAAATGCACAGATTTTCCCAATTCTTTTTCTTTCCCTTTTTCTTTTTTTTTTTTTTTTCCAACTTCCTACTTCAAAACTTAGACTACATTGTTTAGTAGATATGGGTTCTTTTCTTTCATGTTACTATATCAGCATTTTTACTATTATTGAATTCATAATCCTGTATAAGAAAATGAATGTTCTTTACTATAGTGACAAATTCTCAGGTTACATTGACGAGAAAAAATTTCCACAAACATAGGTTGAATATCAGTAATTTTACTATCTTCCTTTAATTTGTTCTATGTAATGTTCCATGATGCTTAAGAGTTCTTTTGGAAAAGGTAAATTTCTTCAGATAACTCTTTTACTTTTAATATGATAAAATAGTTTAACAAATTTCAATTATAATTATTTCCCTATTGCTGCCAAAAGATTTAATTTTTTCCCTCAGCCTCTGTCCCTGGATGCTTTGAGGTACATGTAGGGCATGTGAGTCCACTACTAATTTGCCTTTTCAGAACTACCCCAAAAGAGACTGTGGTTAGAAATGGGACAAAAGAGTTTTTCCTTCGGTGGATCTGGATAGTCAGAGTCTCTGGCAATGACATAAGGTGCTATTGTGTGAAGCACCCGCAGTTTAAATTTCGTATTTTTTTTAGTTCTTTCTATTGGTGGAGCAGTACGGTAACCATTTTGTTTTAGAGTCAGGCTTCAAATGTTTTCTTGGATGTTAATGCAAAACCACGATGCAACTCTCAGGGAATGGAGGAAGGGAGAGAATAGTGTACGCAGATATCAAGATGTGTATACATACAGAGCATTTTTATGTGTGTTGTGTTGATGAGATGCAGTACCTCTAGTTCAGTGATTTACTCAGTCAACATGATGTTGCTGACAGTAGTGCCTTGAGATCAATCTCTGAAATGTAAATGGATGTCTCCATTGGCCTTGAGGAAGTGTAGACATGTCCCCAGTATTTTTTGTAGCTAGTGAATATTATTCTTGAAAACCTAGCTTTCTACAGAGAAAAATGTTGGGGGTAATGATTTTAGTGGAACAGGGATTCAGTCAATGAGATGCATCCATCTTTTAGAGCAATTTAGATGATTTAGTACCAGCAGATTTAGTATCACCAGTTGGTGAAGGCTGCCGGAACCAACACCAATTTGTTACTGCCTTCACTTGGATGACTGTAAAACGCTTGCAAGTGCTTACCTGGCATCCTGGTTAATATGAAAACACAAAATTGTAATTTGTTTCATTCCTCTATTGCTTCCGAATGCATCACTGTAATGCAGTTCTGAGCACCTGCAAGAGAATTCCCCTGATGTTTCTGAAATACCACTTAAAGCTCAATGATCTGTGACTTATAAGAAAAACAACATTTAAAAACGTTTCTATGTGTACACAAAATCTATGCATCTCCTCTTAGGTACTTTCCTAACTCATTAAAAAAGTTTTTGAAGAGGTTATTTCTTTTCCTCTCAATTGATGTGATAAAGAGTATTTTACTGCTTTAAAGTAATTACATATACTGAAAGAGATATTTATTGTTTTGTAGTAGAGTCGTTAAAGCATATGGGATTATCAGCACTGAATAAACTATCTTTCCATGGTGTGAATGCCTTTTGCACAAAAAATAATTACAGAAAATATATGAGTCTGTATTACTGTGTATTTGTGAGCGTATGTGTGTAGGGAGAAAGTGATTAATTATTCTGGAAAGCAATTACAATATTACTATAATGTTTTTCTTTCTTCATGCTTCTTAGATTGCCAGATAATTTAGGAGCTGTGTACTTTGCACACACCTGTACACAGATAGCTCATATGGACAGATCAGTTGCGGTAATATCTTCTTTAAAGTAAAATGGCTTAAGCTATAGAAAGAATCAGTTAAGCCTATGGATTTATCTTCCAAATGTTGGGTATATCTCCAAGTGGCAGTAGTTTTATCAGTCAAACAACCTCTTGCTGTTATGAAATCTTGTAAAGGAAAAGATATTTTTATTTTGGATTTAGTCCTTACAAAGTGACTTTGATTTTCAAAGTATTTCTGGATTTAGTGTTGAAATGGAATCATGCTTGTATTAGTTTGGACACCAGATTTTTTACTTGAATGTTTGGATTACTTATACATTACTACCACTACTGTAAATATTAAAGCCCCAAACATTGACCTTTCCAGCTGTTCTTACTTTTTTGCTTCTGGTTTAACAGCTGGAATAAGATTTGTGTTTACAAGAGCAAATCTTTTATTCCCACAGCCACAAGTTGGTCTCATAAATGTTATTATCTTTTATTTATGTCACTTAGATTCTCAGACCACTGTGGCTCCAGTGCTAGTCCTGTCCTATGAATTGTTACATATGCCGTACTAGTCAGAGTAAGACATACGGAGGTGATGGTAAATACAAAAATGCAGGAATTGCAATGTGAATAGCAGATACTGTCTGTGCTGTCATTTATGGCATCTTCTCTGTGAGTCAGCAGCCATCCTGCTGATACAGTTCCCCTCATATGCCTCTGCTTGTGTTGTCCAGCCCTCTGTCCTGCTTTTTTCTTTCTCCTTGAGAACTGCTTTGGCACTGTGACCTTTTGTGTGTGCATTAAAAATAGCTCCAGTAGAAACAGTGAAAGTGCTGCAGACCTTTTAGCTTGGGGCTCCAATAGTAGCCTCAGCTAAGCAGTGAAATGCATTGAAATCCCCATTTCTAGAAAAGGAATCAAGTGATGCAGAGAGCCAGGAATAAAGATAAGGAGAATGAAAACAGTAAAAATCATTAGGCTTTCCAGGGTGAACTGGAGGACCTAAAGGGTGACTGAACATCTGTCAGTGTACGGAAGCACAGTGTTCAATTCTGTGAGATCCTTATGTAAGGGATAAGAAATTTAGCCCTCTTCCACTCAGGACAGTGGTTCTACTTAAGGAATGTGTTTTTAATTCAGGGACTGAATCAATTGGCAGTACTGGTGAGGTATTTTGTTATCATATGCTATGTCTTACCTGGCCAATAATAATGCTGGATTGGTGCACACAAGCACTACTGGCTGTTAGTACAGTTGTATTCTGTGGCTTTCTTTGCAGTTCTTGCTGCAGAGGTGAAGCACTACCCATGATGTCTATGGGCATTTGTTTCTGCGTGAGATTTGTATCACGTTTTTTGGTGTGTTTTGCTAGTAAGATCCAAAAGCAGCATGGTTGGGTTGACTTGCACCGTGGCTGGAAGTGGGCTCATTTTGGCATACTTAACTGGGCAGTTAGTTTTTAATGTAGTTGTTTTGATTTAGCTGGAATCTGCTTGTGAGTAAAGCCTCACAAAGGGTTATGCTTTCTCAGTTAACGTAGGAAGTTTGTTTCCTTGAAGAAAACAAACTGGACAAATTCAGCACTTTTGTTTGAAGAGCTTTGTGAGCAGCTCCGGGAGGGGGACTACATGTGAGCTGCCGATGGGCATGTTAGAAATTGTTTTGGGTAGGTGAGAAGCTGACTGGTAAAGCTTTCGCTCCTTGCAGATAACCCAGCAGTATTCCTGCTCTGCTGATTAAGATAGGGGTTGACTTGACCATAATATGGTCTTCACTCATCTCAAACAGCTGCAATCTTCTGATACTGTCCAGGCGTTTGAAGTGCACAGACTGGGATTCTCTGTTACTGCCATGCTTCTGTAATGCCCCATCTAATGCCCTTACCTTTTTCAGTTTTATGGTAATCAAATGTTCCATTTAAATAATCTTCTGATTTGAAGAGAACTCAGCATGTCTCTAAAATTCTTCAAACACTTAATTGTTCATTGAGTAGGGCATTACAATTTTGGTTTTACAGGAATACAGAGCATTTTGCATTGCATGAATATATTAAGAAGTTGTTTAATGAAAAGTACCATCAGACAAACCCAATAGAAACACTGAGCCTTTGGACTGTTTTACAGTACATTATAGGAAAAGTGTTATTTTTTTAAATTCATTTTCAACTTCTTAACAAATGCTTTAACCAAGGAGTATGGAATTTGGTTGTAGTGCCGTATAATACAAATAAATTTGTGTAGGCCAGAAGAGATCCCTTTATTAATTGGCTGAAAGACTGGTTGCATTATAGTAGTTGTATTTCTTTCTTTTTTTTTTTTTTAAGTCAAAATTGTAGACAGTATTTATCATGTGTCCTCATTCTGTTCCATTTACTTTATTTCTTCCATCCCAAAGGAAATAAAATGCTGTCATTTGGTGTGATAAACAGTGAGATGAAGGAAGAGAATCAGTCTTTACTTTTATTAAAGATGACCTACAAAGAGATATTTCTTCTAAATTGGGCTTCTACCCTTTTTTGAGATGTAAAAGGTGAATTGAAAGATTTCTTCTGCTCTTTTCTCCTTTCTCTAAAGAAATAAAAGCACCTAAAATCCAGCTTTTTAATAGCCAAATTAATTTTTATTCAGTGATGCCAGTGTCATATCAGCTCTTCTTTCTGGAGACTACTGAGGAGGGGATAGACTGGTTTGGGGTAAGTGGAAAACCTGGAGGAGGGTGTCTCATGGGATTCCTTAGGTTCTTCAGCCAGTTCTAACATGTCTTTGCTGTTACTTGCCAGATTCAGTGGAAGCTGTTCTTGGGAATGAATATGTAGTGTTCCACAATAGGTGTTTTGTATGTCTGGTCTCTAGATCATGTACACATACATATATCTGTATGGCATAGGGAGGACTGATCATTTTAAGGCAAAGATAATATTCTTTGCTGTATTTAAAATGTGCGTGTTTAAAAGCAGTTGGGTTTCTTTTGGCTGAAGAAGGGATTGCAGTTGTTTTTTTTTTAAGCTGTAAGAAAAGATTTACAGAACCTATAGCAAAGAGGTTGCTGTACCTTTCTCACCTCTTGACATAACTTTATGTGTTTATGTGAAACTTCTTTTTAATAACACTCTCAATCCTTCTTAGATCATTTATATAATTCTTATCCACTCATCCCTTAAAATAAAAGCCCTCTCGAGGACATACTGAAGACTGGCTTGAATATCAAGGTTGTGAGATCTCCTTCAGAAGAGCAAAATGAAAATATTCATGTCTGAAGGGCATAACAGATGCTAAGCCCCTGGTTATGTGTTATCAAATGTACCGTAGTGACAGTTCTGAGGCTCTAAATTATTGTAAAGATTACTTAATATATTATTTCAGAAGAAAAAAAATAATAATCTCCCTTTTGAAGATTTTGATTTTTGAAGGTCTTTCTGAAGATTGTGTATTTTTGGTATCTGTTCTTCTATCTAAGCCAGACAGCCAAAAAAGCGCATCTCAAGCATTGTCCCTCTACAAAGTAGCTCAGTTACAGCAGACGTGATGTTCTTCGTGGCACCATTCAGCCTCCTGTTCACAGAGCCAGCCTTGATGGCGGCAGGAAATAATCGTCTCTCTGCTTATTGTTGCACCTGTAATGAATCACACTTTCCATTTGGTCTGTCAAATTCAGATAGTCAGTGAAGTTACATTGAGAGAAAAGAAAAAACTGAGCTTGATGTGATGTTACTGTGGTGGGAGTTACTCATGTTTTCAGAGCGAAGAAGAAAGAAAATTCACATGTATTTTCAGATGCATTTTCACCTCCTAAAGAGACAGCTATATCTAAATGGCACTGAGGAAACAAGGAGCTTTCTGTTATGTTGCCATGTGCTTTAGCAACATCTCCGTTTTTACTTAATTGTAAGAAACAGATTTCTCCCACTGACTTCAGAGAAAGGAATCTAGCTGAAGGCATCAGGTTATCAATGCATTTCTGCCCATGCAGAAATTCTGGCCGCATCGGTCACAGGGGAGGTTTCGTAGAAATTAGCCAAGGAATAAATTAGGTTTATTGTAGTTCATTCTGGTAAATTGCACGTCAGTAAATAGAAATTGCAAGCCAAGAAATTGCAGAGAAACGGCAAAAACAATCTGAATATGATACTGGAAAGAAGCTGCCAAAACTAGCTAGAGATTAATAGAAATAGATTTCCAGTCTTAATGAAATATGGTGGCCGGAGTTTTTAATTCATATATTCACAGCCTTTGCTTTGATACAAAGTGAGAAGGTTTCTTTTGTCTTTCTCATTTTGCTAGAGCTGTTATATTACAAGGCTAGAGCCTTATATTACAATGTATTTTCTGTGTGAGCTTGCTGATCCTTAGCCTGTACTTATCCATAATCATTCTTTGATCTTTTGGTATAAGAGGATGTATTTCTCTTTGGTGCTTTGCCAAAAAATCACTGCTAATGGATTTCTGGTGTGCTAGAAATTTTGCAGTAAGAACAGATATAATAGTGTTCTGATGGCCTGCAAGTTTGTGATGTGCGGCTGCTGGAATTAGGCAGCTACACTGTGCTTGTGCTTTGTTCTTCCCTTTGCCTCTCTCCTTAAATAGAATGTAGAAACACAAAAGAATGCAGTTCATCACTTCTTATTGAATGTGCTTATTTTCCATGTTTAGTGGCATGACCAAGGTTATTTCACAGCTGTGAATCTGACATACCAGGGGCAGAAACTAATGACTTTCTGCCGTTCCCTGGTTGTCTAGGTTCTTGCATGTGTTTTTGGAGGATCTGAGCTGTGAAAGTCACTCCAGTTCACCTGCATTGCAATCCTGCTTCATCCAAACAGCAGAAACAAATCACTTTAGGCCCAAACATACAGATCTGCTGCCTGATGCTATTTCTACACTTACTTATGTATAGCTGGGCCAGAAAGGAGTGGATGAGATCTCAGGAGGGTTGCAAAGAGCACATTACTAATGTCCTGGAGACCTCCTTTGTACTGACTACCAGTGGGTGACTTGTATGCTGGGAATTGAGATATTGCCTGTAACAGTGATGGAAACAGTGAGGAGTAAAGCATATGTTCTTGTAACTTTATTTAATCATTAAACTGCTTAATCTTTCTGAGATTTACATTTCAAAATTTAATTTACATTTTCAGAATGTGTTTCAAAAATTGTAGTTCTATTACGTGTATATACTAGAATCACAGAATCATAGAATGGCATTAATAATAAATTTTCCGATAAGTTGGAGCACAAATATCCCAATTCCTGTGCAGGTCTGAACGGTATGTAATAGCTCAAGAATATTAAAAACAGATTTCACTGAGACACTATTGTTATTTTTTTCTAAGTGATCTGTTAATTTTTTAAATATAACTTTTTTTTTTTTTTTTTTTTTTTTTTTTTTTTTTTTTTCTCTCTGTAAATGTACTCAGTCTCTTATTCCTGGATGGACTCATTGTTAAAACATAATAACAAGAATTTGTCATCAACTCTGAGAAGTCTCCATCATCTTCTTCCTTCTTTAAAATCTCATATAATTAGTCATTGAAACAGATATCATGTAAGGATGAGCAAGGATAAAGACTTCACTGCACATCTCCTTAAGCTGTAATGCAAGTTAATTTTGAAGGACTCCAAGCACTCTTGGTTTCTGTTGAGCTTTTGGACTTTGTACAGAAAATGTCTCCAATCAAAGAAAAAAAATAGGGCAGTCTTTAGATAGTTTATTGACATATTTATCTCTGAATAATTGAGATAGCCTTCACATTGGTCCGTTCTGTAGAACTGATGGATTAGACCAGAATTGTTCCACTATTAGCTAACTGTGTAATTCAGCTGGAAATAGGTAGAGAATGTCAGAGAATTGAAACAAACGTATTTTCTGAAAGCTCTTCATAAGTAGCTCAGGTATTAGTAACTTCAGTAACTTCTCTATCCTTTTCTTTCTTTAATTAGACATACACCCACACACGTATGTATACAGAGGTTTATTTCTGCTTTTTCTCTCTCCATATAGATATCTCTGCATTTAAGACTGAGTAATTCTTGTGCTGCTCCTGCTCCTAGCAGTGGTATAGTATGACTGTTTTCAACAGAATTGTCTAGACATTGTCTGAGTGTGCAGACTTCAGAGTGATATAGGTGATGCATATTTTGGACTTGGCTTCTCGTATGGGGGATGTACTGAAATACCTACAGCCTAGCAGATTTCTTTCAAGTTTTCTTCTTAACACTTCTGTCCCATCTTCCTCCCCAGAGAAACAGATTATGTAAAGGAGGTACTCTGGCACTTGAAGAGCGAGATCTTAACTACTATTTCTTTTGCAGATAAATTCTAAAGGGTGGCTTTTTTTTTTTTTTTTAAGCTGATACTCTGCTTTTATTTTGGTTTCTGTTCTTGTACCTTGATAATCATGCGGATAATTCCCACGAGCAATTAACGTTTCTCTTGAAAACAAACATGAGAAAAACAAGGCAATTACTGCTTGGCCCTTGCCAAGCCTATCATAAAAAAATATTTGGCTTTAACTACTCTGGTTTAATATAATGTGACTGAGATTTATTTTTATTTTTTTTAGTTCTTTCTGCACCTCTTTCTGTCATGGGGAAACTAAAACAGTAGCATACGACAACATGCTGACACTTTACAGCAGGAGTACGAGCAGGAACAAGAAAAGTATTCAAACTGACCATCAACAATGTGGATGTTTTAATATATTTTTTTTTCCATATTGAAAGTAGCCTTAAACTGTTTTCAGAATCATTTGTGTGTCATGTAAATCAGTGAGTGGATCTAATCCGTTCACCTCTTGTTGCTGATGATATAAATTTCTTCCTACACACAGAGAGAGCAATGGAGGACCACCATGGTGCTACCTAACTGACAGCACAGGACACGGGAGAATGATTGGAGAATGGGCAAGTCATGTGTTGTTCTCCATATCATTTACCCACAAGTCCTTCAGTATTTTTACACACAAATCTACTTGTGATTTCAGACAGCTTGCATGGAGGTATTAATACTTGTGTTGCGTCAGCTGTGTCACTCCAGCATTTAAAAGGAGAAGATGCTAATGGGATTGCATATGGGGTTTGAGTGTACCCTCACATGGGGATCGAGTGTACAAGTTTGCTGATGACACCAAGCTGAGTGATGCAGTTGACACAATAGAAGGAAGGGACGCCATCCAGACAGACCTGGATAGACTTGAAAAGTGGGCACGTGAGAGCCTAATGACGTTTAACAAAGCCAAGTGCAAGGTGTTGCTTTTGGGTCAAGGCAATCCCAGATACAAGTACGCACTGGTAGAAGAACTCATTGAGAGCAGCTCTGTAGAGAAAGGACTTAATGGACAAAAAGTTGGACATGAGCCAGCATCCCAGAAGGCCAATTGTATCCTGGGCTGGAGTAAAAGAGGGGTGGCAGCAGGGTTAGGGAGGTGATTTTCTCTATCTACTCTGCCCTTGTAAGGCTGCATCTAGAGTGCTGTGTCCATGCCTGAGGCCCCCAGTACAGTAAGGATGCAGTCTGGATGTGGTACAAGAAGATGATCAGAGGGCTGGAGCACCTCTCCTGTGAAGAAAGGTTGTATGAGTTGGGCTTGTTTAGCTTGGAGAAGATTCCAACGAAACCTCATTGTGGCCTTCCAGTATTTGAAGAGAGCTTACAGGCAGGAGGGGGGCCAACTTTTTGCATGGTCTGATAGTGACAGGTCAAGGGGGAATGGCTTTAAACTAAAGGAGAGAAGATTTAGGTTAGATGTTAAGAAGTTTTTTATTCAGAGGGTCTGGGCACTGGCAATGCTGACCAGATTGCTGTGGATGCCCTGTTCCTGGAGGCATTCAAGGCTGGGTTGGCTGGGGCCCTGGGCAGCCTGAGTTACTGAGAGGCAAGCCTGCCCATGCCAGGGGGTTGGAACTGGATGGGCTTTAAGGTCCTCTCCAATCTAATCCATTCTATGATTCTGTGAAATTATGCTTCTGCACTTGGAGAACTGCTGGCTTTCAGTTTTGCTTTATCCAGACCTAATCACTGATTTTTATTTATTTATTTTGTATTTTCCTTGTTTGGATTTGTGTATAGCATAAAATAAATGCTAGATGTCAAATTTTGCCCTTGGATGAGCATTAGTAGTTCTGGTTCACTTCA
Organism: Tragopan temminckii; assembly: GCA_028571105.1. NCBI lineage: Eukaryota > Metazoa > Chordata > Aves > Galliformes > Phasianidae > Tragopan > Tragopan temminckii. Next base: position 19,727,554 of record JAOWBP010002978.1, read on the forward strand.
GTGAGAGCTGCAGGCAAAGATCCTAAAAAAAGAACTTGGCCCTATATCTAAAATCCTTTTTTGCTGCATCCTATATTCAAGGAATGTGTACCTCTTTTCAAAGTACAGCAGTAACCAGCTTTGCTAACCAGTCTCTTTCAGTTGTCCTTGGAAAACCAAACAGGAGGAGCTAAATATTTTATGGGGCTGAGAGGCCAATGTTTGAGACCTCAGTCCATGCTTTCTCAGCTACCGCCTAACCAAAGCATTTATGATTTCGTAAGAGTGCGTGGAAAATTAACACCCTCACTAGCAATAGAGTGATCTTAAACACAACCCATCTGTAGGAACTGTTACATCTATGCTTACTGGAGTAGTGTTAATAGTGTGATAGCTCAAATGCTCTCTGTAATTTCTATGCAGCATTTTTATTCATTGTTAATGTACTGAAAATGTGTAGCCATATTTTCCCTGGAGTTCTGAATGTCACTAACAATCACTGCTGTAGATCACCACTTTTATGGAAGGGAGGAGGCAGAATACTGAGATGGGAGAGGCAATTCCCAGCTCTTCATAGCAGAGCAGAAGTGAAGAATCCTTTCCCCTCCTTAGACCATATGGCAAACAATTTTCCAACCCACTACAAAGGAGCCATGAGACAAGGGAATTTAAATCAGGCAGCCAAGGAGTAGGCCTGAGAAGGGAAAATCAATATACAGGGAGACCACCTGGGGAAGCTGAAAGCTGCATTAGGTATTTCCCAGCAGATTCTGATAATGATTTCATGCTGCTGTAGAGTGGGATTGCTGGTAAACTGGGTACTCTGCTGTCATTAAACTGAAACTTGAGAAATAAATGTTTCTGTGTTTTCAAAGTTACATTTCTCCAGTTAATGTGAAGGAGAATTCCCAGTACCTGATCAGGACTTGGACCAAATTCTCCGCCCCAGCTGGAGATTGTGTGCAGTTGGCTGCAGAATTTGCCTTTCAGTCACAGTGGTTGTTTAATTCACATAGCAAATAAAAAGCTTTCCAAAAGCCCAGTGTTCGGAGCATTGTACTGGGATGGGAGAAACCTGATTTGATGTTCCTTCTGTAAATCATCCTTTGTAGGGATTTTTAAAACAGGTCTATTAGCTGTCTTGTTTTCTTAGGTGTCCTTCAGTGATTTTAGGTTTACTGTGAGAGATGGTACTATGTAGATGTGAACATAATACGAAGAAATGCTTCAGTGATCTGTGGTAGCTCTTCAGGGATAAGGCTAGTGGCAATGTCAGTCTGAAGAACAAGGAGGATTCGCTGTTAGAGTCACTAAGAAAAGTTGCATGAAATTAGTGAACAGACAAACTTCTGTTTATGAATTGCTATTTTTTTTTCTTTCTTCCCTTTTCATTACAGATACCACAGCTAAGCACTGAGATATAATTTTCATTATTCAAACTCTCACCTTGATTTAGTAGTCTACAAATAAGTGGCCACATTCCCAATTTATATAATTGATGGATAACAATGAGATTATTTTAATGTAATATCAGAGCTGGTTTTAGTGGTGTTTGTGAATGTCACAATTTTACTTCCACTGACCCTTGGTATAATCTTCAATGAGATGTTAAGGATTATCTAATCACAATTTTTCATGACAATATTTGTATATTACAAAGTGTTTTCAAGTAGATGATTTTTTGGGGTTAAGGATCCATAGAAGCCCTGCTTATTTCATGCAGGATAGAAAAGAATCGTCCATTTACCTTTGTGTAGGGCAAATTTTCTCCCTTAGTACTAATTTAATGTCATTTTTATAAACAAAAGTATATTTAGATTTTTTTTTAAAAAAGTTTAATAAGTTTCTAAATAAAAAAACCCACAGAATTTAAATATGAAAAATAGCATTAAAATAATGGCTAACATTTATTTGCAGTGTTATCTTAGTGTGTTTTATAGGAATACTCTGTTTCTATTGTCTCTAAACAAGAATGTTGTTTCTCAGAACCCAGAACAAAGTAACTTTTAATGTTCCTTTTTAGTGTCTTCACTGCAGGGATTATTATCAACAGTACCTTTTTCAACTTTAGCAATCTAAAACTCAATCTGCAAGTAACATGTGGTATCTGCTGCACTGAAGGGTTATGGTACTCTGTAGAGACATTACTCCCGTACCAATCTGCTAAACTGCTGCAGATCATATTTCTGTACTCAAAAAGTGGAGATTTCAAGGTGACCCTAAAGGTATATTTATATACAAACATTCCTTTTTTTTCTACTCTCCTGTGTCCTTAGCCACTGTTAAGTTTAGAAACCCCAACACTCCTTCCCTGCATACTCTTGCATTAGCTTCTGCTGTCTCCCACAACTTGGGGGCTGCTTTTGTACCAAAGGGTATGATGCTGTAACAAGGCAATGATTTAAATAACAGATCACCCATTGCTACAGGCAATAGCCTCTACGCCTGAAAGCTGGTGTTAGTCTCTTCTCAGTACATAAACATCATCATTATGTTAGCAGCAGCCCCAGCAGTGTGATCCTCACCATCCTCTCAAATTATTATTTGGCAGTTATTTGTTATATATCTTTGTTTTTGCTGGTGTTTCTGACTTATCCATTAGGATGAAACTGAATCTAAGTTTTGGGATCCCCAACATGAGCTGCCCTTTCCTTTCATGACATTTGCCAACCTTTTCCCTCTTCAACTCCTTTCCCTCTTGTGTATTAGAAGCTACTGCTGCCAAAGTAAATATGGCTGGTCCTACCCAAAATGGGCTGCTCTGGAGTTCTCCTCCAACACAGGATCTGGCATATGAATTCACTGGCTTGTAAAACATTCCTGTATTCTGGGTTTCAACTTTGTACCTATGTTTTGCATCAGACGTGGACAACATCATTGTTTGTTGAGTGCTCACTTGTGTGGATGCATTTCTAACTCTGGGTTATGTAGCTTTATGACGCTGAGTGGGTAAGCTTTGTACTCAACATATTTTATGTAAGATAATTTTCAATCAATTTTTTTTTTTTTCCTGATTGACACTCAGACACAGATTGACACAGGGAAAGTGAAACTGCATGGACACATCCAGCCTCTTTGCCTTTCTGTTTTGTATCAGCAAAGGCACTGGCACCACGTTATGCAAAACCCAACTTGCTTGTCCCAGACTGATATGTTGGTATCGCATCTCCACTGTCCTCTCTTTTAACATTCAGAAATGCATCCCAGACTTGGGTCTCTGTGGTAGGACTTTTCTGTGGCACTAAACCCTTAGTACTTTTACATGAGTTACAGCAACAAATGTAGAGCTGAGAATTCATTGATTCTTAACAGTCAAATTATCTTTTAACATCCAGTCCTTTAACAGCTCATTCCAAATAATAGCATGGCTAAAAGTAATATACAGAAATGATGTCACATCTACCACCGTCTCTGAGTTAGTGTTGACTCATCCATGGTCACCACATGTCCTCATTTAGTGTCCAAGGTTCTTTGTCAGGAATTTGATATTAGTAATGATGGTTTCTTTCTCAACAGTGTTGGGTCCATTTGAGGTTAATATTATTCACCACCTGGTCACTGGTCAGCTTGCTGTTAGAGCTAAAACAAGTTAAAACGAGCTTGAGGCCATGCACAGCTGGGCATGCAGGGAGGCCTTGCAGGCTGCTGGCTACACAGGGCCTGTGGCCTCTTGCTAGCAATGGCCATGCACTGCCTGTATTGCCTGCACAGGTACTATGTGTTGGTCTGTCCTTGGGAGAAGGACTACCTGTCTCATGTTGAATTTTGAGGTAGGTAGAACACCAGCTGTGTTTTTAACTGAGTAACTCTCCTCTTTTTTTTTTTTCTTCTCCCTTTCTTCCTTGGGAGCAAACATTTACAGATGCTGTGTAATGCAGTGCCTAAAATCAGTACCTAGCTAAAGTCTGAAAATATAGTTAGGACTAGAATCAATATATACCAGTGCTAGCTTTTCTTGCAGGGTGAAACAGAGCCTTTTAGGTCTGATGTGTATAGGCTTTACATGAGGATTTGCTTTTTCCTTGTGTTGGAGGTTAGTGCTACTGCTGTCACAAGCAGGAGGTTGCTAGGTCCTTCCAGACCTGTGCTCTTCTGGACTTCAAGTTAGAGATGAAATAAGGATTTAGGTTCGCTGCTGATTCTAGATTGGCCTTAGGCACTTCTAATTTCTTCCTGATGTTATGGTATTTAATGTATTTAAGAGTGTAAGGTACTCACCTACGTGGAATGTGAATGCAAATCATGGTGGCTGAATACAGAATCTCCAAAAGCAAAGTCTTTAGCTGTGTGTATCTCAGGACCTGTAGCAGCAGTAATTTGCTGTTTGAGAGACTAGTAATGTGCACCCTCAGGAATGAGCCATCTTCAGACACTTTGATGGTGAAAATGGGTGGGCATATGTCAAAGGCAGCTACTAAATTGAAATGAAACGGGAGAAAGCTGTAATGTCTTGCATGCTGAAACAATCTGTGAGGGAAGCACTGTGGCTTTCAGCTTACTGCTTTTCCCATTTTCCCTTGGCGGGTTAGAGCTATTTTTAAACTCAGTATCTTTTAAATAATGCATAAGTTAACAATAGAGACTTATAGTACTGGAAAAAAAAACACAAGTGAGTTTAAAATAACCCAGAAAATCCTACCCTGACTGCTTCCAGGAGGGTCTCTGAGACAAACAGAGTACGTGTGTCTGTTCAGTTTCCAGGCATCTTCTGCAAAATTCCATTTTTAGAGCAAATCTCCCGTCTTTGAACTCAGATCTTTCATTTACAAAGCGCCTTCCCAATCAAAACAACTGAATAAATAGTATGATGAGAGAAGTACACCAATCTGTGGGCCGTATGTTTTGACACAGCACAGCCCAGTCTGGTTGTACTTTAGCATCTTTTTGTGTCGGGCGTGTCAGGAAAGCCCTTCTCTGAGAACTGTATGCATGAATGGTTTGACTGAACAGTGCAAGTGTTGCTTGCTGTGCATTTTCAAGCAGCATCAGATAAACAGTCTATGTGTTCAATGGCTATTGTGTGCATGGGGAGCTTAGGTACCACGGTTGGTGTAAGCATGTGAAAATGAATAAGACCTGAAGCACTGAACAGTTGCTCCAGGAAAGATGGTAGCAGGGGTAGTTAAGCCTGTTTGCAGTGGCTACGCTTTGTCTGCGTGGATGGCACACATCCATGGTGTAGGAAGAAGGGAAAGCAGTGGCTGGGAATGTCGTCACTGCCAGAGCAATTTATCTGGCCCTGGTTGTTCTGAGAAAAAGGGTTGCAGGGATTGAGCTGCTGGGCAGATTAATTATCCTGGCAGCTCACAGAATTTGTAACCTCTGTGGTCATGAGGACACTGTAAGCAACAGAAGCCTCCGCTTTTGTGTGAACCATGCCAGGAGGCAGAGAAGAGCAGAACTGATTTCAGTTCCTCTTACTTGTTTACCTCAAGTGGTCCTGCATCTGCTCTGGAGGAGCCAGCCTGGTGTGCCCAGCGGGGGCACGCACAGGGAGCTTACAGATACTGAAATTAAAGACATTGAAATTAAGAATGTAGCAGGTGCTCTGGGTCAGCTGCTTTTCTCATATCATCTGTCTAGATCTACTTTTGCTAATGAGATCTCTAACTGAAGCAAAGGGAGAACATCTGCTTTCAGTGATCTTTTTGTCTTTATTTCCTAAAATGTGAACTCTAATGATCTTAAGGGGGAAAGGAGAGAGAAACACGGAGTATTTAGGGAGCCGGTATCAGTCATGTAATTTTATTCCTTTTCACTTGTGTCAAATGCTTTTATACCATCATGTAGGCAGTAATAAATATTCATGTGGGTGGAAAGATAGCACTTTTTTTTTTTTCAAGTACATTTGGAAATAATTTTCTCTTTGGTTGTCTGAAAAATTACAGTTCTTTGCTGGTTTTCAGATGCATTATTTTAATACTGTCCAAGTTATTTTGGGTGAAATAGCTAATTGGAACTGTTTTACAATTGTAAGATTTCTCTCTCTCTTTTTTTTTTTTTTTTTCCCCCCTATCTTTCTTTTAATTTCAGGAATCTGTAATATAGAGGATGTTTGCTGTTGATTGTCCTTGGAAGAGACAAGTTATTAATTTATGTCTGTTATTGAGGCATTAATGAGTTATAGGGTTTAGAGAAATAGAAGGTCTACCAGCATGTTAGTCATAGCCCAATAATTGATAAAAGTGAAAAAAGAAAACCCATCAACCTGATTACCACCATTGGAAGTACTTTTCAGAATAATATTTGTAATACCTTCTTACGTGAATGCATTGAATTTTTAACTGGATTTTTGGAGGGATGATTGACAGCAGTGAAAATTTGTGATATCTGGTGAATTTATGAAGTGATGTGTGTAGCATGTGAATTTTTAGAGGATTATTGGTCATGGTGTCGAGGGGAGAGCTCTGAGTTTTAGGATGAATCTGGGGAAAGTTGCAGAATGTAGTATTTGATGAATAAGGGCTGTAGTCAAGAGTATGTGAGCCAAGTACAGTGCCCTTTGTAGATGTGAAGATTCCTTGCGAAGAAGGGATTGATCTGACTTCATCCTACAAACTATGTTTTTGTAGGACTACATGTGTGCATCTCCTTCGAGTATTTGTCTGCATATACTGCATGTGCACTTCAAATAGTGAGCGTAGATGGGTTGTGTATTTTATAATCCCACAGGGTGCACATGTGTCTTGTCTTTCCTTCTGTTGCAAGCCTGAGGACATAAAAGGTGGTGCATGCTTCCTGCTGTGCCTCTCATTCAGCTTTGGCAGATGACCGTGATTTTGGATTCCCATGTGGTCTGCAGCTGCTCCCAGTGTCTCTTCTTTTCCTCCCCTCCACTCTCCCTCTTCTTGTGTTGGAGTCTTTTTCCATCTTCCAGGTTTTTGCTGCTGCTGATGTGATGCACGATGTTACGCTGGTCTCCATCATGTAGCCTGCATGCAGAAGTCACACTGTACTTCAGCTTTTCCAGGTTGCCTTGCTTCAGGTGGAGCACTAATGGTTGTTTAGGTGAACTGCATCTCAAGGTCAAATGTAATTTGTAAGATTTTATTCATTGTCTGACCCACGAAGATGCTTTAGACCGGACTTTAAGTTAACCCTGAGAACAAATCCTTGGCCTCACTGTCTAGTTCCAGAGTGCAGGACTGTGCACTAAAGCTCTGAAGGAGTGCATCCCTTCAGGCTCAGAAAGTGCATCTGTGGGAATGTTTCCCAAGAAAGAAGACTGTCTCCAGGGTCATCAGGAAGGCTTTCTTCCCTTTTTGTTGCTTCCCATTCTCTGTGATCTTCGAGGCTCATGGCAGCAGTGTCTATTTTCAGGAAGCTTCTCTCTCAGGGCATGGTCTGAAGTTGATGTCGATGGAAAATGTGCATTTCAGCAGACAGCACTGTGGATGACTTTATGACCATGCTTGAGCCGGTGCCTCAGCCTTAATTAATCTGCTAGCATGGCATCTTGCACCTACTGAGTCTGGTTTCTTCAGTGGTACTGCCTTGCTTTGATTAACGAGTTGGAAGAAATTATTTCATACAGCCTTCTTGTATATACGTAGACATACTTTAAAAAGTTATTTTTTCTAATGTAGATTAAAATGAAACCTGCTGTTGGTGTGTTTATTGTTTTAAATGGAAAGTCCTCTAGTCCTTGAAGATCTCGGAGGTGCAAATCCGCTTCAGAGCCCCAGCCGGCTCTGGTCAGGTCATGGCAGAAATCTGCTTCCATCTGTAAGACAAATGTTTAGGCGTCTTAGCAGTTTCCGTTAAAATTCTGTCTCATTGGTTTTGGAGCTATGTGAACTGTGCTGTGATCTTTTAAAGTCCAGTGATAACCTGTGTTCTCATCAAAACTAAAATAAATAATGATGTAATGTTAGGGTGGTTTTCCAAAATCTTATCCAACTTATCAGCTTTTCTGGAAAAAAAAACAAACAAAAACAAAACCAAATAACAAAAAACAAAACCAATAAAGATGTTTGGGATTTGTTTTGGCCATAGTTTCATTTTTCCTAGGTAATAACAGAAAGGAAAACAAAAACATGTTCTGAAGTACTGTAAGAGTTTTTGAAGTCTTGCTTTAAAAATAACAAATCATAATTTAGAACATTTTAATCATTTTTAATGTAGCAAATTAATATACCTGTGTGCTCCTTATTCTTTTGGTTGTATTCTTTTCCTGAAAAACTTTCCTTTTTCTTCCTGAAAAACATTACGTTCTGCGTTTCATTCATTATCTGGCGTGCTCTTAGTACGCAGTCACTGACTTTTCTTCAGTCATAACGTAGGGATCTTCCCTGCACATCTCTGAAAAACTTAAATTTGAAACAAGAGTGTTATTGTGCTTTTGGAAGTGATATTTTACAAGTCTGGGATAGTAACTTATAATTTTTTTCCACGTCCTTTTATAAACCCCTATCAATAGTTCTGCTAAATTATGCATTTGTATCCTGGGTAAATCGCTTATTTTGAATTGTTTTCCTATTCTTTATAACAAGTTGCTCATTCAGGCAAGATGAATAAGATTCTATTTTGGTGTGTTTCTCTTATTTAAGTATCTTTGAAGATTAAAAAAGGAATTGCTTGGGGAAGAAAACCCATTTGGAAAAAAATGTTAATATGCTTACTTGTTTAACTAAGGGGTCTGGTATTTTTATGTTGAATTACTGCTAGTGAACAGAAACTGTAGTGATAAAGGGTAAAGCATGTGTGGAAGTTATGGTCTGTGTACGGCATGACAAGGATGGTAACAAAGCATTCATCCTATGGCCCTTTTTATGTTTAAAATACATTGGGAAAATAAATGAAAGGATTCCAGGGATACAAATTATTATACTTAGAAATGCATAATCACAGCAACATAGTGCAGGCAAATGCCTTTAAATGTTTGAACTGTGTTAAGGTAGAGGAGAGGGAGTGTGGTGACCGTACAGCCTAGGAAGCTTCCTTCGGCTTTGAGGTATACATGGTTTGGAGTGGTGATGGGAAGAGGAGAAGGGAGAATGCTGGCTCCTGGAGCACCTGCCAAGTGCAAACCACTGCTCCTAGCTTTTTAAACTTTGTCTGTATCTCTTGTCACCATTCTGAGGTGACAGTGTGATAGTGTAAACAATACTTAGTCCATCCTCTATTGTTTCTGTTGAGTGCCTGGCTGGGGTTCTGCCTTGCTACTGAAGGAGCAGTTCCTGTGCTCTTCTGCACACCAGTCCTTTCAAGTAGCAAATCCCAGTCTACATTTTCATAATAAATGTCACCTTCTGTTTCATTTTCTGTGAATGAGAATAAAGCACATGTGATTCAGGCATGCGCACCTATCAGTGCTCATAGACACATTCTCGTAATCTGAAATTAAGCTGATGTGCATGGTTGCCTCATCTCAGAGGGTTCGCTTCATTCAGGGGCTGAGTGCCCTCAACTGCTGCTCATTTAAACAGGAATTGGGAGCCTTTATTTAGCGCAAATTGATACTTCAGTTCTTGCAATCTTAACTTTATAAGTCTGAACACTGCCATAGTCCCATGTGTGTTTTCTAGCAGCTTGCAGTACCTAGAATAGCACTTCTTCAGTTTCTGCTATTCAGTTACCTTATTCTAAGTTGAAAACATTTCCTCTCTTCACCTTGCCCTTAGTGTATGCTTTCTGCTGATATTATATATTAATTCTGCAAATGCATTATTTAACTACAGAACATTTTAGGCTGCAAGCTGTTAAAAAGCAAAGTAGTGTATCAAAGGCTGCTTAAGTTACAGGAAAATGCATTTAATCTTATTTTCATTTTCTTAAGTATATTATTTTTCTACTATCTCAAGATATGGATTAAGTCTTTATAGATAATGTATCATTGCATTTCAGGAGTTTTCTAGTGCTTGTGATGCTAAATTGAGTTGTGTTAAATGTGCTTTAAAACCAAGTGTTTCAATATAAAATACAAAAACATTTGGATAGTTTCTGTTATTCTGTGTTATTCCTGACTTCCACAGTGAAAAGCTGTAGGGTGTATTGTATCTAAATGAAATGAGCTTTGCATATGCTGCAACTCTCTGTGAGAAATTTGTATTTACTCCAGAGACTGTGTACCTCCATGAAGAGAAAGTCAGTTGTGTTCAGAAAAGAGCTATGCTCTGTTAAACTTTGTTTCCCTTTAAAATATTTCATAAGAAAGTGTAAGATAGGTCAGCAAGTTTTAATGATGACAGACACTTCTTCTAATGCAAAAGTGGTCTTTTCTCTGCTCTTATAAGCCAGAATACTCAGCTGTTGTGCAAAGCGAACTTCCTTTAGGAAACGATACAGATGTTGGAAGAGCTGAAATCCATCCCTTCTGCAGTGTCACTCATCTGCTGTTTGGGTGTAACCATGTATTCCCACAAAGTGAGTTCCCATGAAACTTGGGTGTCTTTCTAGGGTTCCCATCCACATAGTTATTCTCTTGTTTTCAGTGTTTTCATGCTTATGTATTTTTCTCCTGAACTCTCTATCTCAAATGCTTCATCTGTATTCTGTTGTTTAAACAGGAACAGACTGATTTTTAAAAGCGCTATGTATTAATACCCTCTGCTTTTTTAATAAATTTTGGCTCAAAATTTGTCATGCATAGGTTCTGGGGAGAAAATGTCAATCTGGGAGCAAAGAGAAAAGTTAACTGGCAGTAGGTCCAGGAGACCTGCTTTGATTTAAAGCGAGGCCTGTTATATCTCAGATACACAGACATTTTTCCAGTTAGCTTCTTCCTTGCTTCCTTTAGTCCAATGAATCCTTTGTACAGCAGAGTGGAAATGATGGAATTGTTGATGCCAACCCCAGAATAGTCTGAAGAGCAGTGATGAGTGCACACTTATAGAAACAAGCAAATTGGGGCTGTGAATTGGAATATGCAGGGCTATGTGAGTCTTTCACTATATGTTTTGAAAATAAGTGCTTCATCTGTTATATTTCTGATCAAAGTTTCAATTTGGAAAAGTTATGGGACTTTTAAAAATAATATATTTGTTGAAAAATTCCTGTCCAGCATTAAGAAAGATCAAATTTGCAAGGCATCTGAGATGTCTCAGACATCGTTATCTGTTCTTGTGATCTACTTCTCAGGATACTGTGAAGCAGAGTTATATGCATCTCCACACAACACTGGTCTGTAAGGAAAACAAACATAAAGGGAAAAATTCTAGCTAAGGCTTTCCTTAAATTCAGACACTTTACTTTTGAATTGTGCTTTTTATAAAGCAATAAATGTTTCTATTTATGCCAGTCAGTGTTGAGATGGCATCACCTCTCTCCAAACACTGTCAGCTGTGTGCAGAACCAATTAGCCCATAAGGAAAGCATCACTGTACGTGTCTGTGATTTAAGAAACAGCTGTATTTATTGTGCTAACTTTCATTTTAATACTCCAAATATTAAGATAGAATGCTGCAGATTTCAGTCGTCTCAGCAATCCTTAGCAGATGCACTAAAACTACTCCTGTGAAGAAAACATTACAGGATTGATTCATTGCTAGTATCTCTGTAAATATGAATGTCTGTTCTTGTGAGAGAAAGAGAAATTTATGATAGATATGCATATAACCCTGTAACACTAATACCTTAATAGCCATGACTATCTTTGGAGATTGACTTGCTGTAAATTTAGCTCTGTTAAATTCTACAATAGGATATGGAGCTTTTGGAAAGCTTTTCTTGTCCTGCAAACCACATTACCCTCCCTGATGCTTGTACATCAATGCATTGCACTGTGGAACTTGTGTCTTCAATTCAGATTTCATTGTAAGAAACACATGACATGTTAGAAGGTTTATTTTTAGAAACATGAATTATTTAAAGAATTGAGCAAGATTCTAGAAATATGTAGTAAGGAGGATAATAAGGATATCCGTATACATTCCTGTGCCGAAGAGAAGAATGCAATATTGAATGTATGCTCATCAGTGTGAGACTTAATTACAGGTAGTACTGCTGTTTACTTAATTAGTGTTTGCAAAACTGTGCATGCAGTTGCTTAAAAACTGATGAGCACTGTTGTAAGAGGCTCTTGAGCTCTGCACTGAGGCCCTGGTTTGCCCTCTCAGGGGTGTTCCACACCTGGCTGTGGGCATGGTGAACACAGGTGCTGAACCAGGAAAATGATCTCCCAGGACCTCTGCAGTTTTGGGCTTCTGCACAGGTGATTGGGGTGGGAGGCTACAGGGTCATACTTTGCCCAGGGGATCAACCCTCTCTCTTCACATACTGTGCAAAGGAAGTACTGCGGGGACCAGACTCCCAGTCCTGCTCACAATTTCCATGCGACTCAGCAGAGTGGGTTTCTTTGTCTCTTTAAAATGCCCATCCACACCCTTGCTCAGCTGCAGAGGTTCCTCTAGGACACCAGGTTAGCTCAGGCTGAGGAGCTGGGGTGCATCTCTTGTTAAAACAATGTCAGCACATTGCTGAGATGCCAAGCAAAGATGACAGGAGATATGAAAGTAGTTTTCTTATAGAAATGCTTGTTCACATTCAAACTCATCACTCGCTGGAGCAGAACTTTAATTACAAGCAGCTCCACGCTCAGATGCAGACCACAGCTCGAGCCACCTTTGTGTGACCATAGCCCTGGCTGGCCAAGTGGCTTTACAGTCACTGGGCTTTGCGGGCCCCATTGGCCTGCTGTGCTTTGCTTCTAATTTGTGGATACATGACCTAACCTTGTATATGCAACCTGTGCTGGGCGAAAGGAAAGAAGTGCAAAAGTGACAGTGACATCTGGGCTGCTGATGAGCTCCCTATTTCCTGTCACTTTTTGCAGCCAGAGGCCTTGTGATGAGGTGCTGTAGAAGGAGGAGCCATTGGGGGGGTCTTAGTCAAAAGCTGTGACAGAATACATTGCTCTTTAGGGCAGGTTTTTTGTTCATTCATGGCTCTTTACTGCCCTACATTTAAATTGCTGGCTTGCATCTTTAGACATTCTTTTTTTTTTTTTTTATGACAGAGATCTAACTTTGTGAAAATTAACTTACTTCTTGATCTCAGTTACATCCAGCTTTTCAGAGAAACTTTGACTTGGAACTCTTTGAAAAAAAACAAGGTGTATGGCAGAACTGCCAAATACATTCCTGCTCACTTAAATGTCTCGTAGAGTTGCTTTTGTAGTTGTCTTTTAATTCTTCCTGCAAGATGTGCTATGCTGCACCACGTTCCAAACTATTTGATGCCATAGTTGCCAAATTCAAGAGAACATAATTTTCTGAGTCTTCTAGAGCTGAGGTAGCAGGTACACAGCCTGACCTGCAGAAAACAACATAATCCTGGAAAAAATTCCTGGAAGGGATAAGTAACCTTTCAATGAGGGAGTCAGTCCTTTCAGAAGTGATAACTGGAGTTGGTGGGCTCAAGTATGAATCATACCTTTTTGTCCTTAAGAAAATACTTGCCGCTATCTTAGAAAGCTATCCTGATTTTATAAATGGATATATAAGGCATATATGAGAGACTACAGGAAAAGACAGAGTGGTCATAAGGATTTGTATTATGACAAAAGGAAGATTTTGAATCTTTGGCAGCATGAAGTCCACTTCATAGAAGTCAGTAGTAAGCACTCTGGAGGTGTAAGGGTGATGGTTTCAGTTTAAGACTGCTTGGAAAGAATGCTTCTTGGGCCAAAGAACAGTATGCACTGACTGCAGCCTTCCAGCTAAGAGTACGTTCCTTCTGCTGCTCAGGTGGCAGAATGAAATGTTGCAGGTGGTTTATTGTTGAGCATGGCTGAATAAAATATGTCCAATTCTGAAAACGTCTGGTAAGACATTAGACACACCAGTGAGCATGATGGAGAAAGCAATTTGGTTTGTGTTCTGAGTCAAGAGAGGTAGCATGCAGTCTGCTATTTTCTAATTGTAAGAATCTCCAAGCAGAGTATTCTGCAAACAAGGCAGCGAATTGGTTTTGATTTAGGACAGGATAGAAATGGAAGACGAGAGTAAAAGGACAGAAAAAGGAAGGATAGCAATAAAGGATTCCAAAAGATGAAGGAGCATGAGCTGACAAATAAGCGAAATTGGATGTGTAATGCATCGTGTATTGCTGACAGATGCCTCCCAGGCATGTAAAATATGTACTGGATACACTTATATGGATATGTAGCTTATAGAGGATCTTTCTCCATATATGTATATGTACATTCATTTCATATGAATAAACCAGCTGCAAAGCTTAAGATTTTGTTTATAACTTTGTAACCAATCCGTGCATCAGAGGAGGCAGCTAGCAGAGAGCTGCTGACTGCTGTTGCTCTGTGCAGCTGTTGTGGGGTACGCAACGAAATATGAACCATCTATTTAAAAGCAATCTTGTGCCAATATGTGGAAAATAGTTTTCATCAAATAAGCACAAATGTTTTTTTCTGAGTTTCAATAAATGTCCTTGGATAGAAAGGTAATTTTAAAATACCAAGTTAATGGATTCATTTTATCTTAAGGGATCAGTGACAGCAGTTAAGCACAGAAGAAATGAAACTGCGTCATACCAATGCCCATCTGTCCCAGTATTGGCGACGAAAGATGCTGTGAGAGAGCACATGGGCTCTGCCACGTTCTGGGTCCATTCCACTGCCGCCTCCCAACATCCATGGCATTAAGGATGCCAGGAGGCACATTGCTGCCTCTTAGTATCTGTTTATGAGCTTGTTACCGGTGACTGTCTCTATTCCCTTTTCTGTTTCTGAAGCACCTTTGGATACTGTCTGCCTGAACAACCTCCTGCAGAAACGTGTTGCAAAGCTTGGCACAGTGCTACCTCCGTTTGAATTAAACTACTAATTTCTTCAGGTGTTTCCTAGTGATGCAAAATTAGGTGAATAACAGCTTGAAGTTAATTTTCTCTATGATTCACATTATCTTACCTACCTCTGTCTTATCTCCCCCTCCTCACTTTATTTTCTGTTATCCAAACTGAAGTGCCTTTTGAGCTTAGAGAGAATCATTTACCAGTAGGTAACACACAGAGAGGCCAAATATCCTGCTGGGTCATCAGCAATACCAGAGATGTCTGGCAAACCAGACAGGTCCTACTTGGAACAGTGTTAGCAAATGGTTTTTTTGTCTCTCTGAAGCTAGCTGTCCTCTTGCATTGTACATGGCAAATGAAGATTGATAACTGTAAGTTTGGGGAGCTGTGATAATTCCTTGGACAGTGGTTAAGTGATTGGTGTTGTCTCAGCATCTGGCTCCTGAGGATTCGATGGTGAAGGGTCTCTTGTCTTCCCAGTCTTCATTCATTTTTACTATGAGTGATGAATTTTATTTCACAAAGCTCTGTGTCATTTGTTACCTGTGGATGTTCTGTGAGATTTTCCTGGTAATGCAGACTGCTTCTTCAAGAGACTGCTTTCACAACCTCTCCTGACTGTGCATTTTGGATTTGTTTTGCATTATTTCAGACTGCAGCTCTGGGTCACCCACAAACGTGGCTGAGACCTTTGACTTCTAATCCAGAATGTGCTATTAAAACACACTTTCCTTATTAAAGGAGAGAAGTTACGGTGGTGGAGCAGGTACCTTTAATTTTAGTTTCTTGCTCTGGAATTTGGCTACAATTCTAGATATTTTTCACTTCGTGATTCATTTTTCCTTAACCCTTATACCAATAATAAGCTTTTTTTTAATGTCTTTGTAGTTTCAAACCTGTTTCCACCTTCCTGAAGTTTTAGCAGATTGTCTCCATCAGAATAACTTTTAGAAGCTAATTAATTCCTAGACTTAAGGTTTATAGTCTTTTCAGTTAAAGCTGTTTTTAGGAAAACCCTCTTCTAAGGTTCACTCAGGTTTGTTCTGTGAACAAAAGTAGAAGTAGTGGTAACCATTTTTTCTTCTGGGCTCCTTTCTGAAGCATTTCAGATACCTGCACAGTTGATGCTTTTATTTAACAGTAAAAAGAAACATCTCAATAATTTTTCAGTTACTGTGTGCTAATACACACAGCTCAGAAGATACTGTTCTTACTACGTACTATATAAACATTTCTTGAGGCATGAGTGACGCTTCAAATTTCAGGATAAAATGCAAGTTATAAGAGCAAGACCAGATAATCACAAGCTTAAGGGGGCAATTTTCCCAAGTGCTTATGGAAAAAATGACAGCATAGCAGGGGCACGTTTTGCTGTCAAGAAGGATGCACATTTTAGGATGGATGTGTTCAGTGTTAGTGCCAAACTATAAATGCAGCCTCGAGAGATGCTGACTCCTATGCTCGTCTTCTTTGGCATCATGCAGAAGCGGGAAGCAGCAGCATGGAAATGCTGCTGGGCAGCACAGGGTGATGGGCTGGGGATTAGGAGCGTGGCCAGGGAGAAGGGGACCTGAGGACAGAGGAGGTGGGTATGATGGTGGGGAATATGGAAGGAAATGATAGAAATGGGCGGGACCATCAGCATCATTTGCCTGCTTTGTACGCCTGTTTTATGGAGCTGAAGGTGGTTTTCTTGGTGGGGGTGTTTCTTGTGTTTTTTTTTTTTGTTGTTTTTTTTTTTTTTTAAATGATATTAACATTAGTAATTTGATTGCATTTAAATTGCAATTTAAAATGGACTTTGAAACTGTTAGTGAATTCAGAGCTGCTTTGGGTGTGTGTTATTGTTCTTCTTCATTTTGGATACAGAGCTGTATTCAGATTTCACTGAAATATAGTGAAAAGAAATACGTGGTGAAATATTGTAACTTCCTAACTGCAGAAATTAAAGTATAAACTCTTTTTCCTCTGGAAAGCATAAGCAGTATCTCTTCATTATCATGTACCACATCTTACAGTAAGAAAGTTCTGATCTTAGAATCATAGAATCATAGGATGGTTTGGGTTGGAAGGGGCATTTAAGATCATCTAGTTCCGACTCCCTGCTACAGGCAGGGACACCTCCCTCTAGACCATGCTGCTCATAGCCCTGTCTAGCCTGGCCTTGAGTGCTTCCAGGGAGGGAGCACCCACAACCTCACTGGGCATCCTGTGTTCCAGTGTCTCACCACTCTCACAGTAAAGATTTTTTTCCTAATAACTAGTCTAAATCTACCCTCTTCCAGTTTAAAGCCATTTCCCCTTGCCCTGTTTCTACCTGCCCTTATAACAAGTCTCTCTCCAGCTTTCCTGCAGACCCTTTCAGGTTCTGGAAAGGAGATCAGACTTAGAATTGCAGAGATTGAAAAGGACAGGCCAAGAAGTCCACGGTGTGTTAACTGTAAATGGATGGTGGCACCACCAAGTGCGCAGTGGCAGCTGGATGCAGTAACAGCCCATGTGCACAAGGCTTGCCCAACATCAGGGTAAAGCCGCACCAGCCTGAGCCTTGAAACTACCACTGCTGCTTTCCAATTTTAACTTGCAGCTTTTGTTGTATCCTCTCTCCCTCTTTAAGCTAGCAATGGGAACAATGTGAAATTAATAAACAAGAATGCCTTCCACCTGCTTAAATCTTTTCCCAACAAGAAATGAAGGAGCCATGCTGTTCCTAAGCCAGAATGTGCTATCTGGCTGTGGAGCTTCATGTATGATGCTGGCAATGGAGGCTCAGGGCTGGAGGCTTGCTCTGCAATTTGGTGTTTGCAGTAGGATTCAGAGCAGTCATCATAGTATCCCATTGGCAAATTGGTTGTTAACGGATAAAGGCATTAAGTGTATTTTGAGTCAATTGGAATTAAAGATCTTAGAAGTCCTGGAGAGGAAAAATTTGAGCAAACATTATTTGGAAGAAACTTCATCAGATGTTTATGCTTTGTATCATTGTTGCTGAAATGTGAAATTAAGCTCCAGGAAAGGACCGAGATTGGCTGCGACTCAGCATTTGTGTAAATCCCTTGAGGACTCAACCCATTTTTAAGTCTGTAATTTTTTTTTTGGATAAAGTCTTTAATAGTCCGTAGGAGTAGAAGCATTACAAAATAATTGCTTTCTTCTTTCTCCCATTCTTGTTAGCAGTAGCAAGAGCAGAAAAACACAGTAAGAATATTTAAAAAAAAAAAGAGAAGCTTCAACAACCAGCAGTGATTTTCTCCATTGTTTTTTTGTTCCACCACATAAGTAGTGTGAGAACCAATGCTATATCAAAGAGAAACTAACACATTTTGATGTGCATTTGGTTAAATTAACAGATACAGTGATGAAATTAACTGTCCATATGAAAAGAAATTCAGCATTTCTTTCGAAGGGAAAGATAGGATGAAAGTTTTAAAACCTTGGCTATTAAAGCAGATATATTCATGGAGCAAAGAGGTAGCCAGTACCTCTTGAAGTGCAAGGAGAGATTGTGTACAAGCAGAGAAAGGGTGTCTGGATAGTCATAAGGATAAAGGAGAATTAATGTCAGATACAGGAATCTGCTGGCTAAGCGGCCTTCTGGAGTTTATTATGCTGTATTGTTTTTGTTAGCTCACTCATGGCTGATAGTGAATCTGTATTAGGAATATAGTGTAATGCAAGGTAATGCAAATAGTCCCTTTTACTGAGTGGCGGAGAGAAACATCCCTTCTGCTCCATCATTTGGTTTTCTTTCTTGATCCTTGTTTCATGATAATCAACCTGCCTTTTCTTCCTGGCATACAAGTTCCAGAGAATTACTTCCCATAGCCATTCCTTGCATATCTGTGAGTCTTGTTAAGAAACTTTTCTGAAAGCAACATGCTGGTAGTTTCCCTTCTTTTACAACATGATTCCCTCTCTTTTCCCTTTTTTTTTTTCTTTTTTTTCTTTTTGGATGTATAAATTCCTCTTATAAACTGATTTATAGCTTGGACCTTTCCAGTTTTCTTAGTAAAGAATCTACGCCATCCGGGAAAAATATTTTGAGAAATTTTCATATCCTCTTGTCTTCAGTACTCAGCAGCACCCATTGTTTTTACTACAGCCCTCTTGAGCAGCAGGCTTCCTTCTCACAACTAGCAGCTGCAACCATCATCTTTAATTGTGGAGTTGATATGCTATCTTGTTAACGCCTCCATCATTTCCCTGAACCCATCGTCTTCTCCTGAATGTTTTTACATACTTGTCAACACTTTTCTACTGGAATTTGACCCACCCTGGCCTTTGTGCTGATTTCAGCTAGAACTCTGTCTTCCTTTTCAGTGATGCATCTTACTTGAGATCTTTCGTTTGATATCCGTGTCTGACAGCAAATTTAATCAGAAATTTCAGGTGTATGTAATAGAGAGTTGTGGAGACAGAAATCAGAGTCAGCAAACAGAAAAAGCGATAAAGAACTCCCACAACATCCAAGGAAGTACCGCAACATTATCAGATATCATGAAAGCAGTCATTTCTAACAATGATGTGCCAACAAAGATGCATTTTAGTACTATGATTTTGAATTCCCTTTATTTCTACCATTCTTAAGTTTGTAATTCTTCCTGTGGTCTCTAAAGAGGTCCCTATCATTTTTGTTTTCCTCCCCCCCCCCCCCCATAACTTTTAGGCTTTCCATCTTCACAGTCTCTTCAACCTGGACAGTTACTTTTTGTTAAAAAGCTGGCAATTTTCCACTTTTTCATCCTTCTCCCCTTGAAAATAAAAGTTTGTTTCATTTCCAGGGATAATTTCCAGTTTGTAATCAATTCCATATTCAAATACAAACTTGTTGCATTTTCCAAGGTACTTTATGGCCTCTTCTTCTTTTGGGTCAGAGTGCTTTGTATTACCCTGTTTTTGTCTTTCTATTTCTTTAAATACATGGCTTGTTCTGTCTTCTTTTCTCTTGCCACTGCAGATTTTTCCTCTTTTCCTTCCTGGATCAGCCTTCTTCTGTTGGGTAGCACATCTATTTCCAAAGTTCATCTGTTTTCCTGGGATTCCAATCCTGTCTTTGGTTTGATAAACCTTGTATCCAAATGTTGTAGTTAATTCAGAGTAGAATTTAAACACAAACTTATGTATATATGTCGTATTGGATAAAGGTACTTTCCTTAATTGAGCCCATTCTCTGTAAGAAAATTCCCCGATTGCCTCCTCCTGTGTGCTTTTGTTGTGACAACTTGGGAGAGTTGGAAGAGCAGAGAGGAGATTTTTTGTTGTTATTCTGTTCTTTTATGTATAAGGTAAAGTGATACAGTTGGACTTGGGCTTCAAAAAAGGATGCTGCTGTAAGCAAAACCAGCTACACTACCTTTCTTGTGTACATTTTAAAAATAATTGAATTGTAGAGGCAGAGTTGCTATTACTATCATAACTTTTTTTTCCCTTTTAAAAGGCATAATTCACACACGCTTTTTTTCCTGTGAGGTGTTTTATTTTTATGTCTTAATATATTC
This sequence comes from Tragopan temminckii, assembly GCA_028571105.1. NCBI lineage: Eukaryota > Metazoa > Chordata > Aves > Galliformes > Phasianidae > Tragopan > Tragopan temminckii. Next base: position 19,747,779 of record JAOWBP010002978.1, read on the forward strand.
AGGTTTTGCCATTCATTTTCAAAGAATTTGTCTCAGTGTCTCAGCAAATGCTTCTGAAAGTCTAATTCCACGTTTTTTTTTGTTTTTTTTTAGATGTTTTTTTTTCCTCAATATTCTACATCCTTGGTATTTGTAAGATTTATTTTCACAGTCTGTAGCTTTCTTACATGTAGATTTTCTTTTTTTTTACAACTAATACTTAAATTGACAGAAGTGTCTTTTAGGATAGATTGGCAGGCAAGCAGAACTATTCTAATTTCATCTCTACCATAGGAAGGAGTTGGATGATTATATTGAAATGCGCGTTACTTTACTGCTGAATCTTCAATGTCTTATGTTGATAAATGATTAAGTGTTTCACTGGAGCTTTTTTTTTATTTTGAAGTAGTGGATTTTACTAAAATTATGCAGTTAAATGCTTCTCTGTTAGACAAATCATTACTGCACATTTGAGGTGATTTCATGAAAGAAGCGTATCTTTTGGTCTAAGCTTCCAAGATTGTGTATAATTATTAGATTGTATCTTAGTTTGCAGTAGCACAGATTGTGTTACTGAATCTGAGAGTATTGTGTTCTTTCATGATAATTTCAGTGTAGTTAGACATAATAATAATAATGTGGTTTGTTGGTGTTTTTTTTTTTTTACTAATAATATATTTCTGGATGTATTCTGCATGCCATGTTTTTTAGGGTATGCTTTAAAAACGTGCTAAACTTCAGACCTGTCATCTGTTTGTAGGCTCTGGGCTTGGTCCCCTAGAGTTGTATAGGCTGAAATGATGGCATTTCCCTCCCAGCCTGGTTCATTTCAGGAACCGAGACACCCATCATGAACCTTGAGGAGGAGGAGGCTGCCAGCAGGTCTCCAGCCATTCTCAGCCCTTTCCTCTCTCCTTTTATTTCTGTTCCAAAATAGATAAGCAGGTGGATGAAACAGATGGACCCTTCTAGGAGTCGTGCTCCTAAACATAACTTAAGGGAACTAAGTACATCTATCCAAGACATGGTGGCTGGGAGAAGAACCCTGACTGCTGGTGACTCTGGTGCTGGGCACTGGGGGACCCTGCACAGCCCTGAGGAGAAACTGGGCCCTGCTGGGGCAGGGCGGCACAGCTCAGGGTGGAAGAGCACTTGGCCCACTTGTTGGCACAGGCCTCAGGCAAATGCTGAGGGGGAAGCATAAATGGACAGCGTGTGTGAAGCTTCCCCAGAAAACTTTTCCCAGACTCAAAGTCTCCCATTAGGAAATTTGTTAGCATCCTTCTTTTTACTGCCTGTGTTGCTTGTGCTCAGATACAAATACAAAGCCTTTGTTTTAGCAGCCAGTCTCCATTTACTCATTGTCAGTCAATGTGTATTTGAGGTTGTAGCAGCATTTTCTACAGCTTAAATGGCTACCTTCACGCACTGGTGTACAAATCCTGGTGCATTTGAATCCCCTTACAATTCACATGTTTTGCCAGACTCCAGGAGCTCTCCATTCCCCGTTATCTCATGGGCCTTTATTTGCTTTCAGGTAATGGAACTTTCTGACAAGTATCTGCCCAGAGCTTTTGAGAAGAGATCTCCTTTGGTCAGTGTTGTTAATCTTACCTCAAATTGGCTAGAAATAAGTCTTCTTTCATGCATTCTGGGATGACAGGTATGTTTTTCAGGAAGACACCCTATTGATCTGGCAGATCTTTTTGCCAAAGCAAGTGCAGTCACAGCTCTTCTCCTTTAGAAACCAGGTCCTCCAAAACAATGTTAGAGAAATTCCCTTTAGCCCTTAAGTGCATGAATTTGCTGTTTATACAATTGAATTTTATACTCCTTGTAATATCCAGTCTTGAACATCATCCAGCTCTTTCCTGTGGGAATTTTTTTCAGTTGGTTGTCTTCTTTCCAACTTAGCATTATCAGCATATTTCCTTAAGAGTGCTCCTGGTTTTTGTGCCTGGGCTGTTAATAAAAATGTCGGGTTGGCATTTCATAGGATCCATACTTCAACCTTCTGCCACGTGGGACTTGATCTGGGCAGTCACCAGTGCCTGTCTGAGCAAAATGTCCATGGCCTGGCTGCCTGCTTTGCCAGGCTGCGGTTCTGGGAAGCTGAGTGCACTGCACAGTCCCAGCAGCACCCACCACCCTCTGCCCTCACCCCTCCTGTATCCTTACTGTCCTTCAGCAACGGCACCCTGCAAAACCAAAGGGCTGTCAGGCTTTCCCAGCTGCTCAAATCTCAGCTCTGCTGCTCTGTGCCAGTTCCTGCCATCCTTCGCCTCTCACACCCCTGGTGTTTTTTTGTTGGAAGGAACAACATGCAGATTAGCCTCTCCTGCATAGGAGGTGGTTTGTGCTCATCACCTCGTGTCCCATAGGTCTGCAAGTGTTTTGACGTGCTTTCTTCACCAGTTCAGTCACCTCTTATGTGGAACAATATCAAATCTTCATGCAAACTTTATCCAGGTGAAATTCTGAAATTTCTGAGATTGTTCAATGAATTATCTGGTGGAGAAGGTATTATTTTGCCTAGAAAATAATTTATGAGGGCCTAACTGGTTTAGCATGAAATGTCTTAGTGTGCATTTTGCTTATATGTGTTTGCCTCAGATCAAAGTACTTTTTCTCTTTAGTGTTTGAAAACTGTCTACTTTTAAGGCTGGATTTGTTGTTGTCCAGCTCATTTTCCTCTGATGCCATGAGAGCCTCAGGGTTTGCAGAGAGGGCACACAGGATTTCTTCCTGCACAGGCCTGCCTGTGGCCAAAGGATGGCTTGGCTCCAGCCATCCACCTTCACACCTGCAGTGGAGCAGACCTGCTGTGAGCCTGCCCTTGTGGCTGGTGGCTTCATCTGCCCATCTAGCACAGTGCTGTGAGTACACTTGTGGGATGCGTTTTGGTATTACAGGGACATTTCATTACTATGCTGTTGTGTCCAGCTGCTGGAGGCAGCTGCTATGTTCACTCCAGTGCAACCTGCTGTGGTAGTGCCTCCAATTGGTTTCTCACTCTTCTGTGGTTGGTTTTGGTTTTTTTTTCCCCACTTAATTTCCTTACTGTTCTCTTCAAACAACAAGCAGAAAAGTTTCTTCAATTAAAACTGTTATCAGTAGATGGCTTTGAACATTCCATAAAGAAAAAGCCTGTTTTCTTGCCTTCTGATATTAAAAACCAGTGTATCCCATGCACTGTGTAGCTCCATTGGAGGTGGCTGTTTCTGTGATTTTTATGAACGTTTTAGGAGTATCCTGCAGTTTTTGCCCTTTTCAAATGTAAATGTTTAATCATTGCTTGCTGAGAGAGCATGCAAGAACACATGCATGAGGTTTATGGCTCTTTTTTCTTATTCTTGCAGTGATCTGCTGTCTTCTGAATACCTTGAGAGGCATATCGAGCAAGGTGGAAAGGCAGTGGAAGTTAAAGTAAGAGTCTCCTTTTTATGCTTTGCATTTTTCAATTTGCTTTGCTTTTGATGTTAATGTAAACTCATTTTCTTAAAGGGAGAGATACCTGTTCTTTGAGGCAGTTTACTCTTCTGAAGCAAGCATGTTTTATGTCTTCTAAGTTTTCAGCTTTCTTATACATGAAAAATCTAGTACATTAATGTTTATATCAGAATGGTATCCATGAAAAATGTGTACTTAGTTGTTTCTGCTAGTAAATGTAATTTATTTCTGATAACTGTTGAAGAAAATCCTTCTATTTTGGTAGCTAGCATTTCCTTGTTGTACTAATGAAAAACTCAACTTTGTTGTTTATAATGAGCTTCTTCATAAGTTTGAGAGTAGCAAGATTTACTGCATAGTATTTTCAAATACTTAGTCACTGTCTGAAGTCATGGGCTTCTTTCTCTGGATGTTTGTAGACACAGTGGCTACAAGGTCCTCTTTATTGCAGTACTCATGTAAAGCAGGTTCCACTGCCTCTGCAGGAGCGCTTCTGTTATTTGTTCATGGCATGGGAAAATTTGCCTGAAGACCATCTGGTTGTTATGATGGTATTGTGTAGAAGAAAGATATAAAATTACTGTAGATTACATAAAATATACATGAAAGTAATATGCTATACATAATTGAAGCTCTTTAAATTTGCAAATTTTGCTCTTAGTTTACATTTAATTTAAAAGGCTTTTTTCGTTTTTACTAAATCCAAGATCATCTGAGTACTCTGAAATGAATAAATTAAGCTTATAATGTGAAAGCAAAAGTGAAAGTGGACAAAGCAATAGTTTAGCCTCTGAGCACCTGAAGATTTGTTTCCTTTGGTTTGTCCCTTTCAGGAGTTTGTAAGCTTGAAATCTACTTTCACTTTGCACTCTGACAATAGCCTGAATATATTTTCAGACTGAGGCATGTGCATGTGTGTTCCATTAATTCATAAAACTAATTTCTCAACTGTGCTCAGCAATCAAGAAGCCTCGACTCAAAAGGGTATGAGTCAAAACAGAAATAAAGGTAATAGCTGATGCTAATAGGATCCATTTGTCTCATCAAGGTATATGTAGAAGTTAGCAAAACTAAACTTTCAGAGTCTCATCACTGAATCAGGACAAATCTGTTTCTGATGATTCAAGCAAGGAAATATTTGAAATCAGTGGCTCCTCTCATGCAAGTACCATTTAGTTGCATGGGGAAGAAACAGCAGAGTCAGGCCTTTCTGAGAAAGGTCATGAAAGTTTCCTGGGCAAATCACTTTCCAGCCTCCAGGGTCCCAGAGATCATCTTCCCCTTCTGTTAACCTCAGGGCAGGGTCACTGTGTAGCATCAGCAAAGGCTCTCCACTGCTTCACTCAGTGCTATCAAACCTTCTTTAGAGAACTGACCTTGTTGGCACCTCGGTCTTGGCATCCGAGTTGGCATGAACTGTGAAAAAGGCTTACAGAGTTGTTTCACCTCTCTCTGCAATGGAGGGTCATTTCCTCTGGGGTGACACGTTTCCCCTCTGCTCTTCTTTATGCCTTGTGCTCTGTGGGCAGGGAAGTGCGAGGGGGCTGTTCTGTGCTTTGCCCACCACCCAGCAGCCAGCAGCAGTCCAAGAAGGGGAGGTTTTTTCATTTATTTTGCTCATTTTGATGCAATTGAGCATCCAGTATCGGAAGAGAGGAAAGCAGTTGTTGTGCCAAAATCAAAGAATCTTCTGGCCATGATGGTTGCCAAACATTCAGGAAAAAATCAGGTATCGGAAGGATTTTGGAAGAGTCTGCACAATACATTTTGATGCCAGACACTGAGTGAGGCTAGGTTCAGTGCCCAATCGCTGCTTTAAAATAAATCTTCCTGCCCCTGAGCAGCCGGTACTTTTTAGAGTACTTGTAAGTGCCCTAAAGAGCCCTACTGGTCCTTCAAATAAATTTGAAAATCCCAGCAGTTTCTGCTTGGCATTTGAGAAACTGAGCTGTGGTTTTACGTCAAATGTTTTGAAAATCTCCCTGCAAATATAGGGATCTTTCATGATCATGGTTTAGTACCCTCAGTTTCTTTGGCAACTGTTACAGTACCAGTAAAACACCTTTATATTGGTGCTTTTAATACATACGAGGCAAAACATAAATAATTACAATGCTCATACACCATGCAGAGCTGATAACGCCTTCTACTACTCTTCCTCCTCTTCATTCCCCCTGGTAAAAGTCCCTGTGCTACAGAACACATCCAGATCTTTTGCTTCTCCTTAGAATGCTTCAGAGAGGTGAAGGAACAGGGAAGGGAAGAAATATTCATAGAATTCAAAAGGCCGCTTTGAATGAGCAAAGGGAGGAGAGCCCTCAGCTTAACACTCCTTTTTGTTTATAAGAGAAGGTTGAATTAGATTCGTTTGCTGCATAATTCATTAATAAATCAGACCACTGTGAAGGTGGAACATGCGCATGTTTTTGCACAGTGCCACTATTTAGCATCTGCAGAGGGAAGGCTTCTCTGCGAGATGTCCTTGTTGACTTGACACAGTTCAGCAGCACCTGAGACACTCTTATTAAACCAGCAGCAAGATGTGATGCTTAAGAAAAACAAAAGGAGGTAGATCTTTGAATAATTTTCAGTGTTTCCCCCCATTTTACTTTATGTCTCTGGTTTCTTAGGAAAGCAGCAGTATTGTCCTACATTCCCTCTGGTAGCAAAGAGAATAATCAATTAAGAGAGAGAAAGCCCTTCATGCCTTGCCTCTTTCCTGTTTTTGTCAGCCCAGATCATCCTATGCTCACAGCACATAAACACTCAACTTGTGTCTACTTTATGTTGCTGCAGTATATCTCTGTGTCCTTTTATCTCTCTCTCTCTCTTTTTGGGTTATCATTCTGTCACTGATGCTGTCAGTGAAGATGAAAGGCAAAAAAACAGCCAGAGTGCTGAGTAATTCACACTGCTGGATTTTCCCCTAAGAAGGAACAACTGGTATCTCTTCAGTGACATTTTCTCTTATGAAATGTTTCACTTTTCCACTTTAGATATTATAGAAGTAATTCTTTTTGCCTGTTAAGAACATTGGACACAGATCCCAGTAAGAGAACTTGCACAGGTAAAGTTGTAATAGATTAATGCCAGGCATTTTTGATGGCATGCTTCAGTATAACCACATGGGCCGAACCATGACACAACACAGCTGTATTTCATAAATAGTTCTGAAATTAGTAAGTGTACTAGTGTAAATACAATTTGTGTCCTGGGCACAAAATTATAGCAAGAGTGCTTAAAGCATGAAACAACATTACCTTTTGCTCTTGAGAAGGGAGCAAAATATTCAAGTCTCGAAAGGCCAAAGATGGCTGAGAGGCTTTGATGTGACAGGCACTGTTTTTTGTTTTTGTGTCCTGCTGACCTGCTCTTCTCCAGGAGGTGTTGAGGTGCAGTCCATTGGCCAAGGGCAACAGCTGCATCTGTCACATCTTAACCCTTGAGCGTAGAGAGACCATGTCCTAACCACGAATCACAGAAGGGCTTGTGTTGGAATGGACCTTGAGTTCTAACTGCCTGCCGTGGGCTGGTTGCCTCCCACCACACCAGGCTGCTCAGGGCCCCATCCAACCTGGCCTCAAATGCCTCCAGGGGCGGACATAAATTCCATTCAAACGTTTTACTGTACCGTTTCTGGTACTGACAGATCATAAGGTTACACTAACAAATTATTGCAAATGTTGCAACCAGAATATACTGCCCATCTGTGGGCAGGGTATTTTTTATCACTGACTGCTGTGTTTCCAGCTTTATAGCAAAGGGCTTCCACTAGCACTTTCCAGATTTACAGTCATCCGCTGTCTGAGCTGTGCAGAGGAATCCAGTCATTTTTTTTCAGCTTTTGATGCCTCACCATTTCATAGCCAGAGAGGAAGGAGTTTCAGCTTGGCAGAAAAGCGTGTGGGCTAAGCAGGTTTCCCTGGCAGGGATTATATTCTGTTCCTGAAAAATTCAGCTCACGTGAGTGGTGGTGGCACTGGAGGCTCTGCCCTGTGCAGTGTGTGCACATACCCGTGCCTGCACAACCTGGTACTGCAGCCCTAGGGGAGAAAGAAACCTAAAAAGGAACAAATCATAAATAATGCAGGAATTATATCTGCCTATTTCTGGCAGGTCTTTTTTGGGCGGTGTCCAGAGACTAGGGAAGCTGTTAGTAGCAGAAAACTCATTTGATAGAAGATTTTGTCCAAGGCTTCCCGTAGCATCGTCAGAGCTTCTCTTTTCCATTCCCTCTACAGAGCTTTGCTTGCCTCATGGCTAATGATTAATAAATCTAGACCATAATTTACTTTCTAGTTTAACAGTAAAGTAGCCAAAGATAGCTGACAGAGAATCTACGAGTCTGACACAGTTTAATAGGGGGCTCCTAAAAGGCTGATCTCCAGACTTCTGTCATTGAAAATTTTCATTAATAACTTAGGTGAAAAAAAGTATGTGTATGTTAATGAAAACAGAAGTACAAAATTGGGAATTATTGTAATCCACAGAAGGAGCATCTGAAGAACTGTCCGTCTTTGACCAGTAGAGTAAATGAAAGTGGGATGAAATTTGATAGAATAAAATGGCAACTTCCTTCACTTAGGGACTAGCTACAGGGCTTTTGCTGCAAGACAGGAGTGCATAAGCAGTGGAACAGAGGATGACTGCGTGGTTCATGTCTAACCAGATACTGCCATGGCATAATAATGGTCAAATTTTTTCCAGTAGGTAAAAGATAGTATTAATGTTATTATGTGTCCTGTTGAAGAGCTGACAACATTTTAAAATTTCTGTGCATTTTTGGTTACTCTGGATATCTCTTTTTCTAACAGCATCAAGCTGCTGCTCTGAATTAAGAAGCATTGAGGAGTATCTTACTTTCTTGTTTTAACATTATTTGAATTATGGAGGCAATTCCTCTGGGTTTCAGTAAAACACAGTATCCCCTGTGGGATACCAGGGCTGGATAATCAGTCATCTTATATAATGCATTTGCCTGACCTAATGGTCCTGTGAGCTGGTGCTGTAAGTGTACATTTGCATTAACTTTTCTAAATCTATCCGTTTATCTCCTTGCTATTACTAGCTTACTTTCTGTTAGCAGTATATTCTGCTGCTGTGAAGGAGGAAATTAAAAGTAGCAGCATTCAATATAGGAGCCTTTCCCAGGCCTTGTTTTAAATATCCTGCACTAGAAGGAATCCTAGCTCATGATTCATCTACAATCTTGCAGCTTTTATATTGTCTTTCTTCTCTTTATGGCATAAAGAAAAATCCAGTGTTCTAAGCTAGTCCTGGAGGGGAAAAAATGCCAGAAAGTCAAAGCCTTCAAGAGCTCCAAGTGTTCATCCTGCTGTGGATGTGGGCCCCAGCACTGTAGTCCTGGTTCTGCTAAGATGAACTGGGGTGGCTTTGTGACTGCAAGGGGACACCTGAGTGCTGTCCTCTGTGGTTTTCACATGCCCCAGAAGGAAGGGAGTGGCCCAGCACCTGAATTCATAGACAAGTCCTGCCAACCTTTGTGTACCCCAGGAGATATTTTTCCATGTGCTATAATGTACAGCATGCATAGAGAATGAAACACACCAAAATTCTGTAAACTGAATGCACATGAAGACTGAGCATAGCTAAGAGAAATTAACTACTACTGTAGCATTAAAGAACATTAAATCCTTTTGTAGAGGCTCTTACAAAAAAATAAAAGTATCTTATTGTGTTTAACTTAATCCCCTTGAGGAGGAATTAAGCAAAGCAAACTGAAGCTGCTGTACTTCTGAAGGAGCTTTTCCATGCAAAGCTCCAGCTTGATATCTTTACTTACTTGATCTTGAGTTCTGTAAACACTCTTTGTCTCAACTCATATTTTTCATAGAGATACTGAACTGGCCTGTGTTATATACACTGGGTTAATGTTTCCAGGTTGTCTTCAGCTCTGTGAATTCTCACTTTAAGATAAGCTGTCATTCAGGAATAATGAAGAATCAGTAAGGAAATCTGATTCATACTTTTCTCCTTTCTATTCAGGTGTTTACCACATTCTGACTAATAGGTATCCATATAGATGCATGCCAACATTTCCTCTTATCTTCTGTGTTGTGTTTATAGTAATCTTGCACACCACATGCTTATAATTTGGCTTCAGACTCAGTAGTGGCTATTGGACTATTGTGAAAGATTAGTATGGGTAGATTATAAAGACTTCAATGTCCCTTTCAAGGTTTGCTCCCTTTTTCCCAGAATGCAGAACGGGGGCAAAGTGGCTGTCATTAAAAGGCTTGAATACCTTGACTCAGAAAAACTACGCACTGCTACACTTGCTGACTAAAACTTAGCAGAGTAAGGAGGAAGAGGTAACCGGCCCTGTTCTCTTCTGACCCATCTGCATTCAGCAGGTGATAATTAAAGTCATTTTTCCTAACACTCAGGCAAGGCAAGAGGCTGCTTCCAAGCAGGTGCCAGGGCAGCTCCTGGCCCAGATGGTGTTGTGCTGACACAAGCTGTGTCCACACCCTGCACTTGAGGAGCATCTTCTTTTGTAGCTGCTGGGCAGTGTATGCAAGTCTCATTTGGCCTCAGAGCGGGAAGCCGGGCTGATGGCAAGTGCCATCTGCTGAAGGCACTGCTGTGAGTCACCTGTGGCAGCTGGAGCGAGCTGCCTGTGTGCAGGACCCCATTGTGTACAGGTGTGGTTTTGATAGTGCTGCCAACAGCCCTGAAACATGGGCATTGGAAGAAGCCTAGGAAGCGGGGATGCTTTATCTCTAATTTTGTATTCATATTTCTGACTTCGAAACCTGAAATAGAGTTATAGCCACTCTATCGCACTTTGATTCTTTGTTTTATGGTTCATGTGATAGCTGTTCTCCTAGAAAGGGAGGGAACTTTTACATTTTCAAACCAGTTGACTTTCTGGAGTCTGCACTGCAGTGTAGCTAAATGCAGAGACCTGCTCTGTGAGGGAGCAGTGACACATTCCTGAGGTGATTCCTGGGCAGCTGCAGGAGATGGTGCAGCCACGCCAGTGGGCTATCCCTGTTGCATCAGCACGTGGCAATTAAAACGGATATTAGTCTCTCCATGCAGTTCCACTGTCCATAGGAACAACACAGGACAATGTGCAATTTTGACTTTTCATTGCACATTTCATTTTCATTGTACAAACAGAAACTTATCAGTAATGAGTAATTTTTGGCTGTAGAGGTCAGCTATAGAAAATTTCTTCTATTGCAGTTTCCCATGCACTGTGTTACTTATTAATGGGTTAAAACTTGAGCAAGCATCAATAATTTGTAAATAGATCTAAGTGATTACTAAGGAAGCAGTTTTAAAATTCATGCCTAGAAATGGGTAGCTCCTTAAAAAGCTAATCATTATCTGGTACTTCTCTGAAAAGTAGCACAGTGGTTAGCTGGCCTTTGAGAGCTTTCTGCTGCAAAGGAAAAGGGAGCTGTGTTAGTAGGATCTGAGCTAGACCAGCAATCTCCTTTCCTTTGGATTAATGGGTATTAAAACAGGAATATATAATGCTGGAAGAAGGAAGTTATTAATTTTAGGGTCAGTGTCTTGAGCGTAGCATGAGTTTTAATGGCAAGTACCTCTCGTAATTGCAGGAAAACTGCTTACTTTGAAGATCTGATGTCAGGTGTTATTTGAAGGCAAATGAATGAGCATCCTTAATTTTCCTCCCCTGGGAAGGTCATAGTGTCTCTGCAGTGAATAATAAGCACTGGCAGTGTCTGGTCAGCGAATACTTTCGTAACTGAAACTGCAGAGAAAGAAGAGTGAACCTCCACCACCAGTGACTGCAATGGCTGTTCTTTATTTATTTCCATCCTTCAGTAGTGGTTAATGTGTTGTTCATGCCTTTTTGGTGATTACTCAACAGCTAGTGCTTCTTTGGGAGGGGACAGGCTATATTATGGGAAAGAAATGGGAACAGACTTTACCTGCGTTACCAGCATCTCTGCCATCTCATGTTTGCCATTCCAACTACCCAACTAGGCTGCAAGTAAACTCAGGCTGACATGAGTATAATGGCTATGAGACGGTCAGCAGGGAGCTGTAGAAGTTCACAGGACAATATAATTTAGGATTTTCCTACAATTATCCAATTTAAGCATGAAGACCAAGGTTGAATCATGAATTCACCACCACTGTCATAATGGTTCAGTTATTTTAATGGATCCTACTATGAGTTAATTTGTATTGTTGGCTTTTTTTTTTTTTAGTAGAATACTATTCCATTTTTAGCTGCCCAGACTTATTAAGTATACACATTTTCCATATTGCTCTTGAAACTCACCAACAAATAACCAAGTGCCATGAATGCTGGCAGAGAACTTGTCTTGCCTGGTGCTAACTGCAGCATGGAGAATGGCTGTGCACCTTGTGGAGGCAAAACAGTCAAACTTCTCTTTTCTTCTGGACCCTGTCCGGCTGCTTTCAGTTTTACAGCAGAAAGGAATAAGTGTGATTCTCTCTTGGTGACATATGTCAGAAGAACAGTGTTATTTCCTCTTCATCTGAAGCCTGAGCCATTTTCAATAGCTGACAAAGGCCAGCCTGGTGGTTTGATTTGCTGAGATGGACAATTACTCGTTGCTTGTCAGAGGGCAGAAAAGGCATGTAGTGGCTATGGGAAGCTTATAGCTCTTTCTTCACAAAAAGACCTTGAGTCTGTTGACTGGACTGTTTTTGACAATGCTGCTAATTTCATCTATTGAGGGAAGTATTAATTCTCATATAATACCAGAGTATTTTTAGGAAAAACTGAAATGACAAGATTTTTTTTTCAGTTTCTGTCATTCTGCTACAGGCACCAATAGAGAAGAGGGACAACCCTGGTCCTTCAGTACATGTTTCCAATAATAGAGCAAAAGTGGATTTATGTGATGACTGTGCTTAATCTTTCAGAGGTGTTACATCTTACTGCCATTCTTCTGCAACGCGGTGTACTCTATTACAGCACCTGCTGTAAAGGAGCATTAGTGCATGTCAGTAGCAAGAAGATGTCAGCCTACAGAGAGGCAGGGTCAGGAAACTTCTTATCCAGACCTACACATGTTCTAGGAAAAGCATCAATCTGTAGTCTCGTTGCAGTTGTGCAAACTCTCACTGCAGAGCCAGTCCCAAACTTCATAGCTTTAAGTGCTTCTCTTTTCATGTTTTGTGGACTGTTGAAATGAAATCTGCTAAACTTAGGATGTGCAGTTTGCACCTTTCCACCAAATGCCATGTTACAGGCATGATTTACCTGCTTGAGATGCTGTTATTGCACTAAGCAATCACTTTTCCCAGCGCTTGTGCCACCCACTTTCACTGCATCACCTCTTTATTTCTTTGCTGAGATTATGACAGGTGGTGGTACAAAACCTCAAAACTTCATCTAGAGTAATCTGATAGAAGGATTTCTTATAATGAAGTATGCTTTTTTTGTTTTGTTTTGTTTTGTTTTTTTAATACTGCAACATATACTTGAAAATAGCTGTTTACCTTTAAAACCCCTAAACAACACAACAATTGTTGTGAAGTTACTTACATTATCTTAGTAGGAACATATAAGTCCATGTATAAAAGTATCCCCCAAATTTTAGGGTAAAGAAATAATTTTTTTGCAGTGGTAAGAATGGGTCTGTGAGACTGAGGAGATCAGAGTTATATTTCTGTCACTGTCAGAACTAGTGTGAGCCTCAAGGGATCAACAAATTCAATTGATTTGACTTGGTTTAATTAAATAGAATAGAATGTGTCTAAATCACATTTTTCCTAGGTAAAAATTTAAAATTGTTTTTCTTGTATTTTTCTTTTCTAGATTTATATGCATAGAATATTGTTCATGGATTTATTATGAAATAAATTCATTTGGAGGTACTATCTTGGGACACTTATTTGATTCTCATTAAGAAGATCAAAACCCGCTTTTCAGCCACAGACTTGAATCTTTTGGATTCTTAGCATGAAAAAATGTTTCTCCTGGTTATAAGGACGCAATTTTGCAAACTGAAATTTGACTTCTGATACATACTAACTGTATTTTCTGAGAACAAATCAATTTGCTTTATTTCTTCAAATTCCTTCCACAGCTACAAGTCCGTACAACTCCCTGTTGACATTTTTTTCAGTATATTCCTATTTTCATGTGCTAACATCTTTTTACAGGAATATTACAAACCTTTTACAGGAATATTACTGCAAAAGTAATTTTTGGAGAGAGCATTTTGTTCCTCATACAGTTTCAACTCATTCATGTGGTTTGACTGTTAATTTTGTTACTAATCTACTGTTTCTTTGTGGGGTTTTTATTCACCTGTTCTTTTTACAGCATAGTGCTGAATACGTTCAGTGCACATGCAGTAAGCCTTACTCCACAATCAGTGTGACTTCTGTGGAAACTAAGGGTAGGGGGGAGCCAATAACGTTGGCTGGATTTGATTTGAGAAGTGTATTTTATATTTGCCTCTTCTATAAATATTGTAAATAGAAACTAAAGTTTCTTTTAGCTTTGGAGTGCTAGGGAGCGTTTTTGATTTGTTTGCTTCTTAATCAAAGCTTATTATTTGATAAGCATGTTTTTCTTCTTAGAAGTAGGAAATTGCCTGGCCCTCAGGGCAAAGCTCATCTTCTCATGTAGCCATGTGCAGAACATGTGGCAAGTCTAAGGCCCTTGTTTCCAGCTCTCTTCAGTGAAGAAAGATGGATGCTTCTGGAGCCATTTGTACCTGAAATTTGTCTTGAGATGCCAGAGATTTCCCACTGAAGATTTTCATCTCCATTTGGCGTAGAGAAAGTCCAAAAGATGATGTTTGACTCTGTACTAAACTTGCAGATGCCTTAAAGGAGATGGGATGAACCTCTGCTGTGTTCTTGGTGCCATGTCACTGGGTTGGCAATATAATAATAAAAAAGCACTGTTGGACAGGTTAGAGCATTATATTGTGGGACATCCCATGGATTTACACTCTCAATTTCCAATTTCAGGGAGGAGAACATTGCTATTATCAGGGAAAAATTCGAGGAAATCCAGTATCATTTGTTGCCTTGTCAACATGCCATGGACTACAGTAAGTCTGCTGTTTTGTTTTTACTGAACTTCACTTAGTCTTTTAAACAAAGCTGTTTAAAGAAAAATAAGTGCCATTTATTCATTAATTGGTTTGCAACCACTATTATTATCTCTATAACCTTTACATAAAATTAATTTAATTTGAACCTTGTAAAAGTGTTGTTTTTTTCAGGATCCACTGCCAAAACACCCAAGTTTTTTTTTCTTTTTTTTTTTTTTTTAACTGAAAACATATGATAACAGCTTTGACCAGATATTGTTTTAAGACAGTTTATAATAGAGATATGAAAGTAGCTAAAAATGCTTCATTTTACAGGGAGAAAAAAATAATACCACGATTTATATGGACCATCTAAAATTTGCTTGCATTCTTCTCTAATTGTTAGAATGCTGTATTTATTCTTTCTTTCCTACTTTGTTTACAAAGGAGAGTGTCAGTGTTGAGTTTCTCTAGTCCTATCCATGTTCTTCACAGAAGTGCTTGTTGTGAGCTGTGTGCATGGGATAATACCTCTGAGATAGTCAAACCTTTGAAAATCTGAAATAAAGGATGAAAAATTGCGTGAATTTGTTTCAAAGTACATTGTTTTAGTGATAATGTAGTTAAAGCACTTGTCACTTGAAGGTTACACAGAGCTGTGTGCTGATTCTCAGCTTTTGCACCTGTCTACTTTTGGCACTATTGAAAGATACTCATCAGGTTTACAGAGCAGCCAAGTCACTTCAGTGTCTGTTGACTCTGGGAATTACAGGACCTCAGCACTTTTGATGCTCAGATCAGCTGGAAAGGTCAGGGCAGCAGGAGAGCCTGAGCGTGGAGATTGCTTTCCCTGAGAAAGCAGGACTCAGCTCATAGAAATCTTCATTGTTATCCATTTCCAACTGTTCTGTAGTTTTAGTATCAGACACACACATACACATATTTAAGTAACTTTTATATTTGTATTTTATGAGGAAGGGGGAGAATGTATGCATTAGACCCATCATTCCTGCACTCGTTGTCTGACTTAGAGATGTGCTTCTCTCATTTATTGTCCAGGTTGAGCAGCTCAATTAAACTGACCTCAGGTTTGGTGG